>LR990153.1:7500-1257500 GCA_905147285.1 Hypena proboscidalis
CCTAACCTAACCTAACCTAACCTAACCTAACCTAACCTAACCTAACCTAACCTAACCTAACCTAACCTAACCTAACCTAACCTAACCTAACCTAACCTAACCTAACCTAACCAACCTAACCTAACCTAACCTAACCTAACCTAACCTAACCTAACCTAACCTAACCTAACCTAACCTAACCTAACCTAACCTAACCTAACCTAACCTAACCTAACCTAACCTAACCTAACCTAACCTAACCTAACCTAACCTAACCTAACCTAACCAGATAAAATCCGGTCGGCGTTGGACGCGAAAACGACCGGTTTCAGGGTGGACAGGGTACGAAAGGCGCGTGACCAGAGGGTAATTGTTGGCTGCCACGACAAGGAGCAAATCGGCCTTTTGGCCGAAAAACTGCGCGATGCGCAGATCAGGCTAACTGTCGACCATGCAGTCAGCAAGGACCCCCTGGTCATAGCAATGGATGTCCTCGTGTATAACACCGACGAGGACATCCAGCAGGCAGTGAGGTCGCAAAACAGCCACCTGTTGAGTGGCCTGAGGGAGGACGAGATCAGAGTGGCGGTGAAATACCGGCGAAAAGCCCGGAACCCCCTCGAAAACCACGTCGTCCTTCAGGTCTCTCCTCAGGTATGGAAGCGGCTGACAGATGCGGGTCGTTTGCACATAGACTTGCAGAGGGTACGCCTCCTCGACCAGTCTCCCGTCGTCCAGTGCTCGAGGTGCTTGCACTTTGGGCATGGACGCAGACTGTGCTCAGAGGAGGTGGATAGTTGTTCCCACTGCGGCGGCCCGCACCTGAAAGTCGACTGCCCTTCCAACCAGGCCAAAGCGCCTCCTGTCTGCATCAACTGCACCGCCGCCAAGCTCCCGAAATCGGAACACAACGCGTTCGATAGGGAGTGCCCTGTCCGCCGAAAATGGGACGCGCTCGCCCGATCAGCCGTGGCGTATTGCTAAGGTGGTCACGGGGATCAACCAGGCAAGTCGCAGTTTCGCTTGTTTCGAGGACATGCAGCCCCAGACCCAGGCATTAAGTATCCTCGGTACTCCAATCTTTTTGGATGGAGCCAGGATAGATAAAAGAGAGAGGGCTGCAATGTTCCTCTGGCGGAATGAGGCGGAGTTTCGTGGGACGAAGCTTCGCCTGGTATCGTTAGATAACAGGTCTGCTGTCGATCCCTCGGGACTCCGACTCATTCCACCCCTTGCCATCAACAGCAAGCAGAAGCCTCTTTTAGGAAAGGACGCACAGCACAAATTTTTTGAAAAAATTGAAGACAAATCGTTTGTAGTACGTAGATTTAGTCTTGATTGCACTCGCGATCCTGACCGGGAGGAGTCGGAGCTGCACCAAAGGATGCTAGCAAAAAACCCGGAAAAAACACGAAGAAAAAAGGAAAAGGCAACTTACAAACAAACAAGTGAAACAAAACAAGGTAAAAATATACAATAACAAAAAGAAAGAAACCAAACTAAGTAAGATAAAAAGAAACAAATAACGGGATTTCAAGAAAAACAACCACTGGGTATAAATACAACATTAAATATAGATAACATTTAAAGCATGCAAAGTAGAAAAAGGAAAATAACAAATAAAAGAAAAATAAAAGTAAAGATAACATTAAGAACATGCAAAAACAAAAAGATAACAAAAAGATAACAAAAACAGGTTTTAAAAATACAAACAACGTAAAACGGATAAAAGAAAAAGTAAATAACAAATATAAGAAAATAAAAGTAAAGATAACATTAAAAACATGCAAAAACAAAAAGACAACAAAAAACAGGAATATAAGAAAATAATAGCAATAGGTTAATTCAACAAAACACCAACAACATCGAAACTAATTAAAAACCCAGATAAACAAGGACTCTGATAATGTCAGGGGAAATGCCCGTGGTGAACGCACCAGCGTTCGCCGAACATAAAAAAAAAAAAAAAAAAAAAAAAAAAACCTAACCTAACCTAACCTAACCTAACCTAACCTAACCTAACTAACCTAACCTAACCTAACCTAACCTAACCTAACCTAACCTAACCTAACCTAACCTAACCTAACCTAACCTAACCTAACCTAACCTAACCTAACCTAACCTAAACCTAACCTAACCTAACCTAACCTAACCTAACCTAACCTAACCTAACCTAACCTAACCTAACCTAACCTAACCTAACCTAACCTAACCTAACCTAACTAACCTAACCTAACCTACCCCAACCCAACCTAACCTAACCTAACCTAACCTAACCTAACCTAACCTAACCTAACCTAACCTAACCTAACCTAACCTAACCTAACCTAACCTAACCTAACCTAACCTAACCTAACCTAACCTAACCTAACCTAGGTTCGGTTAGGTTAGGTTTTTAAAAAAAAAAAAAAGTTAGGTTTTTAGTACTAAATTTTTATTGTTTTGTTTATATTTTGGCAACCCTACACCCTAAAAAAACCCTACACCTAAAAAAAAAACAACCTAACCTAACCTAGGTTCGGTTAGGTTAGGTTTTTAAAAAAAAAAAAAAGTTAGGTTTTAGTACTAAATTTTTATTGTTTTTGTTTATATTTTGGCAACCCTACACCCTAAAAAACCCCTACACCTAAAAAAAAACAACCTAACCTAACCTAGGTTCGGTTAGGTTAGGTTTTTAAAAAAAAAAAAAAAAGTTAGGTTTTTAGTACTAAATTTTTATTGTTTTTTTTATATTTTGGCAACCCTACACCCTAAAAAACCCTACACCTAAAAAAAAACAACCTAACCTAACCGAACCTAGGTTAGGTTAGGTTAGGTTTTTAAAAAAAAAAAAAAAGTTAGGTTTTTAGTACTAAATTTTTATTGTTTTGTTTATATTTTGGCAACCCTACACCTAAAAAACCCTACACCTAAAAAAAAACAACCTAACCTAACCTAGGTTCGGTTAGGTTAGGTTTTTAAAAAAAAAAAAAAAAGTTAGGTTTTTTTTACTAAATTTTTATTGTTTTTTTTTTATTTTGGCAACCCTACACCCCTAAAAAACCCTACACCTAAAAAAAAAACAACCTTACCTAACCTAGGTTCGGTTAGGTTAGGTTTTTAAAAAAAAAAAAAAAGTTAGGTTTTTTAGTACTAAATTTTTATTGTTTTGTTTATATTTTGGCAACCCTACACCCTAAAAAAACCCTACACCTAAAAAAAAACAACCTTACCTAACCTAGGTTCGGTTAGGTTAGGTTTTTAAAAAAAAAAAAAAGTTAGGTTTTTAGTACTAAATTTTTATTGTTTTGTTTATATTTTGGCAACCCCTACACCCCTAAAAAAACCCTACACCTAAAAAAAAACAACCTAACCTAACCTAGGTTCGGTTAGGTTAGGTTTTTAAAAAAAAAAAAAAGTTAGGTTTTTAGTACTAAATTTTTATTGTTTTGTTTATATTTTGGCAACCCTACACCCTAAAAAACCCTACACCTAAAAAAAAACAACCTTACCTAACCTAGGTTCGGTTAGGTTAGGTTTTTAAAAAAAAAAAAAAAAGTTAGGTTTTTTAGTACTAAATTTTTATTGTTTTGTTTATATTTTGGCAACCCTACACCCTAAAAAACCCTACACCTAAAAAAAAACAACCTAACCTAACCTAGGTTCGGTTAGGTTAGGTTTTTAAAAAAAAAAAAAAAGTTAGGTTTTTTAGTACTAAATTTTTATTGTTTTGTTTATATTTTGGCAACCCTACACCCTAAAAAACCCTACACCTAAAAAAAAACAACCTAACCTAACCTAGGTTCGGTTAGGTTAGGTTTTTAAAAAAAAAAAAAAAAGTTAGGTTTTTAGTACTAAATTTTTATTGTTTTTTTTATATTTTGGCAACCCTACACCCTAAAAAACCCTACACCTAAAAAAAAACAACCTAACCTAACCTAGGTTCGGTTAGGTTAGGTTTTTAAAAAAAAAAAAAAGTTAGGTTTTAGTACTAAATTTTTATTGTTTTGTTTATATTTTGGCAACCCTACACCCTAAAAAACCCTACACCTAAAAAAAAAAACACCTAACCTAACCTAGGTTCGGTTAGGTTAGGTTTTTAAAAAAAAAAAAAAAGTTAGGTTTTTAGTACTAAATTTTTATTGTTTTTTTTATATTTTGGCAACCCTACACCCTAAAAAACCCTACACCTAAAAAAAAACAACCTAACCTAACCTAGGTTCGGTTAGGTTAGGTTTTTAAAAAAAAAAAAAAGTTAGGTTTTTAGTACTAAATTTTTATTGTTTTGTTTATATTTTGGCAACCCTACACCCTAAAAAACCCTACACCTAAAAAAAAACAACCTAACCTAACCTAGGTTCGGTTAGGTTAGGTTTTTAAAAAAAAAAAAAAGTTAGGTTTTTAGTACTAAATTTTTATTGTTTTGTTTATATTTTGGCAACCCTACACCCTAAAAAACCCTACACCTAAAAAAAAACAACCTTACCTAACCTAGGTTCGGTTAGGTTAGGTTTTTAAAAAAAAAAAAAAAGTTAGGTTTTTTAGTACTAAATTTTTTTTGTTTTGTTTATATTTTGGCAACCCTACACCCTAAAAAACCCTACACCTAAAAAAAAACAACCTTACCTAACCTAGGTTCGGTTAGGTTAGGTTTTTAAAAAAAAAAAAAAGTTAGGTTTTTAGTACTAAATTTTTATTGTTTTGTTTATATTTTGGCAACCCTACACCCTAAAAAAACCCTACACCTAAAAAAAAACAACCTAACCTAACCTAGGTTCGGTTAGGTTAGGTTTTTAAAAAAAAAAAAAAGTTAGGTTTTTAGTACTAAATTTTTATTGTTTTGTTTATATTTTGGCAACCCTACACCCTAAAAAACCCTACACCTAAAAAAAAACAACCTTACCTAACCTAGGTTCGGTTAGGTTAGGTTTTTAAAAAAAAAAAAAAAGTTAGGTTTTTTAGTACTAAATTTTTATTGTTTTGTTTATATTTTGGCAACCCTACACCCTAAAAAACCCTACACCTAAAAAAAAACAACCTTACCTAACCTAGGTTCGGTTAGGTTAGGTTTTTAAAAAAAAAAAAAAGTTAGGTTTTTAGTACTAAATTTTTATTTTTTTTTTTATATTTTGGCAACCCTACACCCTAAAAAAACCCTACACCTAAAAAAAAAACAACCTAACCTAACCTAGGTTCGGTTAGGTTAGGTTTTTAAAAAAAAAAAAAAGTTAGGTTTTTAGTACTAAATTTTTATTGTTTTGTTTATATTTTGGCAACCCTACACCCTAAAAAACCCTACACCTAAAAAAAAAACAACCTTACCTAACCTAGGTTCGGTTAGGTTAGGTTTTTAAAAAAAAAAAAAAAGTTAGGTTTTTTAGTACTAAATTTTTATTGTTTTGTTTATATTTTGGCAACCCTACACCCTAAAAAAACCCTACACCTAAAAAAAAACAACCTTACCTAACCTAGGTTCGGTTAGGTTAGGTTTTTAAAAAAAAAAAAAAAGTTAGGTTTTTTAGTACTAAATTTTTATTGTTTTGTTTATATTTTGGCAACCCTACACCCTAAAAAACCCTACACCTAAAAAAAAAACAACCTAACCTAACCTAGGTTCGGTTAGGTTAGGTTTTTAAAAAAAAAAAAAAAGTTAGGTTTTTAGTACTAAATTTTTATTGTTTTTTTTATATTTTGGCAACCCTACACCCTAAAAAACCCTACACCTAAAAAAAAAACAACCTAACCTAACCTAGGTTCGGTTAGGTTAGGTTTTTAAAAAAAAAAAAAAGTTAGGTTTTAGTACTAAATTTTTATTGTTTTGTTTATATTTTGGCAACCCTACACCCTAAAAAACCCTACACCTAAAAAAAAACAACCTAACCTAACCTAGGTTCGGTTAGGTTAGGTTTTTAAAAAAAAAAAAAAAAGTTAGGTTTTTAGTACTAAATTTTTATTGTTTTTTTTATATTTTGGCAACCCTACACCCTAAAAAACCCTACACCTAAAAAAAAACAACCTAACCTAACCTAGGTTCGGTTAGGTTAGGTTTTTAAAAAAAAAAAAAAGTTAGGTTTTTAGTACTAAATTTTTATTGTTTTGTTTATATTTTGGCAACCCTACACCCTAAAAAACCCTACACCTAAAAAAAAACAACCTAACCTAACCTAGGTTCGGTTAGGTTAGGTTTTTAAAAAAAAAAAAAAGTTAGGTTTTTAGTACTAAATTTTTATTGTTTTGTTTATATTTTGGCAACCCTACACCCTAAAAAACCCTACACCTAAAAAAAAAACAACCTTACCTAACCTAGGTTCGGTTAGGTTAGGTTTTTAAAAAAAAAAAAAAAGTTAGGTTTTTTAGTACTAAATTTTTATTGTTTTGTTTATATTTTGGCAACCCTACACCCTAAAAAACCCTACACCTAAAAAAAAACAACCTTACCTAACCTAGGTTCGGTTAGGTTAGGTTTTTAAAAAAAAAAAAAAGTTAGGTTTTTAGTACTAAATTTTTATTGTTTTGTTTATATTTTGGCAACCCTACACCCTAAAAAACCCTACACCTAAAAAAAAACAACCTAACCTAACCTAGGTTCGGTTAGGTTAGGTTTTTAAAAAAAAAAAAAAAGTTAGGTTTTTAGTACTAAATTTTTATTGTTTTGTTTATATTTTGGCAACCCTACACCCTAAAAAACCCTACACCTAAAAAAAAACAACCTAACCTAACCTAGGTTCGGTTAGGTTAGGTTTTTAAAAAAAAAAAAAAAGTTAGGTTTTTTAGTACTAAATTTTTATTGTTTTGTTTATATTTTGGCAACCCTACACCCTAAAAAACCCTACACCTAAAAAAAAACAACCTTACCTAACCTAGGTTCGGTTAGGTTAGGTTTTTAAAAAAAAAAAAAAAGTTAGGTTTTTTAGTACTAAATTTTTATTGTTTTGTTTATATTTTGGCAACCCTACACCCTATTTTCTAAATTTTTGTTTTCCTGGAGAGGGCGCGTCGAACTCTTTCTCCCGACACCCCATTTGTTAAAATCCGTTACATAAAACGTCAAAAAATCGCCCTCCCACCCACCCTTTATTTGCTTGGGTATATCGAATCGGGTAGGGTCCGCAGAAAAAATTGGTGAAAAATTTGGTACAAAAATTCTCTTTTTATTTTAAGTTGACAAAAGAGAGTCCTATTGACTCTAAACGCAAGACTGCCGTTTATTGACGGTTCTTATCTACGTTCTTGTGCTGTCTTGTCCTGAAGACAGAGGTCTTTTGACTGAAGTCTCGACACCTGATCCCTTTTGATCGGGTTATTTGAATAAGTTTTTGACTTAAGAATTTATTGTTTTTGTATACAGCCCTATTGGCAAGTAGTTTTAAGTTTTATTGACATTTTATCCTGACAATTATACTGACTATACAATTTTAATTTCACTTTATTTTTAACAATTTATTTTAACTATTATTAATAAATTGCAATTATTAATTAATCATATAATTTATTATTTTAGATCTTTTGATCGAAATTGATTCTACATAAACCTACCTATATCCTAACCAAACCTATGTAGGTTTGGTTAGGATATAGGTAGGTTTTATTGAGCACCACCCAGCCTTTTACACTGCGTGGTGTACCATATCTCGAGAGCAACCAAACCAAAATGTCGAGGAACTATTGAAGAAAAAAAATAATTATTAAAAAAGCAAAAAAAACCCGACTGCTTAAAAAAAGAAATGAAATATGTCAAACTAAATTCTTTATGATGTTGCAGGCGGGGACAAACAATACTTGGTTACTACTCTAGTATATCTATATAATGTAGATAATGATATACTTGTTTTTATCTCTTCAGTTCTTTTTTTTAAGCAGTCGGGTTTTTTGATTTTTTAATAATTATTTTTTTCCTCAATAGTTTCTCGAGATTTTGGTTTGGTTGCTCCCGTCGCTTCATTTTCACCCAATTTTGCACCATATTTCATGACTACTCAGCTCCTATTAGTCGTAGCGTGATGTTATATAGCCTATAGCCTTCCTCAATAAATAGGCTATATAACAACAAAATAATTTTTCAAATCGGATCAGTAGTTCCTGAGATTAGCGCGTTCAAGCAAACAAACAAATCTTCAGCTATATAATATTAGTACATATTACTATAGATAAATGCTTAGCAAAGCTAAAATGTGCTCCAATATTACAAGTAATACATAATTTATATTTTAAAGTTACTGTTTAGGAATATCAACAAATAATAACAACGTGAAATATTCAAAACAACATTATCAATACCTTCTATTCTAATATTATTAAGCAGAGTTAGTGTGTGGGTTTGTTTGTACGCGCTAATCTTAAAAACTTCCTAACCCAAATTGCAAATACTTTTTGGATGAATAGCCCATTTTTTGAGGAAAGGTTTTATTTATCTGCCTCAATGCTAGTGGTTAGCGTATGCGCCACTCACCGCCAGGTCTCGCGTTCGATTCCCGGGTCGGGTAGAGTGTTATTCGTGAACGGGGTGTCACGGGGTATTTCTATTGTATCACCTTTTTCACCAGGAGCTGTTGGTCGGCTTGTATCTGCAAGCGACAGCTGCTGATAGCACTTTTTTGCCCCCGTAATCTCTCTACTAGTGGCTCCAAGAAGCTGTGAGTGCGCAGCGGCCACACCCCGGTATACCACACCGACCTGTGGGCTAAACCTAGTAGAGGGGGCTATGTTTCCTGCAAGCATAGCTTATCGGATGACCCTACGAACAGCACAATAAGCCTTCACCGGTGTAGGAGGCGGGCACCGTCGACACGACAAGCCACCCGGCTACTACAGCGGGAAGCAAAACGTCTGTGATACGTTAGGGGCGCATGTAAGGGTCTTAACTACATGTGGCCATTCACTGCATCTTTCTCATATCGTCAGTCGTATTGATTCTTCAATCCACTGGCAATTATATGTGAAAGACGAGAGAGTGGATCTATGGATGCGCAACTGTTTATCCACTTTAATATATTCACGCGCAGATGACCTTGGCTATATTTATCGGACATAAGAACTTAGCAAGCCCTGCGGCGATCGAGAACTGGTGGTGGGGTTGGGGTCTTGGTGGATCATCGGCTCTAGCTGGTACTCGGCACGTAGGCGGTCAGACGAGAGTGGTCGCTTCTGGACTCGATTGAGGTGGGAGAACAGATTCGGCAGCACGACTGGCGACAAAGCAGCCCTATTTAGGATCGCTCTGCTTTCCCCAATCCGGGGAGGGGCCTAGAAAAGGTGGCCTAAAAATAGTTCACCTCACTTATAATTCGGATGGCAAACCGCGGTCATTCGATCACCAACTTTTTTTCGCGGTCGCAAGAAACAAAGTAATAAAAATAAGAAAATAACAAAAACCTTTGTAATCGGGGCATGGAACGTCAGCACGCTATTGGATGATGACTCCAACTTATGTCCTGAACGAAAAACTGCAGTAATTGCGAGAGAACTATCACGTTACGAGATTGATATTGCCGCCATTAGCGAAACACATCTTAGTGAGACCGGAAATTTGTGCGAGCATCTGGGTGGCTACACTTATTTTTGGAGTGGCAAACCAGCAGCTGAACGGGCATCGAGTGGTGTTGGGTTCGCAGTCCGTAACAAGATCATGCCATCTCTAACAGAGCTCCCAAAAGGAATCAATGATCGGCTGATGATTTTGAGATTGCCTATTCATGGATCTAAATACATTCATCTCGTTAGTGTATACGCACCTACTTTGACTGCTAACGATACCGACAAAATTAAATTCTATCGTGATCTTCGATGCGTTCTCGAAAGAATTCCACCGCAAGATAAAATCATCTTGTTGGGTGACTTTAATGCGCGAGTTGGAAAAGATCACGAAGCGTGGCGTGGAGTACTGGGCCGCCATGGAGTCGGAAATTGCAATTCCAATGGAATAGAGCTTCTCACTTTGTGTGCAGAGTTTGATTTATGCCTCACAAATACCTTCTTCCGCATGCCAAATAAGTTTAAAACCTCCTGGATGCATCCAAGATCTAAGCACTGGCACCTACTAGACTACATTATTGTCCGTAAAAAAGAATTAAGAGATGTACTAATAACCAGATCTATGCGTGGTGCCGAGGGCTGGTCAGACCATCGCCTTATACGTTCAAAGATGAGCCTGAACATAAAACCATCACGAAGAGCAGCTAATAAAACACTTACTAAAGTGAACGTTACACCACTTATACACTCAGAAGAAGTAAAAAAAGGTCTAGACCATGAGTTTGATAGTAGATTGTTAAGCGTGACCAACAACACAACCGACATAAATGAAAGGTGGAAGTCGTTCGCTCAAAATCTTAAAGATAGCGTCTTGTGTATTTTACCTAGGCAACAAAGAAAACACCAAGATTGGTTTGACGACTCAGACGACCAAATTCAAGCATTACTTGAGGACTACAGGAGGAAATTAAAATCACAAACCGATGCTTCTGATCGTAAAGTCATCCAACGCGAACTTAAAATTAAAACACGTAAACTGAAGAACCAGTGGTGGCTAGAAAGAGCTAAAGAGTTACAATTTTTTGCAGACTCCAATCAATCTGGCAAGTTTTTTGAGGGTATTAATGCCATATTTGGTCTAAGATCTAGGAAGGTGGTGCCAATGTTGTCTCAGAATGGGGACACAAAACTAATGGAACATCAGCAAATTTTAGACCGATGGGCTGAGCACTTCAATAGTGTTTTAAATCCCTGTTCCCTAAGCGCCAACATGTCTTCTGTGGATGCTCTTAAATGCGAGCCAGTACAGGAAGAGCTTGCCGTTCTGCCGACCTTTGATGAGTTTATTTCGGCTACAAAACGATTGAAGAATGCTAAAACACCAGGTAGCGATGGGCTGCAATCTGAAATCTATAAATATGGTGGCCCTTATGTTCAAAACGAACTTTATAGCCTTATCATTAAGGTGTGGGAGACGGGTATCGTTCCTCAGGATTGGAAAGACGCCTCTATCTGTAAAATCTACAAAGGAAAAGGAGACACAGCTGAATGTGGTTCATATAGAGGCGTCTCTCTTCTCTCTTCTGCTGGAAAAGTGCTGGCGCATATAATAAATAAACGCTTATCCAACATTGCAGAGCAGATACTCCCAGAGTCGCAGTGTGGTTTCAGACCGTGTAGAGGTACGGTGGATGGCATTTTTATTGTTAGGCAAATGCAGGAAAAAAGCTTGGAACAAAATCGACCTTTGTACATGTGTTTTGTAGACTTAGAGAAGGCTTTTGATCGTGTGCCTCGTGCTGCTCTCTGGGTTGTATTGAAAAAGGCTGGATGTCCTGAGAAATTCGTTAACATAATACGCCAATTTCATGACGGTATGACTGCACGTGTTCAGCATGAAAATGATTTCTCAGACCAATTTAATGTAACCAGTGGAGTGAAGCAGGGTTGTGTTATGGCGCCTTCACTGTTTGCTTTGTACTTTTCGGCTGTCCTCAAGAATTCGCAAAATGTCGAACAAGTCCAGCTCAATGTCCGCACTGACAAAAGTGTCTTTGACATATCAAGATTTAGAGCAAGATATAAAACTTTTCAACTGCCGCTACAGGAAGTGTTATATGCTGATGATGTTTGTCTAATGGCAGACTCTGTGGAATCTCTTCAGCGCAGCGTAAATGCACTCCAGGACGCTTGCTGCAGATTTGGTTTAGTCATAAACGTCAAGAAGACCCAAGTTATTAAACAACCACCTAGGCAATGTGAAGCAGACGATTCAGCTATTAAGCTTGGCTGCAAAACTCTTGAGGAGGTTGCAAATTTCAAATATCTTGGCAGCCAAATCCGACGTGACAACAGGCTAACATTAGAAATGTCCGCACGTATAGCCAAAGCCGCTGCCACTTTTGGCAGACTAAATCAGCGGGTGTGGAAATCGCATGATTTAGGGCTTCAAACTAAAGTTGCTGTCTATCGGGCTTTGGTATTGCCAATTCTTATATACGCAGCAGAGACCTGGTGCTTGTATAAGCAGGACATTAAAACACTAGACACTTTTCATCTGCGATGTCTACGCTCCATACTCCACATTAAATGGCAGGACCACGTGCCTAATACAGAAGTTCTTCGTCGTACTGGAATGATGGGTATGGAAGCGATCCTAACAAAAATCCAGCTAAGATGGTGTGGTCATATCCAGCGCATGGATAATACTCGGTTGCCTAAGGCTGTGTTTTATGCTGAGCTTGCTCGGGGAAAGCGGAATCAGGGTGGTCAGTATCTCCGTTATAAAGACGTTCTTAAACGTCATTTAACAGCTTGCGGCATTCCCTTAGACCAGTGGGAAAAGATGACTCAGACACGCTCTGAGTGGCGATCAACAACTCACAAGGCAATTCAGAACTTTGAAACGAATCGTCTTGAGGATCTGAAAAAAAAGCGACTCCAGCGCAAAAATCGTCCTAAAACAACATATATATACACTTATGACGTGGATGGTCATCTTTCCTGCTTGCAGTGTAATCGCATATGAAGACTAAGTTTGGCTTTGCTAATCATCAAAGAGCCCACTCAAGACGATAATTTAAATCAAGGTCGCTGTCACCGGATACGGTGAGGAGGACTATATATATATAAATATATATTCGTGAACATTCCGTCAGGAAATTCACAATAGCAGCACGAAGTTGGAATTGTGACCGGTGGATAACGATAGGCTCACACACTATCCCGTGGGACCTAAACATAACAGATAAAATGTGGGTGTTGAACACCTCTGCCATATAGGCGTGATGTTATGTTATGTATGTTATTTTTTTTAACGGGGAACATTTATTCCTTAGCTTTTTATCATTATGCTAAACGCCACAGGAGCGGCACAGTGACGTACAAGGCGGGTAAAACCGAAGCTAATCATAGCCTAATCAAGAACTCGACGCGGCCGAAGTCGCGCGCAGCCGCTAGTAGTTGTAATATAACATTATGTGCATATATCATACCTACTACATATAAAGTAATTGACGTAAAAATATACAGGGTGGATGCAAAATGCGACATATATTGAAAAAACTTTAAAAAACTCTTTTTACGAACAATTTTTAAAGAGATAGTTTTTAATCCCAGACAGATACCCCTAAACTTTCAAACTTTAAGGGTGTTTTAGCTAAGTGACTTTAGTTTTTATTTCTAGACTAGATTGTAAACTCAGCTGAACCTCGGGGGCGTGTAGGCGCAAAGATGTTATACAATTCAACAAACAACGTTAGTTGGAACACTTATAAAATGCCTGTGAAAGGCTGTACCAAATACTAAAACTAGTGAAAAATAACCAAGTTGAACTTTGTTATTTTTCACTAGTTTTCTTAGTATTTGGTATCAAAACATTGGCTGCTGTGCCGCCTACACGATCACATCGGCTACGAGCCCGTACACTCCTCAATGTTCACCCCTAATTAGGAATAAGTGCCCGTACACTCCTTGAAAAAAGTTCACCCCTTAATGCAGAATAATGCAGATACATTCAAAGTACAGTCAGCAGAACAATGGTATTATAAAATAAATAAAACAAACAGTACACGGAAAAAGTTTTATTTAACGAATTAGTTACGCTAATAAATATTCTAAAATAACCATTGTTAGCATTTAAAAAAATAGTTCTTTAATAACAATAACAGTATCTGTTTCTATTAAAAAATCACAGTTTTAATACAGTAACAAAGTACTACAACTTAAAATATGAAATTGTTTTTATCTAAAAATTAGAAATAAAAAAGTAAATGATGGTGAAAACATTAATAATATTAGAAAATAGTAGTATAATAGTATAGTAGGATTGCAAAACTCTTAAGCATTTATATAGTAAATACTGTAACTGTAATTGTGTTAAGGTTTAATATACCAATGTTTTATTACCATCACTAACAACAACATAGCATGATTATTTACTGTAGATATGGTTTTAACTTTGTGAAAAAAAATGTATCTTACTGTAATTATGCTTAAGCTTATTTCATTTTCTATACCACATTTTCAAATTTTGAATATACAGAAATGTAGATCTTAATCTCTATATTTCAAATATGTACTTAACTCAATATCGACAAAATGTGAGTAATTATCATAAGCGCGGCAGAGTTAGCTCTTACACTATTTAGTTGTAGGTGTGTTTAGTTGGTGAAGTACAAACGAGATAAGATCACTATAATCAATGTTTATTAAGTAAAAGTTAAGTTATATGTTACAAAGATTAAGTTAGTGTCTCTTACTCTTGACAATAGGTTCGTACCACGGTAGTCAATGTTACTCAAAGTTATGTGTGGAGTCATGTTATACAGGGTTATTGGGTAAGTCGACCTAGATCCGTTAAGAGGTGGTAGTTCCCATCATTTCTGACTGATCTGACTATGAAACACCCCACCCTAAACCTAACCGTTTTCGAGATATTGGACTTAGAAGGTTTTTTTAAAAAATATCCCGATTTCTTAACTATAGCCTATTTTTTTTGTATCCTATGCCTTTTATTTTTTTTTAATTCTGATTTTTGTGTGCCAGATAAGTTTGTTTATAATTCTCAACCCAAAAAGTGCAAGTATCTGAACCAATGGGATCGTAGTAGACGATTGATACCGTAAAAAAGTAATTAATTTGAAAAAAAAAAATTGTTTCTTTTAGTAATATTTAAAAAAAAATCTATGGCGTTAGTTCTGCAGATGTTTTAAATAATATCTACGTTCCATTAGCTATCCAACAAGGTATCACAAGCTAGGGTCTTATCACAATTCATAAAAAAAAAAATCGATAAAAGGCTCTCAGGTAGCAGAACAAATTTGGGTTCTTTGGTCCTATTGTTCTTCCACGGAGCTGTGGTGCGTGCGAGCGGGACAAACTGACCAGGTGCAAGCGAGATAAAATAATCCCGGCCAATTTGTTGCTATTGTTTCGTTTTAGTCTGCTTCCGTGATTCGTCCGTAGTAGATGCGATATTTAGTGCTCTTCATTTCTTACCCGACTTGGCTTGTATTTCTGGACTGTTTCCTACAAATTGTGACTGTGCTTGTTAACTGGACTTTGAATTGTGCTTCTGAATTGGAACTGTTGAAGATGGCAACCTTCACGAACGAGGAATACGCGGATATTCTACTTTGTTATGGGTACTGCAATGGTGTTTCTGCACGAGCTCGTGACGAATACATTGCACGTTATCCCGGCCGCCGAATACCGGATGTCACTGTCTTTGACGGCGCTTACCGGCGACTCAGAGAGACTGGCTCTGTTTTAAGGCGTCGAGCAGACCTAGGCCGACCACGGATCATTGTTGATGATGAAGATGAAGATAATCAAATAGTTCAACGGTTTAGAGCGGATCCAACTACTTCAACTAATGCTGTTGCCCGAGAACTTGGACTCTCGCAGTGGAAAGTGTGGTTTACGGTGAATTCTGCAGGCCTCTACCCCTATCACTACACGCCAGTACATGTTATCGAAGAGGGAGATCCAGTGAGGAGGTTAGACTTTTGTAGATTTATGCTTCATGGAGATTTAGAAGACCCAGCATTTTTAAAACAAATCTTGTGGACAGATGAATCAAAATTTGATAAAGATGGAATTACAAATTACCACAACGCTCATTATTGGGCCCCAAAAGCGCAAAAAAATCCTAACCAGAAGAGGACAAAAGCCGCACAAAGAAGATTTAGTTTAAATGTCTGGATGGGAATCATAGCAAACAAATTAATTGGGCCCTTCTTTCTACCTGATAATTTAAACGGAGAATTTTACGAACATTTTCTAAGAGAAGAGTTACCAAATTTATTAGAGGATTTACCCCTAAGTCTGATTAGAAACATGAAGTTCCAACACGACGGTTGCCCTGCACATTACAGAAGAGGGGTCAGGGAATGGCTAGACAACGAGTATCCTAATAGGTGGATCGGAAGAGGTGGACCCATACCGTGGCCAGCAAGAAGTCCTGACCTGACTCCCATGGATTTTTATGTGTGGGGACACATGAAGACATTAGTCTACAATGAGAATAATCCAATTGAAACTATTGACATATTAAGACAGAAGATTATTGAGGCTGCTGACGAAATTCGAAGAGACTTAACGACTGTAGTAGTTAAAAGCGGACTAAGACACCGAATGAGAGTGTGTGTGCGAAACAGAGGCGGCCATGTAGAACAAGATTTATAAATTTAAATAAATGTTGTTTAATAATTATTTGTATTGTTTTATTTCGTTTCCTGGCCCAAAAGAGAAGTTTAATCTTAAGTACCATTGTTTTTTTTTACTACCTGGGAGCCTTTTATCGATTTTTTTTCTATGAATTGTGATAAGACCCTAGCTTGTGATACCTTGTTGGATAGCTAATGGAACGTAGATATTATTTAAAATATCTGCAGAACTAACGCCATAGATTTTTTTTTAAATATTACTAAAAGAAACAATTTTTTTTTTTCAAATTAATTACTTTTTTACGGTATCAATCGTCTACTACGATCCCATTGGTTCAGATACTTGCACTTTTTGGGTTGAGAATTATAAACAAACTTATCTGGCACACAAAAATCAGAATTAAAAAAAAATAAAAGGCATAGGATACAAAAAAAATAGGCTATAGTTAAGAAATCGGGATATTTTTTAAAAAAACCTTCTAAGTCCAATATCTCGAAAACGGTTAGGTTTAGGGTGGGGTGTTTCATAGTCAGATCAGTCAGAAATGATGGGAACTACCACCTCTTAACGGATCTAGGTCGACTTACCCAATAACCCTGTATATATAATTGCTGGCACGCGACCGCGACCTACAAATGAATTTGCTGTGGCAGCAAAGATGTACGGTAGCGAGACCGTACAAGCCTTGTGTCTGGAATTGTATAAAATTAGTTTTGGAAAGATTAGCGTTCAGATTATTCTTGTCAAGCCATTTAGTAACTAATTCAATCGTAATATATATGTCAATGTTAATAAAAACAACAACTGTTCAATAAAAGGTTTTATTTGCGATGTTTATGATTCTTCGGTTGGTTTTAGAGTCACACTGACCATCAGTACTGACTGCTGAAAGCATACAGTCAACTTCAAAAATATAAATACAAGTTGATTTAAAGAATAATTATGCACTCATACAATTCCACAAAATTGTACACTTCTCAATGCAAACATATATGTTTACAGTATTGGAGTCATTAATATGTATACAAGTAGTTTAAAAGAGTAATTTACTCATATAGAATCCCACGCAATTGTAAAGGTTATTATTGTTGAAATATTAAATGAAATAATGTTTAGTAATATTATTATGTAATAAAGCAAAACTATGTACAGTCGCGACCTAAAGTCCATAAGCAATCTCAAAAGGCAATAGTTTGAAGTGTAGTTTGACTTACGACCTTCTATTTCCAAGAAATAGACACATGTTGTTAACAAATAATTGTAGTTCTTAATTTCAACCACAAGGTAAGTGACAAGATGACCGAGCGGTTAAGGCATGCAGTTAGATGCGTTTATCATTTCACCGCAGGTTCAAATCTCACTTGGTTACTATTATACTTTTTGAAGTTTTTACTTGATTAGAAGGAATGGGACAGAAATATAGTATTCTTTATCTTGTTCACTTTGTTCACACATTTGTAAATATATAGAAAATGTATGGGGTTTGATGGTGCAAAGGTGGGAGTCACGGGATGAAAGGTGTATACAACAGTTAAAAACCCATTGCATGGAAGTGTGGGAAAACTTAAGAGGAACCAGTATATGTGATAATATTGTAGGGTCCATGCGCAAACGTCTACTTGACTGCATCGAAAATAATGGGGGTTATACGAAATATTAATAATGTTATAATTATTTATAATTTAAGATGTTTTGGTTTTACTAATAAGACGCTGTAACTGAATATTAGCACTTCTGTAAATATTAAATGATCTTCAATGGAGGTTTAGTTTCCTTCTTCTTTTCGTAAAGACAAGCTGTAACCTCAATACATTTATTGTGACGTTACATTTAAAAAAACATCTTCATAAAGTGTAAATCATAATATTAGTCTTCAATAAACGCTGCTGTATACCAATACCTATTATAAGTGGGTATCAACAATTATATTTTTGTCATTAGAACCTCCTGTCCTTGTTGTCATTGTGAATCAATTTAGTAATATTTGTATTATCAATGTTATGAATTGACTATTTAAGTCGTTTACAAAAATAAATCTTATAAACGGTTACAAGGGAACTTTTTTATTTAGGTAGGCATGTGACGTCACAATTCTCTTTAAAATGTATCAATTGTATAAATAAATAAAACGAATAAACATTTTTACCACCATTCAACATGACTTTTTTATTTCTACCTTACAACAATGACAATAAAAAAAATACGTAAGTAGTTTAATAATAATAACATATTTAATTTATTAGTTATTATATTAATCAAAAATCTTATAAACGGTTACAAGAGAACTTTTTTTTATTTAGGTAGGAAATGTGACGTCACAATGCTCTTAAAAGTTTATTAATTGTATAAATAAATAAAACGAATAAACATTGTTATCATCATTCAGCGTGACTTTTTTTATTTCTACCTTACAACAATGAAAAAAAAAAAAAAAAATACGTTAATAGTTAAATAATAAACATATTGATATAATAACTAATAAGTTGAATATATAACATATTTAACTTATTAGTTATTATATCAATATGTAACTATTTATATATTGTATACATGTATTGTATCGCAATTTAAGCATGAATACCTAACAAGTTTGTGCTTAAAATGTTACAAATATTATTATGATTTCGTAAAAACAAAATACAACCACAAATCAACTAAGCTTCAAACTCAGATTTAGTTGATCGTGATCCCAATGTTTACCCGATATAGCTACCTGCTCATGATAGATAGATGCGAATTCAAAAAACCGGTCGCCACAGTGACGCGTTTAGTACGAATGCGACAACATTTCATTAGTGTGTGTTATCTTATAAACTGCTAAACACGCACGCGACTTCGTTAGTGTGTGTACTAGCTGTATCGGGCTCGTACCGTTCATAGCAATGTAGTCCTTAGCATGGCTATGGACTTATGAGCGTTTACTGTACAACCAAATCTAACAATCTCCATGACAGAACATAAATACACTTTTTTAATAACTTACTATGGCAACCATAATTATGATATTACCACAAAGTATTACATTGAAGTAGTTTCAACTTCCAACACCCCCCCTCAAGGTAATAGGTACTTGCGTTCTTAAACTTAAATAACAAATAACTTCCCTTCATGGTAATATTTGTACTTAAATTCACATAACACAAAAAATAATTTAACTCTACTACTAGAAAGCAAAAGACAAAACAATAACTTAATATTCATTTTCATACATACAACACTTATTTATGAACTTAAATAACAAGTTTTTATTTAGGTCTTTAGTAAACATATCTGCAGTCTGATCTTCTGTTTTTATGTATTTCAGAATCAAAGTGCCCTTTTTAATTAATTCTTTTATAAAATGGCATCTAATATCTATATGCCTAATAGTAGGGGAGGCCACAATGCTAAATGGGGATTTATTCGAGCGTCGTAGAGACCTATTGGGTTGCAAAGCTTAGATGATAAGAAGAAAAAAATGTTATATGATATATACCTTTTCATCGGTGGGTGAAGCGGCTATAGATTTTTAAATATGTAAAAAAAAACTGTTGCATGGACATCCTCGAGCGCGTCCATCGAGATAGCGCGTCAGATATTGATAGCATCAATGCCCTACATATTTTTAACAATGAACGTGTGTTAATCTGATCGTTTGCATGATGCGGGTGGTTGTATGTAAGGGTTGAAAATGAAAAAAAATAAAAATAATCGAGCGCGTCAGATTAGGGAGTGTAAAGTGCATCAAAAAAAAGCTCTCATTCACTAATCTGACCATTTCGATGGGACGCAAACTCGCGGCGATTCTCATAATGTGCAAAAAAAATTCGCCATTTTGAAATACTCAAGCGCGTCAGATTAAGATATATATGGATCATCTTTATGTTCTAAACGTACTGTCTCATAATCTGACGATTATATAGAGGGATTCGCCTGATCTGACAAAAAGAAATTAGAAAAACGGTTCACCCTAAAGGCCATCCCTGCAACTGCCCGCTAATTCCATTCCTGGGCGCTTAAAATTGTAATTATGACATTTTTAAGCTCTAAATGTAATTTATGTGATATTTTGAGTTAAAAGAAATCTATGCATTTGAACTCTCCCAGCTTGAAAGTCTTTCAATTCGTGTAATTAACATTATTTTTGAATAAATATTAATTAATAAGATATTATCACTAGGTTAAATAATAAATAATGAACTATTTTAAAAGAAACATATATGTTAAATAAATAAATAATTATACTTAAGTTAGCCGACGTTTTTAATTTTTTGATTTTATTTTTAATAATTAAATTAGAACAAAAAAATATTTTTTAAAAATTGCACTTACAGTTTTTGAAGTTTTTTTACAAGTGAAATTTATTTTTATTTTTTTGTAATAATTTTTTCAATAAAAATCATATTTATATGTCAGCTAACTTAATTTGCATAATAATTAAAAATTTTCATAATTATCGATTGTAAACTATTGATTTAGATTGATTGATTTAGAAAAATCTTAAATAATATTGAATTAAATTCATATGACAATTAATGATTTTATATTTGTACGGCACAGCTAAATTTTTACTATAATAAAACCTATTTGATAGTTTTTAACATTTTTCTTCGATCATTTTTCATTTTTCATTAGATTTTTTCATTTTTCGTCATGGCAGCAGAAACCAGAGTGGAGACGGAGTGAGAGAGTAAAAGATAGAGAAAGAGTCAGAAAGGAATAGAAACGCGGAGAAGGAAATGTAAGCATCACGCAGCTGCACGCATTTAACTTTATCGAGGAATTTTTGTTATTTCGGCTTGCGGAAATCGTCAGATTATATATTTTTCATTTTTCTTGAATTATATACTTCAAAATAAAAAAAAAATTAGCTACGCTCGAGAATGTCAAGATGACGTTTTTTTTTACAACTTTGGTGCCCTCCCCTTTCTTTGCGTCACTCTCAAATTGACAGATTAGTGGAATATACACTTTTTAGGATGTAATTAACTCACCCTACTTTAATCTGACGCGCTCGAGAATTTCTGATGGTCAATTTTTTTTTTCTAATCTGATCCTGTATCCTGCACGGGCGGCCGTATATATGGGCCTCATGTTTGGTGGAGGTACTTAACCGGGTACAAGGTATCCCCCTGTATATTAATCTGCCGCGCTTGAATAAATCCCGAAATCCCTTAATGGGCTCCTGTACCATAAGTCTCTTAACACTGTCAGTATTAGCAACCATTATGGCACTCTGATTGTACATACATGACTACAGGACAAACTTTTTCAACATTAAAATCATTTAATAAATGTAAAGCCAGCAAGCATCAGCAGCTGCCATACTTATTGCTACATACTCAGACTCTGTGGAAGATAAACATTTGCCTTTTTGAGGACCATGAGATTAGACAATTTGAAAACATAAAACAATAGCCAGTTGTTGATTTTCTATCTCTCAAATCTCCCCCCCCCCCCCCCCCCAGTTAACATCACAATATCCAGATAACATATCATTATTGCATTTATATACCAGGGTATAGTTAATAGTGTATTTTATATATCTTAGAACTCTCTTTAGAGCTGCTAACAACAAATTATTGGCTTTATTCTGGTATCTGCTCAAAATTGATACAACTACACAGATATCTGGTCTAGTTCCTAATGCTGCATATGACAGACTGCTTATGATATTCCTACATGTCTTTTCAATATTTTTATCAATTACAGAATCAGTATTTCCTTCTAGAATTTTAGCATTAAAGTTCAAATCCATTGGAGTAGACGTTTCTTTACAATCTGACATATTGAATTTTTTTAAAACACTTTTCAGGTATTCTATTTGGCTTAACACAGTAACTCTATTTTTTAAATCCTGCGTTACCCTTATACCCAGATAGTTTGATACCAATCCCAAATCTTTCATCCTAAATTCACTATTTAACAACATTTTAAGGTTACATATTTCACTTTCGTTGTTACCAAAAATTAACAAATCATCGACATACAATAAAACATAGCTTTTAGCATCACCATTATGTTTTGTATACAAACAAGTATCGCTTTGGGCTCTTTCAAAACCTTGTGTTATTATCACCGAGTTAAACTTATCATTCCAGTACTTAGGTGACTTTTTTAAACCATATAGTGATTTTTTTAATTTTACAATATTTTTTGCCCCACTATATGCACCTTCTAGTAATTGTAAACAGACTTCCTCATTAATGTTTCCATATAGAAATGCCCCTGTAACATCCATCTCGTAAATAGGTAAGTTTAACTTGGTGGCAATTGATACAAATAACCTGAATGTAGTCAAATTAGCCACCGGAGCATAAATTTCATATGGATTTAAAATATCACTTTGTTCAAAGCCTCTAGCTACAAGTCTAGCTTTATATTGGAAACTATTATCCGATTTTTTAATTTTGAAAACCCATTTGCTACTTACAGTCATTACACTAGCAGGTTTTTCACAGAATTCCCAAGTTTTGTTTTCATTCAGCGTTGTTGAAATATTAAATGAAATAATGTTTAGTAATATTAATATTTATTAAAGCAAAACTATGTACAACCAAATCTAACAATCTCCATGACAGAACATAAATACACTTTTTTAATAACTTACTATGGCAACCATAACTTATGATATTACCACAAAGTATTACATTGAAGTAGTTTCAACTTCCAACAATTATTATGGTCAAAATTAATGACCAAAACTTCGTTAACTTCTCTTTATTGTTTTACCCGTTTCCATACTTAAAGCAATTTGGAAAGCCACGATTTGTGGAAACTTGTGGTGTATATACAGGGTGTCCCATATTTAATGGATAATCCTTTACCTGTAGATTGGGGGCATCACGCCTGATAGGAAAATACAAAATTTGTAGAAAAAAAGTATCACGGATTTTTAAATATCGAACATTTTCGATTTTTTCACAAATTAGCCACTTTCGTCCACTATTCTTGATGCCATGTTCGTAAATCTTAGAATTTTTCAAGTCTCTTTTTGGAATTCAATTCTTAAATAGTTGTACTATCAAATTTACTATCTCATTATTGTACAATTATTTCATTTAAAAAACTATAAAGATTAATCAAAAAAAAAATTACATGACATTTTTTTTTACAAAAAGTTTGAACCCCTATGGTGTAAAAAAAATGTATGGAGACATGTGTGCCCATCACGGAAAAAATATGCCAGTTTCATTGTGATTCTAAAATGGTATAAAATATTTTATATTTTTTTTTATTTAAAAAAATTATGTGAGAAATTATGACCAGGGTCCGATTTTTTTTAAATCACTTTCTACCAAAATGATATCCTAGTTGATAATATAGTTACTTAAGCGTATTAAACTAAATTAAATAATTACGAACAAGCATAACTTTTACAAAAAACAGTATTTAGAACGATTGACAGCGATTATAAATCTTATAATACCTATCTATGAAAGTATCGATTAAGATCAAAATACTGAAAGTAATTATACAATATTTTTTTTAATTTTGCTCATCACTTCTCTCTGGTTACGAAAAAAAAGCGCTGACACTCAAATGTGTTCTGTAAAAAAGGCGCGCAATATTTCGAAATTTGCGGATGTGAAATTTAAAAGATTTTATGATATTGTGCTGTGACTTCAGACTTGTTTTTTGCTACTTGAATTTGGACTTATCAACATCGGCAAATAAACAAAAAACGTTCGGAAACCTTTCTCGGTAGAGTTCTGCCGCACGAGTGGCGTTGCCGCCACACAGGCCATAAATAAAATGCATTTGTGGTGTATACAGATATCGCGGCATTGTACAAAAGAAAATAACAAGTCTCAATTCTCATAGCAAAAACAAATCCAAAGTCACAGCATAATATCGTTTGTTAATTTGCCGATGTTGATAAGTCCAAATTCAAGTAGCAAAAAACAAGTCTGAAGTCACAGCACTATAATATATCATAAAATCTTTTAGAGAAAAATGAAAATTTCACATCCGCAAATTTCGAAATTTTGCGCGCCTTTTTTACAGAACACATTTGAGTGTCAGCGTTTTTTTTTCGTAACCAGAGAGAAGTGATGAGCAAAGTTAAAAAAAATATTGTTTAATTACTTTCAGTATTTTGATCTTAATCGATACTTTCATAGATAGGTATTATAAGATTTATAATCGCTGTCAATCGTTCTAAATACTGTTTTTTGTAAAAGTTATGCTTGTTTGTAATTATTTAATTTAGTTTAATACGCTTAAGTAACTATATTATCAACTAGGATATCATTTTGGTAGAAAATGATTTAAAAAAAATCGGACCCTGGTCATAATTTCTCACATTATTTTTTTAAATAAAAAAAAATATAAAATATTTTATACCATTTTAGAATCACAATGAAACTGGCATATTTTTTCCGTGATGGGCACACACGTCTCCATACATTTTTTTTACACCATAAGGGTTCAAACATTTTGTAAAAAAAAATGTCATGTAATTTTTTTTTTTATTAATCTTTGTAGTTTTTTAAATGAAATAATTGTACAATAATGAGATAGTAAATTTGATAGTATATCTATTCAAGAAATAAATTCCAAAAAGAGACTTGAAAAATTCTAAGATTTACGAACATGTCATCAAGAATAGTGGACGAAAGTGGCTAATTTGTGAAAAAATCGAAAATGTTCGATATTTAAAAATCCGTGATACTTTTTTTTCTACAAATTTTGCATTTTCCTATCAGGCGTGATGCCCCCAATCTGCAGGTAAAGGATTATCCATTAAATATGGGACAACCTGTATATTTATTACCTTGACTATATATATAGTAGTATATAGTTCGTCAGCGCGAGTCGTTCTAGCCTTCTGTCGATACATATTACGCTCACAGAATACATATAACGCGTGGCTCTAAAACCAGCCTTACAGCCAACTTATTTTATAGATACAGTTTTACTCGTACATTTATTATGTTTAAAAGATACAATTCAGCACTTAATTATTACTTTGGATATTAAATTAAATATTCATTTATTTCAGTTAAAACACCATATAATACATAACACATTAATTACAAAATAAAAATAAAATTTACTACCACTAAGATTTATTAAAAAGCTTACAAGTAGACAAAAGGTTACTCTAATCAAAAACGCTATGGACCAATTAAAGAAAACGTATTTTTCGTTTTAGGCGAAATAGTCTATTTTTTTTGGTGTTTAATGCTGAATAAAATAAAAAAACATTGTTGTTTATTGTACACATCGATCTCGATGCCGCAAAACAAAGATTTCTATAAGAACAGAAAAACGTCTACTAAAAGTGATGTAAATCGTTTTTAAACTATATTTAAAGTTTTTCACATTATACGAGATGACGAAGATTTGAGCATCTTTCTTAAAATAAGAGACCTTCCAAAGAACTTGTTCGTGGATTTTCGAATCTATTCTATATCTATTCTTACATCATAAAGAGGAAAGATTAAATATATTGTTTGTTTGTATGTTATGATTTAACTCAAAAATAAACATTTTTTTTAAATCTTTAAATTTCAAAAAGCGATATCTTTACTGAGTAATAAACAACAGGATGCGCTAGAAACTTTACAAATCATAACTTCTAAGCTACTGATTGGACCGTTGGGATGTCCCACATCTAAGACAATTATTAGCTCGACTATAAATGGGCTACCCAGTGCCGAATTTACCTTAGACGGGGCCCCAAGCAACCACTTTCGATAAACAGTAAGCTCAAATCGCTGACTTTTTCTTGGCCCATCGATGAGCGTAAATAATAACTCACCTACAAGACCTAGACTAATGTACTTACAAATTGTGGCCCACAATTTTATTAATCAACAATATCAAAAACTTCAAAACTAGTCTGAAAACTCGAAATTCTAAAAAAACAATAATTTGGTTTATTATTTAAGAGTTAAACTCACCTTTAAAGCCTTCACAAATAACTAATCAAAGAGATTTCAGTGAGATAAAAGCTCGCCTCTTTACTGTCTATCAAAACATCAAACATTGTTTAATCAAAACGGTTATTTTTTTATAATTCCTGTCGTTAAACTTGTTTTGATTTCAAATTGAAGTGAGTTTTTTGGGTTTCTAATTGATTATTTTTATAGCATTTAGCTATGCTTAGCTAATTCTTATCCCATATCTTTTTCAACTGTTTCTTAGTATAGTTTTTTGGGTTATTGAAATATAAGATACAAAACTATTACTCTGTGTGCAAAGGCGATGATGCTTATAGAAACACAGCTGTTCACACGAAGATACTAACTCGAGCGATCGGAGCGCCAACTTCACGCGTGAAATACAGTTTAGAACTAATTTCAAATCATTTGAAAGCAATGAATAATTGAAAATGTCAATTTCATTTTTTATTTTATTTTATTTCAATTTCTTTTTAATTTATTATTAATTTTGTAAAATGTTAAAAAAAAAAAAAATTCGGCGCCCGATCCAAGCGTGGCCTCAAGCAATTGCTTCCTATGCTTCCTGGTATATCCGCCACCGGGCTACCTTGTATGTGGTTTATATAATGGCGTCCAATCGTTCTCTACTGAGGCAGGTAGGTATATCCGTGGTAGAGTCAGAGTGATAAAACGATGTTAGTTTATAGCGAAATCATTGTAAGGATAATATTTTATATATATAGATGGCGATAGAGTGTGCACCTATCGCCATCCATAGGACACAACGATATGTGATAAGGCAATACAAATACGTTGATAGTAGAGACACGCCCTTAATTCCATATGCCAACAATTAATACCATTTCTAACTTTACTGTCAGTTACGAAGGGAGTAGTTATTTATTGTGATTTCAGTTTCGATAAACATTTTTTTGTTTTAAAATGAATGTCTAAAGTTCTCTTATGACAAAAGCTCTTGCTACAGATATGGCATTGATAAGGTTTATCACCAGTATGTACGCGGTTATGGTCGACAAGTTTACTCTTTTCAATAAAGCATTTGCTGC
This sequence comes from Hypena proboscidalis, assembly GCA_905147285.1. Classification (NCBI taxonomy): domain Eukaryota; kingdom Metazoa; phylum Arthropoda; class Insecta; order Lepidoptera; family Erebidae; genus Hypena; species Hypena proboscidalis. Next base: position 34,535 of record LR990153.1, read on the forward strand.
AAACATTACACTTATAGGGTTTGTCTCCAGTGTGTATACGATTATGTCGGATCAGATCACTCCGCTTTAAGAAGCGCTTGCAGCAATGACTACATTTGAAAGGTTTGTCTCCGGTGTGGATGCGAATGTGTGTGACTAGGTTATCCTTGCGATTGAAGGACTTGGGACAAGCGGTACATTGAAAAGGTTTATCCCCAGTGTGAGTGCGATTATGATTGACTAAGTCGCACTTTCTAGCGAAGCATTTGCTGCAAGAACTACATCCATAAGGTTTATCGCCGGTGTGCATGCGAGAATGTTTGGCTAGATCAGTCTTTCTCGCGAAGCACTCGCTGCAAATTCTACACACATAAGGTTTATCACCAGTGAGCATGCCATTATGATTCACCAAATCGGTATTTCTTGCGAAGCACTTGCTGCAGGTACTACATTCATAATAAGGATTATCTCCAGTGTGTATATCTCGGTCGCTCTCGACAGCGCAGACATTACATTTGTCGGGTTGATCGCCAGTGAGTATGCGATTGTGTGAGACAGGATGACTCTTTTGAGTAAAGCAGTTGTTGCGAGCATTACATTTCAGAGCTCTATCGCCAGTGTGTTTGCGATTATGTTTAATAATATGACTATTTTGATCATTGTTTTTACTGCAAACATCACTTTTACAAGACTTTTCATGCAGTTTTAGACACGATCTTCTTTCGGCCTTTTCTTCGGTACTTTGGCTTTCAATTAGTCTTATGGCTGCTTGTTGCTGATCTAAACAAAAAAAAATGGATTAATTATTATGTCAGACAACACCTTTTTTGCTAGTTTTTAACTGACTTGAAATAAGGAGGAGGTATGTATGTATGAAACTTTTTCATGTTTACGTTTTTTTCTGCAACTACCAATCCGATTGATGACCGATGAAACTAACGGTACGATTTTGATGAAATTTTGCTTATTATGTAGCTTATAGCCTACTACATATAGGCTACTTTTTGAGTTTTGGAAGTCGGTTCAATTTGGGATCTCTTTATTGCATAATTTATTTTAGCATAACACGGTATGCATTTTTAAATATCCGTCTTTTCAAAATATTTTATTTTAATAATAAGGAAACAATTGTAGTACTCTCGTCGCTCACTTTTGGCAAGAAACACCGAATTGCCTTTTATTCGCCGAAATCCAGAAACCAAGGAAAGCGTCTGAAGTAGCTTTTTCTTCTAACTTAATTAATAAATTCCAACAAATTTAGGTAATTTAAATCGATAAACTATGCATTTTTCATAATTGCTTATCATTACGCAAAAATAATATATAAAATCAAAACTACTAGATATTTTTGACTGCAACAAAAACTAGTGTATTTGTATACATACACGCCTTTCTGAGACAACATTTCAAGCGATTTGGCATACCTAGTAACATTCTTCATTCCTTACCTGTATTGGGTTCTATTGTCACTTCAATATAATCAATGGTTGTCTGTTCCTCTCTGTCATCCGGCTCTTCAAAGTCATTAGACTCATTTTCACTTGTATCACTGTCCTCAGGCTCAGCTTTTATAATTGTCTTGCCTGTTTGAGACATGTCATTATCTGTGTCATACATTTGCTTGTTTTCTGTAGTCATAGCTGAAATGTGTACACTTTTATAACACATGTTTGTATTATATACTGGGTGTTTCGACATAGGCCAATAATGTACAGTCGACCAATGAGTTGGGTATGCAGGGCAAAAACTTCTACGCCATAGTACAAACTGACTACAATAGATATGCAAGTTTGTATTTTATATTTATTAAGTGTAATATACCCACTATTTAGATATATAACTCACTTATCCATAACTGGTGTCGTAAGTCTATACTATGGCTAAGAAGTTTTTGCCCTGCATACCCAACTCATTGGCCGACTGTATGAGAGGCAAGAGTTTTAGCATCAGTAACTCACCCTTTACATTACAAGATTTTTTGTGTTTTATTATGAATATTTCTTTTAAAATCACACACATTAGCTTTTAAATAGAATTAAAAAATAATAATAATATATTTATATTGATAATAATATATTTAATTTTAATATATTTATATTGCCTCACAATTATGTACTAGTTTTTTGTTAACATTTATTGACATTTCGAAAAAGCTTAAGTGAATTACCTGAAAATGGAATATGCCTTGAATGCCTTTAATGTTCTTTACTAGTCTGTTGTCCAAAAAATATTTTTTTATCATTTATTGAACCATGCCATGCCATCTTTTGGGCCTACCCCCATCTGATAAAGGTGTGACTTAATGAATGTATGTAAGAATAAAAGTACCTGTTATAGGTTCTATCTGTACTTCAAAATAATCATTGACTGTTTTTTCTTCTATGTTGTCGTTGGATTTGCCTGCGTACCTCCAGTGTGTATCATCACACTCACTCGGGTAGCTCAAGTGTGTTACTTGCTTTATTCCAAACATTTTTGTGCATGGCAATTGTTCCAGCTTGTTTAGAGTCAGCTGAAATTTGAATGTACAAAAATATTCATTATTTCACGCCATGTTGTATATTTACACTTTGCATGTTTGAAGTTTAGACTTATATTCTTGTAAAGGAACAACAATATTTATGAAAAAGTTACCTCAATTTATTCTGTATACCATTAACCTAAATACAATACCTCAAAACAATAACTCTTTATGAAATATACTCAGTGGTATCAGTCAAACATCTTGATATGAAAGACTATTAGAATAAATACAAACAACTATCATTTAACTTTGAAATAATAGTTGTCACTTGTTTGATGGCAATTTTTATGAAATTATTGTCAGCCATTTCATAACCAGCTTGCTCCTTTATCAAACAACAAGTTCCTATTACACTACAAGGTTATGTTGTTTCTCAGCGTGTCAGCCTATTCCTAGTCACTGCCATTCTCTAAAAACATCAATCTGAATCAAGAAGCATTCATTTAGAGCCCCTGACTCACCGCATCAGTGCTCAGCATCTGCTGAAACAACTCCTCACTCCGGAGACAGCTCTTCGCCAATTCGTAGCTGTTTTGAAGTCTCGCACAGCATATATAACAGACCAGCATTGGTCTTCTGTCGTCTGTTACAAACTGAAATGCAATATTACAGTGTTATTGAATGACAAACAAATATTTATGTGTACAACACGTCAACTGCTAAACAGTGATTCCTGTCAATGTACAATTCAATGACTTAATGCTTACCGGTAATTTAGTCAGCACTTCATACGTTTCCTGAAGACATTTATTCACTATCGACCGCTTTGGAATATCGTTCGTCAAACATATTCTACACACTGCTAGCTTATCCATATTTTTGCTTAAATTTTTCAAAGCCCAGCACAGATGATTGGTAACTATTTGAATGTATAATCATAAAATAAAGGAAAAACAACTGTAAAATAATGTGCGCAGAACAGTAATTTTATAATCATTACGAGACAATAATGTAATCTAAACCAAACACCGCACGCAACGCAATAAACACATTTAAAACAATGATGATAACACACAACACCTATTCCGTGATAACTGTCATCAACTGTGACAATGACAAGACAAGCCGGTCAATACCAATGAGTTCATAAATACATGGAGTGGCCCTATTCTACATATACAAAAAGTTCATTATACAAATATATACAAAATCGATACATAGATACTAAACATAGTATTGTCTCTTTCTACCTTACGGATAACTCAATGAGTAAAAAGGGATAGTTGAAGTTGACAGAGTACTCATTATGGAAACATTATGTCCAAAGCTTGTCAATCGTGCCAGCGACGCCATCTTATGTGCCAAATTTTGTGGTAGATCTGCTGTCAAATTGTTGTGTGCTCAAAGTGATTTTGTATTTTTTTGTGCATTTTTCAGTTAACAACCAGATTTACTAGTGTTTAAGGCTTTGGCCTAAATCATATAAACATGCCGTCGTGTTCAATCAAACAGTGCAGTGCAAGAAAAAGCAATAATCGTCCTACTTAATCTCTTCGTAAGTAAGTAACAAATTTTCACTGATAAAGTTGAATTACTTAAGAATTTTGTGTAACATATTGTTACAAGAAGTTCTTCATATAGATATTGTTTTCCTTTTTTGCTTGATAAAGCTGTAATATTGTTATTTTCTTTAATTTGAACTATCAATATTTACGTACTAGTGATGTTACTATTACATGTGGTTGAAATATCGATATTGTTAGATTTAATACGTAATTGGCAGTAATTAGTTCCAATAATGATCATAAGACTTATTTAAAGTTAAATATACTGATAAAATAACTTAACATACCTTATATCATCTAAACTAAAGTAAGTTATTAGATCAGTTGGATTAAACACTATGGAACTAAAACTTATGTTTTATAATAATAATTATGTAATACTTATTGATTTATTATATATTTATTACTGCGCATTTAAATGATAAAATAATAGTTTTATCATTTCAATTGGTCAATTATTTCCACAGAGTAATTAAAGTACAATGTTGTTTATAGACTCACCGACCCAATAAACTAATAAATACTTTGATTACTTTCTTGATATCTTGATATTATAGTTTTTCTTACTGTTTTTTTCGTAGCCATACCTACTATACCTAGCCAACAACTTATTCAGTACTATTTTAGCATAAAATCATTTCCTGCAACCAATACTAAAAAACATTGATCGGCATAAAAGAGGATAACAGAAGTCAACCAATCTAATCGCTTGATTTTCGGCTCACTTTCATATCATCAAATTAGTCAATGTTTTGTTAGTATTAGTCGCAAGCGACACAACTTAAGTTGGTTAAATAAATTAAGTAATGATACAATTTTTATTCAACAGATTTCCTACCAATGAAATATTGAAGAGAAAATGGATGGATGCTATTGGTACTGAAAATATAAATACACGTCATTAAATGTGGTTTGTCTGCTCGCTGCACTTTGATGACACTAGTTTCAACAAAACCCTCGATGTCATTCGATTATATGATGGAGCTGTACCGCTATCTTTGCACCTGGTTGGTATTTTGTATGAATATCGTTATCCTTGTTCCCCCTTACGTTTCTCCAGATTGCATCAAACTTAAACTTAAATTAAACATTTTAAACACACTAAAAATGAAATAATAATCTTACAATAATTATACAGGGTTACTACTAATAAATAGAAATGTAAATACATTTGCAGTTCATATTTCTTTTCAATTATTTTTAATAGTTGAATCTGGGACATTTCAACATATAAGACTAAAAATCCAAACATAACTTCTTAATATAAACTACTGCAGCAAAAATTGCAGCCCATATAAAATCATAAAACCAAAAAGCCAAAATATTAAGTGAAAAATACCATGTTAGTTTTACTACGTTTACCAAAAACAAAAAACGTACTTTTGTTAGTGATTGTAATTTTCTGCAGTATATAACTTTTTTTCCAGATTCAGCAGCATAAAATTAAAAATCTCACAGAAAAATGTGAAATATTAGAGAAGAAAGTCAAAAGCTTGAGTGAAAAAGTACGTCGTCGTGACGGGAAGATTGCTCACTTCTGTGATTTGATTAAGGACCTTCAAGAAAGAAATTTTATTAATAATGAAGAATCTTTCACTTTAGAAGAATGTGCTGGATCTAAAGATTTTTTAAAAAGACAAATTGCAAAGTCCAAGGGTTTACCTGTAGAAAAATGAATTTTATTAATAATGAATAATGAAGAAAAAGGGAGAAGAACATTATTAAAAAAAATCTGAAAAAAATATAAAACCTGACTACTCAAATCACAAAAGGCCAGAGAATTATTATTTGTATATTTTAAAATTCTTATTTGAATATTATGATGGCGATCAAATGTTTTACTTGCCACATAACAATGAACATAAGACTAATCATAGGTTATTACTTATTTTTAGGTTAAGGTATATATTTATGGGCCTATGCAGCCTGAAATAAATGATTTATTATTATTAAATCGGTAATTAAAGCTTTTACTGATTTACGATTCCGATATCACGCAAAGAAAGTGAATGATAAAGTGTCACACCGAAATTATTTAAATAAATTAATTTTGTTTAGAAATGAGTAAAAAATCATCTTTGCTTGTTTTTTTTCATTTTTCCCTAAGTGATCCCATAATCTTCCAAGCGTTCTGCTGCTTCCTGGCTGCTCGAAGACAGCGCAGCACACGCTGGATAAGTGTCTAGCATGGGCCATGCACGGGCATTAGGTGGTTCACGCTTCCAGACCTAGTTCTGTCAATTGCCGGCAGTGAATCCGTGAAGGGAGAGGAAGGCAACCAACAACCTTCCAGGACGCCGACGGCGAGTACCGGAGAAGGGTAATAGCAGACCTGTGGCCTCCATGAACTTTAGTCTGAGTTTGGTACATCGTTTGCCAAATTGAATTGGCTAAAGTATATAGTATTACTTAAAACTAAATACTTTTTGGTACTGCAGGCGGGGACAAACGTAGTTTTGGTAGATTCTTTGGCCATACACAACAAAGTGCTATCGCCACCTGCAGCACCAAAAAGTATTTGGATTTAAGTTATTGATACAGTACTTACAAGTATTGTGACACTTATTTTTCTCTTTTTATCCGACTATATAATATTTTTTTACCACCATAGTTATATATATATATATTATCCAGTCCACTAGAACTTCAACTCAATCCTTACTAATATTTTAAATGCGAAAGTTTATAAGTATGAATGTATGGATAATTGTTGCTCTTTCACGCAGAAACTAACTGGATGATTTGAATGAAACTTTGCACACATTTTGCTTAAAGCTTGAATTAAAAGATAGGCTACTTTTTATCGACATACCAAGCGGGCGGAGCCGCGAGTGGAAGCCATATTATATAACTTTTTTTCTGCAATATGTTTGCACAAACCGGCGGTTGTTCTTGGACGCAGTGTCAAAGTGTGAACCGGGAAAATCGTCGGTTCGGGCCTCTGTGCTATTGACTTCGGCCCCACGCATGCCTTCCAAAAGTCTGTGACACTGCCTATAGGACCGAGATATTGAAACAAACCACAGATAATAATTTGATTATTTTACATTAAATAGAACGTCAGTACCAATTTCACTATCCAGTGCTCCCATTGACAAAGACATGTGGCAACCATCCCAATCCTACTAATTATTTTTTTATAAATCCATAAGTTTGTTTCTCTATTGTGCTTTCACGCCTAAACGGCTGAACTGATTTTGATGTAATTTGGTATGCAGATAGTTTTAGACCTTAAGAAGGACATTAGCTACTTTCTATTGACGTGCCACACGGACGTAGCCGCGAACAGAAGCTAAGCAAGCAACTGAAAAATATACCTACTGATTGGACACCTCCCTCTCTACCGAAAACCAAGGAAAGGTCAGGCGGCTAATGTTCGGTTATTATATCGATATCGACAATTATAAAATTCATGAGAGTTCAACCCTAATGGCAGCCATTTTATGTGCCAAATTTTGTGTAGGTATGCACGCATGTTTTGTAGGTATGCCGTGTCCATATATCTCCTAGGTCTTTGGTCAATACAATACCATAGACTATATATACCAATGACTTATTATAGACGTCAATGATAATATATTATTATATACCATATATACCCAATACTACAGACTTGGTATCATTGACTACATGTAGTATACGCTTGGTATATTTATTGATTTTCTGCCCGTTGCTTCGTTCTTGCTATCTATAATAATTTGTATTTGGGCCAATGCTTAAATTATGGATTTTATACGATTTAGATATTGCTTTTTTAATGTATATAATTTTAAAATACATTACTTAAATATGTTTCTCTTATGCTACCATTACCTACCCAGCAAGAATTTTAGAGTAGGTTAGCAATAATATAATCAAGGATTTGGAAGTAAAATAATACAGGAGCTTGTAGAATAGTATTTTGTTTTACAAAAAAATACATTAAATTGTTTGTTTTTAATGTTAAATGAACAATATTTGTTTAAGGCCAGGCAGTTCAAAAGACAGGTGATTGAGCTTCCAGTTTGAAAAAAATTAAGGATCTACTACACAAAAACAATGTAGACAGAAGTAACAAAGAAAAACAATAACAAACAAAAAAATTAAAAATGAAATTGAGACCCTCCTCTTTTTTTTTGTAATCACTATAGATGTTACCCTTAATAATATATCTTGTTAAATTTTCAGAAGTTTGTCCATAAAAAAGGTAAGTATGTGTTATTTGAAAGTAATTCTCAATACAATTGAGAAACAACAATAAACATTAAAACGAGAACAAAATCTGGAACCTAAATCATCTGCTTTTCTCGTAGACAGAGAACTAGAAATTTTGTTATTGCATAGTACAGTATATATTTTATAATTAAAAATAAAAATACTGACAAATGAAAACACTTGACACCGAGAAACATTTATGTTTATAAGGGATAAACATAAATGTTTCTCGGTGTCAAGTGTTTTCATTTGTCTCTCTAAATTAGTAAGTTCTTAGGTGAAAAGAAATAAGATAAATCGTCATTACTATGTTCCATCTAGGTATGTACTATTCTTAATCTGAAGTACGGACAAATGATTAATCGAATAAAATTTAATAGCAAAGTTTTTTAATAAAAGGGCATGGGCTAATGGACTAGGTAATTTAGAATATGCCTTGCCCTGAAACGCATGTGGTACTTACAAGTTCCTAAATCTGTAACATACTTACCACACGTTTTAAAATGTTATAAATATGAAAATGTAAAGAACTACAAAAATGAGTAAACAATATAATAAGTATGTATGTATTTACAAAAGAAAAGTATAAATATGTATTATATAGTATCAGTTATTTTATTTTATAGTACCCATAGTACAAGTTCTGCTTAGTTTGAGACTAGATGGCGTTGTGTGTATGTTGTGTGATATTTTTATATATTTCATCCTGGGTCATATAATTATATATTGCAGTCAACTAGCTCTATCAGGAGTTTAGTAAACAGCCTAGGCCGTTAACTTAATGCCGGCATTTAATAAAATATCTGAATAACAATCGGCAAATGTTTGCCAATGAGCGCAATGTTTAACCAGAGGCTGAATGTTGTGTATAAAACGTCGGAATTTTAATTCGATTCCAGATTTGACATTAGCTACTGTCATTTTGTGAAATAATGATACCCCATATAATAGTGTAGTGATGAACACAATAATCGATAAACAATCAGTGTGTGTGACATCATCCTTCATGATCACATTTCTTTATTTATTTCACACACAATTATAAAAGAAAAGTCTCAGATCGTTAATTAATTGTCAAAACTAAATTATCGGTTCAGAAATATTTAATTTCCTGATATACTTAGTTTACGAGAATAAAATTATAAACGAGAAGAATCGATCTGGAAATATTCCATTTCCATATCGAATAATTTCGCAACGTCACTATTTAGTACTTGTCATAACGTTGCAACACTGAAATTGTCAAATCTGGAATCGAATTAAAATTCCGACTTATAGGTAGTCATTACAAAAAATATTATAGAATAGACAGAAATTTTTAAAGGTATTGTAATATTTTCTGATGAAATGCAATTTTCCAACATAACCGATCAGGCGCCAGGGGTCTACTTCGCAAATAGCAAACTTCTCTTTATACCTACTTCTCTGTTTTACTCCTTCGCAAGCCGCCTACTTATCAAACAGTCTATTTCGCATTCAGCCTACTCTCAAAGTGACCACTTCGCATACTGCCTACTTGTCAAAGAACGACCTAAGTACAGACAAATAGAAAATTGTTCGTTACATCGTTACATTACCATAATTTTAGCATCGAGCTTCACCAAGACAAATTCCCTTCGTCCACGTTTGTAACCAAGATTTCATAATGAGCTGCATAGAAAGGGCATTTTTAAACTGTCCAAGTAAATTAAATTAAATATAATATGTATTATATTTTATTCGATTATAGGATCTATTTACTATTTATTAACATTTATTTTTTTATTATTATTTAATGTACAGTGGGCCAACGAGTTAGCTATGCAGGGCAAAAACTTATATGTCATAGTAAAGACTTACTACACCAGTTATGGATAAGTGAGTTATTTATCTAAATAGTGGGTATATTAGACTTATTAAATGTGTAATTCACACATGTATATCTATTGCAGTCAGTTTTCAGTATGGCGTAGAAGTTTTTGCCCTGCATACCTAATTGCTTGGCCCACTGTACTAACAAAAAAAAAATACTACTACAAACGAATGAAACTTCAATTGCATGTAAACTGTTTTTTGAAAATATTCTTTAATTGTTACTTCGGCAGCTTCTAATTGACACATGAGTTTTTAAAATTTTTTGTCAAATTGTATATGGGCTTTTTTGCGTAAATATGTCCACACAGATTTTGGCATGTCCTATCAATTCGCACTTATTTTTTAAACAAACGCGAGACTTTTATAAAAGAAAAAAGACGTTGTTCACATGATTTTTTATATCACTATTAAAAACAAGCATAAATAACTCGACAATCTGAACTTTTATTAAAATATTTCATAAAACTTAGTATTAAACCCCCTTATTTTCGTATGTCCTACAGTGACTAGTCCAGGTTTGTATTCAATTTACTTAGAATAATTATTCAGTGTGAAGCTAGAGTTGGGTTTAAATATACTAAAATGGGTGAGAACTATTAAAATAAAACATTAAATGTGAGTATTAGCCAATAATTTTTGTAATTATTGTCATTTTAATTGTGTCCTACGATTTAGGACATATGCGGAATTCTACTTTGTAACCGAGATTCTATAAAATATTGAAAGAAAAAGCTACCAAGTTTATCTTTAATTTGGTTTGTGGCAACATTTTCACTAATTCAACCATTTTGAAATAGACGTCATAATTGTCATTTTATGTCTTTCGTGTCGTGACTTGTAAGGCGTTACCGTGCACGTTTTTTTCTTACACTTTGTAACTGTGATTTTTGCTGGTAAGTTTGTCTTTTATTTACTAAATTGTTAAAAATTATATAGCTTAAATCATGGAAATAGTTTTGAAGGTAGTTTATTTTAGGAAACTATAGTATAAACTTAAAATAAATGTAATTTTATCTTGGTGATCAGTAAAGCGTTACTTCCATTTTGTTTGGTTACGTATATGTGGAACGTTATAGTTACAAAATGGAAATGTAAGGCCAAGTTCTCATACGTATTGTATTTCTTGTTACCCGACTGCGCCAGAAGGAGGGTTATGTTTTTCGTATCTATGTAGTATGTATTATATATGTATGTACGTATGTATGTATGCATTTATGTATGTATGTATATATGTATGTATGCATGTATGAATGTATGCATGTATGTATGCATGTATGATGCATGTATGTATTATGATGATGATATTATGATATTATACATGTATGTATGTATGTTGCTTGGCACGCCCTAGAGCCTTAACGGCTTGGCGCATCCGAGTGTGAGAGGTATCATTTGATTCATCTATGTCGCGAGAGTGACACTGGGTACATCAAAATTTTAAAAAATATAAATTCAAGAATTTTGGCGCCAAAAAATATTTTCAAGAAAATAAAATATCTTCACATTTCATTGTTAATTACATAAGTATTAATAAATAGGTTTATTTTATTTCAGATAAATTCATTATGCCTCTTACAAATGCTGAAAAGCAACGGCGGTATAGGGAAAAATTAAAAAATAATCCACAAAAAAAAGAAGAAATACGAAAAAAAAATCTAGAAAGAATTAAAAAATAGGCAAAAAAGATTTAAGATTTGACCGAAGACGAAAAAACTGAAAAAAGGAAGCAGTGGCGAGAACAGAAACAAAAACAAAAACAAAAAAAATTGCAACAGAAAAATAAAACAAAAAGGGAAAGTGAACCAATTAAAAATAATCCAAAATTTAATATTCGTTTAAAAAAAATTAAGATAAATCACATTAAAGCCCTCAACACTATCGTAACATTAAATAAAACAATAGCTTCTTTAAGAAAAAGAAACTATCGACAAAAAATACTACACGAGGTTCAAATTCAGAAAAAAGATAAAGAAATAGATATGTTGACTTGCAGAATTGAAGTTACAGAAAGCATGGTAAAAGCTATGTATAAGTGTAGCAGCTCTTTTAAAAAAAGGCAATTAAGAGATGTTGCTTTAAATGAAACTCAGCGACATGACATTCATTCCAAAGGATTTGTGGCTAAATGCCTTGGTGTTCCTCGCGTAAGAAAATACAAAAAAATTGCCCAAAGGAAAAGCGAAACAACACGGGAGGAAATTACAAAATTTTATGTCAGGGATGACATTACAAGACTTACAGCAGGAAAGAAAGAGTGTCGGACAAAACATAAAGAAAAACATCAGATACGATATTTGACAGACACAATAAATAACTTATAAAAATATACAAATCTGGGGGTGGCCAACATTCTTTTAGTACTTTTTATAAGTATAAACCCTTTTTTGTCATATCGCCAACAGCTGGTAGTAGGGACACATGCCTGTGCATTAAACACAGTAATATGAACTATTTGATGAAGGCTATGATACACAACAAGCTCATTGATCGTTATACTACATTGAAAGACATACTCTTGCGTATCAATTGTGATATTATCTCATTTGACTGTATGCATAGCAAATGCCCAGCATGCGAGAATTCGACTATGGAATTCAATGTAGATGATGACAAAAAAAAGGAACAGGTGAAGTGGTGGTGGTGGCAGTCAGAAAAGCATTCTTACACAAAAAGAGATAAAAATAGTGGGCAAGACAAAGACATACTAACCAGGAAGATGACAAAGCAACTTAAGACGGGAACATTGACAGAATTAATTGAGACCTTTAACCAAGAATTGAAACTGTTTAAAAAGCATTCATATAATATGAAAACCCAACAAAACCAATATCGAGCATGCATGGAACAGTTGAAATCCCATGAAGTGCTTATAATATGTGATTATTCTGAAAATTACAACACCAAATTGAGTGAAGAGATTCAGTCGATGCACTTCGGGGCATCCAAGCAGCAAGTAACATTACATTGTGTAATGGTTTACTGGCAAGATAAATGCCAATCATTTTGTACGGTCTCTGACAGTCCATGTCATGAGCCGGCAGCGATTTGGGCACATCTATTGCCTGTGATGAAATTTATCACAGAACACTCTCCTAACACCACTGTCTTGCATTTTTACTCCGATGCGCCCACAAGCCAATACCGCCAAAGAAAAACTATTTTTTGCTCAATATGTTTGTTCAGAAAATGAACTTCAACTATGCAACATGGTCATTTACAGAGAGTGGCCATGGAAAAGGGGTAGCAGATGGCATAGGCGGTGCCGTAAAGCGTTGTTTAGATCGCCAGGTATTATACGGCCACGACCTTAGAAATGCAGACGATGTATTCACAAACATTACCGCCGCTATGAAGTCTGTGAAATCATTTCGGATTCCTGTTCAAGACATTGAAAATATGAAGAAGATAATACCTACAAACCTTCGCCCACTAAAGGGTAATAACGAAATGCATCAAATCGTTACAACGAAAAAAGAAAATGTGGTTCTTCACAGACCCTTAAGTTGTTTTTGTGGAAACACACCTGGGTTGTGCTCTTGCTATTTCCCCAAGAGTCACAGTTTGCTGGAGAATCGGCGGTCCGCAGGTATTAATATATTTTCGTTTTGTATTTACAATTTCATCATCATAATTGCTGCTTCTCATTATTTCGAAATAGGATATCAAAACGTTGTCTTAAGACAACGTTATTGTTAGAAGAAACTATTAGTATGATTAAAGCTACACGACATGAGTTAGGTTGTGGGCTGAGACGAAAGGCTTTTTAAAAAGGAACAAGAGGTGTGTTCCGCTTGAAGAGCAGTGCAAGACTAACTTTATTTAATATCAAATATTATAAGCTAAGTAACCTAAACAAAGGATCATTATAATCTTAATGCTTCCTGTTATCGTAGTACCAGGAAGTTACATGTAATGTTATCTTTATTACCTAATTACAATGGAGGTTATTGTGTTATAACCTTGTTACGCTTATATAACTCCTCCCCCCTTAAGATGGAGGCGCGTCGAAGGCTGCGACTGAAGTTGGAGTGTTTCAGCTTCAGGTTGTTGCAGGACTGAAGTATGCGCCGATCTGGGTATCCACCAAAGTTTGTATACTGCCACTCCGATTGCTGTTGCGAGTATTAGGATGTACAGGACTATTGATGACCAGCTAGGTGTGTTTGAAATGAATACTGGATCCATTATGGAGTCTTTGATTTCTTCAGATTGCTGTAAGGCTTTCTTCAGGTTGTCTAGTTCTATGTTTTCCAGCTTTATTTTAATAGGTAAAGCTTTCGGTGTTTGATGTGCGCGTGGTAACGGTATTGTTTCCTTGATGTTAATGTACCGCTGATGTGTTGTTAGAGTTCGGTCCATAATTTGTACTTTGCAGTTATTGTTTGTTATTATCAGGAAAACACCTTTGTTACGTTGGTATTGTACATCATTGCCGCAGATGGTTTTGATGACTTCTTCTTGTTTCATGATGACTATCCAGCTGTTATCTTCGATTTGCTGTATTATGTTGTCTTGAAAGGTTGCAGTTACATATGTACAATTGTGTGGCTCTTGATGTTGTATGAGTTGAGCTATACAATCAGTTGAGTGCAGCAAGGGCTGCCATTCCAGGTGCTTGCAGATGACTTCATCTTCTGCTATCTTGTTGCATGACTCGTGGGGATAAGCGAACTCATTATTGCCCAAGATAAGGTAAGGATTTTTAGGTATAAGGATTGTGTTATTATTGTTAGGGATGGAATATAGATGTAGGAGGTTATAAGGTTGTTCTGCAACTAGTGGTATATCCAATATAAAGTTAATTGTTTCATTAGTACTATAAGCTCGTACTGTAATAGCTTTTTCCCAAAGTTGTATCTTGTTTATGTTTGGGGCAAAAGCCAAGTATGCGCTGATTTCATTCTGGATGCTATTTAACTCCTCTATTAAATACGAAGGGTCGATTATGCTAGGGTGCATCTTTTCAAGATGTGCAAATGTTAGTGCGTTTTCTAGCGTGTCTAATCTATCGTAAAGCTGTTGGAGCGAAGTTTCTATGCTATAAAAGATGCTCATAGTTATGTAGTTATTTTCAAATTCTGTTTCTTGAGTTGAATATTCTTCGATAGCTTTAAATATTGTTATCTGGTTATCATTGATGTTCTTTAAATTATTTTCGTACTGTTTCATGAAATCTTGCATGATGCTAATGGTCTTTTTCTGATTGACTCTATCGCTACTGAGCGATGCTTTAATTGATTTTATTTCGTTTTCGAATTTTGTAGCGTCATTTTGATCTAAGTTTCCTGTGATGGCTTTTACTATGGTGCCTAAGCCGTTTATAAGTCCTCGTTTTTCTCTATATCCTAGTCTATAACCTATTGTGTCTAGTCCTAAATAAACTAACTTACTTTCTATCGTATCTATACGGTACTCTATTTGTTTAGTAGTGGACTTGGTATCTGTTGAACTGTTTTGTTTTAATTTAAATGTATAATAGTTTCTACAAATTTCTAGGAAGATTTCTCTTAATTTAGTTGTATTGTAAATTACTGCTAGGTGATATGTATCTACTTGGTATTGGGCTTGAGCTTCCGTTAATACTAAGATCCCATTGTGGTTATCTATTGGCTGTATGACTGCTGTGGCAGCGGTGAGGTAGAGCACTGCGCAGCAGGCGATGGCGTTCCTGAAACATTTTCAGGGCGCCTTAGTAAGCGGAAGTGAACTCTTATTGATTTTGCGTTCACATGTTTGCCTACTATTTCCGCTATTTGCTCTGGGTGTATGCGAGTTATTGTATAAGGTCCTAAGTATTTGGGCTCTAGTTTATTGCTCCTGGCTGTCTTTGCTACCTGTTTATAAACTGAATCTCCTACTTTGAATTGTGCAGTTTCTTTATTTTTATTGAATCTTTCTATTATTTGTTGTTTATCGATTGTTATTTTATTATTTATTAGTTTTTGTGCATTTTCCATTATTTGCTTGTGTTTAATTACGTATTCCTGGTAGAATTCTTTAGGACAGTGTAATTCTAGTGGGTTTCTGCTATCAGTGTGTCCGTAAAGTAATTCAAATGGTGTAAAACCTGTTGAGGAGTGTATTGTATTATTGTAAGCTATAATGGCGTATTTCATTAAATTTGTAGTGTCGTCCTTGTCTGTTATTCTTTGTAATCTAATTATTTCTGCTAACGTTGAATGTAGTCTTTCTATTGGAGAATTTGAATTTGGATTGTATGGTGTTGTGAAGTGTATGTTTATGTCATGTAATGCACATATTTCTGTGATTACTTCGTTATCGAATTTTGTATCGGAGTCCGTTGTGATTTTCTTGGGTACTCCTATTACTGAGAATAAACTTAACAAAGCTTCAGCGATGTGTATGCTGTTTGCAGCGTTAAGAGGTATTGCTTGTGCGTATTTTGTGAAGTTGTCAATTATAGTAAGGAAGGTTATACTTCCGGTGCTGTATAAATCCATAAACATGTGCTCCATTGGTCTATGTGGTGTATCTGTTAAGGATAGAGGTAATTTTAATGGATTGCGTTCATATTTGCTTTTGAGGCAGCTGTCGCATTTGTTAATGAATTTTTGTATAGAAGCTAACATATTAGGCCAGTGGTAATTTCTATGTATGTGTTTATATGTTTCTTGTATACCTCTATGTATGGTTTTTCCTTCGTGATATTTCCTTATTAAGTCTGTTTGTTCGGAAATATTTTCTATTAATGTTACCCTATTCATGCATCTAATTAATTTTGGTCCACGATTGCTGAATATTGATTTATATACTTCACAGAATAGTGGATAATATTCTTCGTAGTGGAAAAAACAATGGAAAATTCTATCTGCAATTGTATTTTCTTTAAGGAATTGTATTATTTGTTCTTTTGTATTGTTAATCGGAATCCATACGTCTTTTATTATAGTTTTACCTTTTGATCTATCATCTATCCTGTAAGTGTCTCCGGGTGTTTTTCTAATGTGAAATTGTTTTAATTGTCTGTCTATAGCGTCTTCTATTTCAGGGATTTTTACTATAGTCGTTTCTGTTTGGCTTTCGAGGGTCTGGTTTGTATTTGTTGGTTGACCCTGACTTTCCTGTGGATGGTTTATGATATCAGGAGTAATGGGTAAGTCTAATAGCGTTCGAATGTCTATGTTTGTCAAATCTACGTCATCGTTTGATGTACTAGGTTGATTGTTTTTGCTAACCTCATTATGGTGTATAATTTGAACTCTTGAGAGTGCGTCTGCATTTGTATTGGCTTTTCCTTTTTTATATTGCACATCGTAGTTGTATTCTGCTAATCTTAGGCGCCAGCGTGTTAGCTTTGAGTTTGGGTCTTTTATAGACATTATCCATGTAAGCGGGCGATGGTCTGTATAAATAGTAAATCGTTTACCATAAAGGTAAGGGCGAAAATATTTAATAGCCCATACGATGCTTAACAGTTCTTTTTCAATAGTCGAATATCTTTGTTCTGTTTCTGATAGTGTACGTGAAGCGTATGCTATTGGTTTATCTGAGCCTATTTGTCCCTGGGATAATACTGCGCCTATGGCTACGTCTGATGCGTCTGTAGTAAGAATGAAAGGTTTTTCGAAGTCCGGGTATTGAAGTATTGGTGCATTAATTAGTACTTCTTTGCATTTTTCGAATGCTTGAGTGTATTCTGGTGTAAACAGTATTTTGCTACCCTTTTTTAAACATTTTGTAAGTGGTTTTGTCAATTTTGCGAAGTCCTGGATGAACTTTCTATAATAGCCTACTAAGCCTAAAAAGGACTTAATTTCTTTCTGAGTTTTTGGTAGAGGGAACTTTTTAACTGCTGCGATTTTATCTTCATTTGGCTGAAGGCCTTTGTCTGTCAATGTGTGTCCTAAGAACTTGACTTGTTTCTGTAAAAATTCTGATTTATTTAGTTGAATTTTAAGGTTGTGTGTCCTGAATCTATTGAATACTTGTTTACATTTATCCAGGTGTTCCTGTAAGGATGTGGAATAAATTATTACGTCATCCAAGTATGTTAATACGTTATCTAATCCACGTAATACTGAGTCCATTAGTCTCTGAAATGTGCTGGGTGCGTTCTTTAAACCAAAGGGCATTCTGAGAAATTCATAATGTCCTCGATCTATAGAAAATGCAGTTTTCTCTACGTCATTTGGGTGCATCTCCACTTGATGGTAGCCTGAGGCTAAATCTATTGTAGTAAAATATTGTGCACGTCCTAGTTTATCTAAAATATCATCTATATTAGGTAGAGGGTACTTATCTTCTACGGTCTTATCATTTAGTTTCCTATAGTCTATAACTAACCTATATTTCTGTTCTCCTGAGGCATCAGTTTTTTTTGGAACTATATGTACTGGGCACGACCATGGGGAATTACTTTCCTGAATAATATTATTTTCGAGTAGTTGGTTAATTTGTTTTTTAATTTCCTCTTTTTGTTTCGGTGCCTGTCTATAATTACGCACGAAAATAGGTTTATTCTCGGTTAACCTAAGTTGGTGTTTAATCTCGTGTGTGAATGTTAATGGTATTTCCTCGCAATGAAAAATGTCTCTGTAATTATAACAAAGTTTTTTAATTTCTCGGTTTTCTTCCGGGTTCATATGATTGGTTCGTAATCTTTCTAGGTTCTGTTTTAGTAAATTATCTACAGATTTATATGCTTCCTTAGTGTTGTTCACTGGTTCTTGTTGGGTTCTTTTATTTTTTATATTCAACCTTTGGAAGTTTAGGAAACAACTTTTTTTAAAGTTTATTGTATTATTCGATGTGTTAATTACCGACATTAATGCATTTCCATTTTTTACCGTCACTAGTGCCGATGGGAAAATCAATCCACTTTTTGTTGTCTTTTTTTCTGAAAAGTATTCTCCTTCTTTATAATTGCATAGTATATTTATAACTTGTTCGCAATTAGGTCTTATTTGGCTGTAAGATTTTATGTCGTCTCTAATAGGTATTATAGTTTTCTCAGTGCGAAGTATCATGTTTTTTATATCTATTTTACATTTAAGTGGGACTAATAAATCTAATCCTAGTAATCCCACGAAATCTGAATCGAAGTTAAAGATTAAAAACTTGTGAGTTATGTTTTCCTTAAATAGTTTTTCCGGGAGTTTAATATATGCTACCTGTTTATGTTTGGAGGTTGCATGTGCTGTTTTGATGAAATGTGTTTCGTTCTTTATTTTTATATTCATGTTTTTTGCATTTTGTAATATATTTGGATTAATGAGAGATTGTGAGGCACCTGTGTCTAATAAAAATCTACCGCCTAATTCACTGATGTAAATATAAGGAAGGCGATTGTAGTTTTTTATGTTGTTCATGAAAACTATATTACGAGTTGGTTTTCTAAGTCTGTAAGAAAATTTTCATCTTCTACTTCTTCGGAGACGTCCTCCGTTTCTTGTTCTGGGATGTCATTTTCTTCTACACTATCTTCTCCTTCATTTTGGAAATAAATTTTCTTTGTTTGTTCTGAGTTATTCGGAGTTTTATTTGTAAATTTCTTTTGAAAAGAACCCGGTTTGTTCGGTTTGTTGTATGGTACTGATGGTTTGAACGAGTTTGCTTTAGATTGTTCGTTACGCCTAGCTCTTAATTTCACTTCCTCCTGTTTAGCTACCGTAATGGCCTGGTCTAAATTTTGCACGTATTTAAGTTTAATTAAAATAGCTGTTATAGGGTTTAATTTATCGAGGAATGTTTCAAGAGCCATTTGCTCATAATAGATGCGTTTTTCAGGATTAGCTGAAATAAGTGTACACATTAAGGCTCTTATTTTATCACCAAATGCATCTATTGTACTGTTATCTCTTTTAATTAGCATTAGTTCTTGGACTAATTGAATTTCAGTTCTGAATTCTCCAAATTTTTTTTTAAGAACATCTTTTATATCACTCCAGGTTTTGGTGCCTGGATTTTCTGACAGCGCTTCAACAGCTTTACCTGTCAGTTTATTTCTAATAAGACACGCTATGCAATCGTCATCTTTATTAGTAATAAGTTCTAATGCATTTTCTACACCTTCTATGTAGAATGCTAACGTTCTCTTGTTTCCATCGTAGCATGGTAACAACTTTGAGAACGTTGAATAATCTGCGGGAGTTGTCTTTACTTCCGGGATTGGTTTTTCATCTAGTGCTACCTTGTCATTAGACATGTTAATCTTAGTGAGTCAGATGGCAACCAAGAATTGAAAAACTAGCGACAAATTTTGTATTAATTAAAATACAGATACCTAGCCACTGGAAACACGCAAAAGTTGCTTATAGTTAGTGTGACAGGAATAGAATATAAGGATTCTCGGGAATAATCAGATTCGATGCTTACCCCACGAGCATAGCCGATTAGAGGCTGTTCGATGCTTAGATGAGTCTGCTGTTGTTGAGCTGCTCTGCTTGTTCTGCTGCCTGACGCTCTGCGAGTTGCCCACGGTAGGTTCTTTAATGCACGCCACGGATTCGAGGTTTACGGAAATCTTCCACTAGAACCGATAAACGCGACGTACCGACTGCGCCAGTTAGGTTGTGGGCTGAGACGAAAGGCTTTTTAAAAAGGAACAAGAGGTGTGTTCCGCTTGAAGAGCAGTGCAAGACTAACTTTATTTAATATCAAATATTATAAGCTAAGTAACCTAAACAAAGGATCATTATAATCTTAATGCTTCCTGTTATCGTAGTACCAGGAAGTTACATGTAATGTTATCTTTATTACCTAATTACAATGGAGGTTATTGTGTTATAACCTTGTTACGCTTATATAACTCATGGCGATACTTTTTCACTTCCGTTGACTGATATTTTTTTTTTATTTAATAATAATCTTTTAATTTATTTTAGACTTCACATTGCCAGACAAAGATACTACAGAGGTTATTTTAGGCGAAGACATATCATTACAAACTTCTCAATTTGCTGAAATTGATGGTGATGAAATACTGTCAAAAGAAAAAAAATCTTGCACAGAACTTTCTACTCTTATTGTTGATGGTATGGCTTCAGATGAGTAAAGTTATCGATAAATTTTGGTTAAATACATTCATATTTTGGTTTGGGTAATTTACTTTTCGGTTATATTTTTAGATGCGGTAGTGCAAGAAGAGCATAATTCCGAAATGTTTTCCGGCGAAAATTTAAAGCTTACGCATCCAGGTAAATAATTACACCATAAAATAAAATGTATTTTCACGCAACCTGCTAGATCCACAAAATAATTGCTTTCTACAAGGAGGCTTCTTATTGTCTCGCAGTAGGTGTGAAAAACTAATTATTTACTTTAGCGATAAAAGTACGTCTTGTGCGCTCAGTCCCTCGCTGCAGTCAGGATTTATGCTTATACTTTCTTGTTATTCTTTATTATTACAGATGGCTATTTCGACGAGGTAACAGAGCTTGACGCTTCTTTAATACCTATTGGCATCAAAAGAAAAAAAATATTTTTGGTGATGGGGTGCCAAAAAAGGTCAAAGTGCTTATGCCTATCAGCATGCCTTCTTCTAGCGAAAATAAATATAAACCCAAAATATTGGAAAATATTAAAATTATGTCTGCTAGCACTAGCAAACTTTCTTCACTTGAGAACAACCGATTTTTTATTTGTTATTTGTGCAATTTATGTAAATTTTTCACAAAATTTGACATCTCTGTGTGCATGGTGTGTAAAAATAATGTTTGTAAAGAATGCAGTGGACACCAAGCCAGTTTTGATTACATTTGTGATAAATGTTTTGAATAAATTTTGATATTTTGTAGGTTGACTGTTATGATTGCTGTTTTTGATATTTTTTCTCAATTTTATAGTCATTGTAAGAACTTGTGAACTAAACTTTATTATTTCCATTGCGTTACTGGACCTTTCCAGTTTGTAACTGTCTCATGTTTTTTGTGTAGAATAATATTTAAGTTTTAATTATTTGGTAGGGTACCAGCTTATTTTATTTTTTTAGTAATTGTTAAAACGCATTAATAAAGTGATTTTCTCATAATTGTGTTCTTTTGAATAGTTTAAGCATTATTATAATTGAAAATGTTATGGATGTTTTACCTAAAAGTTACAAAATGGATATATTTTAAGTCTAAACGTTTGATTAGTAAATGTTAGACATATAAAAATATGTAAAAGATATATTTTATGTTCTAGATTTCTTAATTAAGGTAACTCGTTAAATAAAAATAACTGTCTTAATTAGTAAATGTTGTTTCAAAAAAGTTACAAAGTGGAACCTTAAACCCATCTCCTCTATCAAAAAAAAATTAATTGTCGTCAATAAACGTATTTTTTTGGATTGATTTTACTTATTTATTATATTTTAAGGTATAATGCGTCCTTAAAAAAATAAACTTTATAAATTACTAAAAATATTTTTAATTTACTCCATTTTGTAACCGGGATATATTTTAACGAAAACGCCCATATCGCACTTCTTACGGTTTTTTTTAAGGGGTGGAATAAACTTCTTTGAATTTCAAAATTGAAATGTTTTCCCTCTTTGCGCAGTTTATGAACAAATGAGAAGAAAGTTGGCTTTTTAGGTATCCTGGCAATGCTACGTCTTTTTTTTTTTTTTTTTTTTGCGGGGAAATGCATTTACGCATACCACCCCACCCGTGGGGGGACGGGCAGAGTGGCTATGTGGGACTCCCGTGCCTACGATGCTAAACGGCACAGAATACCCACTAAAACCCCGCGGTGTGCCCTCGTCGCCGAAAGATGTTGGGTCGGCGAGCCCCGGATCATCTTACATCTGGCATTGCTACGTCTATGCCAACCCTCTAGAACATTTGTTGTTCGTTGCAAATTAGTGTGCACGACTCAAGATCTCGGTAGAAACGGTTTTTGTTTTTTCAATAGACAACAAAATTCTATGCCTATTTTGATCGGGAGTGCACGTATAAGGGTTCTTGTCGCATGATCTGGACTTAAGTTTTGGTTCGGTCTAATGTAAGTTACTGCTGCAGCAACTACGATTGGCGCAGCGCCACAGTGTACTACCAGAATTATTTGTCTTTCAAAATTGTACCTGTAGCCTGCTTGTAACAAAGAGAGACGACCGGCTTGATTCTTAGTATATTGAAAATCCATTACGTACTCAGTAAAATACTATTCTCTTTTATTAAATAACGCACTGAATACACATGACAGATATGACATTATTTTACTAAGAAACAGTTGAAAAAGATATGGGACCGGCAGGATTTGAACCTGCGACCTTACTGCACACCGGGCAGTCGCTTTAGCCATCCAGCTACGGTTGCCTCTTACCACAACCCTAATTTTTTCAACTGTATGATACGTCATTTCGTGACGTCACGTTCATCCATTTGTTCCTATCTTAAGTAGAAGAAGATAAGATACAAATCTCTTTCAACTTAACTTACTTCAAAATAAATATTTGATTTCTAAATATACATCTTATGTAGCAATTATTTATTATATGTAGCAAATATAAGCAATGATATAGCAATTTTCGAATCTACTCTCATAGACCAACGCCACAGACAACCAGCCATTCTGACGCACACATCAAAGAGATAACGAATGTAGAAACCTATTCAATGACATTTATTAACCGACTTCAAAAAAAAAAAGAGGTTCTGTATTCGATCCGTATGTATGTATGTATGTATGTATGTCACCTTTTTATGTTCGCGATTTTCTCGGAAACTGCTGATCCGATTTGAATGCAGATTTCGGTATTTTAATCCTTGTGTTTCAAGGAAGGTTTTAGTATATAATTTATCATAATCTGATAAAGATCTTTGGAGACAGGCAACGGAACTCTTCAAAAACGAACAGCTAATGAACCACGTTTTGTGCAATCGTGTATCTATGTATTGTTTTCACCACTACATAACATAACATCATGCCTGTGTATGCTTTGAAGGGTAAGCAGAGACACCCTTCTTACCTACCCTTAAAGTACGGAAAGCTCTTAGGTTTGGACGGGGCTTACGTTTCAGCATATTTGTTATTATCGTAGTGATAACTTATGATCATGAAGATCTCAGAAAGATTTTTTTGATAATATATAAGGATTTGATAATAAAAAAAATAAATAAAAAAAACTAATTAAAAAAAAAAGAATATTCATAACTCGAGCGTATTCTAAATATTATAATATTATGTACTATTTTTTTTTTCAAAGAAAAAGGAACCGCCTTCAATAACTCAAAAGTAAAAAAACTAAGACACTAAAAAGCTTGAAATAAAAAAATAAAATAAAAAAAAAAACTAATAAAAAAAAAAGAATATTCTTAACTCGAGCGTATTCTAAATATTATAATATGTACTATTTTTTTTCAAAGAAAAAGGAACCGCCTTCAATAACTCAAAAGTAAAAAAACTAAGACACTAAAAAGCTTGAAATAAAAAAATAAAATAAAAAAAAAACTAATTTAAAAAAACTAATAAAAAAAAAAGAATATTCTTAACTCGAGCGTATTCTAAATATTATAATATTTTATGTACTAATTTTTTTCAAAGAAAAAGGAACCGCCTTCAAAAACTCAAAAGTAAAAAATAAAATATTCGCTAAACTTTGCTTACCTTTATATTAATTTGTTTAAAACAATAAACCCAAATAATTATGTTATACCAATTATTTATATTTTTTTGAAGTCGGCGCCAAATTACAAAATCAAATACCAATTAAAACCGTATTTACCGAAATAATTGTTGAAAAAATCACAAAATCAAATACCAATTAAAACCGTATCAGCAATTATGTGATACTAATTTTCAAATTTTCATTTAGGAACCATCGAGGCGACGGTTATAACGTGAAGGTGCACTAAAAAATTAATTAAAACAACTTTTAATTGCGATTCTTAGGCTTTTCTTATTGGTTGACGTGGTATCGGTAGGGTAAAAAAAATTCAACGTAGCGAAACAAAATACGAGCAAAATGCGATCCATTTCGTCTAGTAGTTTAGTTTACAGTTACTACAAAAACTTCTTACAAAAGATATTAGTAAGGAATGATTCTTAATTAGGCATTTGAATTACTTAATTAAACTTAGTGTTTGTATGTGTTACGGCTAATGTCCGAAAAATGATAATTACCGTACCGACATTTAATTTGGAGTGGTTAATGTCAACTTTAGCCGAAACGACTTTTGTGTTTTGTGAAGTTGCTCCCGCACTGTTTAATCAGTATTATTAAACAGTAACGCAACGAAGTCTATCAACATGCTGCATCATTTGATTACATATTCTTCCGTGTGATTTGGTCACAACGCAAACCCAATAAGGATAATAAACCTTGCAGTTTCGAATATTTATGGGATATCCTGCATAACGTAATTGTTAAAGTAACATTTGTTAGGGTTATCTTTAGCGTGAGTGCCGGTATGTTTGACAAGTGAAATCTTCTGGTTGAAAGCCTTGCTGCAGATATTACATTTATAAGGTTTATCACCAGTGTGTATGCTATTATGTAGAATTAGATTACCCTTTTGATTAAAGCACTTGCTACAAACATTGCATTTATACGGTTTATCACCAGTGTGTATTCGATTATGTTTGACTAGACTTCCCTTTCCAGTAAAGCATTTGTTGCAAATATTACATTTGTAAGGTTTATCGCCAGTGTGGATGCGATTGTGTATGACTAGATGACCTTTTTGATTAAAGCTTTTACTGCAAATGTGGCACTTAAATGGTTTTTCACCGGTGTGTATACGAATATGAGTGATTAAACGACTCTTGGTGTTAAAATGCTTATTACATAAATCACATTCATAGTTTTTATCACTAGCACAGATTTGATTCGGTTGCTTACGACTCTTTTCGTAACGTGATCTTTTTGCAGCTTTTCCCGCAGTTAATTTATTCTTCTTGTGAGTAGTGTCTTCATACGTTTTTGATGGAGTGGCTTTTCTTGCTGTTTGTTTCTTATCTAAACAAATAAAAAGACATTAATTATAATGACAATGGTAATAATAACATTTTAGTTGCAATGCCTGAAAATAGTGCAATGAATCGTACGAGCTTGGATAGCGATCAAAACTAATAAAATGTTTACTGGAAACTCAGCCACCAGATGTCGCTCAGATGATGAGCCGAAATGGGCTGCTCTGATTGGCCGAAAACTACTTATGTCAATATCACCAACTAGATGTTGTTTAGATGATGTGCTAAAAATGTATGTAAATGAGGTGAAGTAGACTTAATTCACCCGGTGAATAAAGTCAACTAACAGTATTGTTTAAGTACCCAGAAAAATTACCCAGGTGTTTTCAGTCTACTGCGAAGTTTTCTTGATTGAATAAAAAAAACATACGCGATGGCAGAGCTGTACACCCACACTTCACCTGTTATGTTAAGGTCACAGGGGATGAGCCTATCGCCACCCATCGCGCACAAATCTAACTCCTTGCTGTAATTGAGAATTAGCTGACAGATAATTTTACTGTTATAACGGCGCATACGCTAACCTCCAGACCCAACAAGGCAGTTGAAAAGTGGCAAATAACTAATAGTTGAATTGTTGCTATGGCGTCGCGGCGAGCTATCATTACATTAGTGGTACCCCACCGCTACACATTATTTTAAAAATGTAAAAAATAATAACATTCAACATTGAGTGTGATTCTAATGACACACCCAGTAATTACTGACCTGAACAGGCATATTAACATAACATCACGCCTACATGACCCAAAAGAGTGTGGCAGAGGTGTAAACACCCACACTTCACCATTATATTCAGGTGGCAAGTGAAAGGGGGTTGCATAATCTTTTTTTTTATTTTAATATTATACTACGCCCACAGCGAACGAACGTGTAGTCCACCTGATGGTAAGTGGAGTACAGCCCATGGACATCAACAATCCACAAAAGCAGATTATAGATGCGTCGCTGCAGCTGAGGACTACGGTGTTATGCCTCATGTGCCAGGAATTTCAGGGCCTGATCTCACCACCAAACCGGAACACAGTAATGGAAGCACTACTATTTGGCGGCAGGTCAAAGGTGAGACGGTGGTGCTGCCGCCCTCGAGCTCATTCACAAGAGCTCTACCACCAGTAAAAAATCTATAGCTGTAAATAATAAATAGTCCCATAGTTTATGTTTTTTTCCGATACAGACTGACATAACATGAATTACATGTAAAGTTGTGTTAAAGGCGTTTCCACACCCACACTTCACCTGTTATGTTTCCTGATGGAAAATCCTAAATCAAACTTTTGCTTGACCGGGAATCGAACCCCAGGTGAGGGGCAACATATGCTTATCACTAGACCAGACTAATGACACAGAATAATAACAGGAATAATAACTCACTTGTTGCCATTTCATAAGGTTCTATTTCAATCTCTATTTTATTTTCAGGCTTAACTTCAACTATCCTTGGTAATAGTCCCATTTCGGTATGTTCATTGTGCTCTTTCAGACCTACATCATTTTCTTGGCAAGTTCCATCTGCAAAACAATATTGTTGTGTATCAACCATTAGAACAACTTTAGAAAGATAATAAATAATACATGATTATTTTTACTTAACAATCTCTGACAAAGTGTGTAGTTTGTTCAGAAACAGTAACAGAATCACTACTAGAGAATAAACGGGTTACTCACGTATTATTATCGGGATATTGCCGACGAAATATAGAAACCGGTCGGCAATATCCCGATGATAATACGTGAGTAACCCGTTTATTCTCTAGTAGTTATGTCATCTCACGTAAGTTTAAACAGTATTAGTAACAGAATCCATTTACAAGAAAATACCAAAAACACATACGCGATACATTCCAACTATTTTATAAAACCATCCACGGGGCACAATTCCAGCTATGTGCTGCAATTGTACATTTCCTAACGGAAAGTATGCAAATACACCTAACAAAAATAAAGCCCCTGGCTGTCCCGGGAATCGAACCCGCGGCGTCGCGGTGAGAGGCGCATTCGCTAACCACTAGACCATCGAGGCAGTTTCTCAGTGTTAGTTAAGTAAAAATAACATTGTAAAAAGACATGGAGAGTAATCCTTCTTTTTTTTTGTAGTCAAATGTTTCTGTACCCATAACACACCGTGTGGGGAGACGGTGTGGTTGTGAGGCCTGCACCCACTAAAACACCAGCGTGCACCTTTTGGTCAGACCACTGGAACTACATACATCTGTGACCCATCCGGCATGGAGAGTTAACCTGGATCCATATTTAGTACCATTTTGTCAATTGTATATAGTAATATCATTGGTTATACACACCCTTTGTTACGCATTCTTGTTTCACTTCAATTTCAATAAATTCTTCTGGTTCCTTTTTGATATATTTGTGCACATCACTCTGTACTACACATGCACTGTTGCGACGTTCTACAGGAGGTATTGCCGCCATATTTGTGTTTGAGTGCTGCTGACAACATTAAAAGATTAAAATACCTAGGGCCAGTTTTACATAAGCCTATTTGGTACATGTTTTTATATTTCTTATGGCCTGTTTCAAAATTGGTGAGTAAATGTTACTCAAACAATAAAATAGAGCACAAATAAATTAAAATATTCAATTTCAGGATAGGATGGGCAGTTGTACAATTTATAAAACAATATGCTTATCTACTGTTAGAGATATTTTTTCCAGTTGGGGGCCGTTCAAATATTACGTAAGCAGATTTATTACAATTATTTACCCCCCCCATCCCCCTTGTCAGCAAAAGTAAGCAAAGCTTTTACCCCCTCCCCCCATGCTTACGTAAACATTTTTCGGATTTCGAATCAACGGTAACAAATGTTAAGTTGCTTTGCTATGCTAACAACACGTACGTCTACTCGCTATAGTATCCAAACAAAACAATACACTGACGAGAAGAAATTTAGACAAGTGAACAGCGCGCGGTAATTCCCCGAATCGGTTCTTAAGCGAGTGCCTAAACGTATGCGTGCGGGAAGCCCCAAAAATGCGTTTCATTTTCAAGCATAGACAATGTGAGGGTTGCCATTCGTGTAAAAAAGTAAATAACTACCGATGACGTAATCATCATCTAGACTCCCCTACCCCCCATGTCATCCAAAATAAGCAAAACAAAGACCCCCCCACCCCCCGTGTGCTTACGTAATACTTGAAAGGCCCCTTGCCAGATTAATTTTCTATAGACGTTGCAACTTTTACTTTTGTTTATCTATTATAAAATCAATTTTTAAAAATTAAATAAGACAACATAAAAGTTAAGTTAAGGCCTGTCTACATTTGTACCAATTTCCTTAAATAGCGACCTTCCCTGGTTTCGCTCTAGCAAAAACATGCATATTATAGTACAGCATAGAGTATAATTATATAGTACCATAATATTATGCATGTTTATAAAAAAAACTTTATTATCAATCATTTTATCTATTAAAAAAACCGCCAAAGTGTGAGCCAGATTTGTGCACAAAGGGCTCCGTAAGAACATGGCTGTTGTAAGTGCAGCCCCCTTAAATATTGATTTTATTCAGTTTTTAGTATTTGTTGTTATACAAACAACATTTATAATTAAACAGAAAATTTTAACAGACTACCTATAAGCGTTCATGAGATACAGCCTGATGACTGGCGGACAGCAAAGTACAACAGAGTTCCTTTTTTAAATGTTCAAGTAATAGTTTAAAAGGTTGTTCAGGTATTTTAAACAATGCAACAGATTTTAATGCGGTTTTTTTACATAGGGGCAGACAGACAGACAGCAGGAAGTGACTCTGTTTTATACTGTGTAGTGATTAAAACCCATGCTAATAGGATATCATGACATGATACACATCAGCAATACGGTGATTGGATTGGACAAGTGATACAAATATAGAATCACCCTAAACTATTCTTATCATCACTTACCATAATTGTGGGTGCATACTTTTTCTGTTCACAGCTATTCCTCACTTGATAGCAGTGCTGAAGTCTGTCATAGCAGGTGATACATGCTAGTATTGGTTTTCTGTCCTCTGTTGGAACCTATAATACCATAGAAATCTTAATAACTAGTCAATAGAAATGCTATCGACTATCTTTTAACACTGAGACGCATGTCGCCGGTTTTCAAATACCACTTTTTGTATTCCTACAAACAAAATTATTCTTTTTGGCGATGACATTAAGACGACAATTCCTCAACTCGCACTTATGTTCGATTAGACAAATGCGCTTGTATTCCTGCAAACAAAATTATTCTTTTTGCGATGACATTAAGACGACAATTCCTCAACTCGCACTTGTGTTTGACTTGACAGATGCGCGGCGACAAGATCACGCGTCTTTGACATTTCTATTGCCTTATTATTAAGATTTCTATGTATAATACATATTGTTACGGTCACAAATAGACAGAATTTTTTATACATAAACATTTCAAAATATATTACAGCACATCGGGCATTGATGCTGTTGCTCGCTTCCAACTGAAATCCATAGAGTCAAAATTGTCAAGGTTGTACTGCAGCATTTTGAAGGTATCAGTCTCACAGTACACAAAATTGTATGACATTATTCTGAGACAGATATAAAACCATAGAGCGATTATAGGTTAGACGTGGACAATCCAACATGTTTTTGCACCACTACTCTTAAGATGCCATGAGTCATCATTACATGACACGGGCAGAATTTGCTGAAAGTATCCCCTGGTTCCCAATACAAAAAATAAATAAAACAAACAGCTTCAAAACCCACAGAACTAATTAATAATAAAATTCACCATGAAAATGACAAGTTCTGAAGTAACAAAATGAAATATAGTCTATATTTTAGTAAATTTCACAGAGACTTAATTACGAGGAACATACATCTACACAAACAAAGCACACCTAAAGTCAGAACAAAACTTTGCAGTTCCTATAAAAAATTGCCCTGTGTGGGATTCAAACCACAACACAAGTGTAATGGAGAACAGCTAGACAACTGCTTAAACCACTACACCAACAATGCACTCGAAACCCATGGTTATACTCAAAGAATAGTCAAAACAACAAACCAATGAAAGGTCATGGTTTACCATAGAAAGTACAACTTACTGATGTACCAGTGTCATGTTCATATACTTCTTGGAGGTCTGTGTTAGTTATGCAATGTAGTCGGACACCTTCCGTCTTACATATTCTACACACTGTTTGTTTATCCATTTGATTGAATGTATATGTAGATCAAGATTAAAAACAGCACGAATAATGTATACGCCTAGCGCTATTTAAAATTAAACGATTCAGCTTACATAAAATTGGTACTTTGATGTTTTTAATCATGTACGAGAAAAATAAACTACTTAGTATTATATTATTTAAGGTAAAATAAATGAACAATCAAAGTTCCAAAAGAGCAATAACAAGAAAAATGTGAATCGGAGAGAAATTATTTTAAAATGTCAATGTCATCATGTCATCTCAGATTACGATGACAGACAGACAAGTGTTGCCACCTTTATAATGGGCATGGTGACTGATCAAAAGATAGTAAAATATAAAATACGATTTCGAGGTGTTGTGACTAAAGTGTGTTTGTTGCATTTATACTCTCAGTTAATCTACTGTCTTACAAGGTGTCTTTGCGCCCGCTTGCCTGCTCGCGCGTCCTGCCCTGCTCCTCTCCGCTTTAGTGGAAATTACCTGTCAGTTTCGGCGCACTTCTCCGCTCCACTTTAGTGGATATTGGGCATTTTGTGCTATCCTATCCTAGACGGTAGAAAAACACTAATTTATAGTTGATTAATAGCAATTGTATGATAAGCATGCAACCCTAGTCCTGTCAATGTCAACGATGTACAAGCTGTCTGTCAAAAGTGTCAAAGACTTGTGACAGTACATTATGTGACAGACATTACATGAATGATGTTGATTCTCTGTTGTTTTGTTTTTCGTCAAAGATAATGTAATACACGTAGTATAAGATCCCTTAAACAACGACCTTCACCGAGATGTTTATTTGATGAAACGTATTTTATATTTAATTTAATATGTTAATAGATATATTGCATATGGGTTGCCTAGCAAATTTCAGTCCATAATATGATTAATTAATAATTTAAAAAAATATTTTTTTTAATCATTTCACCGGTTTGATAATTAGACAAATTCTATACCAATCGAAAGTCTGAAGCAAAGAGTATACTAATATATTGGGGAATAGAGAGCCTGCTTCCGTAT
The DNA here is from genome assembly GCA_905147285.1 of Hypena proboscidalis. NCBI lineage: Eukaryota > Metazoa > Arthropoda > Insecta > Lepidoptera > Erebidae > Hypena > Hypena proboscidalis. Next base: position 66,709 of record LR990153.1, read on the forward strand.
AATTTTGACACCCAAAATTGAATGGTGGCGCTATCTGATAACAAATCCACAGAACTAATCTCTGTATGAGTGCGTACACACCCACATACAGAACTAAACTCTGTATGTGTGCGTACACACTCACATACCTATATTGTATTTACGCTATTGCTATATTTTTATATTTGGGTAGCGTTTTTAAATAGCGACATGTTTTAAAAACATCTCAGAATTTTAACAACATTTTCATAAGTTTGCTGATGTGTAATTAATAAAAATTACATGTCATAACAATCTTACAGAAATATTATATACACTTACAATTCAATAGATTTAAAGCTTGTAAACAAAGCAAACAACTGCTTATAATATTGTAGGTAAACATTGGAAATGCATACAAGTTGATAATTTATGTGAAATACTTAAAATATATGTCTTAACTTTCATGTAAATGAAAGCTCGAAATATAATGCAAATGTATTATAATGAATGTATTAATTTTATTCAAGACAAGAAGTTAGCTTATGCAGTCAGCAACAGGAGTAGCTACATATGAACAAACTTTTAAAGTCACTTATTTCTTATACTTATTTCAATCGTAATTATTTCGAGTTGTATGGAAATATAAATATTTTGAAGTGTTCTGCAAACTTTTGTTGTTGTTAAGAATGCTGAAATCTTTTTAACTCTTCATATTCCAGGTGGCTTACATTTATTTAAAATAAAATGATAAATCAAGTCTTTCATTAAATCATTTATTATTTTTATAATGCCTGTGTTTATTGAAATATTTTTGAGCATATAATTTTATTTCATCATCACCATCGTATGTAATTTTGCCGGCTAGAATTCGGTTAATCTACTCCAACTGTAATTTATTATATTTGATGAAACATCAATAAAATATTCTTTTAATTTTTTCATTTGGTTTCACATTTATTTAAGAAATGGAAATCCTACAAATATTTCGACGTGCATTTTTATCGACATTTTTAAGCCGGATTTAGGTGCATTCTTTTTTTAAATGTGAAACATATATTTTGGATATCTATAAAGCATTCTATTATTTGCGCCGACGGATAATATAATATTTTTTTATCTGAGTGATATTCTTTTGCTTTTACGTAAACATTTTATCGGTTACTATCGAAGATAATATACACATTTTCTGCATATTTTGCAGTTATTAATAATATTTTTGAGGCATTTTCTCAGTACCAACAACAAGATCGAGCCATAAAAGTTAAAAAAATAGTTATACTTCGTTTATAACAATTTTTTTACTTGAAAAACATTACTTGGATTTTTAAGTTTTTGTTAAGGTAAAAAATAAATTATTTCATGTAATTGTTGTTTAGAAATTTCTTCCTCTTTCAGAATCTTTTTTTGAAATTTCTTAAATATTCATAGGTTATGAAATATTGGCAAAAAACTAAATGCCATTTTTTGTTCATCTTTAATTGTTTATAACTAAGTGATAAAACTTTTCTTGGATGGTAAACCGCCGACCAGTAGGGTTTTCCTAACCTGGTAATATTGCATGTTTGCAAACATTTTCGCTGCTGGTGTCATATTTAGGACAAGTTCTTGAAAGGCTGATTTATTATAATTTTTTTTCTGCATTTTGAAACCGTGACTGCAAACCCTTGCCTCGATTTCTCAGGCGGTATATCTGTCTTCTTAAATTCTTGATGCTTCGTTGGTAGATCCTGAATTTTGATGCTGTTTCTACTGAAGGCATACTCTTCCAACCTGAAAAAAATAAAGTCATTATCAGAGAAACAAATATCAACATTTATATAGTAGCTTAATATTATTATATTATTATGATGAATTTTAAATGTAACTATTGATGCTGGTATGATATCACAAACAAGTATTTTTGTGTTTAATTATAATTATTACATTTGAACAAAAATAATGGGATATAATATGCTTACCTTTTATTTTATGATGACCCATAGACATTTGGCAGTAACTGTGCTCGAGCAAAATGCTGCAGGAATCTTCAGGTTCTCCTAAAAATTAAATAATTGTATCATAAACTGAATTTAACTGCTACTTGCTGGCATAACTAATGTTGCCAAACTAAACTCATTGTAGTCGATTGTGAGGTATTTTATACACGATTAATTAACTTGTCAAAGTGATTAATTTATTAGTTTGACTAAGCAACTTAGCTATTATGCATAGAAGCTAGCTATTATGAGCTTATTCATCAATTTAGCTTCGACATAACTACGAAGCGGCACTTAGCGGTTAGTATGTATGTTTTGGTTCGTTAAAAAAAAAGCTATGTGCACGCAGAGCTCAGTTTTTCGAACAAAAACAAAGTTTTAAAGGGGCGTCTCCTGACCCTTAGCGCCTGGAGCGGCTTCTCCATTCGCCCTATGGACGAGCTGGCCCTGTATACATAATAGATAAAATAATATTTTAACTTACCACGCAGAAAGAGTGATGGAACTGCTAGTACATTCAGACGGTTGTTGCGGTTCCGATCCCTTTCAGTTAAATGTCTGTCACAGACTCTCTTCTCCTTATAATTGAAATCGCATTCATCTGTACCACAAACAACTCGAACCCAAGCTTCGAATTGCTCCGGAATTTTTTTAGGGTTAGAAAACGTGTGAAGTACACCCTTTGAAAAAATAAAGTGGAGATCAAATCTAGACTAGCCAAAGTCAAAAGAATATCTTAGAAGATTAATGATATTTAGAAAGCGGGAGCAGTGCCGCTAAGTATGCCGTGCTCCGTACACAGCTAAGACAAGCGGGACGGGTTAGCAGCGGACAGCAGGCAGTGAGACGAAACTACGAAACGTATTTTAACACGGTTTATAGCAACAGATAGGGTGATACATGAAGACCGTGTAACACCGTTACAGTACAGCATGATAGCTAATTTAAAATTATTTTGTAAGCCGTACGCCGTACGCAATAACCCTGTATTTTCAGTTTGGATGGGTAGCGCAAGTCTCGTGGAATTGCGCTCGTGTAGTAGCAATGATAATATATTTACTGTAATTATTATAGATTAAAGACATGTGCTTAATTATACTTACTAGTAGGTGTACATCCAATAGCACAGCGCCTCGGTATTTTAACAAAATAAGGTAACAAAGTATAAAATTAAGCGTATTTATCGCACAACACAACAGAACGACAAAATGTGGTTTGCTCAACTCAACCTAATTTATTGCAGCTTTAATACAACCAGAATATCACAGAAACGAGAAAAGAAAACGAAAATTACAAACTAGCCGCCATAATGAAAGAAGTATGATTGACGGCTGAAAGTAATGTTGCCAAGCTACAAAATGCCAGCTTGTTATATTTTTTTTTATTAAATATGAATTAATAAAATTTTAATAATATTTTATACACATAACAATCTATGTTTAAAATAAATTACCTTTATTTTTAAATATTCAGTATAAAAAGCTTTTGTAATAATAGTACACAAAGACTACTGATTTTAGCGTCATCTAACAGTTTTCTTAAGTACTACATGCTACTGGTTTTTGCGGTTATGTTTATGTAGTCAATGGGTTATGTTTAGAGATGGACTTAGTGCCAAACGTCATGAAACGTCACAAATTGAGCGCCTATGGTTTCTTCGGCATTGTTCCCCCCCTGGTCTGAAGCCTATAGAATATGCAAACGTTGGGTTGCCTATTCTTTTCCGGTCACAACTCCTGGGTAGCCAGGTATAAACAGGTAAATCGATATACCTACCATTTTGCACCAGTCTGATTATTGAATTAAAATTAAATGACAATAAAGATTATTTCATTATGAAAACGATGGTATAGGGTTGCCTGCGAAAAATCAGTCCCGAATGACGGTTGTCGAATTTTGAAAAGTGATATATTTCTGCAATTCTCAGGCTGAAGTTTCACGCATGATGGATCCGTTGCATTAACCCACATGGAATTTACGAAAATAGTTCGTAAATTTTTTTTAGGTTAATGATATCCTGCAGGGTGGTATGGAGTTGTAGTCAAAACCTTTTATTTTTTTTTAAACTGCTCGCTGTCTTCTTTAGCAGAGTAATTTTTCATAAAAATGCGATATCTCGCATCATTCACGTTGGTGCAGTTCTTGATATCATACATACTAGCCGTAAATTCTTGAACGGTCTTCATTTTTTTATCAATGAAAATATCAGCAGCATCTGTTAATGATGCAAAAACTGTTTGTTATATTTCATTTTCCAAAAATAGCTGAGTAGGTTTTACTTTTCCTTTATTATATAATGCTGCCGTGTAATCGCAACCTTTAAACGCGTGGAAGGCGGGAAGACTTTGGCATAATTTAATTCCTAACTTCAACGCTAAATCAGTGCATTTATGGTGGGTCCACACTGAGCCAACGAAGGCGAACGAAGGTTTTTTGACGTTGGTAGCAAACGTTCGTTGGCCTTCGGACAAACGTCCAAACACATTTGGTGTTTGACCAAAACATCGTTTGCTCATGATTCCGGATTGCTTTCCATAGACAATACTCGAAAGTGTATTTTGATCATAGCCTAAGGATATCATGTGTCAATGGGGTTGGCAACTGTCTTATGTCCATGATTATTATTTACAAGTCAGCTATTATTCTGTGTTATTAACTACTTAGCTTCAAGATAATGTAATGTACTACGTAGACACATGCTCTGACATTTAAACACCGTCGAATGTCAAAATGTCAACCATTCTGTTGACGTTCGTTTGTTGGTGTTTGGCGACCGTCCAAACTGAATTCGGTCCAATGGCGCAAATCCTTTGATGTTACCGCCACGCTACGGATCGCCGGCCAACGTCAACGAACGTTCGTTGGCCATCGCCAATCCGTCCAGACATGGCCAACGAACCCATTCGTTCGCCTTCGTTGGCTCAGTGTGGACCCACCATAATGCAATCAACAGTTTGATTATTAGTCTTTCTAGTTGCTGAACTGGCAAGCTAAAATTCTGATTCAATAAGTTTGTGCATATTTCCTAACAAAATAATCAAAACGTCAGTATCAGAGGCTTTAATTAAAATTTTTGAGCCTGGCTTCGCTTTAGAAGCATAAAAATAATCCTTGTATCTGCCTCTTCGTGATGACATTAATAATTAGTTTCTTCAGTTTTTTTTACAGAAGTTTCCTGAACTTGATAAGAGTAGCACTGATGGTCCTAGGTTAGTAAGATTTTTATTATCTACATGTCTGCCTCTCACGTGTTTAAAACTGCACCTACTATCTACATCTCTGCATCACCCAAAGGTTGTAAGGTAGAGAATACTTTTAGTGTTAAGTCAGCCCGCCTTTGTACATTTTAGTGCATAAAGTATAAAAAAATTGAAAAAATATATTCACTCGAAGAAATATTTCACTTTTCAAAATTCGACAACCGGCATTCGGGACTGATTTTTCGCAGGCAACCCTATACCATCGTTTTCATAATGAAAAAATCTTTATTGTCAATTAATTTTAATTCAATAATCAGACCGGTGCAAAATGGTATATCGATTTACCTGTTTATACCTGGCTACCCAAGAGTTGTGACCGGAAAAGAATAGGCAACCCAACCTTTGCATATTCTATAGGCTTCAGACTTTCGATTGGTATAGAATTTGTCTAATTATCAAACCGGTGAAATGATTAAAAAATATATTTTTTTCAATTATTAATTAATCATATTATGGCAATTTGTTAGGCAACCCATATGCAATATATCTATTGACATATTAAATTAAATATAAAATACGTTTCATCAAATAAACATCTCGGTGAAGGTCGTTGTTTAAGGGATCTTATACTAACGTCAATGAATACTACGTAGATTTTTCGTGTGACCGTAGACGGAGGATCATCAGTCCAACAAGTATACTAATATATATCATCAGTGACATCAGTCTACACGAAGATGTGAGCGGTTATGCACAGGGTACAACTTATTCAAAAATCAAGTTTCTAAGTTCATTAGCATTTATTAAGGCAATTTGCCTACAGTTAAATTGTCCTGTTGTCCATCTATACTCTTTCTCTTTGGCACATCTTTAGTCAACACATTTTACAAATGTATGTTATCATAATTTCGTAAATGAACGTCAATTTACAGATATATAGGAAATGTAATTTTACAATTTTTAGGGTTCCGTACCTCAAAAGGTAAAAACGGAACCCTTATAGGATCACTTTGTTGTCCGTCTGTCTGTCTGTCTGTCTGTCTGTCTGTCTGTCAAGACCTTTTTTCTCAGGAACGCGTGGAGGTATCAAGCTGAAATTCATATCAAATACTCAAGTCTATGGTCTCTTGGAGCTGTGAAAAAATCAAACTTGTAAGTCAACGCGATCAAAAGATACTCCCGTTTATGCCGCAAATTTTCGACACTCGCAAGGGAATCAAAACCTACAGGGTACTTCCCGTGAACTCAGAATCTTGAAATTTGGTACGAAGCAACGTCTTATAACACAGATAAAGGAAAAATTGCGAAAAGCATAAATTTTTAGTTACATCATATAATAAAAATATTTTTAATAATTTTAAACTTATTACCCCTTTACTCATGAACGCGTAGTGGTATTATATTGAAATTCTTAACAAATACTCAAGTCTATAATATCTTTAAGCTGTAACAAAATCAAACTTCTACGTCAACGCAATCAAAAGATACAGCAATTAAAGCCGCATATTTTGAAACTCGCAACTACTCGCAAGGGAATCAAAACCTAAAGGATACTTCCAGACGACCTGGAATCTTGAAATTTGGCATGAAGCAACGTTATAAAGTACACATATAGGAAAAATTCCGAATATCTTAAATTTTTAGTTACATCACATAGTATATTTTTTTTAATAATCATAAACTTACTAGCTGACCCAGCAAACGTTGTTCAGCGATTAAAAAAAAAAAACAGATGTTGGCCGATTCTCAGACCTACCCGATATGCACACAAAATTTCATGCAAATCGGTTCAGCCGTTTCGGAGGAGTTTGGAAACAAACACCGCAACACGAGAATTTTATATATTAGACTTGCTGACCCAGCAAACGTTGTTATGCGATTAACAAAAAAAATAAAAAAATAGATTTTGGCCGATTCTCAGACCTACCCGATATGCACACAAAATTTCATGCAAATTGGTTCAGCCATTTCGGAGGAGTTTGGAAACAAACACCGCGACACGAGAATTTTGCTTCCCATTCCCTCTCGCTCCACACCATGGTCTGAACCAGGGGCCCGGCCCTACGAGAGGTCGCTGCCGCCGATCGCCTCCACGAGGACACGGCGATGCTCCGCCTTATTATAAAATTTTACACAATTCCCCATAAAAGAATTTCGTACCTTAGCCAATCTAAACCGAGATTGATCCAAATTGTGCCTATTTCTAGTATTAAAATTATGTCTATCACTTCTCTTCTTAAAGAGATGAAGATTTTTCCGAACATACATAATGTTTTCATATATGTATTGACAAGGTACCGTCAGCTTTCCACATTGTTATGTTATGGATTTCATTTAGCAATAAAAATACCATAACTTTTACTTATATACCTACAGGTTTGTACGGAACCCTCGGTGCGCGAGTCTGACTCGCACTTGGCCGGTTTTTTTTATTTATAGTAGAATTATTTTTGTATGACGATTCTAAGTGCTTTGTGAAGTCTAAGGAATATAAAGATATTTTCAATTCAATATCAGATACTAATAAAATTAAATAACTAGTATAGTTAATAACAAGGTTTATTTCAATGAAACAAGGCTTATATTCGTTGCACATTCACAGCAGATTAGTAAATCCAGTTCGCGTAGAGGCCGAATTTTCTCCATCCTGCTCTATCCCTACATCTCAGCCTCACCTCTCTCAAATGTTTCACTCATAACAACTGCCGCTATGGTCTAGTGGTTAGCGTATGCGCCTCTTACCGCGAGCTCTCGGGTTCGATGGCGTGCTGTTCGGTATCATGCGGTGCATTTGGCTGAACGCGATCTTCTAGTGGTCATTGTACTATTTTTTGTTACATTCTATAGTGTGCGTTCGCCCAGCGGAATGTTGTTGAATTTAAAGATTTTAAGTATGCAGATATTTAGTGTAAAAAAAAAATTGTGCATGCAGCCATTGTGGAGAAATTCACCAAAAACTGATTCCGCTGGGCGAACGTTGTCCTGGCGGAACTTTTTTTAATCCATCGACTTTAGAAGAAAAGAGATGTGTCCAAAAATTAGTGTGTATTTGTGTATGTATGAATAAAATTAGTACATGCATAAACTTCGGCGAAATTCAAGTTTCCGCTACGCGAACGTTTGGCCATTAGCTAGTTTTGATATAAAGCGCTTACATAGAGGGCTGTAGATTTTTACATACGTTGTTTTGAATTTGTTTATATTTATTTAAAAAATTGAAGGGTTTTAAAGATAAAAATATAAACGTTAAATACGCTTATTAGGTCTTAGTTCTTAAAGTATGCACTTTGGGGTCTAGATTTTCACGTTTATACAAACCTTGTAATAGTACGAGAGCCCACGACCAAAATTTTTGTTTCATAGCAATACGGCCAAAACCGCATCAAATCGATAGATACGATTATCCTGAAATCGAAAATACCAATATCAGACATTTTCCGCGTAGCGTTTGATCTGACCGAATTTTCAAAATTGTCAAAGAATTTTACCAAACTGCATCATAGCAATATGTCTGATTTGCAGACTGTAGTTGAATGATAGTTCTGAGATACCGGAAACATATTTTTCAGACGTTAGTGGTGTAGCGCAAACCCGTAAAATCACTTAAAAAAATTAAAAATGAGACAAAAAAAATGTCTCATAGCAATACGTCTGAAAATCTTTTTTATTAGTAAATTTTGGTTATTTGATGCGAACAAAACAATTTTCAGACGGAAATGTGAACGCATTAAATTTTGAGACCGTTTTGAAAATGTTAACAAATTTTACCGATCGGTATCATAGCAATATGTCTGAAAATTGTTGGACATGATAAAATAAGTTGTCCACATGTGCAAAAAATTTATATCAGACAAATTAAGTGTAGCACCTTCTCTATCAGACAACTTTTCGATACTCAGATATCATTTAAAATCATCATCGTTGTTATACTAAGAAATAGTTGAAAAAGATATGGGACCGGCAGGATTTGAACCTGCGACCTTACTGCACACCGGGCAGCCGCTCTAGTATAATTTGCTAAGCATAGCTAAATCCTATAAAAATAATCAAAATCATCGTTGTTTCTTTACAAAACACACAACTCAGGTCCGACATTTTACACCACCACAACCGCACAACGTATGACAGCTAAGTGAGCGTCGTTCCAACGTTTGGAGCAGCTGGCGAGTGAGCTGTATAATAGTAAGAAAGGGGCAGGAGCGTAACAAGCGCTGAGGCTGTTGAAATTAAATACTGATTGATTTGATAGTTTTGGTTTTTTTTTAAAGCACACTTGAGTAACTTTTACAAAAGAAATAAGTAATGACATCTGTCCTCTGTCAAAGTACATATAATAGACAAGGGAGATTCTTGAATATCTATGAAGGCTGTAAATTTAAAAAAACATTTAACAGAGGCGTCGGCCAGGCGACTCCGAAACGTTATTTTCGTTTTTGGGAGTATATGCTACACTTCAAGTGTCTGAAAACAGGTTTTTGGTAATCATGGCAGCAATACGAAAAGTTGAAAAAAAATAATATCCGTATTGCTATGATACAGGTCGGCTAAATTTGTTGACATTTTCAAAAATGCGCTCAGGCTATATGCTACACGCAAAATGTCTGAAAACAAACTTTTTCGTAATACAATTATAAAATCTATGTACATTTTCACTATCAGACGTATTGCTATAATACCGACTGTCTTTTTTTTTTGACACAGCAGAAATGGCCTCCCACGCAGTTGCTACACTTTCGACCGTTACTACACACCTAGTCGGGTACAGAATCATACAATCTAACGATTTTATAGGGTTTTTGCCGTATTGCTATGAGACATGGTTTTGGTCGTGGGCTCTTGTACTATAAGTGTCTGCAACATGTTGCCAAGTATCAATGATGTTTCGTTAGTAATTAAAGAGTTGTAGGACAATTTACCATGAATAGATCACTGTTTACAAAGCAGTCAAATATCACGAATTCACGACGTTCTAAAGGAATTGCATGGTAAAATCTTGACCTCTATGGCATCATCGTCTCCTCTATTGCTCTAGGTTTGCTGGAAGAGAACTCAAGCACTGAGTTAAGCTCGCCTTTTGTATACTCTTACTGTAATATGTTTATTTTTCTGTAATCTTTTGTGTACAATAAAGTGTTAAATAAATAAATAAAATGTAGGTATGCCAATAATTAGTGTATTCATTCAACTATGCACATGCAAAATTTAATGTCATTAAATTCAGTAATTAAAGAAAAACAATTAAAATACTGACAAGCATCGAAAACCTACATAACCCGACCAAGTTCGGATGAACAACACAAGAAAGCGGCCGTGCAATATATGTATCTAAGTAACATCCCAAAATTTACAGTATAATACCGGTATTGAACTGGTATAGGTGATAACACTATAATTTATAGGTCATTTATTTGTGTACACCTACTTTTTTAAATCTATTTGACTATGACAGAAAGTGGGTACTATTTACGTACATACTTTAATAATTATTGGTATTGAATTGAAAATACCGTTTTATATAGGTCGCGTCATGTAAAAAGAACGCTGGCGGTCAAGCTGCGCATTAGGCGATTTTTCGGACTGTTTGGTGGTATGAGGTGCGGCGCGAGGCAGGCGGGTCACGCGCCGCATGCTTGCCGGTGCGCTATTGTTTCATCAGTCAAACTTTGGCTTCCGTGCTGTGTCCTAGTGTTGCCGAACTTTCGATTGTTTCACTATCGATAGTTTTCATCTGAAAAACGGTATCCTATCGATTGAACTATCGATAGTATCGGTAACATCGATACTATCGATAGGTCAAAACAAGCCGATACTATCGAACGATGAACAATACTATCGATCGTGGAGGAAAACTATCGATAGTATCGATAGTATTGTTCCTGGTAGACATAGCACTATCGATAGTATCGATACTATCGATAGTATCGATTATTTTAGAGTATCGACAGTCTGCGAATTTGCAATAGTATTGGGTATCTTAAAACAGTTATATAATTAACAAAGACCATTTGCATGTGCCCAAATATTTTTCAATACGTACCTATATATTTCTACCGAGCTGTGCTAGTGCTATTGTATTAATATTACTGTTGTAATTATTGACTATTATACCTTATTATTGTAAACGATACTATTGTAAATTAGTAAACAATCGATAGTCTAAAACAATCGATAGTATCGATAGTTTACTCTTGGCGAACAATAATACTATCGATAGTATCGATACTATCGATAGTTTATTCTTAGTGCGCTATAATACTATCGATAGTATCGATACTATTGCCCTCATTCGATAGTATTGCCTCATTCTGAGCTATCGATAGTATCGATACTATCGATTGTATCGATACTATCGATAGTTCTATTGATTATCGTGCGATTGTTAGACTATCGATAGACTATCGATTAATCATCGATAGTCGACTATCGATCGGCAACACTACTGTGTCCACGTTATATTCGTTCTCAAAATACCATCGCGCACAAAAGTTTTTATTTACGAAATGGTTTTACACAGAAAAGTGAGAAAAATGATTTATGACGTATATTGTTTTATGAAGAGAGAGGCTGATAATAATGCAGTTGATAATTTAAAACAATGTATGAAACGGACCGCAGTGGCAACAAAATGTTCTGAGTCTACAGTGAGACGAATTGTAAAAGGTTCAAAAGATTCAGAATTCCTGACTGTCTTCGGAACTGCCGGCAAAAATAAAAGAATCAAACAAAAACCAATAACAGACATTGACAACTTTGACCAGGGTGTTATAAAAAGAATCATCCACAATTTCCACGTCACTGAAAAAGAATTGCCTACCATAGGCAAGTTGCGAAGACCGCGTCCTTATCTGGTTTTCACGTCACCAACAACGACTTAATGGAAGGAGGATCAATATTACTTTAATTTTTTGTAATTAGATTAAACTGAATTAAACATCTTTTAAATTCTATTTAATGATATTTTACCTAATAAATTTTGCAATGTACTTCCCGAAAACCAATATACGAAGCCGCGAGCGACAAGCTAGTTCAAAAATAAAACAATAGGTAGCTAGTACTTTCGTGCGCGAGTGTACCAATGCGCAAACACCCCCCCCCCCCACCACTTTCTTCCAGCGTTCTTTTTACGTGACGCGACCTATACCAATGTTTTATGTTATAAGTATTTTTTAAATGTTGATTTATTTTTATATTAGGCAGACTCTAACCTAAACAACTGAATAGTCTAGTAATATGATCTGTGTTTGTTAATCTGTGATTTTATTATTGAAACTAGGAAATATTAGGTATACTTAGAAATGTTGAGGTTATTTACTGTATTTGCTACTCATTTGAGAATATTTTCTTGAAAACACCTTTTTTATACCAATGTTTAAGTTTATAAGCACTTTTTTAATGTTGATCAAATCTAAATAACTGAATAGTCTAGTTATGTGATGTGATTTTAATTTTTATTAAAGCTCGATATATTATACTTACCCTTATATTCATAATCGTTCATTAAACTTGTTAATTGAAGATTTATTTTTATCGTAGATAGTGGTGTTATTATTAAAAAAAATATTTTAAATTCAAGAAATGCAATTGTTTTATTTTTTCCTAACGCTTGTGTACGCAACTGTACCATATTAATAAATACTATATTAGAAGATTAAGAACGTTTCTTAGATATATGGTACGGCCGTTTTTTTGTAGCCATCCGAACTTGGTCGGGTTATGTAGGTTTTCGATGCTTCGTCAGAATTGTTTTTAACCGACTTCAAAAAAAAGAGGAGGTTCTCAATTCGATTGTATTTTTTTTTATGTTTGTTCGCCGATTACTCGAAGACGCCTGGACCGATTTGAGAAATTATTTTTTTGTTTGAAAGGATATACTTGTCATGTGGTCCCATTTTTTTCAAGTCACGTTCTGATGATGGGATCCTAGAGAAATCGAGGGCAACCCTCAAATTGAAAAGGCTTCTATATTGTTTTTTGTATATTATCTAAAGCTACTTGGATATTTGCATCTAGTAGTCAGCATTTTATGTTTCTGAGCTGATGCTGGAAGGTACAACTCCTCAACGGTTAGGAGTACGGGGATAATTCTTTTAATATAGGCACCTTAAATAAGTTTTCCGTCAAGTAACCGTCGTCTCCTCATTGGAGAAACATTCTTGCTCGGTCTACCCATCACTTAAAATAGTAAAATAAAATAATTTTTAACAAAAAAAAGAAACCGACTTCAAAAAGTAGGTAAACTAAAAAGCAAAAAATAAATTTACTTCGCACAAAATAATACGTTTATACATTTAGTTAAATAGAAATAATTAAATAATTATTTTATCCTCTCCTCGCGAACACTCGCTGGTGTAGCACGCATACCGCTCGACGCGTTGAAAGAAATATATCGTCAACCTTTTTCGTTCATAATATTTTCATTTTACGTCGCACTCTCTGTTTCATCAACAATGAAGAAGTGTGCTGTTTGTGACGTGCAATTTAACGATGGCGTACAATGTGGTAGCTGCAAAAAGCTGCTAGACTTTGGCTGTGCCAGCATCTCGGAGTCAGGGTGGAGAAAATTGGGTACTGACCGACGGATACAATGGAAATGTCCAATGTGTAGAATCTCCTCACCAGCGCCCACACTTAAACCTGAAACACCAGCTACAATGGATATCATATTGAGCGAAATTCGAGATATGCAGAGGCAATTGAAAAGTTTACCGGTTCTTGTAGATGACATGAGGTCTATCAAGGAGGAGCTAGGAGAGCTCAAGTCAACTTGTGAATACTCCAGTAACAAGCTCGATGAATTTAACACCAGGATCCTTGAGCTCGAAGCGAAAACTCCTGAATTCACGAAGATGCAAGACTTGGTAGCTTCTCTTCAGGGCGAGTTGGCAAATACAAAGTTGCAACTCTCTTCTCAGGATCAAAGGTCAAGACTAAACAATGTCGAGATTAAGGGAGTGCCGGTGAGAAAGGACGAGAATCTCTTCTCAATTGTGGATTCCATCAGTCGCAAAGTAAGCTACAATTTGCCCAAGAATCAAATTAATTACATATCCAGAGTGCCTATGTTCAACTCCAATGATAAATTAATTATTGTGAGTTTCCTAAATAGATATCTAATGGAAGATTTTATTGCGGCTGCACGTGCCGATAAGGAGCTATCTACCGCAGATCTCGGATTCCAAGGTACGTCCCAGCGGGTTTACGTTAACGATCACCTTAGCTCTGAACACAAAAAACTGTTGAGTGAAGCAAGATCCATCGCTAAGAAGAAAAACTATAATTTTGTATGGGTTAAACATTCTAAAATACATGTACGGAAAGACATAACCAATAAATCATTTGTAATTCGCAACTTCAACGATTTAAACAAAATTGTTTAAAATGCTACCTAATTGTAATAGAGTATATTTGTCAAACTATAATATTTAATCTGTCAACTAATACTTCGCTTACTTTGTTTGTTTATAAAATGTTTATCACCTCTGCGCTACTAATGAGCTTACAACCGCACCTTTGTTCCGCTAAACGATTCTATTATATTCCTTATCGCGCTGTTTACTGCACTGCTTTAGCTCGCAAAAATATAGCCGTCTCGCCTGATTGCGCATACGCTGCAGCTATTTGTGTAGCGTGCCTACCTTGTCGCACGGCTACCTGTACTAGTTGCAGGTTAAATTACTTTTGTTTTTTACTAAACGTGTTACGAAGCTACTGGAATTTTAACTACCTATCTTTCGTCTGTTTACTTGTATTTTATTTATGGATTCTGATGAATAACTTATTTTACACTGCTAGTTTGCTTTATTATAGTGCTTACAATGAAGTTGTATACGGTGGCAATGGTTTATTCTAACGATAATAATAATAAGCTAAATATCTATTACCAGAATTTACGCGGAGTTCGGTCAAAGACTAATACTTTTTATCGGCAGATGTCATTAGGTACATACCATATAATCGTGCTTACAGAAACGTGGCTGATTGAAGGTGTGTCTGATTCGGAGATCTTTGATGACCGATATTTGGTATGGCGCCGGGACAGAGATTATGCAGCTACTGGTCAGTCACGGGGTGGTGGCGTTCTTATCGCTACGCGTAGGCATTTAGCGGCTACTTTAGAACCAGTTCTACATTCGACTGCAGAAGACCTTTGGGTGAAAATACGCTTTAACACAGGAAGTTCGCGCAACAACGTAAACCTATATTTGGGTGTTATTTATTTATGTAGTCAAAACCAAGGCCTTTCGTTTTCTTCTCAGCTGCATAATTTTATGAACAAATTAAGTGAAGCAGTAATGAATAACGCCTCAGACAAATTCATAGTTCTCGGAGATTTTAATATGAGTGGCATTCAGTGGTCTCCAGTAAGTAATAACCAATACTATAGTCCTATCAATCTAATTACAAGCGATGAGTATTTGTTGGCTGACGAGATGTGTGCTTTGGGTTTAGCGCAATACAATGGCGTTAAGAATAAATATGGTAAAACTTTGGATTTAGTGTTGTCGACTTCTCAAGTCACTGTTACCGAATGTCATGACCCCTTAGTACCTATAGACCCATACCATCCTGCATTACTCACAAATTTATCTGACTTTGAAATAACACCATTAGACTACGCGCCGCGTTTACGATATATTTATAGTAAAGGTGACTTTGATAACATAAACAGGGAGATTGGTGAGGTTGACTGGGAGGTTGAGTTTTTAACACGATCGGTAGATGACGCTGTTGAGTTTTTTATGCAAATCATTACCAAATTACAGGACAAATACGCGCCTCGCTAAAAAAATTTTTTTCTGAAAAGTATAAATACCACAAAAAATTTAAATAATATGGCAACAAATCGGATGAGCATACATTTAAATTACTACGCGAAAGAGTTAAAACTATGGAATCAACTTGCTTCAATAACTATATAAATTTAACCGAAAAATCAATTAAAAATAATCCGAAATGTTTTTGGACTTTTGTAAAAAACCGTTATACTTCACTTTTAATACCTAACAATTTTAAATATAATGATGAGATTTTGCTGACTGGTGAGTCAATTTGCCGTGGTTTCTCTTCCTACTTTAGTTCTGCGTTTCTCAGTGATAACGACAGTAATTTGTACAACCAAAACACAATGCTACCACAGATTGCCTCTCTTTGTAATATGACCGCATCTGATATAAGTAGTGTTAAGGTAAAGGTTGATGAAGTCACCAAGTTACTGCGCAACTTGGACCCGGCCAAGGGTGCAGGCCCGGACAGTATATCCCCTATGTTGCTTATTAAATGTGCACCTTCGATATCTTTTCCAATCTCACTTTTGTTCACTAAGTCCTTAATGTTTTGTGTTGTTCCTAAAATATGGAAGTCCGCTTTCATCACGCCTATACATAAAAAAGGCCAAAAGACCGATATAATAAACTATAGGCCAATATCGAAACTATGCATTATTGCTAAAGTTTTTGAGAGGATTATTTACACGCAACTTTACTCAGCAGTTAGCAAGTCCCTTAATACATCTCAACACGGATTTTTGAGGGGTCGGTCTACCGTCACAAATTTGGCCATTCTAAACGATACCTGACCGATGCTATGGACAGGGGCTTACAGGTCGATGTTATTTATACTGATTATAGTAAGGCCTTCGACAAAATCGATCATAACATCCTGATAATGAAGCTTAGAAATATCGGTATTCACGGAGATTTACTCAGATGGTTTTCATCCTACATTGAAAATAGATCACAAGCTGTAGTCCTAAATAATTACATATCTAGCTGGGTCCCCGTACCCAGTGGCGTACCTCAAGGTTCATTGCTCGGCCCACTGCTATTTATAATTTACGTGAATGACATCGGCCTGTGCTTCCAGTCATCCTCACTTCTCTGCTTTGCCGATGACATGAAAATTTACAAAACCATATCTTCGGTAAATGACACGATGGCATTACAGGATGATCTTCGTAGACTGGAAGAATACTGCCAGACATATAAGCTCTATCTCAACCCTTCAAAATGTTCAGTTGTATCGTACACCAGAAAGCGAATCGCTTTAACAGACAATTACACTTTAGGAGGAGTAACACTACCTAGAAACACATTTGTTCGTGACCTAGGTGTTTATCACGATTGTAAGCTTGCCTTTGACACACATGTTGACAGCATAGTTAACAGGGCTTCCAAGGCTCTGGGATTTATCATGCGCATTTCCAAGTGCTTTACTGAAGCCAAAACACTTAAAATTTTATATTGCACGTTTGTGAGAAGCCATTTGGAGTACGCGTCTCAGATTTGGAATCCCTGTTACTCCAAGTACATAGACAGAATAGAGAATGTCCAAAAGCGCTTCATTAAATATCTATGTTTCCACTTAAAGATCCCGTATCATTCTGGTCACTACTTATTATTATGTAAAAAATTTCATTTATTACCACTTCAAAATCGTCGTCAGATATCAGATTATACGTTAATTTTAAAAATCTTAAACTGTAATATTGACAGTCCTGAGTTATTGTCCAATTTTTTCTTAAATGTACCAAACAAATCAACACGTTCTTATATTCCATTGCGGATTCCAGATGCTTCAACTAATTACAGGCAGAATAGTTGCGTTGTGCGTGCGAGCAGATACTTTAATAAAGTGAGTAAGCAGTTCGATATCGATCCATTTACAATAAGTTTGTGTGCGGCAAGAAGACGGTTGAGTCTCGAATTCTTTAAATGAGCGGAGTATCATATTTTTTATTTTATTATGTTGTGTTATATTTCTATTTTATTTTTATTTTAGTTTCTTCATTTAAATCGCGCCCTAATTATAAGGTTATGAGCAAGCGATGTTTGCATTAGTTTTGTTCGCACCAAATTTTTATATACAGTCACTAGAAGCGAAAACTTGTTATTGGCTTTATGGTTCCTAAACTTATTGTTATTTAAGTTATACTAGCTGTAAGTTTTCCATATGATAAATAAATAAATAAATAATAATTCTGAAGGCGGTGCCAAGTAAACAATAACTCTGTATAGATAATATCAATCTTTCTAACAACTATTTTCTGACTGAATATTAGTTATATTTCTGTGGTAAGTACCAATACTGGGCGACCGCGCACAACTACGCGTCTCTTTATTGTGTGTTCTGTAATTTGATATTGTAGAAAGGTTGTTATAGCTTTTACTTGGCACCGACTTCAGAATTTTAAAATAATTATTTAATAATTTCTATTTAACTAAATGTGTAAACGTATTATTTGGTGCGAAGTAAATTTATTTTTTGCTTTTTAGTTTACCTACTTTTTGAAGTCGGTTTTTTTTTTGTTAAAAATTATTTTTCTTTAATTACTGAATTTAATGACATGAAATTTTGCATGTGCATAGTTGAATGAATACACTAATTATTGGCATACATTTTACCATGCAATTCCTTTAGAACTTCGTGATATTTACCTGCTTTGTAAACAGTGATCTATTCATGGTAAATTGCCCTACAACTCTTTAATTACTAACGGAACATCATTGATACTTGGCAACATGTTGCAGACACTTACAAGGTTTGTATAAACGTGAAAATCTAGACCCCAAAGTGCATACTTTAAGAACTAAGACCTAATAAGCGTATTTTACGTTTATATTTTTATCTTTAAAACCCTTTAATTTTTTCTAAATCTGTTTTTAAACAAATATAAACAAATTCAAAACAACGTATGTAAAAATCTACAGCCCTCTATTTAAGCGCTTTATATGAAAACTAGCTAATGGCCAAACGTTCGCGTAGCGGAAACTTGAATTTCTCCGAAGTTTATGCATGCACTAATTTTATTCATACATACACAATTACACACAAATACATACAAATTTTTAAACACATCTCTTTTCTTCTAAAGTCGATGGATTAAAAAAAGTTCCGCCAGTACAACGTTCGCCCAGCGCAATCAGTTTTTGGTGAATTTCTCCACAATGGCTGCATGCACAATTTTTTTTTTACCATACACAATTACACGACGTCATACACTAAATATCTGCATACTTAAAATCTTTAAATTCAACAACATTCCGCTGGGCGAACGCACACCATTCTATACCATAATAAACATTTTTTTTTATAATTTGCTGTAACATATCGATTGAATTACATTTCATTACATTACACGTAATTATTGTAATCAATTAATTTGATTTTATTGAATAACACATTTTTGATCAAACATCTAAATTTTGGTCATTATAATGTCAAGAAATGCTGTTAAAAATCATCACAACAAAATATTTTTTAACGATTTTTACAAGATAATCAATCTGAATCGTTTTAATAATTTAAACGCATTGTCATTCGGCCATTCCATCATTTAGTGCAGTAATGACAGCATTATCTAGATTCGAATCGAGATGAAGGTCGTATGTTAGATTGGTGCCGAGAATACACGATTTAAAATCATTACTTCAAGCTTCGAATTTTTGTAATAAAAATCGAATTATACATTCGGATTTGAATAAAACTTCGAGGTAAGCGAGAATAGGGCCCGAGGTGTTTTCAATCATCAAAAATGTAAACAAAGTGATATTTGAAAAAAAAATGTCGTTAATTTGTTTTCTAACTAAATGTTTACAAGTCTTCAGAAGTTCGTAGATATACATAACTCGTAAATTGTGTCAACTATAACTAAGGCACCGATGTTTACTATAATTTTATCAACAGCTAACTTTATTTCTTGAAGAATTACTTGTTTCCGTAAATTGAAGGCAGAGCGATCGAAAGAACGTGTTTACTATTCGACTCCGGAACCGGAAGTGAAAATGAGCAGTGACCACGTCTAAATATGTGGTTTTAATCAATGTCGCATTGTGAATCGTAAATATTAAAATATAAATAAAATAATACAACGATTTATATTAAATAAAATATTACAACGATGGAAAACGTAAACGCTGTATTCTTCAGCGTAAAAAAATTATTATTAAATACATTTTTAACATAATAAAAAATTTGCGTCGATTGGTCTGGGTTTCATATTCCGCATTAAAAAAATTGCTGGGTATTTTTCGTTGTAGCCAAAATCGGGTAATTTTCGCCTGTTTCGGGCTTACGCCATTCTCGAGGTCAGTAAAAACGAACGAAAATACTTTTAGGCGGAGTGGGGCGGAGCAGAGCTGAGATGCGTGGTGATTATATTTTATTTGATAGATCGCGCCGCATCGCTCCGCTCTACCCAACTCTGTGCCGCATGTTCATTCGTTTAAAATTGTCGAGTTAAAACCGGTGGAAAGGTTACTCACTCTGAACAAGCGGTTTTCTGGTATCTGCTAAGTAAAAAACAGTTTGTATTTACAGGTGTCCTATTTTAGGACGTCAATCCGAAATAGGGAAGAAGGGTAAATTATGACTGTTGTCAGAAACATATAAAAACGTATTAAAATTTGAAAAATTACGAGTATTTTAAAAAAAAACCGAGAAAATTTACACCCTGTGACGGACTTTTCGTTCTTATTACTTAAAATATTTACTTTTTAAATTTATTTGTTTTATTTTGCGTTTTGAAAAAAAAATACATCAAAGTCCAAAAGTCCGCCATAAGGATAATCTTCTTGATTTTTTTAGAAAGGCCCACAATAATTATTTTTTTCTGATAACCGTCATAGCTTACCCTCCACTCGATTTTGCCGCTTGACGTCTTCACTAAGACAACCCTGTATATAATAATATATTAATACATAATATACATCTATAATTTCTTGGCAGTGTGTGTACGACGATGTTTAGCTAATTTATAGGCGCTGCTAAAACATTTCTTACACACATCGCATTCAAATGCTTTAGTATGACTACGAGCGTGTGCATATAAGCTTCGTTTACTAGCATAGAATTTCTTACAAACATCGCACTCAAATCCACTGTGGGTACGAGCGTGTAAAGCAAGATCTAGCCTGTTACAAAAGATTTCGTCACATAAATCACATTTTAATATATTTTCACTTTGTTTGTGTTTATTCAGATTAGCCTTGGCAGTAAAACGTTTCTTACACACATCACATTCAAAAGGTTTATTACCAGTGTGCGTAAGAGAGTGTTTAAGTAAATTATGCTTCTGATTAAAGCTTTTCTTACAAAAATCGCATTCATATTGTTTTATACCAGTGTGTATACGGATGTGGTTCCTTAAATGAGACTTTTTGGCAAACAGTTTCTTACATAAATCACATTGGAAATATATCTCAGCAGTGTGTATCCGAGCGTGGATCTCTAACCTATTCTGGTTCGGAAACCTCCTCTCACAGACATCGCATTGATAACGTATCGTAGTACGAGTATGTATTTTACGGTGTTTTACTAAAGCATTCTTATGACTAAAAAATTTGGTACAAACATCACATTGAAATGGTTTCTCACCGGTGTGTATACGGTGATGGCTTAATAGATGAACTTTCTGCTTAAAACTTTTTTTACACACGTCGCATTCAAAAGGTTTCTCTCCGTTGTGTGTCCGGGCATGAACAACAAGACCACACTTTTCATTAAAATGTTTCTTACAAATATTGCATTCAAAAGGTTTCTCTCCAGTGTGTATACGAATGTGTTTAACTAGATTGGTCTTCCTTTCAAATTTTTTATTACAAAAATCGCATTGATGGGGTCTCTTAGAAGCTTTTCTTGTATGTTTTTCTGATGAATCTTTTGTTTTGAACGCATCGGAATGAGCACTGGCACTTGTACTCGGTTTCACTTCAAGGATCAACGCAGTAACACCACTTTGTGCAAACGAACTTCCTTCGGCGTCGTCACTTTGATCACTTTTCTCATGTTTTATTGATTTATCTTCAATGTTCTCACTGTGAGCGGCTGTAGTTTTCATTTCTTTATCTAAAAAAAATGTTAATTAAATTTATAAATATCTAAAATGGCTTCGTTGGTCTAGTGGTTATCAGCGTAAGCGCTTTTCACAGCGTGGTCTCAGGTTCAATGCCCGGCTCGGGTAAAAGTCTCATGACTTATTCAGTCAGGTAATTCTCAATAGCAGCATATAAACGGTGTTGTGACCAGTGGATACTGATTGGTTCAAATCTCATTGGAGGTAAATAATGCATGATCGCGTTAATTCCCGTTAGATAGTACTTAATCATGCAACGCGTAAGTTTAAAAGTTATAAATATACAAATCTCATTGGTCTTAAAAACTGAAGTGTGGGTGT
Source organism: Hypena proboscidalis (assembly GCA_905147285.1). Lineage (NCBI taxonomy): Eukaryota > Metazoa > Arthropoda > Insecta > Lepidoptera > Erebidae > Hypena > Hypena proboscidalis. The sequence goes on from LR990153.1 coordinate 89,016, forward strand.
TAACTATTATACATCTCTGCCACACCCTTCTGTATGATAAAGGCGTGATTGTAGAAGTCCTGCAGACAAGCCACCAACCACCGCATCTCAGAGGCGCGCGACAAGTTTTTTTTTTTACTTTATGACATAACAGCATTATCACTATCTGCTAATTTTGCAGAATATTTTATTATTCTGCAGACAAAATATAAATCGAAGAACTACTATTTTAGCTGATAAATTTATTATTCTTGAGAGAATCTATTATTTTTCTGGTAATCCATTATTTTACTGACAAATCTATTATTTTCCAGAATTCGAAACACGCTATTTGCCACCGACGCCGGCTCCACGCGCGAGCGACCTCCCGCGGTGGCCGGTGGCTCGTCAGCGCAGCGCCTTAATGTATTTATAATCGGGCGGCACTCACCAATGAAATAGCCACATGTTTGTAAAGTATTCGTCGTTGAGTGGAGAGGTATATCTCGTGATGGTTTGTGAACGGAGAGATACTCGTGCTCTGTGCCCGACCATCGGATCATGTCATCAAAGTCTTCTTGCTCATCACGAGGTTCTGTTTTAATACCTGTAAATAATGAGGAAAGATACTATAAAAAAACAACGGGTTTGCGACAAAAATGCGAAATGAGTTATGAATGCAGTCTTATTCCTTAGATCGTAAGGTGCAATCTCAATCAGCAATCAAATTTTAAGGAAACGTTTGCAGAATGATAATGAATTTGTACATACTATGCACATTTAATTTTCCTTCTTTCCCTTCGCATATTGAGAACTGTCTGAAAGGTAAGAGCTATTTGCGAAGAACAATGCGAGCAGTATCATTAAGATGTAAAATATATAATTAGAAATAAAAGAAAAATTGCCTGAGAAATTTTGGTTTCTGTCAAGATTGATTGTTATTAATTGTAATAAATTTTACATAAGTATAATTATTTTTGATATGCATATGATCAAAAAGAAACAAAGAAGTGTTTATTATTAACAATAATATTAACACTTTGACAGCCTTTCACGTAGTGAATACGTGATGCCGCTCTTCCCTCAGGACGCCGATCACGTAGTCACTACGTTATCAACTTTCATACCACTTGTTAAAAAATCACGCATTCAGAACGTTTTCGGCGTGCAACTCTATTCAAGTGGGTTTCTTTAGCTATAAGTACGTGCATCAATCATCAACCTGTGGTGCGGGGTGTAGGCGTGGGGAGGGGTTTTGTGTATCAGGTTCAGCGTCTATTTTGAAATATAAGAAAAAAATATAATAACATGTTTTTTATTTAAATCATTAAAATAGATAACACATAAACGAAATAAAAAAAAATTATGCCTATAGCACTTATAGTTATTTTTTTAAAAATCCTACAATATCTTAAAAAATGGCCGGCGTCCCAGAGAGTGCGCGCTAAAAAACGGTTGGCTGTCAAAGTGTTAAAACAAGCATGTAAATATGTATTTGATTTGAAAAGTAATCAAAAAAGAATAGAGAAGGAAGATGTCCTACTGATTTGGCCATAATTATTTTTGAATATAGAAAAGGACTTATTTTTAATTTTAATACATATTTATGGTCTATTGCAATACATTTTCTAATCGTTAAGACCTACTAAATTTAATTTTAAGTTAACAGATTTTAGCTTAGCACAATACATTAAATATTTTTTTCATATTTGACTTTGCCAAATACTGTGTTTGTAAATAAATCCAAACTGAATATTACTGACCACTATGTCAACCACGCTAGCTTAGTCAACGCCACCCACACATATCAATCTTACAAGTTAAGCAATACTAACTGCGATCTGCTGTGGATGGGCGACCATCTTAACATAAAGAGTATTCCTCCGTGCCTCAGAGAATATGTTAAATCGTTGGTCCCAGTTGCCATTAGAAGATCTTGATTTAGGATCCTAGCAAGAGGCGACCGTAGCTGGTTAGTTGAAGCGACTGCCCGGTGTGCAGAAGGTAGCAGGTTCAAATCCTGCCCATCTCATGTCTTTTTCTACTGTTTCTTAGTATAAAGATCTTTATACTAAGAAACAGTTGAAAATATATAATTTGCTAAGCATAGCGAAATGCTATAAAAATAATCAATTATAAAGATCTTTGTTGGATCTCATTTGGATAGTCAGATTCCAAAAAGCCTGACTACTAGTCTAACAATGAGTATCATATTGTGTGGTACTGAGTTGTGAAGGTCCATTGCCAGTCGCTCCTCCTCAAATGAATCCTGTGATCCTCAGCTGAATATGTTAGATAGAAGAAAATATGAGAATGATCAGTCACTTACAACTTGTTACATCTGTTTCTATTTCATAGATAGTTTTATTCTCTGAGTGTAATGTTGGTTCTTCAGTAAACATTGTATCGTTTGTGTCATCATATTGGTTGTACTCTTCCGATTTTATGTCCATCTCTTCTGAAGTTTCAATTTTGATATCTAAAAATAATGATATGAAATAAAAAAAAATAATATAGATAGATAGATCGGAGCGCAGTGAAGTGAATGTCGTAATAGCCGAGAAAGATAAACAAATAAATATCTCGATCTGGCACACGAGATTGTTGACATGGGGGATGTGGATTCGGCCATCATTGCACCGACGGTTGTCGCCTGATAGCCAAGAGCCTCGACCAATATCTCAAGAGGCTCGCGTTAGGCAGCTGGACCAAGGGCCAGATACAGAAGGCGGTCCTTTTGGACACGGCACGCATCGTGAGGAGGTTACTCTCACCTGGAGCCCTAACTACCGGCAGCTTGAACCCTGCACCTGATGTCGGAGAGACACTGTTTTTTATATTTTTAAATGTTTTTTTCTATATTTTTATAAATAATATTTGTAAATGTATCAATAACGTGTAAATTAAATAAAGAGATATAACAATTAATGTGTTTGAATGACCATCAGATTCAGTTATTTTTACATCTCTCTGATTAGCTTCAATAACAAAAACTGAAAGGATATACAATCACCTCTCCCTTTCGTCACTGCCAAAGGCCACCATTTTACCCATAATCTGCCACCAAGTACTAATACTGTCTTTATAGATAAAATCAATGAGAGAGATGCAAATGGCTGTTCGACCAATCGACGAGCACCGTACTTGAGCGTGGCATTTCATTTGCTGCTAATTTTTTAACCCGCCTAGATCTTTGATTACATCTATGTCTTGGCATACCAGAGATTTTTAGAAAAGTTTCATCGTCTATTGGCCACATCATGGTGTGCCTTGGGCAGATCAATGATAGGAAATCGTTTCCCAATAAGGACAACTCAACGCGCGGATACTCCATGAAATGATCAATATACGAGTATACTCATTAACTATACATTATTATTGAGAATGCATATTTTGTTTTATTTATTTATTAGGCACACAAAACACATTACAATCATGTTTACTTTAAAAATAGATAATGTACAGTTCAGATCTGGATCGTAATAATAATAACATACATATTCCTTAATAGAAGTTTCCATCACAAATATGTTTTAATTACAATAGGTTTCTACTATATAGTTAAATAACTGAGAATGAAAGCTACCAAATGGCTTAGCATTCTTTATATGGCAAGGTAAATTATTAAACAGTTTAGCTCCTTCATGTGATATAGTTTTTTTAGCATAATTTATTCATATTTTTGGCAAAACAAGTTAACTAGGATATGATGACTTTTGACGTTTTTCTGTTCTTTCTATCGTGTTTAGCACTTGTATGTGTATTTAATGTATGGAAAAATTATGGGCGCCATTTTTTACCACTATTAAGTTGCTAAACCTTAGTCACCAATCAATTAAACAAGCTCAATCAAAGCTCTTAACAGAACAACTAGTTAAATTAGTTGGGCTGGATTAATTACTTTAAACCATTTATTAACCACACAATATCTTACACTTAGAAAACATAAAAACAGTTACCAGAGAATAAAAAATGTACACAGAAAATGTGCGGCAAGGGATCTAGCTCAGTATTTGCTGCGCGCAACGCACAGCACTGATTTTCAGCTACTCCCTGCCAGAAATAACAACACAGTATATCAACACTCACAAGAAAATAAGCAACAAGAGATGAGAATTATAAATATATGACATATCTCAAAAACTACTGGAATGATTTTAAAACTCTTTATCCATTAGAAGGCTTTATCTTCACTAAGTGTCTTCAAGAACTGTCTGGATGGTTGGTAGCCAAAAAATAATAAAACTTACAACCCAATAGTTGATTTGGTGAAGATGAGAGGAAAAGCAAGCTAAAATTGATCACAACATACCTTCTATAATTTCTTGTTTGACTTCACCATCAACCTCAAGTAACATTGAGCGGTGTCCTTCCACACATGTCTCTTCATTGTGTTGTATCTCTGGGCAGTAGTCAATGCGCACCGCTCGTGTTATACCAAACCTTCTACTACTGGGGAAATGCTCCAGTGGTAATGACAGTGACTGAAATTGCAATATAACATAATATAAGGCTTGTGTAAGGCAAAGGTGTTGAGATGTGAGCTAGACAAATAGATTAAAAAAATGACCCAATGGTATCCAAGAGATGGCAAGCAGAAAGTGGGTCACCCCACAGTAATATGGGAAGACAACTTACATCAGACATTGGGACCACAATTGACAAGAGACAGAGCTTAATGGATGCAGTTGAAGGAGGCCTATGCCAGAAAGCATACTAAAGGGAGGGATATACTATAATCACCATTTTGGAAAGAAAAGGCTGTATGTAGTAAGTAAAGGCAAAGGTTTAGGTGTAGATAAACCTAGTAAAGCCTTATGGTTAAGTCAAAGGTAATACATGATATTGCCAAATACCAAATAATTATAATTAATACCATCTATCAATAGGTCACACAATGGCTGCATAGCCTAGAATGGCTGCTGAAGCGCCGCCACTTTACCCTCCCAACCAGAACACATTCATCTAATTGATGTCTCCTGTTTTTGTCTTTTCTGCGCACACACATCTTAGTATCTACTTTGAATTTAATTTTATTTATTGCAAGATACTGCACTTGGCCAGCGTGGAGGACTATGGCCTAACCCTTCTCATTATGAGAAGAGGCCAGAGCCCAGCAGTGGCACATGTATTAAATACAGGGCTGCTATTATTATAATGCAAGATATTCCGACTCACATCATCCGTAGTAGTCACAAAGACTTTATTGAAAGATTTCAACTCACCGCATCAGTGCTCAGTATCTGCTGAAACAACTCCTCACTCCGGACACAGCTCTTCGCCAATTCATAGCTGTTTTGAAGTCTTGCACAGCATATATAACAGACCAGCATTGGTCTTCTGTCGTCTGTTACAAACTGAAATGCAATTAGTGTTATTAAATTTTACCATCTTTATATAACCTATTTTGTATGTAATGATGACAAAGCATAGAGCTCTGAAACTTGTTAAGTCCATTATTGTACAACCAGATGGCGGAGTGGGTAGTGTACCTGCCTGCGACGCTGAGGTTGTGGGTTCGATTCCCATGTGTGCATGAACGTGGGGGTTTGTCTTAGTCTGGGTGGTTCTATGTATAATAAGTATGTATAAAGAAAAGTATATAATATGTATTAGTATCAGTTATTCTAGTACCCATAGTACAAGCTCTGCTTAGTTTGGGACTAGATGGCGTTGTGTGTGAGTTGTAAAATATTTATTTCATTTATTTATATTTATTACATAAGTTTGACAAATAAAACATTCTGATTCTGATTAAATGACAAACAACTATTAATGTGTACATAACACGTCAACTATGAAACACTAGATTCTATGTCTCTGTACAATTCTATGCTTTAATACTTACTGGTAATTTAGTCAGCACTTCATATATTTCCTGAAGACACTTCTCTATCGACCGCATTGGAATATCGTTCGCCAAGCATATTCTACACACTGCTAACTTATCCATAATGTTGCTGTACTTTTTAAAAGCCTAGCTTAGACGATTAGTAAATCTATTCATTCATGATCATTAAAAAAAGTAGAAAGAACTGTACAAAATGCACAGAGCTGGGTAATATTACAAGAATTACGAGAAAATATCAAAATAGTCAAAAATTATAGTATAGTCTCTACACCAAAGATAATGTAATACTACCGTCACAGATTACATTACTACTACCGTTGTCCGTAGCTAAACTAGCTGACTGCATAGATAGATTATTGTATTTTTATCGCTACGTTTATTTTTATTTTGTTTAACTATAAAATGAATCAATAATGACGGACAGCTTGTACAATATGACAATATATATACTAATATTATTATGTCCATAGACTACATAAAAAAAAGCTTATGTACTCTATGATTATGTCTATGACAATATATGACTAGGGATATACACCAATTTATACAAATATGATTAGTCGACTAAAAAAAAGAGTCAAAAGAAGAGTTGAGGAAACTGCATTTATTGGTGGGTCCACACTGAGCCAACGAAGGCGAACGAAGGTTTATTGACGTTGGTAGCAAACGTTCGTTGGCCTTCGGACAAACGTCCAAACACATTTGGTGTTTGACCAAAACATCGTTTGCTCATGATTCCGGATTGCTTTCCATAGACAATACTCGAAAGTGTATTTTGATCATAGCCTAAGGATATCATGTGTCAATGGGGTTGGCAACTGTCTTATGTCCATGATTATTATTTACAAGTCAGCTATTATTCTGTGTTGTTAACTACTTAGCTTCAAGATAATGTAATTTACTACGTAGACACATGCTCTGACATTTAAACAGACCGTCGAATGTCAAAATGTCAACCATTCTGTTGACGTTCGTTTGTTGGTGTTTGGCGACCGTCCAAACTGAATTCGGTCCATTGGCGCAAATCCTTTGATGTTACCGCCACGCTACGGATCGCCGGCCAACGTCAACGAACGTTCGTTGGCCATCGCCAATCCGTCCAGACATGGCCAACGAACCCATTCGTTCGCCTTCGTTGGCTCAGTGTGGACCCACCATTACTGGACTAGGTTTTATTCTGTCATCTTCATCTTCATTTGAAATTTTTTGTCAATTTAGTGACTTTTCATCAGATCTGGTGACTTGGGGATAATGAAAAAAACATATATTATTAAATGACAAAAAAATCTAGATATTTATTTAGCGACTTTTGAGTGCACTAAACCGTCAAGTGCTCATATTTATATCAAAATTAAGCTAAAAATTACCAACTTACTATGTCCACAATTCTAATGGTGGGTCCACACTGAGCCAACGAAGGCGAACGAAGGTTTTTTGACGTTGGTAGCAAACGTTCGTTGGCCTTCGGACAAACGTCCAAACACATTTGGTGTTTGACCAAAACATCGTTTGCTCATGATTCCGGATTGCTTTCCATAGACAATACTCGAAAGTGTATTTTGATCATAGCCTAAGGATATCATGTGTCAATGGGGTTGGCAACTGTCTTATGTCCATGATTATTATTTACAAGTCAGCTATTATTCTGTGTTATTAACTACTTAGCTTCAAGATAATGTAATTTACTACGTAGACACATGCTCTGACATTTAAACAGACCGTCGAATGTCAAAATGTCAACCATTCTGTTGACGTTCGTTTGTTGGTGTTTGGCGACCATCCAAACTGAATTCGGTCCAATGGCGCAAATCCTTTGATGTTACCGCCACGCTACGGATCGCCGGCCAACGTCAACGAACGTTCGTTGGCCATCGCCAATCCGTCCAGACATGGCCAACGAACCCATTCGTTCGCCTTCGTTGGCTCAGTGTGGACCCACCATTAATTAACGCTTGAGAGCACTGAAAATATTGACAGAGATATGGGATCTAGCAATGCGACTTTCTGGCGACTTGGCACTGAATCTGGCGAGTGGCGACATGAAAATTTGGAGTTGGCAACACTTCATCTGACAACTTTTTTTTCTGAGATTGAAATGTTATTCGATTCGTATTCTATTCTTCACATCCTTGCTTTTCTCAAGTATATACTTAAATAGCCATTAAAAAAAAAAAAAAAAAAAAAAAAAAAAGTATATACATCAAGATTCAAAGCAAAGCTATCGTAAATTGTTAAATTGTTCTCTTTCTGTCAAATTGAACGTATGAAAAAGTTGTAAATTTATTATAATGAATACCCGAACTGTGTGTAGAATATGTAAGACGGAAGGAGTTCGGTTGCATTGTATTACTAATACACATCTCCAAGAATTGTATGAGAAAGAGACTCATACTTTGGTAAGTACTTATTGATTATTAGTGAGCTATAATTATGTAAGGTACCCACTGTACCCAGTTTGGAGAATATTTTTGTTGCACATTGAAAAGATTGTTTTTCATTTGTTTCTTTGCAAAGCGACACTACGGAGACATGCATTATTCGTTATAGATATTTAGTATTTCAATAAATATTTAACTCAAAATTTAATTGAAATTGGAATTATGTTTTACAGTTTACAACAGAAGACAAGAAGCCAATGCTAGCTTGTATTGAATGCTGTGACAGACTTCAGCACTGCTACCAGTTGAGAAATGGCTTACAACAGGAGGAGAATATGTCCACAATGATGACTTTGGATCCACAGCCCCAGATTGGCCAAAATGATATTTATCAGAACAATGAATGTGTAGTACAAAGTGAGGTAGAGAAATGTGTAAAAATGGAGCCTGAACAGTGGAGTGATGTTGAAGTAAAACAAGAAATTACAACAGGTGTGTATTAATTTTTTTATGATATTCCATTTGCTAATTTAATACAAATTCAATAAATATTAAATTACAATTTTTAACTGAACCAAAAAAAAGAAGCTCTTGGCTTAGTTGAACCAGACTAATGGATCTTTCAGGTTAAGCAATTCATACTGCATTCAGCCGTGCTGGGTCACATAATGAGTTTTGGTACATGTCTCATAGAGCAAGTTAAGCTGTTTGTTGTTGGTCTTGGTTGCCATTAAAACTGACGACTGGATGGCGGAGTGGGTACCTGCCTGCCACGCTGAGGTCACGGGTTTAATTTTACTTAAGTCAAATCTTTGATTGCATGAACATGGGGGTTTGTCTTAGTCTGGGTGTTTCTATTTTACAAATGAAAAGTATATATGTATTAGTATCAGTTATTCTAGTACCCATAGTACAAGCTCTGCATAGTTTGGGACTAGATGGCGTTGTGTGTAAGTTGTGAGATTTTTATTTTTTTTTGTTTATTGGTTCACACACCAGACATTACATTGTGCCATTCACAAAGAATCGCTTAATAACACTATATCTCATGTAAGTCCTAAAAATAGTGAACACAGCATTCATAGATATAGCAGCGTGAGATATATATATATATAATATATATTAAAACATTAAAACATCTATGGCAGATGTTATGCATAGTCAGAGGTTAGAAAGTCTGACAAATAGTCTAACAAAGTGCAACATATTAGCTAGTACTGGGTTGTGGGGTTGTGATGGCAGTCCACAGATATAGATCTACATAGATAACGCAGATGCATGTACTTCGCGTGTCTCAACCCCGACCAAGCGTCGAGGTTGGTCGCCTCTAACTTCAGTCCACGCGCGTCTTTTGTCAGAGAAAATCATAGCGGACGGCTCCAGTTGAACGTACTGGGCGGATTGGCATCGGCGGCATCGGTGTCTTTGAATCGGTTTGGATTTCCCGTCACTAAATTTCGGCTGTGACGTCACAAAAGGTATTAAAAAGTCGGCACGCTTGGTTTCAATACAAATCGTGATACTTGCGTTATCTATGTAGATCTATATCTGTGTGGCAGTCACTCCACATTATTATAATACTGATATTTAGCTAAATCTGTTAGGCTTGGAAGATAGATCTTCAAAATTTGAGTATGTTCTGTTATTGACATGTTTTCTTTTATGTATGCTGTTCAATGTTTAATATTAGCTTCTCAGGCACTTTCCATCCATATGGATGGAACAATGCTGCAAAGAGTAAATAGTGTTAGAAATTTAAAACCCTGAACTGCTTTATGTAGATCATATTAATAAAAGTGCTAAAAATGCATTTAATAGACTAAAAACCTTGTATAACTTCAGGATGTATCTCTCGAAGTATTTTGTTGCAATTCAGTAATTGAGAAAATAATATTAAAAAATAAATCCTTAGCAAATGTTTTATATTTGATTGTATCAAGTCTTATTTTTCTTTTTTCTTTTATGCATGAAAATTGCTTGATGTTCATTTGAAAAGAAAGAGCTGAAAATCAGTGCTGAATGTCATAACAGTGTATCATACTGAACTATTTCCCTGGCCACACACAACATTAATAAATTTAAATTCTAATTATTTATTAATTGTTTGTTACAGGTGTTAAATATACAGTTCTTATGTACTAAACATTAAGTCCCCATGCGTAACATGCCATATTTGGTGTACAATATTACCATGCATTAATAGTAACAGTTCTCATTAGTCATAAATTATAAAAATAACAAATTTATCACATACAATTAATCTAAACTATAACAGCCCCAGTTTTACCAGTTCCTGATAAGGTTCTACATTGCTAACCCCCTGACAACTCTCAGGTAGACTACCCACTCCACCATTCAGTCTTGCATTATGTAGCTATTATGTATGTTGTGGCTTAATAAATTGTTAAAATTGTTTTGTTCAGTTACAGATAATGATATAAAATGGGAAGTAGACAGCGATAACTTTGACACAGATCATGGCTCAGTGCCTAGAATAGTAAAGGTTGAGTCTGTGAGTGACAATCAAAATGAACCAAATGTAATAACAAGTAAGTTCTAAACCAATTCAGTTTATAATCAAGAAAGTTGTTTGTATTTAATAGAAAAGTATTTACTGTGCCAAGTTTGCTTCATTTCCAAAAACTTTAAATATTTTAATGAAAAATACAGAGTTCAAAGTGATAATTTTCATTGATAATTTGATTTTTTTTTAAATCAAAGATATTATCTTGATAATTTCGAACCCTAGAAAATTCAGTAAAAACCTAACTTTCGACCGCGGTTTCATCTGTACGGTGCAGTGTACCTACAGTACAGACGAAAACCGCGCACGAAAGTTAGTAAGATTAGTAGAATTATTCAATAAAAAATTTACTATGTACGCGCCGTGTATGCAGTTACCTGCTGCTACAATTAAATAAAAAATCATGGTGCCATTTTAAAAATAAGCCGATACAATCAGACCAATAAAATTTAAAAACATAGGTACACCAGTTTAAAAATACATTGTCATTTTGACATTAATTCAATGTTATTTATTTGTTTTGATTAATTTGGTTTAAGGTATTCAAGCATTTGATGAGCCAGGAGTAGAATGCGGTGACGTCATCCAATACTCAGACACGGACACTCTCCACAATCACGAACCATCACGAGATATACCTCTGAAAACTGTACGAATATTATCAAGGCGATGTGGCGTCACAGGCCTAGCTGAGGCCATAAACACAGCCACAAACACAACAAAGACAGCACAATGGACCGTGGCCGCCCGTAAGCGCCCTTGCAAAAGGAGCACCGCTAATGCGACGGCCACCTCCTGCCACACTAAACAGGGCTCGCAGGGCCAAACGGAACGCAGTCGCCCAAACCGGCGCGCGAGAAGGGAAGCCCTGCAAGCCAAAAACAAACCTGACAGAACCCAGACAGCCACCGCAGCAGTGGAAACACAGCGCGAGCCTGTAGAAATACAGGAGGCTAATAAGGCGACAGACAAACAGACACGACGAAGACCGAAAACGAGGGGTCATCGTGGTCGGCGGATCGCTGCGCAGGCTCCCACTGCTCCTCAGAAGGAGCAACCTGGGATTGCGGGTGGTTCGGACGTGCCAGCTTTAGTCAAGAGACCACGTCTGGACGACACGCAATCTCCAAAGGGGGATGCCAAGCGGGAGAAAACCGACGCGAGGACAAAGCGGGCGGTGAGCTACGCAGATGCGAGTAAATCGCATCTGAGAGTAGCGATCACCACCGTTCCGCCTAGGGACCTCTCAAGCGAGCAGGCGGAACAACTTAAGAAGACCATCGACGATGCGATCCTAGAGTGCGTTCTGACTCCGCAGTCTTCGGGAGCGCCGGCCCCATCCTTCCGCGGACGACCCTTCCTAACGAAAGGGCTGCTAGCGATGTGGTGTGAGGACGACAATGCGCTCAAGTGGCTCGAAAAATCGGTGACGATCATGAAGTCACCCATACCTGACACAACACTGACAGTCATTAAGATGACGGATGTGAATAAGAAACTCAGAGCTGGGCTTCTTCTTCACACCCGCATCACGGACTCTGCCACACTACAGAGAGTCCTTCGTGCCCAAAATCCCTGGTACAAAGTTGACTCCTGGCAGTGTTTTAACATGACTGTTGACGACAAGGATGGCAATTCCAAGGAGAAGGTGGTACACCTAATTCTTGGGATCCCCGAGGACCAGAGACAAACTATACTGGACAGAGACCGCCGTGTTGCGCACATGACTGGAAGCGGATACATCCGTTTCTTCTCCACTGCTGACTTGACAACCACAGCACCTACAGAGGACATGGAACATGACGGTACTGTGATCCCCACACCAACCAACTCAGCTCCCCAACCGGGTACGAGCGAGTTGGCAACGAGAGGACGTTTGTGTTCGTCGGAGGACTACATCAGTGATGAAGATGGCATCCTGCGTAGCCCTTAGTACCGACAACATAAACATCCTCCAAACCAACCTCCAGCACAAACAAATAGCGGCGGCTACTCTACGCAGGGTGCTGGAGACAAACAGTAAGACTGTCGCTCTCATCCAGGAACCCTGGATCAGAAACAACAGGATATGCGGTCTAAACAACATCGACGGTAAGTTCCTCCTAGACACATCCGTTGACAAACCAAGGACATGCATCTTTATGCCAAAGTCTATAAAAACAACTCTGCTTAACCAATTCTGTTCTAGAGACCTCACAGCCGTGAAAATCCCTACAGATAACCAATCGGCCCTTGTTCTAGCTTCGGTCTACATGCTGAACGACGGTGAAATACCTCCAAGGGAGCTGACCTAGCTGGTACGATATTGCGACGACCACAAGTGGGAGCTGATTGTAGCGGCCAAATGTAATGCACATCACTCACTGTGGGGAAGTAAGGACAACAACAAAAGGGGTGAGTTACTTACCATATACTTATTCCAAACTAACCTAAACCTTATGAACACAGGCACAAAGCCCACATTTGTCAGCTCCAGGTACCAAACGATAATTGATATAACACTGGTGACAATAATGGTTAAATATGTTTTTAAAATTAATTGCAAAATATGTTTTATTGCATGCTAATTTACTACACGAATAATTTAAAAAAATGCTGCTAAGTGCAAAAGAGTACTTTGTATCGATATGTAATTTAATTAGACTTGTTTTAAACATAAATGAAAAAGTAAAGTAATTATCGCTTCCATGTTGAGTCTTTCGACTATGGAAAAAAGTGTTTTTCGAATTTCGTATTTGTCGTAAACTGTTACAAAATATATTTTTTTAGTTTTGGTAAAGTAAAATTAAATTGTAAATTATATGTCTTTATTGTTTATTTTTTGTGCCTTAATACATAATCTATACTACAAAACCTAACTTCTTACGTGAAATGCAATTTTTTACTGTGCTTATTGTTTTGTCACCTTCTGTTATGGCAACGGTTTTATGCTTATCATAAATTATCATTGTTTGCAGAATAGTAAACCGTGTTAATTAATAAATGCTTATCAATTATCAATCTCTTAGTTACGATTGCGTTAAATAATGATTAGGTATAGATTGGTATTTACTAGTACCCATTTAGTAACTGTGATTTTAACCGCAGATTACTGATTTTTACTTACTCGGTCAATCCCAGGATTATCCGGGAACCCGGGATTGCAATTCGTAAATCCCGAAATCCTGGGTTTGAAAAATAGCATCGAGATCGAATTCCCTAGGCCCAATCCGGAACTGTATACAATTTGAAACGAAGTTTTCTTAAAGAACATATTTCTTAGGCTTGACTTAGTTGTATGGCAGAGCTACCTACCTACCATACATCATGAAAAATGTTCATTCATAAACGGCACCAAAGCACCTTCACCATCAAGACGCTAATATTTTGAATATTTTTTCTTTCAGATAAGAAAATGAACGTAAGTCGAGCCTCTAAAAGTGAGAACCCTGAAGATATTTCAAGAAAACGAAAGAAAAAATATGAAACTCGCAGCAACGCCGAAGAAACTTCATGTGAAAAAGATACTTTTAGTGAATCCATACCTACTCGAATACGTACTGGTGAGAAACATTATGAATGCGATGTGTCTAAGAAACGTTTTTGTTACAAGAGTTATTTAGTTCGACACGCCCCTACACACACTCGTGAGAAACCTTATGAATGCGATGTGTGTGAGAAACGTTTTTGTTCCAAGAGGAATTTAGTTCGACACGCCCGTACACACACTCGTGAGAAACCTTATGAATGCGATGCGTGTAAGAAATATTATACTACAAAGAGTAATTTAGCTCTACACGCCCGTACACACACTGGTGAGAAACCTTTTGAATGCGATGAATGTAAGAAATGTTTCAGACTGAGGGCTGATTTAGTGAAACACGCTCGTACACACACTGGTGAGAAACCTTTTAAATGCAATTTATGTATGAAATGTTATAGTTCATCGAGTAATTTGGCGCAACACATCCGTATACACACTGGTAAGAGACCCTTTAAATGCAATGTGTGTGAGAAACATTTTGTTTACAATTCGCATTTAGTTCAGCATGCTCGTACACACACTGGTGAGAAACCTCATGAATGCGAGGTGTGTAAGAAATGTTTTCGTATTAAGTCCGATTTAACTAAACATGCGCTTGTACACACTGATGACTTGCAAGAAATGTTTCAGCCAGTGACGTGCAGTCCATAGAGACAAATAGACGTTGTCTACCCTAAAAAAATCCAATTACATGTACTGAGTAAAAAATAAAAAATCACAACCAAATGTTAAAACGTAATGTTTTCGACCGCGCTAAAATGACTCTGAACGCGTGACCTGCCGTGACCTTCCGCGATACACCGCGGCGCGGCGGCGCTTAGCGCGCGAACTCGCCTGTGTTACGTCACCAAGGTAGATTTCTGATACCGAGTCTACGGAAAGCTACGCACACAATTAAAATCTATTCTTCTTCTTCGTCGTGTCGATGGCTGAGTCAAATTTTATTTTGACTTGCCATCGAGGTGAAAGGATTATTATTAAAATCTATTGTACTGCGTCTTCGTATTACACGCAATTTTTACACACACAAGCGTAAAAAATCACAATATACGTCACAGGATAGACAACGTCTAAATTTGGGTGGTGGCATAAGGCGCTCTTATTGGTTGGTTCTCGGTTCGATTAATGTAATGCGACCATTTTAAAAATGCACTATTTGATGAAATATGTAATGAATACAAACACATTTTTTTTTTGTCGTGTTTATTTTACATTTTGTTTGTATTTGCTTCTCACTCACTCTTTTCACTTATTTTCGAGTTTGTTGACAACAGGTGAATTGGGAGTGTTTTTTTTAGTGTTCCATTTGTATTTGTTTATTGTTTATATCTAGAGTGGAATTTAATTGATAATTTTAATAAAACTTTATCATGGAGTGCGTGGGCTGTGAGTTTTGCGGTAGTTTATGCTTACAAAAGTTAAAGGACGGTGAGTTTGCTATACTTTCATATGATAACAAGTGTAAATATAATATCTATTGGCCGCTTACCGGATTTAAATATTGTACAATTATACGACAAAGGTACTCGCAGTCGCAAGTTTAATATTAAGGAATACGACTGTTTTAATTGACTTACAGGATGTAAGCATACAATAAGCTTTATTGTTTTGTCTGTTTATTACTTGATTCGCAACTTGCAACATATAAAACTGATACCGGGTACGTGGATGTCCATAATTTTAAGTTTTACGATTTGCCAAACTGATAGTTACAATACCGGTAAGCAGCGCCTCGACCGAAAGATCGTTTTCATCTTTAAAACGCATTCACACGTATTTAAGAAATACGCAAGGGTAACAACGTTTGACAGATTTATCTATGATTTTTTTAGTACTTACTCCCACTTGCTTTTTGTTTATAAATACTAACAAACGGTCATTTTCAAGACCACCTCGTGTATTCCTTAATTAATATGGTCATTAATTTATGGATATGTGTGGTGGCCCATCTGATACATCATGTAAACAAGAAAACAGTCATTTACTTCAAGTGGCGGCTTTCGCTAAGTTTTTTTTTGTCTACCCTGCTAAAAATATCTATGCACGTCACTGGTTTCAGCCACAGGAGAACTTTAATTAAACACATTCGTACCCAACACTAGGGAGACCTTTAATTCGTTGTAGGTAAGAAATGTTTTGGCGTGATCTCATGACATATTCTCGTATTCGCACTGGTAAGAATGATTTTGAATGGGATGTTAAGTTAAATGGAAAACCCGTCAAGTGCGTGTCGGGCCACACTCAATGTGTGATGGGTTCCTTAGTCAGCCGTTATAACATATGGAATTAAAAGGGTTAATTCCTGTATTGAACAAGTAAAAACATATATTTCATTATATAATACCACAACTCAATTTTCAAACTGACGGCAGGGACTGTGATTTGATTAAGAGATTGTAATCGGATTATTCAATGATGATGATGTTCAACATTTCAAGAAAAATCTTTATTACATTATGATGTATGTAGGTATTATTATTTTCAATCCGAGCACTGCCATCATTTTACTAGCATTGTATTAAATTTCCCTTTTTTCATTAAACGTATTTAATGGGATCAAATTCTTCAATTGTGAATGTTTATTTTTTAAAGAAAGAAAGAAAGAAGTGACGCTGGATCGGGTCACATAACTTCGTCGCTATCTACTCATATTTATAGCTAAGTACGGCCACTATACTGCGTAGTAACTAGGGAATGCTATCTAGATCTCGCGAGATCTCGGCCCTTTTTAGCGAGATTGATCTCGGCCGCAAAATGGGCGAAATCTTGCGAGATTTACGAGATTGCACTCGAGTATAGCATTAACTGAATTTTTAAGTCTCAGAAAGCGAACTTTTACAGTTAATGGATGACTGACTGAAATCTGTCAGCGGCTGGTTCTCTGGCCAGCAAAATAAGAAGACGTTTAGCAGACGATTCTTTGGACATTTTGTATTTACATCTTATTTACTCAAAATAATTATTAATAATGGCGTGTGATGTGAACTGAACAAACCATTCATTTGATTTGTATATTTTGTTAATTAATCTCTAGATCACTGAGTAGGTAGTTTTTCTAATGTATATTATATAAAAAATGAATCCCTATTTCTCCTGGTGACGGCATCCCGAGTGAACGGCTGGACCAATATCGCTGATTCTTTTTTTTTTTGTAGTGTTTGGTATTGCCAGGAGATGGTTTTTATAAAAGAAATGATTAAGAAATTTGTGTAGAAAAATTAAGAATACATAACCAGCATATTAATTTGTCTAATGATTTGCTCATGTTGCTTTAGCGCTTTTGATAATATTAACTTTTTAATGTTGCCTTAAAAGTGATGCAAAATATCGTCAAATAGTTAAGACAGGACAGCGCTTATAATATAATAGTTATCTCAACGTAGTTAATGAGTTTAATTCTAGTTTTTGATGTGTGGTTGTTTTCTTATAAAAAAACTGATTCATGTTAAAAGACTTATATTTAATTTTTTAATTGATACGTCAAAGATTACTACTCGGTCCAAAATCAGAGGAACAAAAATCGAGCTCCAAAATGTAATTAACAAATAATTATTTGTGTATTTGACACACAAAACTGCCAATCTCGCGAGATCTCGAAATTAGCGAAATCTTACGGTGTTGTGTGTTGTGAATAATGTCTTTGGATGCTTCAGAGAAACAAAGATTCTTCTTGATACATTTATTCATTATAATCAGAGTCCGATACCATTACATCTTTTACTGACGGCCATGACAGGAGTGTGTGCGCACTAGGGTGCGTTCCAAATATAGCAACACATACATAGCATTGGGTGCATTCATATACAAGTTAATATTTCAACACCCCCCCTCGATTGATAGTTTAATTAGTTTACAAACAACTTGAAATCGCTAACATACACATACATTATTGGCCCACAAAATTGTTAATCCAAACATATTCATATTTTTTAATACTAACATAACATTATAATGTCATACACACATGTTAAACAATACACAATAAAACACTTATATAAAATGTTACACATTACCTTTAACAACATAATTAGTAATGTTACACATAACACAATACTATACTCATTAACAACATTTTAAATGTTACACAAATTACACATTAAAACAATTCACATATAACAATTTGAAATTACAAATAAAGTGGTTACAATTACACATAGTTTAAGAAAATTACACTTCAAAAATTACACAATATTTAGTTCTTTACAGAAAAATGAAATTTTATCATTTGATAATGATTTTGTCATCATATCTGACAAATTATTGTCTGTAGGTACATATTCTATATCAAACTCTTTCTTATTTATCAAATCCTTTAAAAAATGAATCTTTATATCAATGTGTTTAGTACGTTTACTATTCTCTAATGATTTTGAAAGTTGTATGGCACCTTTATTGTCCATGAATAATACACACTTCACTTTACAGTTCAGTCCATTAATATCTTGACAAAGTCCTTTCACATACATTAAATCACAAGCACTGGTTGCTCCAGCAACATATTCAGCTTCCACAGTAGACAATGAAACACAATTTTGTTTTCTTGACATCCATGCAACAACATTGTTGCAATGCAAAGTTACAGATCCTGACATACTTTTTCGGTCAGTTGAATTTCCAGCCCAGTCAGCATCAGAGTAAGTATGTATTGACAATTTATCATTTCTCTCATAAATTAATCCAACATCAGCTGTTTGCTTTAGATATCTTAATGTTCGCTTAGCTTGAGTCCATAAGCTCTGTGTTGGCTTATCCAAGTATTGACTCAAATATGATGTAGCATAGCAAATATCAGGTCTTGACACTGTTGCCACAAACATCAGACTACCAATCAGCTGTCTATAAGGTAAGTTTATATTTATTGGTTCATTTCTGTCAATTTGAAATCCTTTGACTACTGGTGTTGAAACTCCTTTACATTCTGTCATATTATATTTTTCTAACATTTTTTGTATTTGTTTATTCTGTGTTATCTTTATCCCATTATCTAGTTTTTCTATTTCCATTCCCAAAAATGTTTTAGGAAATCCAAAATCTTTAACTTCAAATGCTTCTTTTAATCCTTGTATTATCTTATTTATATTTTCTTGAGATGTAGTAATTAAAATATCATCTACATAAATTAATATTAAAGCATTTATCTCTTTTGATAAATATAGGCAATAGTCATGTTTTGATCTTGTAAATCCTTTTGTTTCCATGTATTCATTAAATCTTTGATTCCATACTTTTGGACTTTCTCTTAATCCATATAAGCCTCTATTTAACTTCAAAACTTTGTTCTTTGCAACTTTAATTCCTTCCGGCGGTTTTAAGTAAATTTCTGATTCTAACTCTCCATTTAGAAATGCTGTAGGTACATCTAGTTGTCTGATTGGCCATTCCTTCTGTACAGCTTCTGATAGAAATGTGCGTACTGTTGACATTCTTGCTACAGGAGCATAATTCTTGCCAAATTCTTCATTTTCTTTTAACTGGTACCCACGAGCAACTAGTCTAGCCTTTTTCTGTCCATTTTCCTTTATTTTAAATATCCATTTTGCATCTATTATTTGCTTATTTTCAGGTAAGTAAGTTTCAGTAAATGTATTCATCTTTCTTAATGCTTTTATTTCATTTTCTATAGCTTCTTTCCATCCAGTTTCCATTGCAGTTTTATAATTTTCAGGTTCTTCTGTATGTAACAGACAATATGCTTGGTGTAATTCATATTCATTTAGGTAAGTAGGAGTTTTGATGGCTCTTCCCGTCCTTGTCTTTACTTTCTCCTCTTCATTTCTATTTTCTTCTGTTTGTTCAATTTCTTCTGTAGGTTTTATTATTTCTTTCTGTTGTATTGTATCATTTTCTATTTCTTTATATATAACTGCTTCTTCATTTTGTTTCACATTATTATCTTCTTTGTCTTTATTATAAACAATTTTAGTTTCATCAAAAATTACATCTGTTGAACATGTTATTTCATCATTTTCAGGATCCCACAACCTATATCCATTCTTACTATAGCCTACCATAATCATAGGTTTTGCCCTTGCATCCAATTTGTTTGGTTTAGGTATAGTAACGCACCATGCTTTTGACCCAAATACTTTCATATTCTTAATGTTATTTATTCCATACCAAATCATAGCTGGAGTAGCATTTTGAAGCACTCTACTTGGACATCTATTTAACTCATAAGCCGAACAACATAAAGCTTCACCCCACAAATGTCTAGGTAATTTGGTTTCTGCAAATTTAGTTCTTGTTCTATCTAACAAAGTCTTGTTCATTCTCTCACTACTTCCATTTTGCATTGGTGTATAAGGTGACGTATACTGTATTACTATTCCTTTTTGTCTACAGTAATTCTTAAAATAATTTGATGTAAATTCACCACCATTGTCTAATCTCAACTTTTTAGTTTTGTATCCTAACTGTGTTTTAACTTCTTTAATGTAGTTTATCAAGTTTTCTTCAGCTTCATTCTTCTGTTTTAATAATCTTACTGTTAAGAAATGAGAATAATCATCAATAATGACTTGAAAATATTTTGCACCATTTATATCACATGGTTGAATTGGTCCGCAAATATCTGAATGAATTAAATCTCCTATCTGTCTTGAATATTTTCTTGATTCTTGAAATGTCCTTCTAGTACTTTTACCTTCTATGCATTTACCACACTTTTCATTAGAAATAGGCAACCCCAAAACTTTTAAACCTAATTTGTTAAGATGACCTAAACGTCTATGCCATAACTGTTTATCATTAATCTCATCTCCACTTAACATACACTTGTTTGATGAAATATTAAAATTAAGCACATATAAACGAGACTGTAATTTACCTTCAATTTTAGCTTGTCCTCTACATATAAAGACCACATCTTTAGAGAATTCGACAACTAAGTCCTTTGATAACAATTGCGCTACAGATAACAAATTATATGTTAGGTTCTCTACAATTAAACATTCTATTGTTATTTTTTCTTTATTCCAAGTTACATCTATTCTTCCTTTCTCTTTACTTTTTAAATATTGACCATTTGCGACATATATTTTAATCTCATCTATTTGTTGAATATCATACATGAACTTCTTAAAACATTCTTTAATTAAATTCTCAGTAGCCCCTGAATCTACTATAAATTGAATATAACTATTTATATTACTAGTACAACTATTACTAAATTGACCATCCGCTTCTTTCATATTAAACGCTGTAAACATCCAGTAATCCTGCATACTATCTTCTTCTCTTTCTGTGACATATGCTCTGCCTCTGCCTCGACCTCGTGCTGTTCCTCTCTGCATTGACCTTCCTCTTCCTCTCATAAATCTACCTTTAGTATTAGATGATGTTGTTTCACCTGGTTTCTGTTCATTTCCTTCCCTTGTTTCCTTTTTCCAACAATCATATGACTTGTGCCCTTTCTTTCCGCATATATAACATGAAAATGACTTTTCTGAGGTCTCTCTACTTGCAAACTTTATTTCTGCATCAAGCAATCTAGCTTTTATAAAATCTATGTTTAACTTACAATCTGAAGATGTTGACATTGTCTCAATAGAAGTGATTACTGCTTCGTATTCCGATGGCATCGCAGACAGAAGGTAGCACACCTTGTCCTCCTCTATAATTTGACATCCTGCCGCACTCAAGTCGGTTACTATCTTGTCAAAAGTCAAGAAAAAATCTTGTAGCTTTATCCCACTAGTACATTTCAATGTTAGAAGTTTTCTTCGTAAATGTAGCTTGTTAATGACACTTTTCCTCTCAAATAATGCTTCAAGAGACTTGATCATCTCTAAAGCTGTACTACAGTTCTTGACTGTTTCTAAGTACTTATCACTCAAGCATTGCACTATGATTCCTTTCGCTTTCCTATCGCTTTTCATGAATTCTTTTTCATCTGTAGATTCTTTGCGATCTTCTAACACGTCTATTACTTCTTTTTTCTTCCATCAACATTCTAAGACGGAATTTCCAGTTTGAAAATGACTCTCCTTCCCGCAGGACAGGCAACATAAGCTTCTCCATGGTTTGATTCGATCAACCACGCTCTGCTGTTGTGAATAATGTCTTTGGATGCTTCAGAGAAACAAAGATTCTTCTTGATACATTTATTCATTATAATCAGAGTCCGATACCATTACATCTTTTACTGACGGCCATGACAGGAGTGTGTGCGCACTAGGGTGCGTTCCAAATATAGCAACACATACATAGCATTGGGTGCATTCATATACAAGTTAATATTTCAACATTGTGCTTCTTAAACTCGAATGATCTCACCTGAGCCCTAACATCGCGAGATTTCATTCCCTAGTAGTAACTACTGTTCGTGCGTTGCTATTGGCTCAAATGGTAGGTAGTTTAAGTGTTATTTTACAGTTGAGCGTAGACTGATGGATGTTTGAATATTATTTTTAATGTAATAAAACTGCGATACTTGTCTGTTGAGTTTTATTTTACACTATAAAGTGGCTCCCCACGGTTTCACCCACGGAATAGGAATACCAAAGGAAATGGTCTAAGACACAATTAGTATGGAAACTGCTGTCGCCAAACTCACACAAATAAACCAATAATCATACTTCGCACTACGCACAAAGAATTCATTTGATTGGTCGTTTTTATTTTAGTAAAAATAAGCATAAAGCACATGCTATAAATTTGAAAATATACCTTCACTGCTATTGATAAGCTTTATTTTGATAAACTGCAAAAAGTACTTACGACGTTTTGTTATCTTAGTAATGTATTACATTTGACTGACGAGATAATTCCGCTACTTGAGTAGAGATGGCAGTATTTTAGATGGACGCAATTTTAACCTTAAACACGTACGACATAAGGATGAGATTTTGTTTCATAGATTGATTTTTAGCGCTATTCACCCAGTGATGCGCAATATTGAATTTTATAATTACATTATCGATATCGATAGATACATGATTTCTTATTTGAGCTAACGAGTTTTATATGTGAAAATGTTGCATTTAGTATAATATAGTTTCTTACTATTTTTTATTAATAGACTCGACACTCGCACAATGGTACCAGTAGCTACCGCTCGCGTTTTTTAACTGAATCTTTTTGTAACAATACTTAACATGTTGTGTAGCTCATTTTAAATAATCTGGATAAAATAAGAATACTTTATTTTTTAACCCCCGACGCAAAAAGAGGGGTGTTATAAGTTTGACGTCGATGTCTGTCTGTCTGTCTGTCTGTGTGTGTATCTGTCTGAAGCATCGTAGCTCTCAAACGGATGGACCGATTTCGATGCAGTTTTTTTTTCGAGAGACAGTTTTTTTGCGGTGGTTGTTTGATATAAATCGGTTCAGCCATTTTCAAGAAATAGGGGGTTAAAAGTGGAGATGAAGAATCAAATATTTAAGTTAAGAAGCCTAACATAACAAAGAGTTATTCAACAAATGCTCATTGTAATAAAAAAATTGGTGAATTTATGTGGGTAAATACTAGCTTTGCACCAAACTTTCACCTGTGTGGTAAAATGTACTAAATCACTGCTGATGATGAGAAGTAGCCCCTGGCTGTCCTCAGGGTACCAGCTAACTCTATGTCAGATCAGATCAGATTGAATGTAAAAAGGTAACACTGTTTGTTACCTTCTTACATTAAAAGACAGAATAACTATCGAATTTGTAATATTATATTGTGATTACTTTTCTTTTTTAAGTCTATCGATAAACTCAGTAATGTACGAACTCACACATCACTAAACGAGTAGCGTAGAATCATGGTACAAAAAACTCAGATATGCTCAAGACTGACATATGCCACCATATTTGTGCCAGGTTCTATGAAAATTTGACAACACTCATACATTCCTGGCACAACATACTGAACTGTCATCGTGGTGAGGAGACCTATCTTATTATATCATGCGTAGAATATTCTGTAGAATGTTCTAGATGTTTTTAGTAAGTTAACGAAACATGATTTTTATAAGAAATCATACTTACCGATGGTATGAAACACCTCCATTCATGAGATTTTTTTCTTCTACTATCATTTTTACACTCCAGAATAGCACAATACGGCATGGTTAAAGAAATATAAAATAAATACGCAAGATTAGCAACTTGACGCGCTGTCAGAACACGACTGGTCATAGACATGGATTGATTAAGCGTAGCTACGCTTAATTGTGGCACGCGAACCACGCCTACTTCACATTTCCTTTGGTATTCCTATTCCGTGGTTTCACCGGTATGTTGGAATTAAATTGGTCTATAACTTTCATAGAGACTTGGACTATCGTTTTTTAACAATACTGTTATTACTTTGTATTACTATGTTATTCGAAAAATCAAAGAGGTCTAAATCAATATGGAGAGGCAATGAAAGCAAATATCTATGCAAATAAAATATGTCGGCCTGTCGGCCTAAACAAGCTATGCATATCATTCTATGATTTTACAAGTTTTACAACTAGTTTTTTTGAATGTGTGAGGGCGGCGCTCTTTCACATTCGACAGCGGCGGATGCGTGACAATGAGACTAGTCCTTTTGGTTTTATTGTCTGAGAGAAAAAAAAATGTTCTTACAAGTATCGGTATTAATAATTCTTCTTTGGATCACCAACATCGATTGCATCTGAGCACTCACTGACATCATTAGTGAAATTAAACGTCAAATTAAGTTTTGCCAGTATATAAACGGTTCACCCATAATTGTAAGATTTCTTTAATGAATGTGGCGAAGATTACCCCCAAACTTTTAATTTGATTATATTACTATTCCAATTTTAATAAAAATCTCAATCATACGATGCTAAGTCCAGAAATGTAATTATGCATACGAATTTCACTAAAGTCGTTGGACCCATTATTCAGACACAGCTTGTGAATTAAGATGCGATGTCAGTGTATTCGAATAATTATCGACGCAAATAATCGATGTCACTAAACATTGACATGCCTCCATCCCTATTTTTAACCGACTTCTAAAAAAGGAGGAGGTTCTCAATTCGATTCGTATATATGTTGCTTTTTTTTATGTTTGTTCACGGATATCTCCGTCGTTTATGAACTGATTTTAATGATTCTTTTTTTGTTGGACAGGAGATGATTCCAAAAGGGTCCCATCGTCAGCATGTCGTGATCTGATGATGGGATCTCAGAGAAATCGAGGGCAACCCTCGAATTTTATAGGCACATGTAATGTTTTTAGTGTGTTTTTCAAAGCTGCACCAGTATTTACGTATTTTTATGTGAATGAACTGATGATGGAAGGTCAACTCCTCAATGGTTAGGAGTTAAAGGATAATTCTTTCACTACTGTACACATATTCAGACTGCTAGTTATGATGTCAAGTGAGCTGTTGGAACGGAGATATTTCAAAGGTGGTCCCATTGTCAGAATGTCATGATCTGATGATGGGATCCCAGAGAAATCGGGGGCAACCCTCATATTTTATTAATCGAGGCCAGGATTTACGCTTGGTCGCAATAATTTTATGTGGTTGAGCTGATGATGGAAGGTCAACTCCTCAATAGTTAGGAGTTAAGGATAATTCTTTTACTACTGTACGCGTATTCCTACTGCTAGTTATTGTGTTCTTTTGAGCTGATGATGGAAGGTCGTGACCCTCAATAGTCAGGCGAAAGGATTTAATTCTTGTCTATTATTAATAAGTTTTCCGTCTGAAGTAACCGTCTCGTCTCCTCATTCGAGAAACATTCTTGCTCGGTCTACCCATCACATATAATCGTAAAATAAAATAATTTTTAACAAAAAAAAAAAAACCGACTTCAAAAAGTAGGTAAACTAAAAAGCAAAAAATAAATTTACTTCGCACAAAATAATACGTTTTTTCATTTAGTTAAATAGAAATTATTAAATATTTATTTTATTATTCTGAAGTCGGTGCCAAGTAAACAATTAATAACTCTGTATAGATAATATCAATCGTTCTAACAACTTTTTCTGACTGAATATTAGTTATATATCTGTGGTAAGTACCAATACTGGGCGACCGCGCACTAGAACACCTACGCCTCCCTTTTTGTGTGAACTGTAATTTGATATTGTAGAAAGGTTGTTTTTACTTGGCACCGACTTCAGAATTATAAAATAAATATTTAATATTTTCTATTTAACTAAATGAAAAAACGTATTATTTTGTGCGAAGTAAATTTATTTTTTGCTTTTTAGTTTACCTACTTTTTGAAGTCGGTTTTTTTTTTGTTAATTATTATCAAATTCAGTGTTGCCAAACTAGCGATGTTTCCGCTTGGAATGGCACTTTTACTACCTAACAAAACACTTAGCCTTCGCAACACGAGACGTTTTAAATGGCAAGCAGAAATATATTTAATGACTCTTTAATTCTTTTTGGGTTTATCAAAACTGATTGTTTACATATCACATACATCATGTATCTTCTTCGAATATAAAAAGGCAAGTTAAAAGTTATTTTTAACTAATTTGGTAATTCCTTATTCTTAGTTCTGCTAAAATAAAAGAAACTTCAAACGTCAAACTTTAAACTTCAATATTTTTATTGCAAATATGGGTATACATTGATGTTACAAAATAGTAAAGTCCACCATATTGTACCCGAAGGCATGCAATACAGATCATACTTAAATCTATTAAGTATTATAGGTACTTATTACAATTCGAGTTACATTATTTGTTTAAAAACTATTTACTACCAAATTATCAAGTTTACACAAGAATAACAAAATTTATTGTAATTAAATAAAACAAGACTGGTTGTAATTTACCAAAAAATTTAATGAAATCTTGTCGGTGAAATATTAAAAGTGGACCTGGAAAATAAAGAAAAGTTGATGATTTCTTGTAATCAGATGGCTAATGGCTAGCAGCTTTATGGCAATGAAATTTGGTACTTTACTACTTACTAAATCTAGTCTAGCGTAGCGACATACAAATTCTAGTATTGGCAACACTGTTCAAATTAAAATGTCAAAGTGTAATTCCAATTTCCTCCTCTCTCTGTGGAATCCCGTCTCGTTAGGTCGCTTTTCTTTGAGTAATTATTTTTATCAAGGATTCATTGATTTAATTCTTTCGCCCGTGGTTATTTCTTAGCTCGGATGAGAGTGACCGCGTGACGCGTGTGCTTAGTTTCGTGCTGATCAAACAGATCAGATAATATGATACATCTAATATCAGTTTGTGATTTCAATTGATTTCTTCACTCACGTAACTCGGCACAAGTGCGCACTACGTAAGTATTTAAATATGTCGACCTAATCGATTTTCTTTCAGGATATGACGCAGGGTGTAACAAGATTGAACTTAAGCCTACTTTAGCTTGTAATGAGTATCGGCAAGGAGTCCTATACTAACGTGAGATGGATATTTTAATCTACGTTCGTTATTGAAGGAATGCATTAGTATATTCACCAGAGATAGCGTCGATCTTATCTCTAATAATACTTTGTGTTAAATCTTTCTTTTATATAAATTTCGGGCTTGAAAAGTATAGAAGCAGTTAGTGCTATTAGTTGGCAGGTTCAAGAGATCAATGCTATTATAATGTAGGTTATTTCAAGGATCAATTGTCTCATTATATAGGTCATGTAAGGTCAGTGGTGTAACATGTTCTTCTACTTCAAGGCGCATGTGTTATTTAGTTAGCTATCAAATCTGTTGGGCTTCCGTGCGACGGGGTAAGAAGTGGTCTATGGTCACAAGTGACTGCAACAGTATTCATTGTGTAATCTGAATATAAATCTAGAAAATTATTTTGTTTAATTATATTCCTGTATTTCAGCTTTCATGGGGTCACATAACTATATCAAACAAGCTAACTTTGCTTGTTGGTATAATATACAAACAAACCAATTTTAGCATGTTTTTTTCATATTTGTCAATTTTTTTTATATATTTGTTAAAATTTTTAAATATGTATCTAATCATTGCCTATTGCAGATAAAATAATATGGCACAGACAAAATAATTAAGTCAACATTGGTAAATGTTAATTTAATTGTTACATAATATTTTGATTCAAGTTAGCATATTTTTTGTTTTCTTTTTGTTAAATGTTTTGTGTAAAAAAATTCTGTTCACTATTATATTTTGATTGTTGTGTATTTCAGGCACAGGACACATAATGCTAGCTCATGTTGGCTTGTAGTAAAAAACAAACCAACATTAGCATTTTTTGTGTGGTGTCTCAAACTTCAAGGATGCTATTACCAAGCTGTGTTTAATAGTAATGATTGTGACTTGTCATTGCTGAAGTTCATGTTTTATTATTGAGTATTTCTGGCAATCAATGTCAATAAATAGTTAGTTGTTCTAACCAGAGAACATAGATGTCAAAGAAGTAATATAAAGGCAATTTGACAGTTACACATTTGCAAAAATTTTATTGTCACTGCTATAGTGATGGCCTTCATTGTCGATGTGTCCATCGATATCGAAAGATTGCATTGCATACTATGTCAATATAATATAAAATATTTTAATATTCAGGGAATTCATCTTCCTAAAGAAGATTGTGAAGACGCTGTTGCATTAAAAAAAACAAGAAATAGATAACATGAAATACATTTATTTATTACACAAGAAGTTATAAAATACAATAATACAAAATATGAACACTTATGCATTAACGTAAAATCAAATGGGCCTTGGATCAGTGCAAGAAAACGTAACCCAAAGCGCTAAAAGTCATCCAATTTGGTGCAAACTAAATGGAACATGAAGTATTATCATTAAATTTGAACTTATTAGTGACAGTTATTTAAATTTCTATACAGGGTGGCCCATTTATAACGGTCAGTATAGGGAAGTCTGTTATTATAAGAGATGCAAAGATCTGTTCTTTGGGACCATGACATTGATTTTAGTAAAAATAAAAACTGCAAAAGCACTTATATTTTTTAAAAAACTTGTACTGAGCTCGGGAATCGATGCCGATCGTTTTGAAAATCAAACTCACATAATTTGAAAAGGAAATACAATGAATATTATCAATCTTAGATATCATGTTTCCTAGTAAAATTTACTGCTTATTAACTACATGATCGATAACCAAATAAAAATAATGTAATTTTTATCAAACGCCGATTATTGATATGTTTATACAGGGTGTAAATGACATGGTGACGAAGCCGCTCACCAGTGACTCAGTACATGATTCAGTACGTATCCATGATGACGAAGAAGATTGAAATGCGATGAAAATGTAACACTAACTTACTTACTCACTTACTTTATTTTTCGACCAGTTTTCTTTTTAATGTTACCCTCTTGAAAAAAAGTCATGTGTAATATCAAGTACATAAATAGTGCAGTGATTAAGCTTAAATTAGGTAAAAATCTCGGAATTCGAGATACCCAGCTGTAAGTCTGTAAATACTTGTATATTGACACCCTAAAAGTTGTCTCAAAATCTACAAATGGTAGGGTTACTATTTCAAGGTGAAAGGT
Organism: Hypena proboscidalis; assembly: GCA_905147285.1. Lineage (NCBI taxonomy): Eukaryota > Metazoa > Arthropoda > Insecta > Lepidoptera > Erebidae > Hypena > Hypena proboscidalis. The sequence goes on from LR990153.1 coordinate 118,673, forward strand.
CACAAAATCGGTTTTTTGAGCTTTTTTTGTAAATATCTCAATTCCTATGGGTTTTTGCTATTTGTATTTATTAATAAAATTTGTGAAATATTTATAATCATTGATTTATCGATAGTTAATCGATCATGTATGGGTGGACTTATATAGAATTTTCTATGAACTTCTTTTCTTTTCTAATAAGTAAGCGTGTTCCACCGTAGACCGCATCATTATTTACCATCGGGTGAGATCGTGGTGAAACGCGTGCCCATAAACCATATAAAAAACTTTTGACGGTTCAATTGTTGCAAAAGAATAACCATCAAGTTTTCTTTAAGTTACATCTTGAGCATAACATTATTTATCCATGGGTACAAAGTTTGTTTGTAGACTAATATTACATTATGTTTGATAGGAACTTACAGGCTGACTTGATGCTGGTAGGTGCGGAAATATCGTTGGTACTGCTTGCGAATGTAAAGTTCTTCGCCCAGGAATTTGACGAAAGCAGTTTTCTTCAAAATGTTTGGAAAAAATTCTGGTGTGTTCCGTAGGAATCCAGTCTTTTTTATTTTAACATTTTTTATTTTAATATCCAAGGGAAACCTGCAATGTTTTTGATAACTAGGTGCGATCCGCGTGGTATGAACCTACACATTTGCAGTGTAAAAATATTTACAGACCTACTAAAACGAACACATAAAATGTTATTAAAATCGATCTAACATTGTGACATGAGACTTTCAGAATAAGGTTTTATTTTTATAGGTTTACTAGCTGTTACCCGCGACTTCGTCCGCGTTGATGTCGTTTTATGAACAAAAAATTCTAAAGGTAACAATGTCAATATATCAATAGTAGGTACAACTCATGTACTTACTTACCTATCTATTACTACCAACCAAAACAAATATTCGACAAAAACTACTCAAGGAAAATAATATTCAAACAAATCAAAACAGACAAATAGGAACTTACAGGACCTAATTAATAAAAAACACTTAAATTAAGAAATCCCATACAAACTTTCAACCTCTATTTCAACCCGTTTTTTTTGAAAAAAAAGTAGCCTATGTTCTGTCTCAGGGTCTAAAGATAGTCTGTACCAAATTTCATCAAAATCGGTTGCGAGGTTTAAGCGGGAAAGCGTAACAGACAGAGTTACTTTCGCATTTATAATATTAGTTAGGATCACATTTATGCATTGAACAGTTTATCGATACTTTCACAACACTACTTAGTTCTAGTAAACTGAATATTTTTAGTTTTTAGCATATAACTACATTAAGCGAGGTGTTAGACCCTATGTAGACTTGGCTAAACATCCAATAATCGTCATTGAATTGTATTATAGGTAGAGTTTTGAGATTCACGGATGGAAACTGAATAATATTAAAATCGACTTACCGATGGAACGAAACTTTAACGTTATTCGGCGTCATATCCCCTGTTTTGCTTTCGCAGCCGGGTACTGTACACCAACCCATTGTATCCTACAGGGTTTTTTACTTTTTTGAACAGATTTTGTTGGTTTAATTCTAATAAAACACCAAGCGAAATATGACCCGCGCCGTGTCTTTGACGTTTAAGACGTCAAATTATCTGGCACGCGCAGCTTATTACGCGCAGTAGGAATTGGTAGGACTAAAAAATTTATGTAACGTCTATTCAACGAGCGGAGCGAGTGATGCTTTGTCTATGGTTCTAACAACCACTGTTAGCATTTTTGTGTGCTGTCACTGTTTTCAGGGATGACAAGTCACAATTTTTACTATTAAAATGTCTGTTTTATTATTGTTTATTTTAGGTATAATGCACAGATGCAAAAAAAATGCTAACATTGGTATATGTTTTGCATTTTCTATGTTTTTTTGCATGTATTACTTTTATTTATGATTGTGATTTACCGGCTGCTATTTGATATTAATTTAAAAATATATGTTTTAACAACCATAGTAAGTGTTTATTGTGTGTTGCCATAGACTTTAGGAATGGTTTCAACAACTCACATATTTTACAATAAAAATGTGTGTTTTATTATAACATTAGCACATGTTTTATTGTCACATAAACCTATACATTTCAAATATAAGATGGTCCCACGCTGCATAGGCTTTCCGTGCAGATATAACTGCAAATGTAAAAAGTTGATTGGTAGCTGTGTGTACATGTTAAGTGTATGTTAATATTGGTTTTCTGCCCTCATGCACTTTATTACGTGTCCCTTCCGTGTCTAGATTGATTTGTTGTGTGTTTCAGGCTCGGGACACACACAATGCAAGCTAATGTTGGCTTGTTATTGTAAAATTCAAACAAACCAACATTAGCATTTATTGTGTGCTGTCACAAACTTCAAAGAACATTTAATTTTACAATAATTGTGTTTTATTATTGTGTATTTTAGGTACAAGGCATTGTTGATATATGGTAACATAGGTTTATTGCTGTGGCATTTAAGCAATCCAATGTGAGGTTGTGTTGAGTGCTGTCACTTTGCAGCACTGTGTTAGTTTTTGTTATTATGTATTTTAAAATATATTTTCGTGCATTTCAGCGTACAAAAGACTAGACACATGACCTACACAATACAGGCCAGCTGTCACAAGGAAGCTTTCAACAAGCTTTTATATTACAATGTATAGAATTATGTGTTTTATCATTGTGTATTTTAGGTTCACGAGGCTGCATATCAAGTTATACATTGCCACTTATAGCTGGTCTCGCATTGTATGGCCAGCCGACAATGATAGACCATCTAATGCTGGCGCTGTTGAAATTCTACGAGAAAATGGTCTTCGTGGCGTATTCTGAATAATTCTGATTAATTTTCATATTATAATTAAGTGCAATGAATAAGATTTTTAAATATTTTTGTTATATAATGTATTGTTTTAATTGTGTTACAATGATGTTTTGTTTTTTGTTTCTTTGTGCTGTCACAAGGAAGCTTTTATATTACAATGTACATTATCATGTGTTTTTATCATTGTGCATTTTAGGTTCACGAGGCTGCATATCAAGTTATACATTGCCACTTTTAGCTGGTCTCGCATTGTATGGCCAGCCGACAATGATAGACCATCTAATGCTGGCGCTGTTGAAATTCTACGAGAAAATGGTCTTCGTGGCGTATTCTGAATAATTCTGATTAATTTTCATATTATAATTAAGTGCAATGAATAAGATTTTTAAATATTTTTGTTATATTATGTATTGTTTTAAATTGTATTATGTTGTAATGATGTTTTGTTTTTTGTTTCTTTGTGCTGTCACTAGGAAGCTTTTATATTACAATGTACATTATCATGTGTTTTTATCATTGTGTATTTTAGGTTCACGAGGCTGCATATCAAGTTATACATTGCCACTTTTAGCTGGTCTCGCATTGTATGGCTAGCCGACAATGATAGACCATCTAATGCTGGCGCTGTTGAAATTCTACGAGAAAATGGTCATCGTGGCGTATTCTGAATAATTCTGATTAATTTTCATATTATAATTAAGAGCAATGAATAAGATTTTTGAATATTTTTGTTAAATAATGTACTGTTTTAAATTGTGTTATGTTGTAATGATGTTTTGTTTTTGTTTCTTAGTAATTAATGATTGTGCTGTCCATATTAGGTGTATGTTAATATTGGCTATATTGTTTTTCATGAGTACAATGTAATATTTATTTGTTTTGTATTTCAAATTTTAGAGTTGGACACAGAACACACGGCACAAGCTAATGTTGGCTTTTCGTTGTAAACTAACGAATCAACATTAGCATTTATTGTGTGCTGTCACAAGGAACCTTTCAACAAGCTTTTATATTACAAAGTATATAATCATGTTTTTTATCATTGTGTATTTTAGGTTCACGAGGCTGCATATCAAGTTATACATTGCCACTTTTAGCTGGTCTCGCATTGTATGGCTAGCCGACAATGATAGACCATCTAATGCTGGCGCTGTTGAAATTCTACGAGAAAATGGTCTTCGTGGCGTATTCTGAATAATTCTGATTAATTTTCATATTATAATTAAGTGCAATGAATAAGATTTTTAAACATTTTTGTTATATTATGTATTGTTTTAAATTGTGTTATGTTGTAATGATGTATTGTTTTTTGTTTCTTTGTGCTGTCACATGGAAGCTTTTATATTACAATGTACATTATCATGTGTTTTTATCATTGTGCATTTTAGGTTCACGAGGCTGCATATCAAGTTATACATTGCCACTTTTAGCTGGTCACGCATTGTATGGCCAGCCGACAATGATAGACCATCTAATGCTGGCGCTGTTGAAATTCTACGAGAAAATGGTCTTCGTGGCGTATTCTGAATAATTCTGATTAATTTTCATATTATAATTAAGTGCAATGAATAAGATTTTTGAATATTTTTGATATATTATGTATTGTTTTAAATTGTATTAAGTTGTAATGATGTTTTGTTTTTTGTTTCTTTGTGCTGTCACAAGGAAGCTTTTATATTACAATGTACATTATCATGTGTTTCATCATAGTGTATTTTAGGTTCACGAGGCTGCATATCAAGTTATACATTGCCACTTTTAGCTGGTCTCGCATTGTATGGCTAGCCGACAATGAAAGACCATCTAATGCTGGCGCTGTTGAAATTCTACGAGAAAATGGTCTTCGTGGCGTATTCTGAATAATTCTGATTAATTTTCATATTATAATTAAGAGCAATGAATAAGATTTTTAAATAATTTTGTTATGTTATGTATTGTTTTGAATTGTGTTATGTTGTAATGAAGTTTTGTTTTTTGTTTCTTAGTAATTAATGATTGTGTTGTCCATATTACGTGTATGTTAATATTGGTTATATTGTTTTTCATGAGTACAATGTAATATTTATTTGTTTTGTATTTCAACAGTAGTATACACACATTGATTTACTCCTTTACTTTATGCTTGAAGTGTAAGATATTGCAACCTTATATACTTTGGATTAATTTATAATAATTTAATTGAATTTCTATATTTAAGTTTATTTTCTCTTTATGACCATATTTAGCTATAATATTGTTTTGGTTGCTATAACTTACACATAGAATTTTAGTCAAAAAACAAACAAATATTGTATGCATTATTTGAAAAGATGGTGCACATGAGTTTCTCACAAGCTCTTCTCATGATGCAATACCCATCGGAGCTGGTACTTGGATTGATTTTAATTCAATTCTCTAAGTTGAATTAAAGTCAACCTAAGCTCCGGTGTCAAATCATTTTATTACAATAAGTATTATAATTTAGTTAGCTAAGTTTTATTTTAATTTTATATTTTTTGTTTTGATGTTTGTTTTGGGGTGTTCAAGCGCCCCTCGGGGCCCATGGAAATAAATGATTTGATTTATTTGACAACTTTTAGAGTTGGACACAGAACACACGGCACAAGCTAATGTTTTTGTTATATAATGTTCTGTTTTAAATTGTGTTATGTTGTAATGATGTTTTGTTTTTTGTTTCTTAGTAATTAATGATTGTGTTGTCAATATTAGGTGTATGTTAATATTGGCTATATTGTTTATCATGAGTTCAATGTAATATTTATTTGTTTTGTATTTCAAATTTTAGAGTTGGACACAGAACACACGGCACAAGCTAATGTTGGCTTTTCGTTGTAAACTAACGAATCAACATTAGCATTTATTGTGTGCTGTCACAAGGAACCTTTCAACAAGCTTTTATATTACAAAGTATATAATCTTGTTTTTTTATCATTGTGTATTTTAGGTTCACGAGGCTGCATATCAAGTTATACATTGCCACTTTTAGCTGGTCTCGCATTGTATGGCTAGCCGACAATGATAGACCATCTAATGCTGGCGCTGTTGAAATTCTACGAGAAAATGGTCTTCGTGGCGTATTCTGAATAATTCTGATTAATTTTCATATTATAATTAAGTGCAATGAATAAGATTTTTAAATATTTTTGTTATATTATGTATTGTTTTAAATTGTGTTATGTTGTTTTATTTTTGTTTCTTAGTTATTTATGATTGTGTTGTCCATATTACGTGTATGCTAATATTGGTTATATTGTTTTTCATGAGTACAATGTAATATTTATTTGTTTTGTATTTCAAATTTTAGAGTTGGACACAGAACACACGGCACAAGCTAATGTTGGTTTTTCGTTGTAAACTAACGAATCAACATTAGCATTTATTGTGTGCTGTCACAAGGAAGCTTTCAACAAGCTTTTATATTACGAAGTATATAATCATGTTTTTTTATCATTGTGTATTTTAGGTTCACGAGGCTGCATATCAAGTTATACATTGCCACTTTTAGCTGGTCTCGCATTGTATGGCCAGCCGACAATGATAGACCATCTAATGCTGGCGCTGTTGAAATTTTACGAGAAAATGGTCTTCGTGGCGTATTCTGAATAATTCTGATATTATAATTAAGTGCAATGAATAAGATTTTTAAATATTTTTGTTATATTATGTATTTTTTTAAATTGTATTATGTTGTAATGATGTTTTGTTTTTTGCTTCTTTGTGCTGATCACAAGGAAGCTTTTATATTACAATGTACATTATCATGTGTTTTTATCATAGTGTATTTTAGGTTCACGAGGCTGCATATCAAGTTATACATTGCCACTTTTAGCTGGTCTCGCATTGTATGGCTAGCCGACAATGATAGACCATCTAATGCTGGCGCTGTTGAAATTCTACGAGAAAATGGTCTTCGTGGCGTATTCTACATAATTCTGATTTATTTTCATATTATAATTAAGTGCAATGAATAAGATTTTTAAATATTTTTGTTATGTTATGTATTGTTTTAAATTGTGTTATGTTGTAATGATGTGTTGTTTTTTGTTTCTTTGTGCTGTCACAAGGAAGCTTTTATATTACAATGTACATTATCATGTGTTTTTATCATTGTGCATTTTAGGTTCACGAGGCTGCATATCAAGTTATACATTGCCACTTTTAGCTGGTCTCGCATTGTATGGCTAGCCGAAAATGATAGACCATCTAATGCTGGCGCTGTTGAAATTCTACGAGAAAATGGTCATCGTGGCGTATTCTCAATAATTCTGATTAATTTTCATATTATAATTAAGAGAAATGAATAAGATTTTTGAATATTATGTTATATTATGTTCTGTTTTAAATTGTGTTATGTTGTAATGATGTTTTGTTTTTTGTTTCTTAGTAATTAATGATTGTGTTGTCCATATTACGTGTATGTTAATATTGGTTATATTGTTTTTCATGAGTACAATGTAATATTTATTTGTTTTGTATTTCAACAGTAGTATACACACATTGATTTACTCCTTTACTTTATGCTTGAAGTGTAAGATATTGCAACCTTATATACTTTGGATTAATTTATAATAATTTAATTGAATTTCTATATTTAAGTTTATTTTCTCTTTATGACCATATTTAGCTATAATATTGTTTTGGTTGCTATAACTTACACATAGAATTTTAGTCAAAAAACAAACAAATATTGTATGCATTATTTGAAAAGATGGTGCACATGAGTTTCTCACAAGCTCTTCTCATGATGCAATACCCATCGGAGCTGGTACTTGGATTGATTTTAATTCAATTCTCTAAGTTGAATTAAAGTCAACCTAAGCTCCGGTGTCAAATCATTTTATTACAATAAGTATTATAATTTAGTTAGCTAAGTTTTATTTTAATTTTATATTTTTTGTTTTGATGTTTGTTTTGGGGTGTTCAAGCGCCCCTCGGGGCCCATGGAAATAAATGATTTGATTTATTTGACAACTTTTAGAGTTGGACACAGAACACACGGCACAAGCTAATGTTTTTGTTATATAATGTTCTGTTTTAAATTGTGTTATGTTGTAATGATGTTTTGTTTTTTGTTTCTTAGTAATTAATGATTGTGTTGTCAATATTAGGTGTATGTTAATATTGGCTATATTGTTTATCATGAGTTCAATGTAATATTTATTTGTTTTGTATTTCAAATTTTAGAGTTGGACACAGAACACACGGCACAAGCTAATGTTGGCTTTTCGTTGTAAACTAACGAATCAACATTAGCATTTATTGTGTGCTGTCACAAGGAACCTTTCAACAAGCTTTTATATTACAAAGTATATAATCTTGTTTTTTTATCATTGTGTATTTTAGGTTCACGAGGCTGCATATCAAGTTATACATTGCCACTTTTAGCTGGTCTCGCATTGTATGGCTAGCCGACAATGATAGACCATCTAATGCTGGCGCTGTTGAAATTCTACGAGAAAATGGTCTTCGTGGCGTATTCTGAATAATTCTGATTAATTTTCATATTATAATTAAGTGCAATGAATAAGATTTTTAAATATTTTTGTTATATTATGTATTGTTTTAAATTGTGTTATGTTGTTTTATTTTTGTTTCTTAGTTATTTATGATTGTGTTGTCCATATTACGTGTATGCTAATATTGGTTATATTGTTTTTCATGAGTACAATGTAATATTTATTTGTTTTGTATTTCAAATTTTAGAGTTGGACACAGAACACACGGCACAAGCTAATGTTGGTTTTTCGTTGTAAACTAACGAATCAACATTAGCATTTATTGTGTGCTGTCACAAGGAAGCTTTCAACAAGCTTTTATATTACGAAGTATATAATCATGTTTTTTTATCATTGTGTATTTTAGGTTCACGAGGCTGCATATCAAGTTATACATTGCCACTTTTAGCTGGTCTCGCATTGTATGGCCAGCCGACAATGATAGACCATCTAATGCTGGCGCTGTTGAAATTTTACGAGAAAATGGTCTTCGTGGCGTATTCTGAATAATTCTGATATTATAATTAAGTGCAATGAATAAGATTTTTAAATATTTTTGTTATATTATGTATTTTTTTAAATTGTATTATGTTGTAATGATGTTTTGTTTTTTGCTTCTTTGTGCTGATCACAAGGAAGCTTTTATATTACAATGTACATTATCATGTGTTTTTATCATAGTGTATTTTAGGTTCACGAGGCTGCATATCAAGTTATACATTGCCACTTTTAGCTGGTCTCGCATTGTATGGCTAGCCGACAATGATAGACCATCTAATGCTGGCGCTGTTGAAATTCTACGAGAAAATGGTCTTCGTGGCGTATTCTACATAATTCTGATTTATTTTCATATTATAATTAAGTGCAATGAATAAGATTTTTAAATATTTTTGTTATGTTATGTATTGTTTTAAATTGTGTTATGTTGTAATGATGTGTTGTTTTTTGTTTCTTTGTGCTGTCACAAGGAAGCTTTTATATTACAATGTACATTATCATGTGTTTTTATCATTGTGCATTTTAGGTTCACGAGGCTGCATATCAAGTTATACATTGCCACTTTTAGCTGGTCTCGCATTGTATGGCTAGCCGAAAATGATAGACCATCTAATGCTGGCGCTGTTGAAATTCTACGAGAAAATGGTCATCGTGGCGTATTCTCAATAATTCTGATTAATTTTCATATTATAATTAAGAGAAATGAATAAGATTTTTGAATATTATGTTATATTATGTTCTGTTTTAAATTGTGTTATGTTGTAATGATGTTTTGTTTTTTGTTTCTTAGTAATTAATTATTGTGTTGTCCATATTAGGTGTATGTTAATATTGGCTATATTGTCTTTCATGAGTACAATGTAATATTTATTTGTTTTGCATTTCAAATTTTAGAGTTGGACACAGAACACACGGCACAAGCTAATGTTGGCTTTTCGTTGTAAACTAACGAATCAACATTAGCATTTATTGTGTGCTGTCACAAGGAACCTTTCAACAAGCTTTTATATTACAAAGTATATAATGATGTTTTTTTATCATTGTGTATTTTAGGTTCACGAGGCTGCATATCAAGTTATACATTGCCACTTTTGCTGGTCTCGCATTGTATGGCTAGCCGACAATGATAGACCATCTAATGCTGGCGCTGTTGAAATTCTACGAGAAAATGGTCTTCGTGGCGTATTCTGAATAATTCTGATTAATTTTCATATTATTATTAAGTGCAATGAATAAGATTTTTAAATATTTTTGATATATTATGTATTGTTTTAAATTGTATTAAGTTGTAATGATGTTTTGTTTTTTGTTTCTTTGTGCTGTCACAAGGAAGCTTTTATATTACAATGTACATTATCATGTGTTTCATCATAGTGTATTTTAGGTTCACGAGGCTGCATATCAAGTTATACATTGCCACTTTTAGCTGGTCTCGCATTGTATGGCTAGCCGACAATGAAAGACCATCTAATACTGGCGCTGTTGAAATTCTACGAGAAAATGGTCTTCGTGGCGTATTCTAAATAATTCTGATTAATTTTCATATTATAATTAAGAGCAATGAATAAGATTTTTAAATAATTTTGTTATGTTATGTATTGTTTTGAATTGTGTTATGTTGTTTTATTTTTGTTTCTTAGTTATTTATGATTGTGTTGTCCATATTACGTGTATGTTAATATTGGTTATATTGTTTTTCATGAGTACAATGTAATATTTATTTGCTTTGTATTTCAAATTTTAGAGTTGGACACAGAACACACGGCACAAGCTAATGTTGGCTTTTCGTTGTAAACTAACGAATCAACATTAGCATTTATTGTGTGCTGTCACAAGGAAGCTTTCAACAAGCTTTTATATTACGAAGTATATAATCATGTTTTTTTATCATTGTGTATTTTAGGTTCACGAGGCTGCATATCAAGTTATACATTGCCACTTTTAGCTGGTCTCGCATTGTATGGCCAGCCGACAATGATAGACCATCTAATGCTGGCGCTGTTGAAATTCTACGAGAAAATGGTCTTCGTGGCGTATTCTGAATAATTCTGATTAATTTTCATATTATAATTAAGTGCAATGAATAAGATTTTTAAATATTTTTGTTATATAATGTTCTGTTTTAAATTGTGTTATGTTGTAATGATGTTTTGTTTTTTGTTTCTTAGTAATTAATGATTGTGTTGTCAATATTAGGTGTATGTTAATATTGGCTATATTGTTTATCATGAGTTCAATGTAATATTTATTTGTTTTGTATTTCAAATTTTAGAGTTGGACACAGAACACACGGCACAAGCTAATGTTGGCTTTTCGTTGTAAACTAACGAATCAACATTAGCATTTATTGTGTGCTGTCACAAGGAACCTTTCAACAAGCTTTTATATTACAAAGTATATAATCATGTTTTTTTATCATTGTGTATTTTAGGTTCACGAGGCTGCATATCAAGTTATACATTGCCACTTTTAGCTGGTCTCGCATTGTATGGCCAGCCGACAATGATAGACCATCTAATGCTGGCGCTGTTGAAATTCTACGAGAAAATGGTCTTCGTGGCGTATTCTACATAATTCTGATTTATTTTCATATTATAATTAAGTGCAATGAATAAGATTTTTAAATATTTTTGTTATGTTATGTATTGTTTTAAATTGTGTTATGTTGTAATGATGTGTTGTTTTTTGTTACTTTGTGCTGTCACAAGGAAACTTTTATATTACAATGTACATTATCATGTGTTTTTATCATTGTGCATTTTAGGTTCACGAGGCTGCATATCAAGTTATACATTGCCACTTTTAGCTGGTCTCGCATTGTATGGCCAGACGACAATGATAGACCATCTAATGCTGGCGCTGTTGAAATTCTACGAGAAAATGGTCATCGTGGCGTATTCTGAATAATTCTGATTAATTTTCATATTATAATTAAGAGCAATGAATAAGATTTTTAAATAATTTTGTTATGTTATGTATTGTTTTGAATTGTGTTATGTTGTTTTATTTTTGTTTCTTAGTTATTTATGATTGTGTTGTACATATTACGTGTATGTTAATATTGGTTATATTGTTTTTCATGAGTACAATGTAATATTTATTTGTTTTGTATTTCAAATTTTAGAGTTGGACACAGAACACACGGCACAAGCTAATGTTGGCTTTTCGTTGTAAACTAACGAATCAACATTAGCATTTATTGTGTGCTGTCACAAGGAAGCTTTCAACAAGCTTTTATATTACGAAGTATATAATCATGTTTTTTTATCATTGTGTATTTTAGGTTCACGAGGCTGCATATCAAGTTATACATTGCCACTTTTAGCTGGTCTCGCATTGTATGGCCAGCCGACAATGATAGACCATCTAATGCTGGCGCTGTTGAAATTCTACGAGAAAATGGTCTTCGTGGCGTATTCTGAATAATTCTGATTAATTTTCATATTATAATTAAGTGCAATGAATAAGATTTTTAAATATTTTTGTTATATAATGTTCTGTTTTAAATTGTGTTATGTTGTAATGATGTTTTGTTTTTTGTTTCTTAGTAATTAATGATTGTGTTGTCAATATTAGGTGTATGTTAATATTGGCTATATTGTTTATCATGAGTTCAATGTAATATTTATTTGTTTTGTATTTCAAATTTTAGAGTTGGACACAGAACACACGGCACAAGCTAATGTTGGCTTTTCGTTGTAAACTAACGAATCAACATTAGCATTTATTGTGTGCTGTCACAAGGAAGCTTTCAACAAGCTTTTATATTACAAAGTATATAATCATGTTTTTTTATCATTGTGTATTTTAGGTTCACGAGGCTGCATATCAAGTTATACATTGCCACTTTTAGCTGGTCACGCATTGTATGGCCAGCCGACAATGATAGACCATCTAATGCTGGCGCTGTTGAAATTCTACGAGAAAATAGTCTTCGTGGCGTATTCTGAATAATTCTGATTAATTTTCATATTATAATTAAGTGCAATGAATAAGATTTTTAAATATTTTTGTTATATTATGTATTGTTTTAAATTGTATTATGTTGTAATGATGTTTTGTTTTTTGTTTCTTTGTGCTGTCACAAGGAAGCTTTTATATTACAATGTACATTATCATGTTTTTTTATCATTGTGTATTTTAGGTTCACGAGGCTGCATATCAAGTTATACATTGCCACTTTTAGCTGGTCTCGCATTGTATGGCCAGCCGACAATGATAGACCATCTAATGCTGGCGCTGTTGAAATTCTACGAGAAAATGGTCATCGTGGCGTATTCTGAATAATTCTGATTAATTTTCATATTATAATTAAGAGCAATAAATAAGATTTTTGAATATTTTTGTTATATAATGTTCTGTTTTAAATTGTGTTATGTTGTAATGATGTTTTGTTTTTTGTTTCTTAGTAATTAATGATTGTGTTGTCCATATTACGTGTATGTTAATATTGGCTATATTGTTTTTCATGAGTACAATGTAATATTTATTAGTTTTGTATTTCAAATTTTAGAGTTGGACACAGAACACACGGCACAAGCTAATGTTGGTTTTTCATTGTAAACTAACGAATCAACATTATCATTTATTGTGTGCTGTCACAAGGAAGCTTTCAAAAAGCTTTTATATTACAAAGTATATAATGATGTTTTTTTATCATTGTGTATTTTAGGTTCACGAGGCTGCATATCAAGTTATACATTGCCACTTTTAGCTGGTCTCGCATTGTATGGCCAGCCGACAATGATAGACCATCTAATGCTGGCGCTGTTGAAATTCTACGAGAAAATGGTTATCGCGGCGTATGCTTCATAATTCTGATTTATTTTAATTATAATATCTTTATCTTGTTAAAAATAACAATATACTATAATTAAAGCTTATATGGTGCTTATTTGTTATAATGTAACGGGAAGTCTTTGTGTGCATGAACATGGAGATTTGTTTTGGTCTGGGTGTTTCTATGTATAATAAGTATGTATTTACATAAGCAAGCATGTTGTTTTTTTTTTCATTTATTTATAAAAGAATAGCGGATTCTAACACTTTATGTATTCATTTGAAAGATACTGTCTTCAATAGCATATAAGTAATCAACAAGTTAAAAACTTTGTAGTATTTTTATTAGCATGTTAGTAATCTTATTTTAATTGTCTGTTTATTATCTGCCTAAGGTGTATAATGCTACAATTGTTTTTTTTTACTGGGATTTAGTTCAGGACACACGATACCAGCTAACATTGGCTTGCGGTTATAATTTGCAAACAAACCAATGTTAGCAAATATTGTGTGCTGCCACAAACTTCAGAGAAGATTTTATATTTAAATAAAAAAAAGTTTTTATATAGTTATTACATTTTCAGTTTTAGATACGAGCAGTCGGCGGCTGAAATGTCTCTTTCGCGCGTTAATTAGAGGACACCTAAAGGCAATTCTTTCCAAAAGGTATCTCTTAATCACTAGAATTATTAACAATATTAAAAAGATATAATGGGTCCTGTAGCGTACGACTGCTGACGCTACAAATTGTACTTAGGCGCAAATGCGCAGTTGCTCGGCTCGGAGACGTCTCTCCACATTCACGCCGTTAGGTCATTAGGTTTAGTTAATAATATAAGTATATATAACTGGTACCAGTGAATAAAGTATATAATTAGCACGCAACCTTTATCAATCACCACCATGAAGAGATATCGTGTTTTCGGAGTGGATCGGAGCATGCATACCATAACAAAGCCCATCGTGGCACGCCCACTTGGTCAGCGATTTGGACGTGTGCGTTCGCCCAGCGGAATGTTGTTGAATTTAAAGATTTTAAGTATGCAGATATTTAGTGTATGACGTCGTGTAATTGTGTATGGTAAAGAAATATTTGTGCATGCAGCCATTGTGGAGAAATTCACCAAAAACTGATTCCGCTGGGCGAACGTTGTCCTGGCGGCACTTTTTTTAATCCATCGACTTTAGAAGAAAAGAGATGTGTCCAAAAATTTGTGTGTAATTGTGTATGCTGCCGTGGTATTACTAAAATGCCGTTATCTGCTCAAACCATTTTTTTGGATACCAAATAAAAACCGCGGAAAAAATTTTAACCGATGTAACTTTTTGATGAAAAAACTTATTTTATCCATGTTTTGGTATCTTTGAATCTCAAATAAGTTTTGTCATCGAAAAGTATGTAACTGTTTAAATTTTTTCCGCGGTTTTTATTTGTTATCCAAAAAATGGTTATAGCAGATAACGGCATTTTAGTTATACCACGGCAGTATGTATGAATAAAATTAGTGCATGCATAAACTTCGGCGAAATTCAAGTTTCCGCTACGCGAACGTTTGGCCATTAGCTAGTTTTCATATAAAGCGCTTACATAGAGAGCTGTAGATTTTTACATACGTTGTTTTGAATTTGTTTATATTTGTTTAAAAAACAGATTTAGAAAAAAATTTAGGGTTTTAAAGATAAAAATGTAAACGTAAAATACGCTTATTAGGTCTTAGTTCTTAAAGTATGCAGTTTAGGGTCTAGATTTTCACGTTTATACAAACCTTGTAAGTGTCTGCAACATGTTGCCAAGTATCAATGATGTTCCGTTAGTAATTAAAGAGTTGTAGTGCAATTTACCATGAATAGGTCACTGTTTACAAAGCAGTCAAATATCACGACGTTCCAAAGGAATTGCATGGTAAAATGTATGCCATTATCATTAAATTCAGTAATTAAAGAAAAACAAAATACTGACGAAGCATCGAAAACCTACATAACCCGACCAAGTTCGGATGGCTACAAAAAAGCGGCCGTGCAATATATTTAGGTAACATCTCAAAATTTACAGTATAATACCGGTATTGAACTGGTATAGGTGATAACACAATCGACTTGATCGATTTGTGTGATTCCTGTTTTATTTGAGTGTAAATGTCAAGACAAGGTGTTTTTATTTTTTGTAGGTAGTGTAGGTAGGGTAAGTAGGATAGGTAGGGTAGCCGCAGGCAGCTGATAGCTATTTAATTTTATGTAAATTATTATTAGTTTTGAGAATTAGACTGATTATAAGCCAAATATAATCACGTGTTTTATTTGTCCAATCCATGTGCACCATACCTTATGACATCAATTTCGTGACGGAAATTCTCAGTTTCGTTACTTATCAGTTTAGTTGCAAATTTAAAATGTACACTTTTTCTGAGTATGACCCATCAAATTCAAATTCAAATCATTTATTTTCATAGGCCCCAGGAGGCGCTTGAACACGTCAAAACAAAACATTACAAAAAGTAAATAATAAATAATACTAAATTATACTAATTACAATGATTTGAATAACCGGGGCTCAGATTAATTTTAATTGAAAAAAAAATTGTTTTCCGTACGAATAGCTTTATAAATACTCATACGGCAAGTAAAATGTATCAATTGTTTTGTGAAATTTAAATCATATTTGTCACATTTTTGTACCCTTTTTATATTGTATAGCGTGATGATAAAAGTTAAAACATTCATTAAAATGTGTGCTTATAAATTGCATCAGGCACACCTGCACGGTGTTAAGTTACGAAGTTGTTATTGTATAATGGTAGTCATTTGATCATTTCGATGTGTAAGCAAAAGTGTAGTAGAATTGTTATCGATGAATACTTTAAGCAACATTAGGTCCGTGACACATTAGAATTTTGTTATGATTATTATTGTAAAATTAGATAGTAATTTTTTTTGTAATAAAAAAATTGAAAATAAGCGGGCGACTATTGTAGCGTACGACTGCTGACGTTGCAAATTGTACTTAGGCGCAAATGCGCAGTTGCTCGGCTCGGAGTCGTCTCTCCACATTCACGCCGTTAGGTCATTAGGTTTAGTTAATAATATAAGTTTATATAACTGGTACCAGTGAATAAAGTATATAATTAGACAGCAACATCTATCAATTCAAATAAACATGAAGAACCCCCTACAGGTCCCTAAGGCGCTGTCTCCACGAGCGAGAGAATCGCGACGAGTCCGCCCTTATATCGTCGGAGAATCTCCACGAACGAGCGATAATTCCGCCGCGTATCGTCGCGAGTCGTGACGGAATCGCAGCGTTTCCGCGGCGACTCGTAACGGTATCGCCGCGTTTCCTTGACGACGCGTTGTATAATAAAAAAAAAAACCGACTTCAAAAAGTAGGTAAACTAAAAAGCAAAAAATAAATTTATTTCATTTAGTAAAATAGAAATTATTAAATAATTATTTTATAATTCTGAAGTCGGTGCCAAGTAAATCGGATAATTAAGAACTAATATTCAGTCAGAAAATAGTTGTTTGAAAGATTAGTCTATACAAAGTTATTGTTTACTTTGCACCGACTTCAGAATTATAAAATAATTATTTAATAATTTCTATTTTACTAAATGAAAAAACGTCCCAAGTAGCAATCAAATGTCCTTAAAAGGTATTGTAGATATCTTGAAGCCAAGTAGACCAATTCCAGCTGTTGCCTTGGGTAAAACCAATATGTCCCTCAAGATATCTTGAAGATACACTCCAAGAATCAGTTAAGTAAAAGTGGGCACAGATTTTAACACAGAGTTAAGAAAGAGTTAATACTACTCTTTAGATAAACTTTAACCCTACTTAAGAATGTGGTTTTGCAGAACTCTAAACACTGATTTCAAGATATCTTGTAGGTTGACTTCAGATCATAAAATAGACTTAAAGATATCTACAATACTTAATTAAAACTATCAATATTGAATTGCAGATATTCGATCTTAACCTAGTAAAGTAAAATTTAAAACTTATTTTGCTTTAAAGTGCTTTGTGTAACTTTATTTTAGAAAATATGGTGAACTTATAAAATATTACAAAAACTGTTTTAAGATTAATGAAAATGGCGATTAAACAACTAATTTTTATGTCTAATAAAGGCTATCAAAAGACGTTGAATGCATTGGAAATTTAAAACGCATGATTATTTCTCGTGTAAAATCTATAGATAGTAGCTATAAAACAGACGGGCTTTTAAAATACTAGAAAACAAGCAATACAATTTAGTTAAAAAATATAGCAAAAAAAATGTTTTGGGCTTTTAGTGCATAGTTCTATAGTTTCTATGAATATGTAAGATATTAATATAGTTACAATGACTTTAACCTTGACTTTAACATAAATCCAAGTTCAATCTTCTCTAGTTTTTGATTAAGTGCTGTCGGAAAATGTTTTATTATTTTTTCATTTAAGGGGCAAAATGGCGTTAATTCTTATTTTTCGTAACGAAGCAAGATTTTAGACAAAACTGATTGTGTAAGGCTAGTTCAGACATAGTAAAGACAATTAACATTTGGAGTAGTGCTAGTTAAGAGTTAATATACTTAACTTATGTTAAAAACCGTATTGGCGAAATACTATTTAATTCTTGGTGGTATAAAGTGATTCTAAAGTTTGATTTAGCTAAGACCAGATTAGGTACGTACGTTCCTTAATATTTTCTTAACTTGTCTTCACTATTCTTGTTTATTTTGTGGTGTAAACAAGGTTTATGCAAGAAAGACTAGTGAATATTATCAAATTAATAAGTGTAGGTAAGTTTAGTACCTAATGTTTAAATGCCAGTAAACATCAGAACACAAGGATTTAAATTCAACAGTAAGTACGTGATGTTAAATAACTATCCAATCCCCATTTATTTAGAGGATTCCCAAGCTCAGCAAAAAATATTAACACCTATATTTAATAACTTCTGTTCTGCATAGTTGATAATCTTGACGTGCCAATACCAAATAGCTTTTTAGTATCTCTTGATCTTATTTATTTACCTACTATTGTTTTTTACGCCATCAACTAGGTACTAAGTGTAACATCGGCTGTTAAATTTTTGTGTGTATAATTATTTATTATAGGTACCTAATAAGCGCTATAATTCAAAGTGAAACTAAATAAAAGCTTGTAAAGTATTCTCCAACAGCAGTGCACTTTGGACATCCATTTTGACTATTGAAATTAGCTATGTCTGAAATAATAAAATACAATTGTTCATATTATTGATGAACCATAAAATAATTATATACCTGCTAATAAATTACGTATTTTAAATTTTTGCCCACAAGCCCAGGCATGAAGGCTGAATGGATTGATAAATGCATAGGTCACTACCACACACTACCACACTGAATTAAATATAAAAAGCATTTGGTAGGTATAAGAAAAAGAAAGTTAGTAGCCGTCACTTACTTTTTATAAAAGCTCTTGCTGGCGAATCACAAATAAATGATCGCAATTTTATTCTTTTAACTTAATTATTTATTTTAATGCCATTTTGCATAATTTCCTTCATTTCAGTTACGAAAGGTTTTAAAAATTCATTAGACTGAGATTTTTAAATACCACAGTAAATTCCAATGGTCATTACAGGCACTGTGTTCATCTCATGAATGTTACATAGAATTGGCCAAAATTCTACTTTCGAACCTTTGTATGTGGGTAACCCATCGATATTTACATTAATACATAAATTTACATTTTTATCCAAATTTTCAAAATACTGCACTATATTTTTGCGAAATCCATTATGCCAGTATTCTCCACTGCCACAAGGTTCGATATCCACAGATTTTACTGTTTTCAGAAGAGTTCTAGCGTCTTTTGGCACAACACCTGGATCATGCTTGTTAATAATCTGCATTAAATCATTGATTGCAGTATGCGGTATATTGTGATTAAGAGACCAGTTTCTTAATTGGTCTCTAAAATCAAAATCACGAAAAACTTTTGATGCGTGACTATCAGCTGTCGATTCATTAGAGTCGGAATCACTGTCCAATTGCGCTATTGCTAAATTTTCCGCGGTATCTTTTTCCTCGTAGTCCGTAAACGACACTGAAGTCCGACTCAAAGATATCGCATTGCTATTATTGGTAACGTTTGCAGCACTTATAGGCACATCGATGGAGTTTATTTTTTTATATTTTACTAGCTGCCCCGCGCGGCTTCGCCCTCGATAAAATTTTGCCCTCGAAAATATTTTAAAAGTATCCTATGTCCTTCTCCCGGTTCTAAGCTACCTCCCCACCAATTTTCAGCCAAATCGGTTTAGCCGTTCTTGAGTTATAAATGGTGTAACTAACACGACTTTCTTTTATATATATAGATATAAATACGCCGACGAAAGCCACCAGATCTTTTTAATCTATCCACTTCATCCATGTTTCTACTTGGTTCTATTTGTAGAGAACGTCCCGTTAAATGTATTTTTACTCTAAACTTATTAATTTTAGTAAAAAGGAATATAATTATACTCTAGAAAAACAGTTTCTATAACTTGGTATTACTATTATCTTAAATTTATCTACAAAATCATTTTAGTCTTTGTGAGTCTTAAAAGATACTTCAATTATTACAATTAAGTTTTAAGTGAGCTTTCAGATAATCTGGTATAGTAAAACAATATTTTAAGTTTTAACTTTAGGCATACTTAATACAAACTAGTTTTGAGAATACTTTACCTGGTTTTTGGTATTCCTAACTTGCATAAGTAGCGGTAGTATAAAACGATTTAGTATTAAAGAAAGAAAATACTTAACGAAATCCTTTTTGATTTAGCAAAATCTAACTTTAGGTAAAGTACAGATATGTAAGATTTACTTGCTATTCTTGTTTGCTACTTGGGGTATTATTTTGTGCGAAGTAAATTTATTTTTTGCTTTTTAGTTTACCTACTTTTTGAAGTCGGTTTTTTTTTTTATTAAAAATTATTTTATTTTACGATTTTAAGTGATGGGTAGACCAGAATGTTTCTCAAATGAGAAGACGACGGTTACTTGAGACGGAAAACTTATTAATAATAATCCCCGTACTCCTAACCGTTGAGGAGTTGTACCTTCCAGCATCAGCTCAGCAACTTAAAATGCAAATATCCAAGAAGTTTTAGGTAATATACGAAAAACAATATAGAAGCCTTTGAAATTTGAGGGTTACCCATGATTTCTCTAGGATCCCATCATCAAATCATGACCTCATATTATGAATGTACATAAGTAATATTCAACGTCTCGCCTCATCTGTGTATAACTTGAAAGAATACAGTAAACGGCCTCAAGGAGCCTATATTTAAAGAATTATCCCCGTACTCCTAACCGTTGAGGAGTTGTACCTTCCAGCATCAGCTCAGCAACATAAAATGCTGACTACTAGATGCAGATATCCGAGTAGCTTTAGATAATATATAAAAAACAATATAGAAGCCTTTTAAATTTGAGGGTAGCCCTCGATTTCTCTAGGATCCCATCATCAGAACGTGACTTGAAAAAAATGGAACCACGTGACAAGTATATCCTATCAAACAAAAAAAGAATTTCTCAAATCGGTCCAGGCGTCTTCGAGTAATCGGCGAACAAACATAAAAAAAAAAAAAAAAAAAAACATACAACCGAATTGAGAACCTCCTCCTTTTTTTGAAGTCGGTTAAAAAGAAAGAATTCAGTTACGTTTGACAGCGCGCCCGCTGCGCGCTCGTCGCGAGAATGCGGCGAGCCCGCTGCTAGTAGCGACGGGCTAGCGACGATGTAATGACGTTTCGCACGCTCGTTGCCACTCGTCGCATCGTGGCGATGATATCGCCGTGTGGAGATGGCTCCATACAGAGTGTATAGAAATACGTGGCACGACGATATCGCCGCGATTTACTCGCTCGTGGAGACAGCGCCTAAGAGTCCTCAGATCAGCGAGCGTTATTAGTTCCAAAGGTTGCAAAGAATCGGAGCAAGAAATCCGGTAGACCATATGTTTGACGAATTTGTTTTCAGACCCACTAAATATTCAGAGTAGACTTATAATATGTGTGTTTTATCATCACAGACGTGACAGCACACGATTAAGAAGTTTTTATATTACAATATACAGTCGACTTTCGTTAATTCGAAACTTGAGGGACTCTTAAAATATTACGAATTATCGAATGTTTGAAATATCAAATGGTTCGAAATTTGTGAGAGAAAATAAATAAAACTTTGAATTGTAAGTATTGATCAATAATTATTAACTGCTATTTTATAACAGTGAAAAAAGTTTAGAGTGTACATACATACATGTACCTACATTCGTATACATACATAAACCTATTCATAATGTAAATTAATTAATGTTTCGAAAGAACTCTGTTACTGGTTTGCTTCAAAACACATTGCTGCTGCTCAGACTGCTCAATAACTTTTTTTAAGAGAAAAAGTGCCTGAAATGCTTTTTCATCACTTTCGTTTTGTAGACAGAAGCGTTGTAAAGTATCGAATGAGGATCGTGCTTCCTTAACTGACACCTCTGTTAAAGGTTCTGATGTATGATGTATCGTTCTCATCTTCATCGTTGCTTTGGCTCGTGTATGTTGATACAAGTTTGAACTTGTCGCAACATGTACTTACATTACAATTATTCGACCTCTTTCTCTCTGCAACTTTGAATTGTCGAGTGTTAGACGCCGATGAGTTCGAATTAACGCGTCGTTTTATTATATAGCAATGATTTTTTCGATCGAATTACCAAGTGCATAAAAATGTATTGATTTAGTTCGAAATATAAAGAGATTTTGTAGGGAACTCGTGATAACTTTGAATTATAGAGATGTTCGAATTATCGCAGGTTGGAATTAACGAGAGTCGACTGTACATTGTTTTTTATCATCACAGACGTGACAGCACACGATTAAGAAGTTTTTACATTACAATATACATAACCATGTGCTTTTATCTTTGTATATTTTAGGTTCACGAGGCTGCATATCAAGTTATACATTGCCACTTATAGCTGGTCTCGCATTGTATGGCCAGCCGACAATGATAGACCATCTAATGCTGGCGCTGTTGAAATTCTACGAGAAAATGGTCTTCGTGGCGTATTCTGATTAATTTTATACCTTTGTTGTCTTTAAATAAAAAAATATAAGGGTAAGTATAAATTGTAGACCAGTTTTGATCCAGATGGTTGATCGCCTGATCGACGGGTGCAGTACTCGAGGGTGACCAATTCTAAAGCCCTGATTGCATTCGCGGCCAACAACAAAACCGCCAAGATTTTTGATTTTATCTGTTGTATTCTTCTTGATTTTTATCTTCAGAATGCATGTTGTTGTGTTGCTCGCGGTACTGCATAAGTATTGTATTAAAATGTATTGAGTTAGGATGTTATTACATCATAATAAAAAAATATCAAAGATTTATCCAATTTACACAGTAGTTTTGTTTTAACTTTAAAACTTACGCGTTGCATGATTAAATAAAATATATAACGCCAAAATATATAAATATATAAAATATATAATGGCCATTTTCGAAAGCAGACTCTCTGCTTTCGAAAATGGCCAGTGTAATCTGTTAGCCGAAACGTAAAGCCTAAAAGGTAAATAATTGCACGAACGCGTTAATTCTCGTTATATA
This sequence comes from Hypena proboscidalis, assembly GCA_905147285.1. Lineage (NCBI taxonomy): Eukaryota > Metazoa > Arthropoda > Insecta > Lepidoptera > Erebidae > Hypena > Hypena proboscidalis. Next base: position 141,847 of record LR990153.1, read on the forward strand.
TTTTATTTAGTTTTGTTTTATCAATTTTCTCGTGAAATCATGGTCACCCCAAAAGTTGTACAGTCTGCTCCTTATATTAAGTTAAAAACAACATTATATTATACAGATAGTATAGGAACGCCTAAAGAGTCAATGATACCTATCAGTACAACCAGTATTCTAAATATATGAATCGCCTATCTTACACAAATATATTGTAACATGGACACCATAAAATATTTGAGTGGATTCAAAGTGGGTAACTAGATCACAAGTGTTAGTGTCTAATACTACTCTTTGACATCTGATGTCCTACATAATGAAGATTGAGTGATTTCTATGTGAAGTTCCTATACTGCACTACTCAGAGAACATAGATGTCAAAGAAGAAATATAAAGGCAATTTATCAGTTACACATTTGCAAAAAATTTACTGTCACTGCTATAGTGATGGCCTTCATTGTCGATGTGCCCATCGATATCGAAAGATTGCATTGCATACCTACTATGTCAATATAATATAAGATATTTTAATATTCAGGGAATTCGTGTTCCTAAAGAAGATTGTGAAGACTCTGTTGCATTAAAAAAACAAGAAATAGATAACATGAAATACATTTATTTATTACACAAGAAATTAGAAAATACAATAATACAAATATGATCACTTATGCATTAACGTAAAATCAAATTGGCCTCAAATGTCATTTCGTAGCAGTTGAGATCTAGCATTGTGACATGAGACTTTTATCGATACTTTCACAACACTACTTATTTCTAGTAAACTGAATATTTTTAGTTTTTAGCATATAACTACATTAAGCGAGGTGTTAGACCCTATGTAGACTTGGCTAAACATCCAATAATCGTCATTGAATTGTATTATTAGTAGAGTTTTGAGATTCACGGATGGAAACTGAATAATATTAAAATCGACTTACCGATGGAAAGAAACTTTAACGTTATTCGGCGTCATATCCCCCGTTTTGCTTTCGCAGCCGGGTACTGTACACCATCCCATTGTATCCTACAGGGATTTTTACTTTTTTGAAGAGATTTTGTTGGTTTAATTTTAAAAAACACCAAGCGAAATAAGATCCGCGCCGGATCTTTAACGTTTAAGACGTCAAATTATCTGGCACGCGCAGTAGGTATTGGTAGGACTAAAAAGTTTATGTTACGTCTAGTCAACAAGCGGAGCGAGTGATGCTTTGTCTATGGCACTACTTAATTACTTCTTACTGATATTATCCTTCATTATACAACCATATTTTGACATAACCAGAATCTTGAAGCTTTATACAGAATTAGTAACAGTCCATAGTTTTTACGAGAAAATACGAAAATGACACGGTCTTACAAATTGAGAATTCTAAATAAATAAAGAATTTGGATTTTTTACATTAGATAGAACGCCAGAAGCAATAAGTGTGCGTTACCCCAGCAAAATAATGTCGAAAATAGTAATTACAGGTTCCCTGTCCCATGTATCAAATGTGATTCATGACGCAATATTTGTACCGTCTTTATTACGTCCATGTAACAAATATGAGCAAATTCATAGGTGATTTCAAAAGCGTTTTTGTAATGGACGTGGCAGAATAAATTAGATTTTTAGTACATGGACGTGTGGGGAACATTGTCTAGTTCAAAATGAAGTAAAAAACTGTTGTGATTTATCCATTGACGTATAAAGTAAGGACACGGCTAACGCGCTATAAATGAACTGAACCTTTTTGGAGTCAATCAGACTACAAAAAGCGCGTAGTGAAATTGTCTGTGGTTGGCTGCCTCCGTGAGCGGTCAAACACGACAAAATGCCTAATTGTGCACTGAAAAGTTGTACGAACTACCAAATTAAACATAACAAAAAAGATTATGGTATTACATATCACCGGTAAGTCACAAATATCTTATTATATCCACCTCTTTACATTATTTTATCAATTTTATTTGCTAAAATTTTTCGTTCCGACGCCATATTCCTTAATCGTGAATATCCGCGTGACATGACTGCGCTTAGTTGAACTATGCCGCGGGCGCGTTCAAGAGAATATTTTTGGTAATTTAAAAAAGTATTTGTTATGAATTGTCACATGGTAGTTCAATGCAGATGGCGTTACTGATCCTGCTATTCATAATGTCAAATTTGAAGGGCAATTTGTTCGGACAAGCCATTTCTATAGTATATATTTCTATGGATTTATCCTTCTTTTTTTTATATTTTCAACTAAGTAAAACAAACTTTCAGCATTATAATAGTTTCTTTATTAGACAATTAGACAAAAATGAAAATTAAAGAATGGGATATACAGAAACATTTAACTTTATTGCTTATTGTGAACCTCAGTAAAGCAAGACAAACAATAAGCTTTGCCACACGCCAAGCACTCCGTGTTCACCTGTTTGGCTTTCAAAGGATTCCCTTCCTCTTTTCTTTTGGCGTAGCATTCAATGTCAACCAAATGTCATAAATTACTTTTAAGTTTTATGGTATAGTTATGAAGCAAATAGATCAGCTGTGAAAGTTTATAATAGACAATAAATTAGTCATATCATATATGATACACGGGACGTATAAACTTAAAAAAAACCAAAACGTATGACGTGGAAATTTCACCATTGTATGGGGACAGGGAACCTGTTAATCTTACAGATTTTTAGTTGTCCTTCTTCTGTAATTGTTGCGCACGTTTTTAAATTTGTTGCACTTATAGTTTTTTAGTTATTGCACAAAAACTATTCCTGCTGGGGTAACGATACCGCAGCCAGACATTTTTCTTTTTAATGTCAACATTAGTAAAAAAAATGTGGTAAGTGGTATATTATAATAATAATAATAATTGTTTATTTTAGACAAGTTACCAGTCGACAATTAACAATAAACTTAAATACAGGTAAGGAGCTTGCACATTAAAATCTATATTAAAAGTGTCTGTCTGCACAACTTGATTGTCGTCACACTGTGCGACGCGTGAGTTAGGTATCTTAGGTAATCATATCCCCATGTGTTTGCGCATGTGTTTAACCAGATAAGATTTCATACCATAGCATTTGCTACATAAATCACATTCAAAAGGTTTATTATCAGTGTTGGGTAGCATGTGACGTAAGATGACACTTCGAACTAAAACGTTTCATACACACATCGCATTGAAAAGGTTTCTCTCCACATGTACACGAGCGTGTACCAATAATTTACCTTTATTAACAAAACGTTTCTTACACACTTCACATTCAAAGCATCCCACACCATTGTGTGTCCAAGTGTGTTTATGTAGTATATATCTTTGACTAAAGCATTTATTACAGATGTCACATTGAAAAGGTTTCTCACCAGTGTGTGTGCGAGTATGAGCATCATGAACTTGTTTATGACGAAAGCTTTTGTTACATACATCGCAATTAAATGGTTTCTCATCAGTATGTCTCAGAGAATGTATATCTAGCTTACTTTTCGAACTAAGACATTTATTACATATTTCACATTGAACAAATTTTTTACACACCACTGTCATAATCGTGTGTACGAATATGTTCGTTTAGTTGACGTTTACGACTAAAACGTTTCCTGCACACATTGCATTCAAAAGGCTTCTCACCAGTGTGCATACGGCTGTGTTCAACTAGGGCAAGTTTACTAGAGCAGCATTTCTTACAAACACTACATTCAAACCGTTTCTCACCATAGTGTAGTGTGCGAATGTGTCTATTTAAATTGCTTTTAGAGCTATGACTTTTCTTACAAAGATCGCATTCAAAAGATTTTCGAAAAACTTTCTCACCAGTACGCACAATATGTGTTTGAATGTGTACTATTAGTTTTTGCTTAGTACTGAACGACTGTTTACATACATCGCATTGAAAAGGCTTTTCTCCAGTGTGGGTACGGCTGTGTTCCACCAGACCACGTTTAGTAGCGTAGCGTTTCATGCAATTATTACATTCATACGGTTTTTCACCAAAGTGTAGCGAGCGAATGTGTCTATTTAAATTTGCTCTAGAACAATGAGTTATATTACAATACTCGCATTGAAAACATTTTGGAAGGGGTTTCTCTCTTGTGTGTGAACGAATGTGTCTAAATAAATTACTTCTGGTATTGTGACTTTTCTTGCAAAAATTACATTGAAAAGGTTTCTCACCAGTGTGTATGCGAGTATGAGCATCATAAACTTGTTTATGACGAAAGCTTTTGTTACATACATCGCATTTAAATGGTTTCTCATCAGTATGTCTCAGAGAATGTATATCTAGCTTACTTTTAGAATTAAGACATTTATTACATATTTCACATTGAAATATTTTTTTCGTACACACACCGCTGTCATAATCGTGTGTACGAATATGTTCGTTTAGATGACGTTTACGACTAAAACATTGGCTGCACACATTGCATTCAAAAGGCTTCTCACCAGTGTGCATACGGCTGTGTTCAACTAGGGCAAGTTTACTAGCGTAGCATTTCTTACAAACACTACATTCAAACCGTCTCTCACCATAGTGTAGTGTGCGAATGTGTCTATTTAAATTGCTTTTGGAGCTATGACTTTTCTTACAAAGCTCGCATTCAAAAGATTTTAGAAAAAGTTTCTCACGTTTCTCACCAGTATGCATAATATGTGTTTGAATGTGTACTATTAGTTTTTGCTTAGTACTAAACGACTGTTTACATACATCGCATTGAAAAGGCTTTTCACCAGTGTGGGTACGGCTGTGTTCCACCAGACCACGTTTAGTAGCGTAGCGTTTCATGCAATTATTACATTCATACGGTTTCTCACCATAGTGTAGTGTGCGAATGTGTCTATTTAAATTGCTTTTGGAGCTATGACTTTTCTTACAAAGCTCGCATTCAAAAGATTTTCGAAAAAGGTTCTCACGTTTCTCACCAGTATGCATAATATGTGTTTGAATGTGTACTATTAGTTTTTGCTTAGTACTGAACGACTGTTTACATACATCGCATTGAAAAGGCTTTTCACCAGTGTGGGTACGGCTGTGTTCCACTAGACCACGTTTAGTAGCGTAGCGTTTCATGCAATTATTACATTCGTACGGTTTCTCACCAAAGTGTAGCGAGCGAACGTGTCTATTTAAATTTCCTCTAGAACAATGAGTTATATTACAATACTCGCATTGAAAAGATTTAGGAAGGGGTTCCTCTCTGGTGTGAGAACGAATATGTCTAATTAAATTACTTCTGGTATTGTGACTTTTCTTGCAAAAATTACATTGAAAAGGTTTCTCACCAGTGTGTGTATGAGTATGTAAAACGAGTTTTTGCTTAGTACAAAAAGATTGCTGACACACTTCGCATTGAAAAGGGGTCTCACCGGTGTGGACGCGGGTGTGTTCAACGAGGTCATACTTCAAATAGAAGCATTGCTTACAAATATCGCACTTGAAAGGCTTGTTACCAGTATGTCTACGAATGTGGGTAACTAGACCAGTTTTCTGTTTAAAACGCTTGTGGCATAAATCACATTCAAAATATTTCTTGCGTGTGTGAGTCAAATTATTCAGTTTTATGCCACCTTTAGACTTTGTTTTCATTATTTTAATTTTGCTTGAATCTTCGAATTTCACAGCGCGGGAGGTACGTTTAATTTTCTGTTCTTGACCTGAAAAATCAAATTATATACTTGTAAAATATAAGGAGAACCAGGCAAAGGGAATATGCATTAATTTTTAATCTCATTTATTAGAAAAATATGAATATGGGGTATATTATTAGAGATAAAAAATGTAATTAATATTCAACTCGGCCAAGAAATATGGCTAATATTATGAGCACTTTTAACTATTTATTACGCACCCATTAGACAGAGGTATTTGATACGTGTCGTACCGTGAGGTGGGGAAGATCTCGGCTGCTGTTCGTGGCGAGGCCACTTTCAATGTGTCGTATCATATCACAACTGCCTTATAAGCCCCGTGCTTTGCTAGAAGGAGACAGAAACAAATCGTCGATAGCTGTGGTGGGGGCAGAAGATGAACTGTGTGCACAGTATTTCTTATTCCGGCTAAGAGTATCGTATCACCTCGTTCTGGATTGTGGATAGCTAATGGCAGTCACTGAACTAAAATACATGAACATGGCATTTAATACGACGTTTTTTATATACGTAGTGTTAACTACAGCCCGTGGACTATAGCTAAATTCCACAAAAGCAGATGGTAGATTCGCCACTTCATCTGGGGACTACGGTGTAATGTCTCATGGGCCCAGCTCAATGTCAGAACGCACTACATACCAGGACAGTAATGCAAGCATTACTATTAAGCGGCTATGTGTGTGGAGATCCGCCCACCAACTCGTCCACAAGAGCTCTATCACCCATAAAATAGTGATATTCAGTCAATACATTACTTACTTTTGCTTTCTTCACACGTTTGTGACGCCATTTGCATTGGTTTTAGATATGAAGATTCATCATAGCCGCTGTAAAAAGGCTCTCCAGTATTTGGGCTTTGAGTATCACATGGTTCAATTTTGATAACTGCAATTAAAGAAAATAAAGAATTTAGAAGTATTCGTTTTAATAGGCTAACATCCTAACACATGGGACCTAAACATAATAGGTGAAATGTGGGTGTAATTCACCTCTGCCACACCCTTCTGGGTAATATAGGTGTAATGTTATGTCCATTAGTTTTATCAAACACATCCCTGCGCATCTCCGGTAACATCCACATGCCACCTGTAACATTCAGGTTCCATATGATGAGCTTATTTCTATCTACCAGGCACTGATATCATGTAAAAGAGTCAGTTTAACTACTGGATAATACTAAGAACAGTCAAAAGTCCCTGGTAGCCTATTCAGAACACAGATAAAATTAACCGGCACCAAAGAATAAAGAGAAGGGTTTCTTAGCAAAAGTATTGAAAGAAATATCGACATAATATCGTCACCAATAAAGTGCAATTTAGCCTCAACAGAAATCCATTGCAAGAAAAGTTAATTCTCATTTCTCTGGGTTACGATTTAAAATACACTTAACCTATTCAGCCCACGATGCACGTGAGTTTGGCTGGGATGACGGCTCGGAATAATACTGCAGTACATTTAGATGGTAGCTGCACGTAGTTCGGTGCCCGCTCAGCGAGTATCAGAGGCCTATGTGCACTAAACTAACCCAAACTTTATCAAGCATTGGTGAAATGGGCCTAAAACTTACTTGTTCCAATTCTATGTTGTTCATCTTGTGTAGCATTTGTTTCTTCTACCTCATTCTTTATAAAAATAGATGTTGGTTTTTGATCCGCGACACTCATTTGGTTGTTTGCATCTAATTTGATAGCATTAGGTTGAGATGTTTCATTCGATGTTGCTGAAATTGTAATTTGTGTCATACAAATAAAATTTCTCTCATAAAAAAATCTATGTTTTTATCAAATTTTGTCAGGGTAATGTAATGGGATTTAATGACCGTCATCATATTTTTTATTTTACCACTAACTAGAGACCCCCCAAAATTTCGGATTAGGTATCGGCCAAAGAACGGCCGAAGCTTGCCGCGTGGCCGAAACTTATGATTACCTCTCATCAAATTATAAGATTACCGTACAAAATAATCAATTCAATAACACTACTTTTCTAAGTTGATTAGTAACTTCCAGGGCCGTCTTTACCAGGGGGTGCAAGGGGTGCGGTGCACCCGGGCGCGGAGCGCCCGGGGGCGCCTGTCGACCGTTAATTTTTTGGATATTTCATTGAACTTAACGCCGTTGCACAGTTTTATATACTTGTTACTTACGACAAATATGTATGCGCAAGCAAAAAAAAAAAATAGTCATCTACAATAATATTTTTTTACTTTATTACGCTTTCGGCGCTTGTCATACCGCATTACTACACTACACAGATAACAGTTTTATTTAATACAACACGCGCGCGGCATAATTTCTAATCCAAAGAGAGTGTATGTATGCACTTGAAGCAAAATGATCTCTAAGTCAATAAAGTGTAAGTTCATTCATTTGAAATGGGCGCGCGGCGCGGTACCTGTACGTCTGCTGCGTCCTTTAACATAGCCGTCCGGGCGCTCGCACTTAAAGAGAAATGATCTCTAAATTACTTTAATTAGGTGTTGTAAAGTTCATTTGAATTTACAGCACGGCACGCGGCGCCTATGTAAGTGTCTGTGATTTCTTCTTTTATTTGTTAGATTTCTTAAAATCATGCGATATTGAATTAGATGATTTGCGAGGCCAAGGATATGATAATGGCCAATATGAGGGGGCGAATCCATAGCTGAATTGGCAAAGCACTTGGGGCGTATACCCAGGGGGTGCAGGTTCGAGTCCAGCTGGATTCTTAATTTTTCAACTTAAATTTTATATAAAATACAAAAAGGCATAGCAAAGCTAAAATTTGCTTTAAAATATTACAAGTATTTGATAAAAATGCGTCATCTCTCGACAGTATTGTGTTGATCTTAATTCAAACTTACTGTATGTGACTAAGTGACTAATCACTCATCGCATAGATGACGCTAAAACCAAGTAAGATTCGTCTAGCTAAGGTATATAACTATGACGCTGGCACAAAAGAATTGAGAAATTTCGATTCTAGCAGCATACGAATCCATAGCTGAATTAGAATTTTGCCAATATTTTTTCCAATGCATCAACAAGTACTCCAACTGATATTTTAATCTACTATCTCAACAGCTCTGCATATATATTTAACACTGCCTGTTATAGTAGCAGAAGGTGAAAGATCCTTTACAAAATTAAAATTATTAAAAAAATATCTTTGTTCAACCATGACTCAAGACAGACTGACCAACATAGCCATTATAAGTATAGAATCCAAAATTGATATATAAATAAATTATTTAATTAAAATCTTTGCCAACTCTAAAGCAAGAAAAATTTAGTGTGTTTGATGTATGTGTATTACATGTAGTAAATAGATATTTAGTCGAAGTTTTATGTTTGATTTTAAAGTAATAAAAAAATTATCAAAATTACGTGTATTGTGTTGTCTTGGTTGACAAGGACACCTACCCATAAATACCCCACACATATGGGATTGATAAAAAAAATGAGTCTCAGTTCTAAGTATGGGGAACCCCAAAAATTTATTGCTTTTTTTATATTTTTGTATGAAAATCTTAATGCTGTTCACTGAATACTTCTATTTACCAAGTTTCCACAGTATAGCTCTTATAGTTACGAAAAAAGTGGCTGTGACAGACTGACGGACAGACATAACGAATCCATAAGGGTTCCGTTTTTTGCCATTCGGCTACGGAACCCTAAAAACGAGGGCGCAGGCTGAGTCCCGCACCCCGGCACAGAATAAAGTTAAGACGGCCCTGGTAACTTTAAAACCTTAGACAAGACTAGTTATTGTCAGGTGTTTTCCACTGCCGAGTACGGAAGAGCGCCGCTCTGGCTCGTCGTATTAACTAGTTGTTAAATCATAGACAACGCGCCACAAACAATCCTGCCACGCTCTCCCGCGAGTTTTGCATTGAAAATTTGCATTTATTTCTTCTTCATATTGATATAGTGCACTTTGCTATAAACTAGTTATACTACTTTTTATTGACCCTAGGCATTCATCTTAAATTACCGCACAGCTAAAAATCGGTCTTTGTAAACTTTTATTCCTCACGTCATAAGAATATCGGCAATGTATGAGAATAAGCTTGCAAAAACACTTTACCGCGAGTAAGCACAAGATTTGGAAACTCTAGGTATTGATCTATTTATTTATAGGTATTGATCTATATATTGAACTCTAAGTGTTTGATCGGAAAATCATCGGACAGTTTCAAGTCTTACCACGTTATTGTAAATGTAATTGGAAAAATGTTCAAACGGTGAAGGTGACATTCTTTTCTTTATTTACATATATATTTTCTTTTTGTAAATACAATGTTATACATAGAAACACCATTAATTTGTAAATAATAATATTATATTTTGTGCAAACGACCACAAATATTCAAATTATTTGTCATAACTAAGCTACTGACTGAAGAGATTTGCCTCTCACTGCGTTGTCGAGATTCCCGGTCAGGTAAAGTGTTATTTGTCAACTTTCCGTCAGGAAATTCACAATGGCAGCACGGAGTTGGAGTTGTTCCCAGTAAATGGCGATAGGCTCACCCCCTATTTCATGGGACTTAAACATAACAGGTGAAGTGTGGGTGTTGTACACCTCAGTCACACCCTTCTAGGTAATATAGGCGAGATGTTATTTTATTAAAATTGGTTTGGGAAGTGAATTATTGTCCAAAAATTCACTTGTCAAATATTAGGTTTGGGTTACAATTATTCGGGCAGAGTTTATTTGACAAGTAATAAATAGGCAAATGAAATCATGAATCATTTGTTAATATTTGGTTACCCTGATATAATATTTTAACAACAAATTATACTATTTATTATGCACTACTTATCAAAAAAATCCAAATACACATATTTTAGAAAAAAAAAATGTAATTTTGCAATAGATAAAATTTGTATGGAACCCTAAAAGCGGACACACATTTGGCCAGTTCTTAGAAACATACCTGTTGTACTTTCTTGTTTTACTTCAACATCACTCCACTGTTCAGGCTCCATTTTTACTACAAATGTATTGTTCTGATGTATATCATTTTGGTCTATCTGGGGCTGCGGATCTAAATTCATCATTGTGGGTGTATGCTCTCTCTGTTCCATGCCATTTCTTAATTGATAGCAGTGCTGAAGTCTGTCACAGCATTCAATACAAGCTAGCATTGGTTTTTTGTCATCTGTTGTAGCCTGTAATAAACATATTACACACTTAAAAAATAACAGCGCTGTATCTAATACATGTCCAACTGCTGGGCTCGGGCTTGAACACGTCAAAACATTACAAAAAAATGATATAAAAATAAATAATACTAAATTATACTAATAACAATAATTTGAATAAGCGGGGCTTAGATTAAAAAATACTGTTCATTAAACTCTGGTCAAAAATACTGGGACAACCTGTATATTACCTATAACATCTCATGTAATATAATAAATTATATAAATTGTTACATTCTTTCTTTTCAATTCATTCATACCATAATATATGTTATTGTGAAAATTTTGTTGGCTCTCAGTTTTAAATTTGTGTACTATTAATGCAGTGTATGCTGTTAGTAATATAATATTATACAAGCTTCTATCTGTATAGTATATTGATAAAAAAGTATCCTTCAGTATTGTCTATTAAAAATAGGTTCAGTATTGGCACAGATAACTGCCTCCTTGGTCTAGTGGTTATCGTATGCACATCTCACTGCGAAGTCTCAGATAAGATTCCCAGGTCGTAAACTTTCTGTCAGAAAATTCAAAATAGCAGTACAAATTGAAATTGTCCCTGTTGGGTGACGATAGGCTCTCTGGCTATCCCGTGGGACTTGAACATAGCAGGTGAAATGTTGTACACATCTGCTACACCCTTCTGGGTAAAATAGGCGTGATGTTATGTAATGTTATTGCCAGAGATTACCAATGGCATCCATACAGATTTAACCCCTTTACATTATTAATAATTCATACATACATAAAATCACACACACAGGGCAGGCAGAGACGAGATGGAGTGCCATGTGCTACACTTCTTACATACTTCTTGCGCTTCTTCATCATTCATACATCTCATACATGGTTGCCAGTGTCATGTACTACTTACTTGACCTTTCTAAAGGACTTACCCGATCCATGTATGTCTACTAAAGACAACCACTTCCAGAACTTCCAATCACATCTGCGTTATGTATCTCTTTTACTAATCTACTTTTATCCATTCTTTTAAAATAACCAACCCACCTAAACTTATCTATCCCAATCCTAGTCGACACACATCCACAACAATCTCTGCTATGTTGTTTATTATTAGAAAGGGTGCACCAAAGTTCACCAAAATTTTAGACTCCGATAATTGGAAATCTGAAAATATTGTTCCTAACATTTCTCACACTAACAAATTCATGTCCTAACTACTCTCTCACTAACGTTCATAATTCCGAAGCATTCAACTTCTAAATGTCAGTGGCAATAAACATTTTTTTTTATTTTTATTTATTTTCTTTTACAGGCTCAGAGACTAATTACATAAACATATATATAAAAAAAATAAAAATAAAAAAAAAATAAAAATGATTTATTACCAAAAAGCACAAACATTCACAAATATCCATTGGTCCCACACTAGGCAAGCCTGTCCTGTGGGTACCAGAATAACGATTGCCAGTTGTATTACATAATGCACTCAGTCGAGATCGTTAATGACAATATTAATTTCTATAAAAGTTTAAGTATTAATATTATTACATGCAATAAAATGATATAAACAGAAAAAAATAAAATAAAAAGTATACATTATTTATAAGGCATTTCGGGAAGTTAAATTATAATTATAATTATATAGTACATATAACTAGATAAACATTTGTTGGCGCCAATCACGCCATTAACATTGCCCGTGTCAACGCTCCCTAAACATAATAGGCCAAAGGGCCAGTTTCCTAAGTCACTTTGACAGATACTTGACAACTGTCAAACGGTTGTCAAGATTTCATTATATAAAGCTTGCGATCTTCAATCGAACCTTCTTCTTTCTCTTAATCTCTCTTCCTTCGAGCTCACGAATATACAACATTGTACGTTATTTTAAGTTAGTTTGTAATAAACCAAGTTTGTTGCAACCATCCTTCTTTCATTTATGTCGAATTGCCGCGACATAAATTGGCGACCGTGGACAAGGACCTCGCTACACAACGCGGTTCTTCTGTGGATGTGCCACGGCGACAGCGGTGAGGAGATCCAGCGTGCTGCCTACAAGTCACCCAGGTCAAGGATCAAGCTGAAGGCTGCTAGCTTGCCGTCCCGGCGAAGCCATCAGTACCTGCGGCCAACGTGTGGCATTCCGCCTGCACGCCATCCCCGTGACATCGCCGCCGTGCCCGCAGCCATTTTGTGGCCCCTAGCCACGCGCATGCGCCACGTGGCTGCGCATCCACCAACTCCAACGCATCAGGCGCCTAAAGCGGGTGCACGCTAATTTTGTGTGCCTCAAGCATGCCTGATTGCACCTACCACATGTGAGCTCGTTCCATTTTCTTATTCCTTCATATTTCCTACTCAATTTTGTGCAATTAGCTAATTTCATTGTAGATTCAGTAATTTTCAACAATTTAAATTCTATATTTTCTTAAATTTTGGCTAAATAATTAGCCACATCATCATACTTTATTTTCAAATTTTGCCATGTCATCCAATTTAACATAATTCTGCATCAGACTATAAGCAATTTATATTAAAATATAACAATTTTAGTGTGCTATCTGCATAGTATCACTTTTTTTAATTGGAATTCAACCTTCCCATTACAAAACTAACATTTCACAAGCCTTGTGCTGATACAATCCGCTTTAATTTGCTACATAAGCAATATATTTAGCGCCTACAAATATTAATTCCAGTTGCCGCCTGGTACGAGACGTTCACCCACCATCTGCTTGCTTAAGAGTGCACGCTTCGCTGATCACTGCCTGCCTGCCTACTGCCAGCACTGCCGTTGGACTAAGGAGCGTATCGTTCGTACATTGAATTATTTATTCTTTTAAATTCTAGAATATTCTTTCTGGTTAATTTCATCTACCCACAATGACTTCCAGCTCAGAGGAAAATAGTTACAAAGATTTGTGTGTTAAGCGCAGCAACATTAAAGGCCGTTTAACCAAATTTAAAAACCACATGGATGTGTTAATTAAATTAGAAACTGTATCCGAGTTGGAAATCAATAAGTTGGAATTGAGGTTGTCCAGAATTGAAAATTTATTTAAAGAATTTGACGGCTTAAATTCACGGATAGAATTGCTATCTCCATCTATGGAGGATGAGTTGGATATCCGTGAGGCTTGTGAACAAGATTTTGATCATTATATTGCATTAGCTAAACGTTTAATAATTAAATTCTCTCCATCAGAGCTTAACACTAGCACCAAGTCTGATGAATCATCTGTACACTCATGCTGTAGCCATATTAGTCCTAATAGTTTGGGTTTTAAGCTGCCCACAATTCAAATAAATAAGTATGATGGTTCATGTTCAAAATGGTTGCTTTTCAAAGAAACTTTTAGCTCTCTTATACATAGCAATAGCAAAATACAAAATATTCACAAATTTTACTATTTAAATTCATATTTGGAAGGTGAAGCTGCAAATGTACTTAGCAATTTAGATGCAACTGATGAGAATTACCTTACAGCATGGGAACTTCTCTGTTCTCGCTATGATGATAAGCGCAAACTTATAGATAATCACTTAAAATCTTTATTTAACTTTGAACCTATCAAAGAAAACTCTAAGTCTTTTCTATTTGTTATAGATCATGTAACTAAAAACTTAAGGGCTCTTCATACATTAGGTTTACCCACTGAGCAATGGGATGCCCCACTTGTTCTAATGATAACCTCTAAATTAGAAAATAGGTCTAGCTACAAGTGGGAAGAACATAAGATAACTTTATCCGATGTCCCTACTTTAAAGGAATTATTTGATTTTCTCAAGTCTCGGTCAAAGATATCTGAGTCTGTCGAACTTAAAAGATTAGACAAGCCGAAGCCAGTGGCCAGTAATCCTCCTAACAAGTTTCATACAAGAGCATTAGTAGCAACAGCTAAAGATGACTCTGCCCCTAATAGTAGGAAGGTAGAATTTAAATGTGTTTTTTGCAAAGAGTCACACCGTTTGTATGAGTGTGCGAAGTTCAAGGCGAAGATTCCTGAGGAGCGAAAGCTCTTCGTAACTTCTCAGCAATTGTGCGAAAATTGCCTGCGAAAGGGCCATGTTGTGGATCAATGCCGACTTACAGGTCACTGCCGTGTATGCAAGCAAAGACATAATAGTTTATTACATGATGCTATAACGCCTAACAGTAATTCTGAAACTGTTGTTTTATCTGCTGCTTTGTCTCATAGTTCTCAAGTCTTATTATGTACAGCTAGAGTTCAACTTTCTAATTGTTTAACTAACAAAACTATAAACGTTAGAGCTTTACTTGACTGTGGCAGTCAATGTTCATTCATAACTGAATCTGTTAAAACCCAACTAGATGTGTCTTGTCAACCATCTAATGTCAATATTTTTGCCATTGGAAGCAATCAAATCAAATACAAAACTAAGCGTTGCATGATAAATTTGCAATCTAACAATAAAACATATAATGTAGATATGTTTTGCCTAGTTTTACCTAAAATATCAGATGATCTACCACGGTTAGCATTTGATTCCACATTTGCAAATCTGTCTAGATTTGATCTAGCGGATCCTAATTTCCATGAACCATCCCCTATTGATATGCTAATAGGTGCTGATTTGTTCTGGGACCTCATTGGCTCAGAGCAGCGCTCCTTAGGAAGTAACTCCCTTGTGCTTCGCGGCTCTAAACTCGGATGGTTAGTGGCGGGTTCGATTCCCATCAACCCACAAACTACATTTCCTAATAAATGTAAATCCATAAATGCCTGTCATGTTGCTTTAAAGGAAGATCAATTATCCACCCTTGAGCACCAGGTAACTCAATTCTGGGAATTAGAAAATGTCCCACCTACTTCACCCTTTACAAGGGAGGAACAGTTGTGTGAGAAACACTTCCTCACCAACACTATCCGCCTAGATAATGGTCGTTTTTGTGTAGGACTACCTCTTCGTGACTCTCGCAATTGCTTAGGTGATTCATACCGGTCAGCCAAGAAAAGGTTCTTGTCTCTAGAAGCACGCTTTAAAAAACAGCCAGAGCTTAAGATAGCTTACACTAATTTCATACACGAGTATGCTGAACTCGGTCACCTTTCAGAATCTCCTTCTGAAAGGCCTATTAATTCATTTTTTCTGCCTCATCACCCTGTGATGCGAGAGCACAGCGAGTCTACTCGCATACGCATAGTATTTAACCTACGGAAATATAGGTCTAACATTCCAAATCTTTTTTCAATCGATGAAATAAAGCCTGAGTTAGATAATTTAGTCATTAGTAATGCAACTAGCACATTAGGCATAGGCTGGTCACCTGACTCAGATCAATTAAATTTTATAATCAAAACTCCTAGTGAGTCTAAAATAACTAAACGATCCATATTATCGTCAATTTCTCAAGTGTTTGATCCCTTAGGGTTATTATCAATTTATATAATTAGACTAAAGATTTTGCTTCAATCCTTATGGACTCATCCATCAGTTAATGGATGGGATCAACCAGTTCCTGATAACATTAAATCTCAATGGCTAAGTTTTGCTAGTAACATGCCTAAACTTTTAAATTTAAAGATACCTAGGTTAACTCTTATAAATAATGCTAAATTTATAGAGTTACATTGTTTTAGTGATGCTTCACAGCAAGCATATGCTTCTTGTATATTTCTAAAGTCCATAGACGCAACAGGTGCATCTGAAGTGCACTTGCTGTGTGCCAAGTCGCGAGTATCTCCTTTAAAAGCTACTAGTATCCCACGCTTAGAACTGTGTGCCTCTCTTTTAGGGGCTCAATTGAGCTCTGCGGTGAGTAAGGCTCTACGCTGTAATATCAATAGGTCATTCTACTGGACCGACTCCCAGGTAGTTTTGAGTTGGATTCGCACGTCTAAGAAACTTAAAACGTTTGTGGCCAATAGAGTTGCCTCTATCCATGAGCTCACAGACAGTAATTCATGGCGTTATGTGCCCACATCTCAAAACCCTGCAGATCTCGCTTCACGAGGTGTTAGTTTGCAAGATACATCAGCTGATCAGCACTCGCTATGGTGGCATGGGCCTCCATATCTTAAGTTGTTGGAGGAGTGCTGGCCTCTGACTAAGTCAGATCTAGAGGATATCCCTGAATTAAAAACGGTGTCCGTTTTGGCGGCGGAAGTTACACCTTCGGTCTCCATTATTTTAAAGTTTGATAAATTTTCTAAACTCATCAAATTGCATAGAGTTTACACAATGGTTTTTAGGTTTATTCATAACTGTAAAAACCCCAAAAATAAATACACAGGTACTTTACAAGTGTCTGAACTTAATTATTCACATGAAGTTATCACAAAAATAGCTCAGAAAGAATCTTTTTCTGAGGAAATAAATCACTTAACAAATAAAAAAGGCTTATCAAATAAATCTACTTTAATTTCATTAAATCCTTTCATAGACTCAGTAGGATTGTTAAGAGTAGGTGGTCGCATTGACAGCTCTAATCATCCATATGATAAGAGGCATCCAATTTTGTTAAAATCTAATCACATATTTACTAAATTAATATTCCAGGCAGAACATGAGCGTCTGCTACATGCTGGTCCTCAGCAACTACTAGCTTCAGTTAGAGAACGCTACTGGCCAATTGGGGGCCGTATTTTAGCTAGAAAGGTGGCTCGCAGCTGCTTTAGGTGTCGTCGTATTAAGGGCCAAACCTTAACAAATATGATGGGAGATTTACCTAATGATAGAGTTGAAATTAATTACCCTTTCTATTCAGTAGCAACTGATTTTGCTGGACCGTTTTATATCGCCGACCGCAAAGGTCGAGGATGTAAAATATCCAAATGTTACATGTGTGTCTTCATTTGCTGTCGTTTCAAATGCATTCATTTGGAAGCTGTTAGTGAGCTTTCCAGGGATGCATTTATATTAACTTTAAGGCGTTTCATAGCACGCCGTGGTCTACCTCAAACCATATATTGTGACAATGGCCGCAATTTTGTTGCAGCAGCCAAAGAGATATCTAATTTTCTCAAATCCAATAGCGATTCTATTTGTGAGTTTGGAGTACGCCAAGGCATAGAATTTAAATTTTCTCCAGTGTACGCTCCTCAGTACAACGGGCTGGCAGAGGCCGGGGTCAAGTCGGCTAAATTCCATATAAAACGTATTCTTGGCAATTCGCATTTAACGTTCGAAGAACTTTCTTCGCTTTTTGCACAAATAGAGGCCATCCTTAATAGCCGACCCCTCTGTCCTCTCAGCCCGTCACCAAATGACCTACAGTCCCTCACCCCCGCTCACTTTTTGATTGGTAGGCAACTAACAACGCTACCTTCACCGAGCTACGTGGACTGTAGCACCAACAGTCTCGACCGCTACAGGCGTCTTCAGCAAGTCAAGCAGCACTTCTGGCAGCGATGGGCTGCAGAATACATCGCTGAACTGCAACAGAGGACAAAATGGCGCACCAGGTGTCGTGATCTGAAGCTCAACGACCTGGTTCTCGTAAAGGAGGACAGCGTGCCTCCTCTCTGCTGGCGGTTGGGGCGCGTCTCCAAGGTCTTCCCTGGACCTGATGGTGTGCCTAGGGTGGCAGACATCTCCACATCACAGGGCATAGTGCGCAGGGCCCTCAATCGCCTATGCGCTCTGCCTCTAGAGGAAGAACAACGTTGAAACCTGGTTTTCAACGCCCGGGAGGATGTTGGCGCCAATCACGCCATTAACATTGCCCGTGTCAACGCTCCCTAAACATAATAGGCCAAAGGGCCAGTTTCCTAAGTCACTTTGACAGATACTTGACAACTGTCAAACGGTTGTCAAGATTTCATTATATAAAGCTTGCGATCTTCAATCGAACCTTCTTCTTTCTCTTAATCTCTCTTCCTTCGAGCTCACGAATATACAACATTGTACGTTATTTTAAGTTAGTTTGTAATAAACCAAGTTTGTTGCAACCATCCTTCTTTCATTTATGTCGAATTGCCGCGACAACATTGCTAATTTTAGTTTAATATTAGTGGCTATAGCTTTCAAATAATCACTTTTATTGGTGTATTCTGGTTTAGGTTAGGTTAGAACTGTGACCACAACATCAGAACCGAATCGGTCCTATAGTTATTTGTTTAGGTACAGTTAAAATTGCGGTATAAACTCCTAGGCCATAAACATAACCGTAAATGAGTCTTGTTTAACGAATTTTATTCTTTTAAGACAAAAATCAGTGAAACAACCTTTAATCATTCTAAACAGTTGTCTTTTTAGACATAATTAAATGAACTTAGCAATAGACACAACTTAGTATGTTATGTGAAGCATACCCCCAAATAATAATCATACTCTCAAATTAAAACTATAAATATCATCTTCTACCCACATATATTTTTTATTACACTTGGTAAATGATTCTTTCTGAGTATGAATGAAAATATTGTGATAATTATTACCATAATATTTTCACTGTTCAGGGTTCAATGTTTAGGGATAAAAGCGTTATGATAAAAAACAGTAGGAGTTTAAATATATTTATTTTAGTGATATTATTTATTTATCTATAATATTAATTACAATTTTCGGAAACACAAGTGTTATGAACATCACCGGTAGCACTACAAATAGTACGAATATAAACTTAAGGATAAAAATTTTAGGAAGAGGTATCATTTGAATTACAAATTGTTAGGAAGAACAATTTCGGGTTAAGCACTTTAGGTGAGCTAATATGGACCCTATTAAAAATGGTATAAAAAATATTAGTTAAAGTGTAGCAAGCAATAATCACTATAATTCGATGGTGAGATAAGAATAGAACCTGGAATTACTGCAATCAAATTAATGTTATTGTCAAAAGTAGTCATGAATCTACTGTACATTGATTCATTACTACATTTGAGAAACCAATTAACAAGAAAACTGTGGGGTACGGGTCATATTAAACTGGGAAGACTGGTTAGCGCCTAGGGGTCAACTATTTAAATATAGTTAAAGAACAACTTACCGAAGTATGAGTCGCTCTCTCATACAATTCTTGGAGATGTGTATCAGTAATGCAATGCAACCGGACACCTTCCGTCTTACATATTCTACACACAGTTCGGACATTCATGTTTAATAAGATCATTTAATATTAAGCTAACCTACTAGCTTGCGCATATTAAGAGTTTATATTTAGAAACACGTATGTCGATAAATAACCCTATACACAGGACTGCGAACGGAAACTAGCTAAGAACAAACTTTGTTGTAATCTATTATAATAAGATGATAACAAGCAAAGTACAATAATAATGATTTGTGACCACAGAGTACATACATTATACTTTTGTGACTATTGATTTGAAATATAATTGATTATCTGTGACCACATCAAAGATATTTTACCCACGATGACAGAAACTAGTGTTGTGTTGTGATGTTTTAATAATTTAAAATCAACTTAGTGACATCGATTTTTGAAACAAAATTTTATTCAATTGAATAAAAATAATTCTAAAACTTTATATTCAAATTGGTATTAATAAATCAGATTCAGCTTTAATCATATTATTAATTATCGTTCTCTGTTACAAGTATTACGTTAAAATTACCAGTAAAGTACCAAAATTATCAATAATATCGTTAGTGTGCGGGAGTGCCTTTAAGTATTATTTATTGTAATTTGTAATATAAAGCGCGCTTATTGCACAAATTGCTTTGTACGCAGCGTAGGTGGGTGAGCCATATGCCTCCTCTACACGTCAGCAGATGCATCCGTAGACGTCGGCAGATACATCTGCAGATAGATCTCCACAAGCCGTCCACACGTCTGTTGGTCGATCAGTCTGTGTCAGTTCTCGACAGAAGCAACACGTACACACGTAAAATGAATATTGAGGCCGTAGCTGCGGCAGCTATTAATTTAGTCTTAATCTTACTAGTTAGATATTATATTACTAGTTAATTAGTAGGTATAGGTAAAAAAAAAATGAATTAATCGTTAAGTATTTACAACATTTCTATTTTTGTAGTATTTATTTTTTGGATTCCACTGATTCCACAGGCAGTTT
Source organism: Hypena proboscidalis (assembly GCA_905147285.1). Lineage (NCBI taxonomy): Eukaryota > Metazoa > Arthropoda > Insecta > Lepidoptera > Erebidae > Hypena > Hypena proboscidalis. Next base: position 162,598 of record LR990153.1, read on the forward strand.
TCTGATTGATACAGCTCCAGGAATTTGTGTTGCCTCAGTGCTCATATTAGTCATTTTAACGAGCAAGTAAAAAGAAAAACAAACAAAAATCGGCAAGAATAACGCGTACACTCTCATTCGCTTCTCGATGAACACTGATCCAAAGATAATGTAATACTACGTAGAAGATGCGGAACTTAGAACATTAAGTTTATTGACTTTCGTATACCGTTATAGCCAACTTAACAAACAAATACAGCCAAAATATTAAAAAAAAAAATATAATGTTGGTATGAAACTGTCATACAAGATGTCATTGTCAAAATTGCTAGTGTTGTCAAGATTCGATAAATACTAGTGATTGCAAGAGTGTCGACAAATCCATCGATATCGATTTAAATGGAAAATATGTTCACATATTTTTTTTTTAAGGGACAACCACGGGCAATAAGATAATAAAAAAAACCAATAATTCATTTCATTTATTCTCATAGGATCATAGGTAAATATAAGCATGTATTATTTAAATAGAAGAAAAAAACATTTTACTTATTGAGTACAGCTTTTCATAATTAGAACCCAAATTTTATTACAAATATTGCAACCCAAAGACAATGAGATAAAAAGATATTAGTTACATTACAATACACATTTCCATTTTACATGTTTTGGAAGCAAAAATTTACATTCTATTTCTATTAATATTGATAAAAATACAACAGTTGGACAAGACAAGAGTTAGTCACATAATATGTACATATTATATACAGTCAGACCAGTAGTTTCTGAGATTAAGGCGCTCCACCCACTGAAGATGCGTCCCGCCGCGGTTCGCGGAGCGACGGATAACGCGCGCGGGGACGGAGGCGCAGATCCTCCTTACTTAGCGGTGTAATCTTCTTCACAGTATCAAATCACGCGCGGGACTGCGGAGCCGGTGTGTCATACCCCACGGCACGCTCCGCGCTCACGCGCAGATTAGCAGAAACTGCGCGCAGAGCCTTCCGCATCGGCAGTGTGTTGTGCTAGGCGTGATTTATATACAAATTGAGATACTTGCAAGCAATAATAAAATCTGCCATCCCGCGCTACGCAACGGGGCGCGGTGCAGTGGGTGGAGCGCCTTACACATTCAACCAACCGAACAAACGAACAAACTCTTCAGCTTTATAATATTTTTAAAGATTTATATATAAGTAATTCCTGACATACACGTAACATTTCAATAGACTAAAATGAGACTTATCTGTTTTTGTGTAGAAACAGTGATTGAATTGGCGGCCCCGAAAGGGGCCTCGCGTACATGAAGGCACGCGTATGGTGTGTAATTATTTCCAGTCTACGTGGGCATTAATGGATTTACGTGATTTATTTTTATCAATCAATTCCTTTGTTTATAAGATCCTGCAAACGAGTGACGAATGCAGTGGTATTTAGATTTTCATATTATATTCGGCCATTTCAACGGGACTCAACCTGAAAAAATACAAACAATTAATGAATTAATATTAACAAGAACAGGACACTAACAAATTGTTATTTAATGGGTGTGATTAAAACGATCCTTTATTCCGGCCTACTACAATGGCACCACTGCACTGTTAGTGCCAATGACACGACTGACACCTAGTGATAATGATTTTCATATTGCGTATTCGTATACTTTTTTGAGTATATCTAGATGGTTTCGTCATGTTTTAAATCATGTTTGGAAGATTATTTTAAGATGATTTTGTTATAGTTTAGTATTAATTTCAAAATGCAAATATGATGCAATGTTTTATTAAAATTATACTTACAGTCATCTTTTTTTGGCCAAACTTAAAAGATTCGTTGACCTAGACGTCTCGACGGAGCCATCGCTTTCTTCAAATCTTATCATCATGTCAGCAACCCAGCACAGCTCTCCCATCAGCTTAGCAGGATCTAATGGAATGTAGAGGCTGAACACTTCGATTTCCCTAAAAAAAGAAAGATTCGCTACAGTAATTGAAGACGAAAATAGTATAATGAATACAAATCATACTATCCTTTATCAATGCGATGCTTCACATTGCTCAGAAAAAAAAACTGTGCAAACATGTAGATGAAGTACTTGAGAACTCTGTAAGGCAAAAATAAAACCATATTATTATCAGAATAAATATAAATTAAATAATAATTAATTCAAAATACATATTTATGAACTGAAAACGGCGATAACGAAGCCATATTTAAATAGCTCCGGTATCGCTGTCAATTGTCCTGCTCTTGTGGCTCCTATACTGTCTTTGGCTCCAGAATCTCCTTGGCTCCCCGCGTCCTGCACATCGCTGTTGGCTCCCCGCGTCCTGCATATCGCTGCTGTCCCTAAAAGATACACAATTCAGATACTTCAAATGGATTTTTTTATAAATTAGCAATTACAGCCTTAAAGTAAGATTGACTTAAATATATACCTTATTTGAGTATCCTTTTTATTTATTCAATGAACCACGTTGTTCTACTCTTTTATTCTTATCCATCTCATTTTGTTCTCGCTCTCTATATTTCTGCACTGATCCATCGTCAGACGTGTGGACAGACCACTTGCGCGCGCCGAGCGCTCGCTCTGAAATCCTTTGATCCGTGCTACAAAAACCGACAACTAATGGATTAGTGCCAGATGCATCTGGCGACGTGCGCCTACGTCAAATACCTACCACAGACGAGCAAATCACCCCCTCTACACGTTGGCGGACGCGTCCGCCTTTCGTATATAAAAAAGTACTCTGTGCGTCCGCCGGTGACATCTGCAGATGCATCTCTCTACGTGTAGAGGGGGCATTATACAGATACAGATATATTAACAGATTTTGGTGGTGAACGACAAATAGGTTTAGAACAACGTCAAATAGGATCAGGGGGGGAACAATGCCGAAGAAACCATAGGCGCTCAATTTGTGACGTTTCATGACGTTTGGCACTAAGTCCATCTCTAAACATAACCCATTGACTACATAAACATAACCGCAAAAACCAGTAGCATGTAGTACTTATGAAAACTGTTAGATGACGCTAAAATCAGTAGTCTTTGTGTACTATTATTACAAAAGCTTTTTATACTGAATATTTAAAAATAAAGGTAATTTATTTTAAACATAGATTGTTATGTGTATAAAATATTATTAAAATTTTATTAATTCATATTTAATAAAAAAAATATAACAAGCTGGCATTTTGTAGCTTGGCAACATTACTTTCAGCCGTCAATCATACTTCTTTCATTATGGCGGCTAGTTTGTAATTTTCGTTTTCTTTTCTCGTTTCTGTGATATTCTGGTTGTATTAAAGCTGCAATAAATTAGGTTGAGTTGAGCAAACCACATTTTGTCGTTCTGTTGTGTTGTGCGATAAATACGCTTAATTTTATACTTTGTTACCTTATTTTGTTAAAATACCGAGGCGCTGTGCTATTGGATGTACACCTACTAGTAAGTATAATTAAGCACATGTCTTTAATCTATAATAATTACAGTAAATATATTATCATTGCTACTACACGAGCGCAATTCCACGAGACTTGCGCTACCCATCCAAACTGAAAATACAGGGTTATTGCGTACGGCGTACGGCTTACAAAATAATTTTAAATTAGCTATCATGCTGTACTGTAACGGTGTTACACGGTCTTCATGTATCACCCTATCTGTTGCTATAAACCGTGTTAAAATACGTTTCGTAGTTTCGTCTCACTGCCTGCTGTCCGCTGCTAACCCGTCCCGCTTGTCTTATGCTGGGTCCACACCTGACCAACGAAGGCCAACGAACGGCTAAGGATGTTACAAAATTATTCGCTTGACATATATCGATTAGTGTTTATTCGATTATTAATAACTTACATAAGTTAATAATCAAGTGGCAATTACTTATTTTTAACTATTGATGCCATTTCGAGTGGATTATTCGCGAGTCCCGTCAGTCTTCATCGTTTACTTGGTCCAATACACATTCAAACATAAGCTACACACAAATTCAAATCGATTGGTCGTTCGTTGGCTCGGTGTGGACCCAGCATTAGCTGTGTACGGAGCACGGCATACTTAGCGGCACTGCTCCCGCTTTCTAAATATCATTAATCTTCTAAGATATTCTTTTGACTTTGGCTAGTCTAGATTTGATCTCCACTTTATTTTTTCAGAGGGTGTACTTCACACGTTTTCTAACCCTAAAAAAATTCCGGAGCAATTCGAAGCTTGGGTTCGAGTTGTTTGTGGTACAGATGAATGCGATTTCAATTATAAGGAGAAGAGAGTCTGTGACAGACATTTAACTGAAAGGGATCGGAACCGCAACAACCGTCTGAATGTACTAGCAGTTCCATCACTCTTTCTGCGTGGTAAGTTAAAATATTATTTTATCTATTATGTATACAGGGCCAGCTCGTCCATAAGGCGAATGGAGAAGCCGCTCCAGGCGCTAAGGGTCAGGAGACGCCCCTTTAAAACTTTGTTTTTGTTCGAAAAACTGAGCTCTGCGTGCACATAGCTTTTTTTTTAACGAACCAAAACATACATACACCGCTAAGTGCCGCTTCGTAGTTATGTCGAAGCTAAATTGATGAATAAGCTCATAATAGCTAGCTTCTATGCATAATAGCTAAGTTGCTTAGTCAAACTAATAAATTAATCACTTTGACAAGTTAATTAATCGTGTATAAAATACCTCACAATCGACTACAATGAGTTTAGTTTGGCAACATTAGTTATGCCAGCAAGTAGCAGTTAAATTCAGTTTATGATACAATTATTTAATTTTTAGGAGAACCTGAAGATTCCTGCAGCATTTTGCTCGAGCACAGTTACTGCCAAATGTCTATGGGTCATCATAAAATAAAAGGTAAGCATATTATATCCCATTATTTTTGTTCAAATGTAATAATTATAATTAAACACAAAAATACTTGTTTGTGATATCATACCAGCATCAATAGTTACATTTAAAATTCATCATAATAATATAATAATATTAAGCTACTATATAAATGTTGATATTTGTTTCTCTGATAGTGACTTTATTTTTTTCAGGTTGGAAGAGTATGCCTTCAGTAGAAACAGCATCAAAATTCAGGATCTACCAACGAAGCATCAAGAATTTAAGAAGACAGATATACCGCCTGAGAAATCGAGGCAAGGGTTTGCAGTCACGGTTTCAAAATGCAGAAAAAAAATTATAATAAATCAGCCTTTCAAGAACTTGTCCTAAATATGACACCAGCAGCGAAAATGTTTGCAAACATGCAATATTACCAGGTTAGGAAAACCCTACTGGTCGGCGGTTTACCATCCAAGAAAAGTTTTATCACTTAGTTATAAACAATTAAAGATGAACAAAAAATGGCATTTAGTTTTTTGCCAATATTTCATAACCTATGAATATTTAAGAAATTTCAAAAAAAGATTCTGAAAGAGGAAGAAATTTCTAAACAACAATTACATGAAATAATTTATTTTTTACCTTAACAAAAACTTAAAAATCCAAGTAATGTTTTTCAAGTAAAAAAATTGTTATAAACGAAGTATAACTATTTTTTTAACTTTTATGGCTCGATCTTGTTGTTGGTACTGAGAAAATGCCTCAAAAATATTATTAATAACTGCAAAATATGCAGAAAATGTGTATATTATCTTCGATAGAAACCGATAAAATGTTTACGTAAAAGCAAAAGAATATCACTCAGATAAAAAAATATTATATTATCCGTCGGCGCAAATAATAGAATGCTTTATAGATATCCAAAATATATGTTTCACATTTAAAAAAAGAATGTACCTAAATCCGGCTTAAAAATGTCGATAAAAATGCACGTCGAAATATTTGTAGGATTTCCATTTCTTAAATAAATGTGAAACCAAATGAAAAAATTTAAAGAATATTTTATTGATGTTTCATCAAATATAATAAATTACAGTTGGAGTAGATTAACCGAATTCTAGCCGGCAAAATTACATACGATGGTGATGATGAAATAAAATTATATGCTCAAAAATATTTCAATAAACACAGGCATTATAAAAATAATAAATGATTTAATGAAAGACTTGATTTATCATTTTATTTTAAATAAATGTAAGCCACCTGGAATATGAAGAGTTAAAAAGATTTCAGCATTCTTAACAACAACAAAAGTTTGCAGAACACTTCAAAATATTTATATTTCCATACAACTCGAAATAATTACGATTGAAATAAGTATATGAAATAAGTGACTTTAAAAGTTTGTTCATATGTAGCTACTCCTGTTGCTGACTGCATAAGCTAACTTCTTGTCTTGAATAAAATTAATACATTCATTATAATACATTTGCATTATATTTCGAGCTTTCATTTACATGAAAGTTAAGACATATATTTTAAGTATTTCACATAAATTATCAACTTGTATGCATTTCCAATGTTTACCTACAATATTATAAGCAGTTGTTTGCTTTGTTTACAAGCTATGTCGCACTGTTAAATTAACATAAATCAGCTTTAAATCTATTGAATTGTAAGTGTATATAATATTTCTGTAAGATTGTTATGACATGTAATTTTTATTAATTACACATCAGCAAACTTATGAAAATGTTGTTAAAATTCTGAGATGTTTTTAAAACATGTCGCTATTTAAAAACGCTACCCAAATATAAAAATATAGCAATAGCGTAAATACAATATAGGTATGTGAGTGTGTACGCACACATACAGAGTTTAGTTCTGTATGTGGGTGTGTACGCACACATACAGAGATTAGTTCTGTGGATTTGTTATCAGATAGCGCCACCATTCAATTTTGGGTGTCAAAATTATACGGAAGCAGGCTCTCTATTCCCCAATATATTAGTATACTCTTTGAATAGGATACATAACGTATCCATCGGCAACGAGCTGACGATAAGTTAATTAAAAAAATGTCTTTGCCAGGTACTTTTTATTAGGATAAAAATGCCTGGTGTAATAAATAAAAGACCGGGTTTATTGTTTATTATATTAATTATTCGAATAAAAATAATATACTATTTATTTAACTATAAATAAAATCCATAGAGTACATAAAAAAAGTCAATGATAAAATCTGATATTCGAAATGTGTTATCGTTTTTGCGGTTGGTTCCGTACGATTTCAATCATTTTGTTTCGATCTTTTTGACCCTTGTACGAATGGTTTTACGAAATCGTACGCATAAAATACGAAACTCTCACAACAAAATTTTAAAAATACTGGCGTATATACTTACATTACGAATATGTACATACGACACTACACCGTTAGTTATAATCAATAATCTTTCGAAATTGCTGTTTTAGGGTTTTGTGTTCATTATAATTTTATAGTAGTAGATTAATAAACATTTATGAAAGAAAAATAAAAACATTAAATATGATCAAGTTTATAAAACTTGTTATATTAAAAGTTCAAAATATTTCGTATAATATATACCTACGTTGTAATAAGGACCTGAATGTTAATGTACCTAGGTAAAACCTAGGGGAACAATAAAAATGCCAAAATAAACAACATAATTTGATTTATTAAACAACGATTACAAGATTCGTAACAATAATTTAAATATTAATACTTTTAATTATATTACATTTCACGATATTATTAGTTAAAATGCAATTGTTCTATCTCTCGAGGCCATTGGAATAAAATCACGTGCTATCAAATAATATTACTTTATACAAAGTGGCCATGGGCGTAGCCAGGGGGGTTTTGGAATACCACTCTCCTCCCCTGCCCAAAAACGGACTGTATTACGCTTGAAAGATTATGATTTCAGCGGGGCTGGGGTGTGTGTTACACACCTCTGGTTTGTACGTACCCAGCGCCTTAACCACTTTGGCCATGGAATCGAGTCCCAGTGGAATCGAATTTGTCAACCTATTGCTGACATGAATGTCTGGCCTCGTCACAATGAAAAATATATGCTTAGCTGCTTTGCTTATTAAATGTTTAGCAAAGCAAAAATTAGCTTCAATATTACATGTCTCAGACCGCTTTGCAAGTGACAGTTACCTTTCCCCTGCCCCCCGCCCCCTCCCAAATCAATTCTAAGCTACGCCCGTGAAAGTGAATATAATAATAAACAACATTATATTGTTCGTACTCGTGGAAAACGAGGTTGCAGTCAACATAATGATGGTAAGTGATAAGTGTGATAACTGCACTAAAATATGTGTGTTGATAGATAGTAATGGACTTACCCTCTATCAGATCGGGCACAAACAACAAGTGAAGGGTGGCTGTTATACACTTCTGCCGTTCCCTTTTGGTTAAGACGTGATGTTGTTTATCTCTCTAAGCCCCAATTACACCAAATTTCTTAAACCATGCTAAAGCTGTACCCAGCTTTCGGCTCTTCTCTCTCATTGAAAGTTTAAACGCGACAAAGATATCTAAAACCGTGGTTCAGGGCTAAAGTCGGTGGAATTGGGCCTTAGGTTTGGTCGAGCTCATGCATATTAATAACTCTACCACTTTCACCTATCTATATATAGGTGTAGTGTGGGTGTTGTACCTCTGCCACACCCCTCTGCGTAATATGGCCGAGGCATGTTTATTAAATCTACAGAATAATAGTTTTAAATAATTACATGGTAACACATTTCTACAGAATATTATTTATACAAGTTATAATACAGTACTAGTAATCAAGTGAAGTATAATCTAGATTACTATATTTTAATTTTCATTCATAATAACATACTTACATAATACAAAAATAACAATGTTTAAATAGAACCATTTTAGATATTTCATCATCGATTCTAATAGACGTCGCTAGCATTTTGCAAACACTAAACAAACATACAGCTAGAAAATTAGTCTACAAATAGAAAAAATTTTTTGTTAGCTGACAACATTGTCAAAGTTATGACGTTACATCAAATAGAGCTCAACGATTGGTTCAGATTTCAAATATTTTTAAATTAGCTTGGACTTATTGGTTTATTAGTAATCGTATTTCCATACGAACGTCACAGTGTTAGGTACCTGTTTTTTACTCTTTTGGCAAGCTGTAGAATAATTCTATATAACACAAATACATATTAAATAAAGCTTCTAAAATGTATTTGTAAGTAGGTTTTAAGGGATCAGAGCCTCTATTATTTTTATATAAGCATCTTATATTTAGAATTATATAACATAATTTCAAGAATTCATTATAATATATTATTCTACAGTTAAATAATAGCTTTTTATTGATTATTATTTGTATAGCAGTTGATAAATTAACGGTGAAGATTGTTAGCACAATTGGTAGAGGAACGGAATGGTATTCAAATTCCACCTGGTGCTTTAGCTTGGTTTTAGAGTCACGCTGACCGTCGGCGCTGACGACCCCATATGTATGATCGTCCTAGGAGAGTTTTAGACTAACGTTTACCTGCGTCTTCGGTAAGCGTTATGGTATCAGCAAGAAACTAAAACGATCGGCGCTGGCTATCATAGCCAAAGAGCACTTAATCAATATGGAGAGGAAATGAAAGTAAATATCTATGTAAATAGCGTCTGCCTAGACGAGCGCGGAGCGAGGAGGTAGTTTTGCCAGCGCATCTATGATATGACAACTAGTTTTATTATGCAGGGTGAATGCGACATTGCGACATTTACTAAAATCGCAATGTTCTATTTGGTAAATGTACGGGAAACGAATACTGACTGTATCAAAGCTGTGGGTTTAATCAATGTCGCTATGTCGCATCGACCCTGCATGACGTGTAAGAGCGGCGATCCTTTTTGGCAGCTGGGGACGCCTGTCAGTGACTAGTCCATGGTTTAATCGTCTAAGGTCATCGCTGACGAGCTACCGATGGCCAGCGCGGCTCCAAAACCAGCCTAAATGTATGAACGGTTCGTTCGTTTATACATTGAATCGTGTCTCGGAGCCGTCGGCCAGCATGAGCGTGACGGTGCGGGAGTTGGTCCACACGAGGCGCGCCAGGCGGGCGGGGTTGAGGCGGGCCACGTCGGCCATGGGCGCCGTGCTGTAGCACTTCACGCAACGCGTCTGCGCCGCGCCCAGCCCGAACATGCCTAGCGAACATAAGAAAACATGAACATATTATTCGAGAGCAGAAGAGTATCAATACTGGCTTTTAAATATAAATACATCAAACTTATAAGGGTAGGGACAAATACATATTATCATTACATGATAAAATAAAATATATCAAATAAAGAAAATCAATTAGTTCGAAAACCAAAATGATATCAAACCATATGACTACTGAGAAAACAATTAATTTACTCTCTTTTATGAGATTAAACAAGAAAATCTAACTAAAGTAGATAAGAACTTATAGTAATACTACAGTAAGGAGCAGGGCAAACAGGTTAGTCGCGCCCGTACAAAAAATGTCTTTCAAAATGTATAGAAACGTCGCGATACTAAACATAGAAAGACGGAGCGTGGACAAATTACGGGCATGAGGCTATAACGACTACGCCTTTTTTCGAAAACATGCAGAAAAGACGAGGCGTAGACAACCGCGATGCGTCCCGATCCACGACGCGTTTTAGCCCTACATTTTATCTGTATGTCCTGCGCCTTATGGAGACAACCATAGAATAGAAAGGTCAGGGAGAGAAAAGATGAAGAAGATAGATAAACAAAACAACATACCCGCACTAGTCTGCCAGAACGACAGTCTGTTGTCGTGCGTGGCGTAGGACACGAGGTAGCGCCCGTCGGGGCTGAAGGCGCACGCCGTGACGGGCCCGTGGTGCGCCGCCAGCGACTGGCAGCGCCCGGCGCGCAGCTCGTACATCGCCAGCTGCCCCGTGTGACTGCCCACTAAACAAAACAAAAATCACATCTAGATTTCACCAAGTGTCTTCAAGCGCCAATCAAACGGAGATCAATTCTCGCTCGTTTTGTATCGAAAGCCGTATGCAGTAATCGCATTCACATATTAAAGGCACACTAAGATGACGCGACTATCGCAAGGTAACTATTATGCTTGCTTCGTTTATTGCGACTAAAATTACAGAGATGGCATGAGAGTAGCTTTTTGCTACTGGCATTGCCAAAACAACGCCCCTACGAATGCGAAACTTCTAGATCAATGGTGATGGTGATAAATATGCGTTAGAATACGGTTATCAAGAAATAGCAAGCTTTTCAAAATGAAGTCAAATGAAAAAAACAGATATTCAGAAAAACTAAATAAATTGTGGACCTAAAACACAGCCTTGGTTGAGGTTTAACACAAATAGATATGTTGCACATACTGTTCGCGTTAAAAGTAACGTAATTACAATAAATCATTATTAATTCTATCAAGATTTCGGGTAGCTTAACTTAAAAAGTGACACGAGGCGAAAAATTAAAAAGATCCAGATCTAAACTCAATGAAAGGCTTTAGCCAAGTCAAAAAATATATTTTTGAATATCAGGATTTTAAAACATTTTCGAAATTGCTCAGAAATATGAAGAGAAATAGAAATGATGACGTTACCTGCAATGCGCCTGGTAGCGGGGCAGTGCGACACCTGGTTGTAGCGGCAGATGGCGGGGAACACCTCGTTGAGGCCTTTACTCTTCAAGTGCGACTGGTCCACGCAGTGCAGGATTATGTCCATTACCTGTCGAAGATAACTGCTTGTTACACGGACGGATTTTTTTATACAACCAGTTTTCTCTATATTTATCATACACGGTGGATTTCATCAACTATTGCAGCTATACGAATTTACGTTTTATCAGTTCCTGTCAGTTGTCCTTTTCGAAAATTATCTGTCGGATTAAATGACAAATTTGTATGACTGAAAGAAAGACGTAACTGGTAGTTAACTCTCTGATTTAAAAAAATATTGAGAGCTCGTGAGACAGGCCCTTAGAATTAGACAATGTTTTTTTTTTGTGAAATTTTGATCAGAATGTTATTTACCTCGACCAGTAGTTCAGCGACTTCATTGTGCATCCTGTCAATCAGCAGTTCGATGCCACGCAGCACCTCGGCCCTGCCCTTGTGCAGCGCATGCGCGGCGGCGGACGGAGCCCCGGACGCCGCCGCCGCCGCGCAGCGCGCCACCTCACGCGCCATCGTTGTTATGAACGCTGCAGGCCTAGTCAAATAGAAAAGACATGAATCAAATTTCAGAGATCCAATGAATAAATACTATTAAACCGATCTCATAATATTAATATATTGTGAAGGCACATTGACAACCTATTTATTTGCACACGGGCAAACGCATAGTATCTATGTTAGTCCTTTAATATGTCCAAGGCGTTCGACACTATAACACATAGTCGTTTTGCTGGCATTTTTTTCAACATAATGACGCAATGTCATTATGTTGCAATAGAAACACACGTGCACTATCCCACGTACGAAATAAGTACCATATTGTTAAACTAACTAATTATAATTAAAATTATACTGTACAAATAAATCGAGCCAGAATTTATATTAGAGTGCCCCGAGGTAGCATATTAGAGCCACCTATACTATTGTTCTTTTAATTTTAGATTTGCCTTTTAAAGTACTAAACTTAATGTTGCAGGAGTGTGAGTGTTATTTGACATACCTGGCAGTAGCAATAAGTGTGAGCGCGTGTCGAGCAGTTCTGCAAGAATCGGCTTGTGGAGTCAGAGGCAGGCCATAAGTCATGGATGGTACCAGCTTGTCGGCGTCACAACACATTTCCAGCAAACCTGAAAAATAACAAAACATATCATATCATAAAAATATAATTTGATGTCTACTAACATAGTTTTAAGAGTAATGTTTACTAACACTATATGGATCTTTGGGTCTGAAATAAATGAATATTATTATTATTTCATTCATTTAATCTTTTTCTCATTTTTTATATGTTTAAATATAAATTATAAAAGTAAAGTACATTTAAAAATATAAAAGTATAATAATAATAATAAATTATTATTGTGAGAGGTGCATGCGCTAACCACTAGACCTGCAGCTATTATATTTTGTACTAGCTGACCCGGCGAACTTCGTACCGCCTTAGCGTAAATTTGATGCACTACTTTATTTTGTATAGCTGACCTATCTTATGTATGCGTACCTATTCAATTTGAACTGGAATCTATAACATCCTCCATATAAAATGAACACTTTTTTTCTTTTTTTTAATTTTTTTCCGTAAGATCCTTGTACAGAATATTAGAAAACTACAAAAAAAAATCAGCCAAATCGGTCAAGCTGTTCTCATGCTATGTCGTGACAACGAAAAACGGGTTTCATTTTTATTATATAGATGTCGTTTTCTATTCCTGTATTGTCTATTTTTTTGTTTTTTTGGCACCCTCTGCTTGTTGTTCAAAATTATTCTTTTTCTATTCCATTCTGTATTACAAATTTGTAACGCAATTTTTGAACATGTTCATGGACCACAGTTAACTTTATCACTTACTATCTAAATATCTCAAATTTCGTTAGGTACAATATAAAATATCATAAGCTATAATCAGAATAATCACTTTTCAATAAATCCAACAGACTTACCCAGCAGAACATGGCTGACATCCAAATAAGGTTCCCAAACAGTGAACCCTCTGCCCAACAGATCGACGGCAGCGCGTCGCAGCGGCGTGGCGGCGGGCAAGCGCGCGCTGGCCGGGCTAAGAAGGAGATGGGTGAGCGCTAGAGCTGTCAGCCGAGCCAGGTTGTTGGACGAACTTAGAGTGAAGCCTGGAAGAAATTCAAAACATTTGCAATCATTCAAATTAGTCATCATCTGAAATCTGCAATCATTTAAATTAGTTCATGAGACAACAGAGGTAGCAACCTCTAGCTCTAATTTATTACATGTACAATTGATCAATTTAGCTGCAGAATCAAATAGTAATTATATGTCAATACACCCACAAAAATGTACTAATTACAATACAAACGAAAATATAAACCTGGTGCATCAAAATATATGTTGTTTAAATCTGGGTAAGCAACTAGAACTGGAATTATTCATGAAATCTGAAAATATTAGTATAATGTGTGTTACTGAGCATTGGCTTAAGGGGCATCAGCTCATGTTTAATTTCAGCAACCACCAGGTTGGTAGTTCATTCTGCAGGGTCAACACAATACATGGGGGGTCCCTAATTTTACTTAATAAGAAACTTAAATTTAAAGAACGGAAAGATATTGTGTCCCTCTCTGTAGAATGTTCCATAGAACTCTCCTGTGTACAATTAGAGCAGTTCATTATTATATGCGTATATAAACCTCCCTCCGCAGACCTTAATTTATTTTTAGAAATCATGGATGAAGCCCTATGCAGAATAAATAATTTGGGTAAAACAATTTTAGTCTGTGGAGATTTTAATATTAATATTCTAGTTAATACAACTGCATCATGTCAAATCTTGAGTCTTTTTAAATCCCATAATTTAATAAACTTATTTATGGAGCCTACTAGAATAAGTGCCACCACGGCTACATGCTTAGACAATATTTATACAGATATTAGTCCAACTCACAGAAGTATTATTAATAAACTAGATTCTGATCATTCTGGGCAAATGATAAGTTTTAAAATAAAAAGTAAAAATGTAGTTAGGAAAAAAATTACTTCTGTACCAGTAACAGCTAGTCGCTTTGAACGTATGAGAGTTAACCTAGCTAATAACTTACCTTTCTTAGATAATGACATAGAGCCTAATGTAATGTATAATTCGTTTTTTGATTCATTTCTTCGCGATTTTAACTCAATATTTACTTCCAAGGAGATTACTGTTACTAGTAGTCCTGTCTTTGGTGACTGGGCAACCGCAGGTATCCATAAGAGTAGGCAAACATTGTACATTTTATACTATGAAAGACAATTTAATAGCAGTGAAGAGTTAAAAGAACATGTCAAATCATACTCGAAGATTTTTAAACGCGTTTGTAAAATTGCCAAATCTACATTTATTAAATCTAAAATCAAAAACAGTAGTAATAAAATTAAAGCCACATGGAAGGTTATTAATGAAGAGACTGGGAAGGTTAGATCAAAAAATTCAGACTTTAAGTTAAGTATCAATGGTCAAGTAACCAAGTCAGATTTAGAAGTTGCCAGTGCTTTTGAAGGATTTTTTACTGCTTTTCCTGTCTCTCTAACTAGTGCTTTAGGCTCTTCCTCCTCCGTTGCCGAGTCGTTACTTAAAGATAATGTGCCTGAGTTTTACAATAATTTCGATTTTCACCATGTTAATTTGTCTGATTTTAAAGCCGCGTTTAAATCAATTAATATTAAGAAAACGGCTGATCTATGGGGCATTTCTGTACATATTATAAATTCGTTGATTGACATTATTGCACCTGATTTAATCGTGATATTTAATAGATGTATTGATTGTGGTGTGTTTCCTGACTTAATGAAATTAAGTAAAGTGATTCCATTGTTTAAATCAGGTAGTACATTAGACCCCACAAACTTCAGACCAATATCGGTGCTACCTACGTTTAGTAAAATTTTTGAAAAATTAATTCTCGCGCAGTTACTTAAATATTTTAATGAAAACAATCTGTTGCACACTAAACAATTCGGTTTCACTCGCGGACGGTCAACATGTGATGCTGGGGTAAAATTACTGGAATGCATATTTGAGGCTTGGGAAGAGTCGCGGGATGCCTATGGGGTGTTTTGTGACTTATCTAAGGCTTTTGATTGTGTGCAGCATGAAACTCTAGTCAAGAAGTTACACCACTACGGTATAAGAGGCATCGCTCTGGATCTTCTTACTTCATATCTAAGCGATAGGATTCAGAGAGTAGATGTCAATGGAAAGCGTTCGCATGGATCAGCTGTAGCAATGGGGGTGCCACAAGGCTCTATTTTAGGGCCTTTCCTGTTTCTCTTGTATATTAATGATTTATCTCATCTTGTTAAGGATAATCATGAGATAGTATTGTTTGCGGATGACACTTCTTTAGTTTTTAAGGTAAAAAGACAACAATCAGTAATTGACGATGTAAACAATGCTTTATCAAAGATAGTGAACTGGTTTAGTGCTAATAACTTGCTTTTAAATGGTAGTAAAACAAAATATATTAGATTTTTTACAAAAAATGTTAAGCAAGTCAAAACTAGTGTGGTGATGGACAATGAGGAATTGGAAATGGTCAATAAGGTTGTCTTTCTTGGTATAACATTAGACTCTAAATTACAATGGGGCCCACATATAGAAACGTTGTCTGGTAGACTCAGCTCAGCAGCTTACGCCGTAAAAACAATTCGTCAACTGACCGATGTTGACACTGCGCGTTTAGTTTATTTTAGCTATTTTCACAGTATAATGTCATATGGTTTATTGCTTTGGGGTAGTGCCGCGGATATAGATTCAATATTTGTGCTCCAGAAACGAGCTATTCGAGCTATCTATATGATGAGTCCCAAGGAGACACTAAGAAATAAATTTAAAGAGATACATATTATGACGTTACATTCTCAATACATTTACGAAAATTTAATGTACGTTCACAAAAACCAAACGAAATTTAAGAAAAATAGTGATCTCCATAAATTAAATCTAAGGAACAAAAACAAACTCGCTGTGCCCACTACTAGGCTCCATAAAATCTCTAACTCGTTTCCAGGTCAATGTATACGCTTTTACAATAAACTTCCTTTAGACGCAATAGAATTATCAATAGGTAAATTTAAAAAATATGTTAAAACTAAATTATGTCAAAAAGCTTACTATAGTATTTCAGACTACATAAATGATAATAGTATTTGGAAATGAATTGCTCTTCTTATGTGATTTTTTTTATGTACTTTTATATTGTTATAATTTTCATTTTAAAAGATGGTGCACATGAGTTTCTCACCAGCTCTTCTCATAATGCAATACCCATCGGAGCTGGTACTTGGATTGATTTTAATTCGATTCTAAACAGTTTGATTAAAATTAATCTGAGCCCCGGTTATTCAAATCATTGTAATTAGTATAATTTAGTATTATTTATTATTTACTTTTATATCATTTTTTGTAATGTTTTGACGTGTTCAAGCGCCTCCTGGGGCCTATGAAAATAAATGATTTGAATTTGAATTTGAATTTATGTTTTACGTTAGTTTAAAGTAGTTTATCGATCTGCTGATTTATGTTAATAATATTGGTGTGATCGATTTTGGCCATTAAAGACATTTCAAAATACGAAAATAGGTTAGTTCGTCATATTACATCTCTTTTAATTTAACCACACGTTTATATAGACTTACTTGTTGTAAGTATGTGTTTGACTCATTACCGATTGCACCAACTATTCAACACTGAACCAGGTTTCCACTTTCTCTCTTTCTCATTGAATGTGGGATTAAGAAATAGCAAACTAAAGATCAGCGTTAAACTCGGTTGTTGAAATAAGCCCTTAGTAGTCTAGTGACTACAAGGTCGTGCAATTAGACATTTGGTGTTTTTCTCGTTTTTCTTTCGCAAAGTTTTCAGTGTTTCCAGCCCAAATTTACTTTTAATTTTCAAGAAATATTCACTATACAGATGCTGAAGGATTATTTTATGCAACTTTTCCTTTTTTGAATATCACCTCAATGGGCTGCCACAGGGTTCGATTCTAGGCCCTTTACATTTCTACAACATAACATTCACATATACCCTTACCTTCGACGACGGAGCTCTTGCGACTATCGCCATCCTTGCGTCTCTTGTTGCCCGCTGCGCCTTCAACAAAGCCACCGGCAAAACAATTATACAAGCTGCGATTATGTATGACATAAGGCTAAGAAGCTTGTACATGTAGTAATGTCGATATAATTGTATTAAATCTGAGATTACATTATATAACTAAAAAAGCATAAAAGCGTATTTGGGTATTACAATAAGCGCGGATATAAATGGTTTATAAACTTTAAATAAAACCAAAACTGAACTGATATCTCAGTATGGAATAATACATGGACGTATTAAACAAATATAATTTTCGCGTCACTTTTCAGTTTTCTGGGACTATAATTTAATCATTTATAAGTTTTATTAATGAGACTTTAAGATTAGTGTTAATGCACACATTCTTAGTATTCTAATGATAGCAGTTTAATTTGTAATCAAATTACTTTGTGGCCCTTCATGCTAGATAGTAATATGTATGGTGTCCTACCTATGGACACATATAAACTTACTTTTTTGTTTAAATTTGCCTTATGTTACCGGCTACAAACTCAATCTTACTTGTGCAAATTGCAATTTTCATATTTTTCAAATTTGCAGAAACCGTTTGTATAATATGTTTGTGCAAGTAAGAGCAACGTGTAGCCGATACTTAAAAAGCATGTTTTCTTTGATATTGAATTTCTAAAAAGACGCCAATGTTCCATATAAATCAAAACACTATCCATATGTCAGTTGATCAAAAACGATAAAATGTATTTGTAATTAGGTAAAAAATTAATGCACTTAAGAAAGAGAGTTTAATTCAGTATTAAGATTCACTCATTTATATGGAGCATCGCTCGAATTACTTTTGAACATAATGCACGACGGGAACTACATACAATTTATAAAAGTACCAAGATAAAGCATCACAATTATCTCACCCAGACCTTCACTAGTGATGTCCTGTCCAAACTCCGCTCCGATAACTCCCAGCAGCACTACGGCAGTTGTTTGCTTGCGTTTGAGCTCCGCCATTGACGAAGGCTTGCGGACTATCTCCTCTTCTTCTTCCTCGAACTCTTCCTCTTGCTAAAAAGAAAAAAAGCCTTTGAGATTCCGAATATGGATTTATAAAGGATTTTTTATAGAAGATATGCACAAATGTATAATGAACATGGATGACAAATAGCAGATGATTATAGCTTTGCAAAATTAAGGGAACTAGAACACCTCCCTGTGGAAACCCAGTAAAAATAAACCAGTAAGAACTTGAAATATCTTCAATAGATAGTAACGGGCAATAAATAATATGTAGAATTTTGGCACCAGTTAGTTGCTTTTGGAGATGTATAAATTGAACGTATAATATCAAGCTAGATGACGAAAGAGATACAATTAAAGGCCCTGTAAAAAATAAATAGGTTGCCTTTTTCTTATTAATGACATCGATCAAATGATTTAACACATACACCTAATCTAATGTCATCGATGTTTTTTTACACGATTTATTTAACAATTTGGCTTGTAGTCCACTTGATGGTAAGTGACTGCTACAGCCCATAACCACTGAAAATTAAATACAATTTTGATTTCAAACCTTTTCTACAGGCTCTTTAGTTGTGGCATGTGGATTGATGCTCTCAGTGTGAGTGTACAGAGGCAGGAATTGTGCCCAGTTGTCCACCAAGGACTTGCGGCCTTTGGGACCCAATCTGAAAAGAAAATAAGGAGCAATTACAAATAATGTAGACTTAAATATAAGCATAGACAATGAGGGCTATTGAATATGAATTCGCCGCAAGGAGTGCTTGTGTAGCGTGAGGTCTCGAAATGTCAAATGTCACTATTTACGGGTTGGCTATGCGCTCATTGAGTTAATAAATGTCTATAGAGTTAGGGTGATCTGAAGTTAAACTTTTAACGAGCGACAGAGAATGCACTTGTGCATTAGGAACGTATGAGAGCTGGAGGGACGGACGTATTAATGTCCCCATTTAAAATTGAAACAAAAGTTTGTTTTCAAACGCCCTAACTGTGCCTCTTCATAAACGTCGCCGACCTTACTCTACAGTGGCGCCACCTGGTGTGATATAAAACGATAATCCCTTATTATAACAGAGGTCCTTGGTAAGCATAATTCATTTACTTATAAACGTGTCTCATTTTAAAATTTTCAGCCTTGTTGGTTAGAAATGTTGACACCCTTTAAAAAACTAATAAAACCGTTTTACAGATAAATTAGTTAAAACTTTATACAAATCAAAATATTTACCTGACCGGCACACTCTATCACTATTTTTTCCAAAAACATTGTCCACGATGAGTTAAAGTCAATATATTTTTCGTTGTTTTTTATCTTTTATATCTACAATCCTGAATTAAACTAAATATGGTGCAACTATTTTTGTAAATGTAAAAGTGTGACTGAAAGGTACAACAGTGTAAAAAAGTTAAGACAGCCTCTGAGAGACCGTTGATTAGCATTGAAATCATCTATAAAAAAGCCTGGCAATAGCTCTAAGCAGCTCTCTGAAATTGATATGCGTTTGTAAGTCCTTGGTAAACGTAGTATCTAGCACATACCTGCCAAGTTCCGCTAGCAATAATGCTTGAGCCGCCTCCCTGACTTCTAAGCAATGGTGTTGCCAGCGCCGCGCCAGCATCTCTACCTGCGGGCGCTTGAAACTCTTCGCTCCTATAACAAATAAATCTTCAAGAAATATATCATATGATAATTAGAGCATTTTTTTTTTTCATTCTGCGCCTACAGCGAAAGAACGTGTAGAACTGATGGTAAGTGGAGTACAGCCCATGGACATCAACAATCCACAAAAGCAGATTATAGATGCGACGCTGCAGCTGAGGACTACGGTGTTATGCCTCATGTGTCAGTAATTTCATGGCCTGATCTCACCACTAAACCGGAACACAGTAATGGAAGCACTACTATTTGGCGGCAGGTTAAAGGTGAGACAGTGGTGCTGTCGCCGTCGAGCTCATTCACAAGAGCTCCACCACCAGTAGAAATTAAACTAATAAATGGAATAAATAAAGATAAACCAAGAACAGCACTCCACTGCGCTAGTGTTGAAGGTTTGATTCTCGTATAAGACAGGTCCATGTGTGATCCGCAGGGATTTGTTTAGAGTTTGGGTGTATGTCATGTGTTTGTAAATCCCATGTGATACAAGGATTATTTGCTCTGTTTTAAAATAAGAAATACATATCAAATACAAATTATTGAGATACTTTACCCGCCGCCACAACTTTGTCAGGCAGTAACACGCAGTGTAATGTGGCGAGCAAAGACCATCCTTGTTTGATATGAGCCTGTTGCGCGGCTAACTGTTCCTCGCGCTCTTCGTCTGCGGCCCAGGAGGATGAGCTACGGGTTGAGGGCCTAAAATGAGAAGGAAAAGTTTTAATATTGGACTTGAGAACTACTTCTAGTTTTCTAGTGAATGTATAATGTAATGTCCTCATAGCCGAAATTCGGCTACGAACGGCCAATCTCAACGGAGATAAGCCTTCTGTGCGGGACATACATGGTGTTTAACTAAAATGAATACCCTCACTCTCATTGCCCGATGGGATGGAGAGAGATCAGGCGCAGGGCCAACAGCTTTACGCGACTTCTGAACCACGGGGGTCTAAACACCACACAACTTATCAACTCCTCCTGTAAGGCTGTATAATTATGTATATATTATTATTATATTTTATTTATAAAAGTATGTATTTATTATGTTATAAATTATTATATATTTATTATTTTCAATATTATGTATCTCTATTACGTATTTTCTATAATATTAACTTCTTTTATTTACATATCAATAATTATTCCTCTGTCTAATCTGCACCTACCTATGCTTATCTCTGCACCACCCTAGGTTGACTGTTAGAGAATGCCATAAGGCATTAAGTCCGCCTATGTACTATTTTTATGTGCAATAAGTTAAATAAATAAAAAAAAAACTTCCTATCTCTGGGCAGATATTGGGCTTTCTTCATCAAAATATCCAACACCTCTTTTTACGTGACCCGGGCATTGAACCCGAGACCGCCGCGCGGCAGTCGTATACGCTAGTCGGTAGAGCATGGCAGCAGACCAGCACTTGCGCTGTTGTTATTCAAGGTAGGCCCGAGCCATATGATGAGTCCTACACTACTACACCTAGTCATCAAAGTTGCGTGTTGAAAAAGGCAAGTCGATAGACGCTGGTCGCCGACCATCATGTCTATCATACAGGTGAAAAGACTAGAACTCGTAGGGAGGCAAATATGTCTCCAAGGACTATAAGGTGTAAGTAATCTGCGTGTACATTTTTTTTAATTTTTTTATTTTTATATTTTTGGAGTATAAATAGTTTTTGTTATTAGTATATAATTTGTTTTTGTCTGTTCTGAAACCCTTATATATACAGTAGTATACACACATTGTTTTTACTCCTTTATTTTCTGCTTGAAGTGTAAGATATTGCAACCTTATTTACTATGGATTTATTTATAAGTATTAATTTAATTGCATTTCTATAGTAACGTTTATTTTCTCTTTATAACCATCTTTAGCTATAATGTTGTTTTGGTTGCTATAACTTACACATAGAATTATTGTCAAAAAACAAACAGATATTGTATGAATTATTTGAAAAGATGGTGCACATGACTTTCTCACCAGCTCTTCTCATGATGCAATACCCATCGGAGCTGGTACTTGGTTTGATTTTAATTCAAATCTCTAAGTTGAATTAAAGTCAATCTAAGCTCCGGTGTCAAATCATTTTATTACAATAAGTATTATAATTTAGTTAGCTAAGTTTTATTTAAATTTTATATTTTTTGTGTTTTGATGTTTGTTTTGACGTGTCCAAGCGCCCCTTGGGGCCCATGGAAATAAATGATTTGATTTGATTTGATTTAAGTCCACCAGTAAGCTTGGGATTGTTGTTAACTCCAACTATTTACTAAGTCAATAACCTTGTACTGAAGTAGTTTAGTTAGTGAAGTAGTTAGTTTACCTGTGCAGTCTTCTCATGACTTCTTGTTCAGGCACGAAGCTAGCGTTGGACATAGACATAAGAGTGTTAGCGAGAGCCACGATGGACAGCAGGTGGTTGGTGGTGAGAGTAGTGCTCAACTCCCAGTGTAGCTTCGAGGTGAACAGTCTGGAAAGATATTAAAAGTATTTATTAGCTGGTTACTAGTCTAGTTGTGTCACATCCCATATTATTTTTTTTGTAGTATCTCCTGCGTCAACGAGTCTGCCACGACATCCGTGGTGAACTCGTGATCATTAGTGAATCATTACAGTCAGGATATGCGATATTATGGACAAAAATTATAATACGGGGCAACCACTTTCTTGTGGCTTATTCAGCAACCTCCGTGGTTCTGCCTAACCTGGTTAATTTCTCCTGCCTCAGTAACTCTGGCGGGAGATCCGAGGTGATGAGCAGTGGGTCATCAGGAGCTGAGGCACATGCCGCAGACCAGCTACCGAGCCATGTTGGCAACTGCACTGCCATGTGACCGTGGCGGGAGACCACGCCGAAGCACACGGGGACCTGTGGGAATAGAAACATGATTTTATTACCAGATTTTGCTATAGAGTGAAGAAGATCTTGATAATCTTGTTAAGTTAAAACTGTCATGCGTTTAATTTAATGGACATTTAAAGAAGAATAATAAAGACCTATTCGAAGAGATGTTCCTTTATTGAAGGTTTTCCCTGGTTTTATTTGTGATGGTATTTAGTGGCTGAAAATTAAAGCTAAACATTGAACGTCTCTAGAGTCAACCTAATTTTCTTGTCGATGATTGAATTCGTTAACAATATCACATTCTGACTTAACATAGAACCTAATTATTTAAGCTGAGGAGTGTCGCAGACCCTGCTAAGGTCATAGCCGAAGCCCAGCGTAGCAGAAATATGAGGATCTACGCTATTTGAATCTTTTTCTATGGTGTTAGAAGTTTAATACTCACCATGGGCCTCAGTAACCCAAGCTTGGACTCGCAGACCCTGTCGAGATCAGGGTCTAGACCCCAGGCATGCAGTAGAGATATGAGGATCTGTGCTATCTCCATGGTGTGAGGGGGTTCCGCCAGGGACATGTCTCGCGGACGCTGTCGTTTGCCTGACGAACCTTCATCTGGAACAAAGAGAAATACTAATTAAGATACTGAGAAAACAATGTAAAATAGTAACACATGGTGAGGTGGTTAATAGAGCAAAAAAAGAGAACAGGATTGCTACAACAGGCGGCCGAATCTCGGGATTACAAGACATATCCATATCAATGCCAACAACACGAAATCCCGGGCATTGCACGGTAAAATCCGTCTTTTGTTGATCAATGCATAATAAGTACAAGGCTCAAACAAACCTAAAAACAATACATCAGACTTATCAGTAAATAACGAGTCCTACTTCTGAGTCATTATCATAAAACAGTAATGCAGTAGTGTCGCAGCAGTCACGCGCCGGCGTCGAACCCACGACCGAGCGTTGCGACACTTCACACTACCATGGGAAATATCAACGCGGTGGCTGCGTGACGTCACCACGCATATTTTAACCACGAAGACTAGGCAGGAGTGTACCCACATCGTAACTGGGGCCTTACCCTCCACACTATTGGGTTCGGATTAGAGAGTGGGATTGAAATTTTGTCAATTGTCACGCGACACTAGCACACAATTTTATCAAAATTGTATTGGGTGGTTTTTTCTAGAACTAAATGAAATCGAACTAGATTCAATTTACTTTGGCACTGAAAAACAAAAATGCAGAGGCATCTCTAGTCTCCTAGTCTTTACATTTGAATAAAAATTACTGCAATGGAGAAAAACAAGAGTAACATATATTATAAAGAAAAAAACATAATAAGCGAGTGTTATGACTTCGGCATTCAAAAGTATGAAAACAAAAATACGAAAAACGATTATTATGAAGAAAAAACGGTAGTAATAAAAATAAAATAGAAATGATAATTGTATGAATTGCGCTATGGACCCAACGTATCATGTGCTAATTGCAGGGCGTAATCTCAACACAAAACCGGTACACAAATAGTACATTCAAACACTACCTACTAAGGTGGCAGGTTAAAGGTGAAACAATGGTGCTTCCTGAATATAACCCGATGGCGTCATACTAACCGTATACTTTGAATAATGATTAATCTAATAAGTACTTATAAGTTCTGGTTATCGTGATTTACTGATACGTCCGCTTCCGTGGACTGGAGGCACTCGTGGCTAAAAAACATTTATGAGATACTTAGAGTTCATCACAGAGACATCACATTCTTCCATTGCATTTACACAGAACAGTAGCTGATGTCAGCTATTTGTTAGACATTCTAAATGGTAGAAAGGATTCTTCGGCACTTCTTAGCCGTATCACAGATAATATAATACTAGTACAGATACCCAATCTCATACAAAAAATTGACGCCACCTTAAAAACTTTAATTCTGTGAGCTACTTGAATTCACTTTTATGCCAATAGATGGCCGTACTTGTGAGTAATCTCAACCGCGCTACCCCAACGCCATCTAGCTTTTGCAAAAGGTAACATAGGTACATGTCGTCCTTGTGTGCGTAAGAATGTGTTTGTGTGCGTGTCAAAGCTGTCAATATGTAATATTATATCTGCATGTGTGCGTGTCAGTCTGTACATTACCATGACGTTTGACCTTCTACAACGCTATAACAACACTGCTTCATTCAAATTATCAAACGATATTTTTTTGTTTTGCGATATAAAATGTAATATAATAAAATAATGATTACTTTCTATTGCAATTGATTTTGATTTAGACTTAATATGTTAGTTGTTTCATTTTTATGGTTGAAATTATTAATTATGATATATTTTGTATATTATTATTTTATAAACTTGTCTACGCTATGATAGAGCTTTTGTTAACACGCTTGAATGATGTACGTAGCCGTGCTATGCGCTAAGCTAGTTCTCAGTTCCTGTCGAACTAGGTAGGTATACCACTAACAAATTGGAACCTACCTATACCAAGGGTGTTTCAGTCCATAGGTTAGGTATAAATAGCCGGGGCTACTCCCGGGAAGCAGTATGTCCCGGCTCGCTGTGTACATCACGCTAGCGTATAGTTACGGCGTCGGCGACGGCGCGGCGGAGCGCTGCGGTCTTCCAACCCCTAGCCATAACAGATCGCCGCGCTTATAGTAAGAGAGCCAGATAAGAAAAAATAAAAGTCATTCACACCGTCTACCAATATTTCAAAACGATATAAAAAATATTCTTTTTAACAAAAAAAAAACCGACTTCAAAAAGTAGGTAAACTAAAAAGCAAAAAATAAATTTACTTCGCACAAAATAATACGTTTTTTCATTTAGTTAAATAGAAATGATTAAATAATTATTTTATAATTCTGAAGTCGGTGCCAAGTAAAAACTATAACAACCTTTCTACAATAATTATCAAATACAGTGTGAATGATTAAATAATTATTTTATAATTCTGAAGTCGGTGCCAAGTAAAAACTATAACAACCTTTCTACAATATGAAATTACAGTGCACACTGTAATTTGATACTGAAGTCGGTTTTTATTTTGTGCGAAGTAAATTTATTTTTTGCTTTTTAGTTTACCTACTTTTTGAAGTCGGTTTTTTTTGTTAAAAATTATTTTATTTTCCGATTTTAAGTGATGGGTAGACCGAGCAAGAATGTTTCTCCAATGAGGAGACGACGGTTACTTGAGACGGAAAACTTATCATCACTATTCACTACATAGTATAAAACAAAGTCGCGTTCTCTGTCCCTATGTGCGCTTAGATCTTTAAAACTACGCAACGAATTTTGATGCGGTTTTTTTTAATGAATAGAGTGATTCAAGAGGATGGTTTTTATGTATAATAACATGCATATTATAGTAGAGAAAAGTCGAAAAATTTAAAGATTTGTAATGTGATGTCGTAACAAACATATTTTTCTGCGCTTACATTGCAAACGCTGGCTAAACCTTACGAGATAGATCAAATTTGTGGAACCCCCTAAGGATAACCCACAGTAACCATTTTTATCTTTTACATATTACAAAAAAAATATGGGTTATTTACCAATCTATTTTAAACGATACAGTATCATTCCTTATCCAATTAAATACATTAAATACGTTGTGCATTTCATGTAGATCAAAATTGCCCTTTACAGCATGTGATTTAAATAAATATTTTCGAAGATATTACAGATTTAAAAATTAAAAATACAGATTTAAAAATACAGATTAAAATAAAACACAGCGGCCGCGTTTGCGGCCGCTGTGTTTTTATATACAACGCTCACAGTTTTTCTGTAGTGTATTTATAGGCTGACCGTTTAACTGAGTCCTCGCCTGCGTGGTACAGGGGCGCGGGGGTATGACGAAAAGGGGGACTGAAACAGGTGCGGGCGGTGGGGGTACTTAATGAAATATACAGGAGATGAAATGCACCAAGATATTTCCTAAGATATGTGACATCATAGGAAAAAAGTAATAGAGATTTATCAAATGAAAAATAGTTAAGAAGATACAAAATTTTAATGAATTTATGTACATAATTATAATAATTGAGAATAAACTATTATACTATTTGTTATCTAAACATATAATTAAATCGTAAGAAAGTCAAAACGTTTTTTGGGTCCAGTTTCTTTTTTCTAAAATATTCGTATACGTTAAAACACATTTGCTTGCACTGACTGTTTACTTGATGTCCGAAGATTTTTCGATTCATCTTGAGATTGTTATTACATGTGTACCTCTCACAAGGTGTTTGCAACAGTCAACACATGCGATCGCTACCCATGTAGCAAACGAAATGAACAATTACAAAAATTTCCCCTTTGTCGTCATACCCCCGCGCCCCTGTACCGCGCAGGCTAGGACTCAGTTAAACGGTCAGTCTATAGTATCAACATTGTACGCGTGCGAAGCCGGGGCGGGTCGCTAGTTAATAATAAATAAAGAATTTAATCCTACCTCCTGACTATTGAGGGTCACGAACTTCCATTATCAGCTCATTTGACAAAATAACTAGCAGTAGGAATATGCGTACAGTAGTGAAGGAATTATCCCTTAACTCCTAACTATTGAGGAGTTGACCTTCCATCATTAGCTCAACCACTTAAAATTATTGCGACCAAGCGTAAATCCTGGTGTAGCCTCGAATAAATAAAATATGAGGGTTGCCCCCGATTTCTCTGGGATCCCATCATCAGATCATGACATGCTGACAATGGGACCACCTTTGAAATATCTCCGTTCCAACAGCTCACTTGACATCATAACTAGCAGTCTGAATACGTGTACAGTAGTGAAATAATTCTCCTTTAACTCCTAACCATTGAGGAGTTGACCTTCCATCATCAGCTCAGCTACATAAAAATACGTAAATACTGGTGTAGCTTTGAAAAACTCACTAAAAACAATACATGTTCCTATAAAATTCGAGGGTTGCCCTCGATTTCTCTGAGATCCCATCATCAGATCATGACATGCTGACAATGGGACCCCTTTGGAATCATCTCCTGTCCAACAAAAAAGGAATCATCAAAATCAGTTCATAAACGACGGAGCTAGCCGTGAACAAACATAAAAAAAGCAACATATATACGAATCGAATTGAGAACCTCCTCCTTTTTTTGAAGTCGGTTAAAAATATAAGGGAAGTGTCGCTAAAACTAGCAAAACCAAGGTATCGCGGTAAAGGGCGTCCTTGTCGCGTTCACTTGGCATGAGTCACAAACCTTTTGTGCAAAACCTTGAACCTTTTTTAACCGACTTCAAAAAAAGGAGGAGGTTCTCAATTCGATTCGTATATATGTTGCTTTTTATTTAGTCGTATTTATTTCGGAATGTTAGTACTCAGTGAAACTCTTAAATCAAATTCAACTCATTTATTTCAAACGGGTACAGGCACGTAGGTGTTTTTTTTTGACCGGATCGCGGAGTGGGTACCTGCCTGCGACGCCGAGGTCGTGGGTTCTATTCCCACTTAAGACAATACTTTGTGTGCATGAACATGGGGGTTTGTCTTAGACTGGGTGTTTCTATGTATAATATGTATGTATTTACAAAAGAAAAGTAAACATGTATTAATATTAGTTATTCTAGTACCCGTAGTACAAGCTCTGCTTAGTTTGGGACTAGATGGCGTTGTGTGTGAGTAGTGAAATATTTATTTATTTTTAAATAGTTTTTTTTTTTAAATAGAGATTTCAGAACCTGTGTTTGTGTCACTCGAGGAACTTTTACTTTCCGAAGTGTCGGTTACATTTATAATAAAGCGATCGGCTGTTTTGTCTATTAATCTATTTGATGGTCCAGTCCTCTCATCACGGCTTCTTCTTTTTTGACGTGCTCGACACAATTTTGCCATTTTCAGGCGTTAATGTATGTATAATGTTTTAAAATCATTTAATTTAAATTTAGTGTTGTGTCGAGCAACGTGACTTTTAGTGTCCGCCCATACGAGCTCTATTGGATTGAGGCGATTGAGCGCCCCTTACTCACTCGGACGTCACACACAGTGCCGAGTATGCGGGCATATCCCAAAAAATCTTATTTTTTGTTATGAAATTTAAAATTCGGTTACCTATTTTATTATTAATTGTATACTTATACGCAAATTAGTGAAAGCTAAATAAATAAATGTAATGATGGCATGTTCTTTTATTGATACATAAGTTGAAAACTTATACAATTGATATAATTTATAAATTAATTATTTTTGAATTACGTAAACTAGCAATTACATATTTCATTGTTTTAATATGTATTTTTAAACATGAAAAAATACCACAAATTATGCCCCTAATTTACGTATTTCTTGCGATAAGAGGTGTTTGGCACTGTTTGGTTAACCGGTATTATCACAGATAATATAATACTAGTATTATGCAACTCGATCGATGCAGTAGTTAGCGACAGTTTTGAATGACCGCCGGCGCCGATCGCTATCGTAATTTTATTGACTTTTTGGTACAAGTCGGATCAATGACTTTTATTCTTTACTTATCTGGCGACTATAGAACATTCACAGTTCGCGCGCTGTTATAATACATGATCAAACGAACTTACAAGTGAAGTTCGATCAGTATTATATGAGTCACTTTATTCGAAGATATAGTGTATAAATTATATGTATTTTAATATACATATAATAGCCCAAAAGGTAGTCCATTTATTGTTTGCACATTAAATCGCACACGTTTTTAGATATAAATGAAGAATCGATCATTAATCGATTAAAAATATTAAACTTGCAACACTTCACTCATCTACCATTATACGGTTTCATTATTCCGGCATCATTTTTCAGTTTTTTTTTTTTTTTTTTTTTTGTTACCCGGCAAAACCGATAAGGGTAAGGGATGGGAGGGAACTTTCTATATCTTCGAATAAAGTGACTCATATAATACTGATCGAACTTCACTTGTAAGTTCGTTTGATCATGTATTATTATTTCGTCACTTTATTCGAAGATATAGTGTATAAATTATATGTATTTTAATATACATATAATAGCCCAAAAGGTAGATGTTTAGAGATATGTACGTTTTTGCCGTGACTTAGTGCCGATTACAGTTCTATTTATTTAAAATGAAACATTAAGTTGGAGTTTAATCAACTTTATTAATAAATTGTATTGATGATATAATTTTGTGTAAATTACATTTATAAACAGAACAGAACTGTTAAGTTGAATTGCGTAAACAAACTGATCTGGCAAAATCCTCATTGTTTACTATCGGTCGATCATAGAACTTAGCAAATGTACTTGATTGAGATGTTCAACCCGCAGTTTTTCTTATCACGTCGATCGAGACGCCTTCACTCTTGGCCGTGGATGTGGCGGCATGTCGCGTGCTATGTGCGCTGAACGTCGCCACATCCACGCCACTTTCCGCTAATACTTGTTTTATCCACCGCGAAATAGTCTGGCTTGTCGCTGGTCTATGAGGGGGGCGAAATGTTAGCAAAAAGTTATTTCTATTTGCTTCACTCCTTAACTGTTCTGTTCTTGACAAATAGTCTTTAATAGCAGTTGCGGGACAGATACTTGTATTTTCCAAAAAATAGGGAAGTATCAAAACTGGTTGAGCCCTGCCTACACCAGAAACTTTAATTATATCCGTAATGATTATTTTAACATCATCTAAATTTATTTTTATATTATTGATTTTAATTAGAGACAATGTCTGTGCTCTATGTGCTGTACAAAGAGCTAATAGAATAGTTACTTTTCTAGTTAATTTTTCTAAAGAAATTTCATTATTTGGTACCCAATGTGTTACATGATCTAGAACAATTTGAGGGTCCCAAGTACCTATATATTTGGGCAGTGCTGGCCTTAGTTTGTATACACCCTTGAGAAATCTTGCAATTAAATTTGAATTGCTTAAATCAAAATTTAGAAGTAAATTTAAAGCGGATTTGTGGCTATTAAGAGAGCCATATGCCGCTCCCTGATTATAGAGCTTTGTGAGGAATGCTAAAATTACCGACTCTGAACAGATACTGTAAGGATTTAAATCTGAATCTAGACAATATAACCACCATAGCTTATATGTACTGTTGTATTGTTGAAGAGTATTATTAGCTAAGGAGGATAACATAATGTCTAATGTTTGTTCCGGAGTTCCTTTTCTTACAAAAGATTCGCGGAGAGCCTCGCGACACCCAGGGTAAGTTTGAATTGTTTCCTTTGCCTGTAAGAAAAATTTACAAGATGTTTATCCGCATCGAAATAAAAAATCTCAGATTTGCACATATCTATTAGAAATGGAAACCAGGGCTGTGATGGCCAGTAAGGAAAAACAAGAATACCAGTGGCCTTATCTATTTTAATTTTTTGAAGTATTTTTGATATAAGGGTGAACGGAGGAAAAGCGTAAAAGAAATATGGTTGCCAATTTAGGGTAAAAGCATCAACTTTAAAGGAGTCTGGATCCTGCCTCCAAGATACGTAAGTATCACACTTGGCATTAGAGCGAGAAGCGAAAAGGTCGATATCTGGTTTGCCTAGTTTATCAGTAATTCTTTGGAATATGGAAGTAGATAATTCAAATTCTGTATCTAAGTTTTTATTGCGTGATTCTTGATCAGCTTCTACGTTATCCTTGGTGTTGATATAAGAAGCATGTACCCATAGCTTTTGCTTCTCGCACCATTGCCTTACGCCTTGGGAACTTAACGCCTCCCATTCGGTTTATGTAACTAATTGCTGTTACGTTGTCACATCGCAACAGTATAGCACAGTCATAGATATCGCGGGCAAAGGTCTTTAATGCTAGAAAGGCTGCCTTAAGCTCTAAGTAGTTAATGTGAAAATGTACCTCATCAATTTTCCATTTACCTCCTGCTCGCGTATCATTGCAAAAACCTCCCCAGCCATCTTTAGGTGCATCCGAAAAAATTTCTAAAGTAAACTTTGGTTTTTCCATACGATTATTTTTAGTAAAAATATTGTTACTCCACCAGGAAAGATCGGATAATATTCTGGTGGAAGGTGTAAATTTAGCATTATAGTTATTTTGAAATTTTAGCAACGCTAAATACTTTTCTCTTTCGAGTAATTTAATATACATGTAGCTATAAGCTATAGCTGGGGAAGCAGCAATTAGTACTCCGACTAAATGCGCAAACTCTTTGATGGTGCATCGAGGTAAGGTAAGGAATGTATTTATAAGATTGAAAATGTAATTTTGTTTTTCGTATGGTAAACTGATTGACATTTCTTTGGAATCAAAAATGAATCCTAGATATTTACACGTAGATGTAGGTTGTAGGTGACTTTTTTCGTAATTTATAACGAATCCTAAGCATTTAAGTAATTTTTGAGTTTCAAATAAGTTATTTTGGCATTCCTCAAAACTGCGCCCCAAACACAAGATATCATCTAGGTATATAACAGATTTAAACCCTTGATTCATAACCTACAACTACCTTCATTATTTTTGTAAAGGTTCTGGGCGCAATTGAAAGCCCGTAAGGCATTACTTTAAATTCGTAGGTTATTATTTGTGAATCCTGATTCTCGAATTGGAATCTCAAAAACTTTCTATCTCTGACATGAATGGGGACTAATAAATATGATTCTTTTAAATCTATTGTACCCATGTAACAACCTTGTGATATAAGGATAGAGGCCGTTCTGTAATCCTCCATTTTAAAATGCGCTTTTCCTATATATTTATTTAAACGTTTTAAATTTAAGATAAATCTATTGTCGCCATTGGCCTTTGGTGCTAAGAATATGCCTGATATGAATTGGTTTTGAGACGGTTGGCAAACGGAGATAGCTCCAAGATTAATTAATTTATCGATAGCTTTAGACATTTCAATTTTCTCCCTAGGTTGCCATACACGATAGCTAGTATTAACTAATTCAATTTTTTTGTTAAACGGTATCTGATAACCGTCTCGAATCCAATTCAGCACTGTTTTGTTTTTGGTAATATTACACCAACAATTATAAAAATATTGAAGTCTGCCGGCATGTACCTCTATGTCCGAGGGGCAACACGAGGAGATTTGTTCCAGACTCTCGATGGATTGATGGTGTTCTGTTGTGATGACTGGTTCTGTCTCTGATTGGTGTACGAGGTCTTCCTGTAACCGCTGCGCCCCCCCCTGTTCATCATCGAACGAGAGGGGCCTCTCCAGTTTCCCTGAGGTCGATTGGAGCGGGACGACGCTGGTCGGAAGGTCGTTTTATTTTCAGGTCTTTTTATTTGAGACCCCTGTTTCTCAATAGCTTTTGAAGCTTTAATCTTTTCGGGCAAATCCGAACCAAAAAGCGTCTCATCACGATCAGTGTCTTGGATGAGGTTAAGAAAAGCCTTTTCTAAGCCTTGAGTTAAGGATTTTGTTCTAGTTTGAGTTTCTGACGCGTGAAGGTCAGATAAGATCCTACAGGCATCTGATAAGCATTTTATGGCTTGTATCTTATTCTCGCTTGTTAGCAGTACAGTCATAGCTCTGTTGATGGCGGTAAGGCCTACTCCCAATTGCTGTTGGGAGGTCTCGATCTTTTTGTCTCGGCCCCGAGCAAATTCAGAAACCGCGGCGGCTATTTCAGGATTTAAGCGTGGGGCTCTGAATAACTTGCAATTACTTGGCGTTGAATATTCTTTAATAATATTTTCTTTTTGTTCTTTTTCAAGCAAGCCTTTGCGGAGAATAGGGTCCCATCTTTGAGCTAAATCGGGGTGGATGTCCTCCCCATAAGAAATCTGTTCGGGAATAACCTCTCCTATAGCTGTAAGTACCTCTGGATCTAACGACGGCAAAGTATTCTCGGGTGTTGGAGCTTCAGAAACCTGCTTAGGTTGATCCGTGGTGTTATCGGATACTGACGCCTCTTGTTCAATAATAGGTTGAACGGTGATGCTGCTATCCGAATCCTCTTCGGCTATCGCGATATCTAGAAAGATATCATTAAATTTTATGAAAGTAGGTAAGTTGAGAAAAATATTTATTGAAACAACAGTTCTAAACTTTAAAATAACTAGGTACATTTATTTTTTAAGCTAGACAAGCGGTTGACTCGCGGTCAACTCCTGTTTTAGACCTCGTGGTCAACTCTCGGTTAACTCTGAGGTGAAGATAACAAAATATTGCTTTTTTGGTTGACTCGCGGTCAACTCCAAAGCTTAAGACACCATGTATTGATTTTCAATATTCACTTTTGCACTTCAAATAGTAAATCACTTTTTATTTCGACTACGTGGGTAGAATAAAATTATGTTTGCTTACCATTATTTTCTTCGCAATCCGATGAATCCGAGTAAACTATAACGCGTTTTCGCCGTTTACTTGCCTGCGTTTGTAACTTCTTGATCTTTTTGGAATAATGAGCAATTTTGTCTTCGGCACTACGTTTGGGCATTGTAGCAATAGCGTATGCGATTCGCTGCGCGCACAAAAAAAGAATGATGCCGGAATAATGAAACCGTATAATGGTAGATGAGTGAAGTGTTGCAAGTTTAATATTTTTAATCGATTAATGATCGATTTTTCATTTATATCTAAAAACGTGTGCGATTTAATGTGCAAACAATAAATGGACTACCTTTTGGGCTATTATATGTATATTAAAATACATATAATTTATACACTATATCTTCGAATAAAGTGACGAAATAATAAGTTTCAATTTTGCGTGCACGTGGGTACCTCAGGCGAGGTGTAGGTATAATTTTTACATAAACTTGACTTTCGTTAGGGAGTGAATCTTCTGTTATTCCCAAGGACGATATAATACCTACTTAACGTTGTTACTTATTTTGCCTATACCTACTTCAAATAATAATTTGAACATTAATGCAAAGACAATTCAAACGTCTTAAGTCAAAAAAAGAGTTGCAAAAAAAAGTAATCTTTATTTATTTCTGGTAAAGTTTGATCGAAAAATCTAAAATCTGTTTATAAAAACGTGCAATCATGTTTGCTTAGCATTGTTCCTACAAACTGTCTTCGTTCGCAAAAACGTATTTTTGTAGCAATCTAATTAGGTATAGAAATTCTTAGCTAGACTAAGATTGCTTTGAAGGAAGAAGACAAGGGAGGTTTTAGTCATATCACTCAGTACAAAAAACATGTATGTAAATACCCACTAGTGTATCTAGGGGTGCGCTTTGTTTTTCATAAAAAAATTTCTTCATAAAATCGCAATTATTTTCCGAATTTGTTATTAATAACATTTTTCTTCATACTCATTGGCATTCATAATATTGTTTTTCATTCACATCTTTTATCCTATTATTTTCTTATACCTATTATAGTTTTTCTTAATGATACCGATCAATCTTTTCAACGCCTAATTATTTTTATTCATACATTTGTTTGTTCTTTTTTTATGAATTTCTTCATTTTGAGTGTTACGTTATTTACTTTATTGATATCCATAATGTCAATATAAATATATTAATTAAAAAAAAAAAAAATTGTTAAAAGATCTGAAAAACATCTCACATAAAATATCCACAAGAGCACACAAACAATCCGAAAACTTCTACCGAATAACCGAAGTGAAGGAAACACGCGCGGCCCGTTTATTTGTAAATAAACATTGCAGAAAAACGTTTTGTTTCTGTTCGAAG
Organism: Hypena proboscidalis; assembly: GCA_905147285.1. Classification (NCBI taxonomy): domain Eukaryota; kingdom Metazoa; phylum Arthropoda; class Insecta; order Lepidoptera; family Erebidae; genus Hypena; species Hypena proboscidalis. Next base: position 198,286 of record LR990153.1, read on the forward strand.
TACATCACATGACAATTGATATCTATATTATTTTAGATTATAAAAAAATAAAATAATTCTTAATAAAATAAAAAATATTGATTATTAGAAAAACATGTATTTAATATATAATTAAAAAAGTTCGATGATGATTTTATATCTAACTACTATTGGAAGGCAATCGTAGACTCAGAAACTAAACGCGCCATCGTAAGTGGCAAAAGCGTCGAACTCCAATTTGTTTATAACTCAATATACACACACACTCATACAATTAAAAAATAAAATTGAAATAAGCGCCATCTATTAGCCACAAATAACCTAACCGCATGAAATTTTTACATTTTGTGCCGTATCCAAGACGGCGACTTAGGAGTTAAAGACATAGATTTCTTTTTTCTCTCAAATCACTTTGAAATAATTGAAGAATGCTTTTAACGTTTTATATTAACGTGCTTTATTTTTTAAAAATCATATTTTGGTCAAAAGTTCAACAATAGCGTTTATAACAATTTATTATTTTTGCATTGCTATACATAACGCCATCTATGGAAAATTTTTGAGAAGTAAAAATCTAATGTTCCTAATGATACCCCATGGCCGTATTGAGATATATGTTTCCAATAGACGCACAAGAAAGCCGCCTTGTCTAGCAATCTCAGCAGCGGACACTAACTACCGGTCTAATTCGTTCTTCCGCTGTGAAGTTAAACGAATATGTCAGGAAGGAAGATTTGGATATATTTAATGACCACACTCAGTTTCGCAGTAAAATAACGAAGCAATTCTTCGATCCGTATTAATGATAATTTATTTTTATTTACTATTATTCTTATTTATTGTATCCTTAACATATTAATTATTATAATATCAAATGTGAATTATATAGATCTGTTATTTATTTTTAATATGTAAGTTTTGAACTTAGCCATAAATATAAGCGTGAACTACCAATATGGCTTACGTTGTTATTTCTATAAGTTATTTTATTGATTGAAAAAATAAAATAAAATAAAAATAAATCAAATCGATCTAACTTCAGGTTAAGCAGTACTACTGCGACCGACCGCGGATGGGTAACCATCTTGACTTAACCAGTTTTCCTCCAGAGAGCACGGTATGCCGTCAGTCTCGGTTGCCTATTAATTCATTTATTATTCAAAAACTTATTGCACTAACACTTTCTACCAATACGAACAATAAGTTAGATATACAATAAGTACCTTAGACTAAATTACTTGAAATTACAAAAGAATGTGACACATATTATCAAAGTTGTTACTAATTTAATTTGAATAATATCAACATCTGGATGCTGAGCATTCAGGGCGTTGATCAGTGCCAAGGCGTGATTAGGCGCGTGTACTGATTGGGAGTGGATAGTGAGCATCGTGACAGCGTGGTTGCATAGTCGATATTATTGTTAAGCAATAGATAATAGTGCATTAGAAGAGCACACTTTCAGCGCAGTTGCAGCGTATCTATACCCACCATTCCAGATACGAAAAGAGACGGATATAAATGAGGATAATAGCCGTACAGTTTTCCATATAAAAATCGTCCGAATTTTCTCTGTACCTTAATGTATCCGCATTGTATCGTACTTCGCCCAGATAATTAAATTAATTTCTAAACCGCTTTGCACAAAGGCAAAGTATAACACAGCGATAGCGCTCCAGTCCTGAAATCGGGCAGACTGTCTCATCACGCACCCCACCGACTTAAATCCCTTGCTGCAGATAATAGATAGATGCGGTTGAATGTTAAGGCATTGTCAAGAATGACAGGTAGATCACGTATCTGCGTGACACGCTCCAGTGGGATTAAACATATATAGGCAGATGTTACGGGTAATCAGAAGTTAGAAATTCTGTATTAGAGTATGGTATTGCCCCGTGCTGGCTTAAGTAGGTTTGATTCAACCGCTCTTCGTTCTTCTTCTTCTTTCATATCAATGGTACTACAAACTTATATTACTACCGCCCAGTGCGTGGCCACACCAATTGCGCGTTTTGTAGCGTCGCCGCGGCGTCGTCGTACAGATCGTGCAAAGAGCAGCTGTAAATACCGCTCTTCGTTAAATATTCATATTCAGCCAAAAACGTTAGATTAAAAACAAGCTCGGCGAATTATGAAAAAATTAAGCAATAAAAATAAGTAGTTATAAGTTCTGGTTATCGTGATTTACTGATAATAATGTAGGTATGTGAGTGCGTCCGCTTCCGTATGCGATTCGTTTTAACTATTACAATACAACGTAGTTTTTTTTACTATATTAGTTATATTGCAGGCATGTTTTTTTGTTATTCAATCTGTTTTTTGTTTTAAATGCCTATACTAACTATAATATATCATTTACATGTTATATATGAACAACTCAAACAAATAAATATAAAAATACATACTGATGACTGCTCCGTTGGTCTAGTGGTTAACGTATGCGCCTCTAATCGTGAGGGATCGGGTTTGATTCGATTTCTCCCCTTCAGGAAATTCTTCATAGCGGCACAGAGTTGGATTGCAATAGGCACACCCACTATCAGGTGAAGACGTGTGGTTGTAACCCCTTGTAATCTCTTTCCCACAGGGCCGCACCGACATCCAGCAACGCCTGTGTGCAAATCTATGAAGCGCCTCTTTCTTACCAATTCATGTTTCAACTATTTTTTTAAGAGTAGGACGCCAACAACACTAAAATTGCCACCGAAGTATTTTTGCAATAGTATGATATATTGCTTTATTTCGTACCAAAAGCACTTTGCAATATTTTCTTTAAAAAATTAAGTAGCGGCTTAACCATATAGAATCTGGGATTTCCGTAAAGCCCATTCATTATTAATATTTTTCTTTACAAACAAAGAAATGAAACGCAAGTGCCTTACTCGTCTAGACTATTCTATGTTATAAGAGACATACAGTCAAGGAGCATTGAAGGCGCTGATATTTTAATATTTTCTTTAAAAATTAAGAAGTTAATTTCGTTGGCGGCGGCGCCCCTATTGTCTTAGCGCCTTCGCACATATGGACGGCTCGGCCCTGCTGCCACACCCTGCTAGGTAATGAAGGCGTGATGTTATGTGTAAACTTTGACAACTTGTAAGAGGTAAGTATCGCAGCTCATAGCGTAACCGCCATTCCTTCGTCCCTGCCTACCACCATGGGAAATGAGGCGTGGAGTTATGTATGTAATAGTATCCACCATCAATTACCTACAATCCAAGCTTTATTGTATCACATAGAATTAAGTTACAATCGCAAGGCTACAACTACAATTACATATCCTTGGCACAGCGTATGTCTATTCGAGTACAGCCGTTACGGAGGTCGCGGAATAACATACAGACTGATTATTTAATTTCACGGTTACCTTAAGGTTCACCAAGAGGCCAATTTAGATAATTGTTAAAATTGTGGAGGAATAAATGGGGGTGGAGCTCTTGTGAACGAGCTCGAGGAAGGAAGCACCACCGTGTCACCTTTAACCTGCCATCAAATAATAGTGCTTGCTTCTAGCACATGTAAATAATAATAAATAATAAATATGCCACAACTCACACACAAGATCATCTAGCTCCAAACTAAGCAGAGCTTGTACAATGGGTACTAGAATAACTGATACTAATACAAATATACTTTTCTTTTGTAAATACATACTAATTATACATAAAAACACCCAGACTAAGACAAACCCCCATGTTTATGCACACAATGATTTGTCTTAAGTGGGAATCGAACTCACGACCTCGGCGTCGCAGGCAGGTACACTACCCACTCCGCCATCCGGTGGTCATAATAGTTGTCTCTTCATACATAACATAACATAACGCCTATATTACCCAGAAGGGTGTGGCAGAGGTATTCAACACCCACACTTCACCTGTTATGTTTAGGTCCCATGGGATAGGGGTGAGCCTATCGCCATCCACCGGGTACAATTCCAATTCCGGGCTGCTATTGTGAATTTCCTGATGGAAGGTTCACAAACAACACTGTGCCCGACCCAGGCATCGAGCCCGAGACCTCGACCACTAGCCCATAGAGGCAGTTATCGCTGAATGAATTGCCGTGGTCGTGAAAGAAAAACGCACACATTCTATATTTAGAATAAAGAATGTGTCGTGAATCCCTAGAGATATCGAATATTTTCTTATTCATAAAAAAGTACGTTTAATATGCATAAATAATTAAAAAACGTGTCCGTAAATAAAAGTTTCCTTATTTATTTAGGCATGAAATAATTAATTAAGAGTTCTTTGTTTTAGTGCTTTATTTTGTGACTAATTTAGTTATAAAATATTTAAGTATATTAATAGATTAAAGTATATTTGAGAAAGGAACAACATTCATATAATTACCCATGTTTCGCCAGTAAATCACCTACCAAATAAGTACGCAACATTACCGGGCCTTACCCTTGACATTTACGTTTGCAATCAGCTGATACATACGTGCGTGTGCGCCGTGTGACGTCACTGACATGTGCGCATGCGCAGGGCTTTCCGTATGGAGAGCAACACGTTTATGGAGAAAGGTTGTTGAATCATGAAGGTATATTAAATGGCTATTTCTAGGGCGGCAGTACCACCGTCTCACCTTTACAACAACAGTCCCGTATCTAATACAAGTCCCACTGCTGGGCTCGGGCCTCTTCTCATAATGAGAGAGGTTAGGCCATAGTCCACCGCGCTGGCCAAGTGCGGATTGGTAGACTTCACACTCCCTTGAGCAGTTTTAGGCACTCTCAGGCATGCTGGTTTCCGCACGATGTTTTCCTTCACCGTTAGCGAGCGATAATTTTTATGACAAATACACACATATATCTTCAAAAAGGCGAATCTTAACGATATATTGACAGAGGTGTATGCCGTGGGTTCGAACCCGAGTCCATTGACTTCGCTGCTTTACGTCTCACCTTTAACCTGCTGCTAAATAGTAGTGTTTGCGTTACTATGTGCCCGTTTGGTGGTGAAATTACCAGCACGTCAGGTTTAACACCGTAGTCCTCAGATGAAGTGCACGTTTACAATCTACATTTGTGGATTGCTTACTACTGTGGTACCGTCAGATGGACTAAACGTTCGTTCACTCCATACGTTATCGTAAATCAATCAATCTGCCGAGCCTTTGTCCCAATTAGACCGGGCTCCGTTGTCTAACGGATTTAGAAAGAAAATAAATTTATTTAGTGCCAACAAATGGGACACAGAAAGTTAACAATATTCAGATTATGAAAAATACACAACATTTAGTTAGAAATATGCCCCATGGTTGCACTAAATAGGTCCTGATTCAGCATATTGTCAGACTCAGGTCTGACGCTGATTTTCAATCAGGCCTAAGTGACAACACGGATATCAATATGCTCTTAATAATAAAACACATCAAAACAACAAAATATACAGCAGATACATAAACCAGATACATAGAATAGTGGGCAGAAATAAAAGGAAAATAAACAACAAAAAAACAAAACAAAAGATATAAAAAGACTGAAGCAAGTAACATAAAACAAAAAATTAAAAAGGCTACTGTGATGCGTATAAAAAAAGAGTAAACAAATGCAGAACTAGTATATATATATTTAGCTGAATATCAATATATTACGTAAAGCAGCTGCCATCAGACGTCCAAAACTCAGTACGAGGTAATACGATACTCTTTGTTAGACTAGTTGTCAGACTTTCTGGCCTCTGACTGCCCGTTACGATTACCATAGATCTTCAAAATGGCAACCGGTACCGACGGTATTACGTGCTCTCCGAGGCACGGATGAAAACTCTTTCTTTCGTCTTGATCTGATACTGATAAATTATATAATGGAACCCTCCTAAAGTAAATAATAAAAACCGCATCGATATCAGACCAATAGTTTTCGATAAAACCGCAAACATTAACTTCGTATGTTTGCGGTTTTATCGAAAACTATTGGTTTAGACGTAGGTACATACAGGTCGAATACAGACCCTCCTTTTTTGAAGTCGGTGGTAAATATCCATATTTTTCACCACATCAATGTCATTTGTACGCAAAGGATAATTAAAATAATCACAGACCACCTTTCCAATACCGTAATTTCTTTTATACCAGTTGATATTTTATCCGTACATAGTCAATGTCCTTAGTACACAAGTTATACTGACATTACGTCAAGTGCGAGTCGGTAACAGAGTAGATCACTTTCTTAAAGAGCAAGGTGACCGCACTCAGTAATAGGGAGGGGAAAAGTATCGATAAATCGGTTAAATTAGGTTTTATACTGCGTAATATAAATAATTGGTTTCCACTTATTGGGGCTTAAGCTACGTTTCCATTGAAGTAGATGGAGCGGCGTAGACGGTATTGGCCAATCACAGTGCTCGAAATAGTGTGAATTGGAGTTTCAAATAAAACAAATAAACACGCGGCCTGAGCGAGGTCGAGCGGCGTTTAACACTGCTGAGCAGAGACGAGCAGAACGGAGTGGAGTAGAGTGGAGTGTAGCAATGCAGCGCAGCGTTGAGCGGATTTTATAATTTAATATAAAATATCGACGGGTGTAAAACGACAAATCGTGGCAACTCTTCGTCGCATTACATTTTTTTAATATAACAGTGAATATATGTACGAATAAGTATGTCTTATCAAATAAAATACATGAAAAAAAGTTGCGAATTTAATGATAAATTTTAATACAGCATCTTTTTTTTAATTTGTTACACCAATCCATCGATATTAATACATCTGGACGTGCACTCCCCTATCGCCTCGTGTCCGGTGACAACCTGTCACTTGACTTGACACTCTCGGCCATCGAGTGACGCGTCATTCGATACCAACCAGTTTATTACCTTCGATTAATCGAGTATCGACTAGACATAGACTTAGATATGTAATTAGAGAGGCTTTGATAGTTATACTATATGTCATCGTTCAAGGCTGGTTTCAATTATACTTTTCAGAAATTTGTCATTAAAATCAAATTGATTTTGCACCGAAGATAATAGCAAAGTATATTCTTCTTCTACTTTCGTGTCGATGGCTGCAGTCATATTCTATTAGTCCAGTGCGTGGCCACGCGGATAGCGCTCTCATCGGCTTTCATGAGCTTCCTTTGTGCAGGTGGTGGAGCAAGTGGGACCGGTCATGAGGTGGGCCAGAGTCTGTACAGCGCCACACTCGCAATATAGGTCCGATTCGTCAAGAAAAACCCACCTTACCAGGTTCTGTTTGCTTCGACTGACTTGAGTTCGGAGCCAATTGAGCGACTTTTAAATCGATCTTGGCAATTCGTGGCCAGGTGGAAGGCTCTCGTTAATTGGGACAAAAGGTTTCGGAAGAGATGTCATCACACGATAGGGTTTCCACGCACCGGATAAAATTTTTACGGCTATTTAGCCGTTGAAGCAGTGGTGTTATTGTGCATTGGGTTTCTGTTGTCTTCGTCCGATTTAGTTTGCTCTATAGAGCTTGGCACGGTTCTACGAATTTCCGGTGGAGCGATTCCGGCCAGTGGATACAGCATCTCAACTAGGGTCGGCTTAAGGCAACCTGTAATGATCCGGCATGACGAAACGTTAATGTCCGGTCTAAGGTGAAGGTAAGGTAGCAAAGTATATGAAATAAAGGCACTTCTTTTTGTTAAATATCTTGTTATAAATTTATAAATCCTTCTATTTGGTGTTATTACAAAGATACTGATCGACGTTAATCTATGTATTTGACGTTTAAAGAGCGCACAATTGCGCACGATCGATGTTTGTGTAATAAATAACACGCTTAGATTCATGTTATGAAACAAAGCTCTCTGTTGTGTCTGTCCATATGTTCGAAATAAACTCAAAAACTGCCGAACTGATTATCATGGGGTTTTACCACTAGATATAGTGATTCGAGAATAAGGTACAAATACATAATTGTTAATGTTATCGACGTTACAACGCGTCCGGTAAAAAAAAGGCATTTATACGGTGACCTGTAGATATAAAACAACTTATGTTAAGATTGACATTCGTTTTTTTTTAACGGCCGTGTAGTCCTCCTGATAGTAAGTAGTAACTACAGCTCATGGACTTCAACAAACCACAAAAGCAGATTGTAGATGCGTCGTTTCATCTGAGGACTACGGTGTTATACTAATGTGCCAGTAATTTCATGGCCTGATCTCACCACCAAACCGGAACACAGTAATGCAAGCACTACTATTTGGCGGCAGGTTAAAGGTGACACGGTGGTGCTGCCGGCCTCGTGCTCGTTCACAAGAACTCTGCCACCATCAGTGTTTTGTAAGCCCTTAAAAGTATTCATCCAGTCGACTTTCACACGAAACCGTCTCATTAGCCGCTAAACTCTGACCCATACAACATCTCCATACAAACGTTTGGATCCTTTTATACATCGCATAAAGCTGTATCGCTCCCATGCAATTACTATCGATTATCGCGAGACGAATCGATTGCAACACCGAGATAACCTTTGTGTATCGATAAATCTGAGGGCAGCACTAGTGCGGTTTTTTGTTAAGTAATTTTGTTATAATTAGTAAAGAACAGAGTATTTTGGCACGGGACTAATTTCATTTCTGTTAAGTGCCGAGTCATAAAAGAAAATAGCTTTGTCCTTGAAATTGCTACAAACATACTTAAAAAGAGTGTAATTTCAGCCTTTTTTCTATTTGATAGCTGCCGCCCTCGGTTTCATCCATGTTAATTATTTCGTTTATAACGGTATGTCAAACCTAATTTGCAAAAAAAAAATACTGTTATTTGTAGAAGTATCGCCGTGCGTTAAGCTCTCAAAAACTCGAAAACGGCTAGATTATAGAGATGAGCCACTAACGTTGTTAAATCTCGTAAAATAACATAGCAGCTCACCTCTAATAGACTAATTTGAATAGGTGGTTAAGGCTAAAAAGAAATAAACTTCAACAATAACATGATCCGTACAGAAATCTTTGAGTGCACGGCTCAACTTTAGGTAGACGTGCCAACGTCTAGCGGGTCAATTACATACTTTTTAGGGTTCCGCAGTATCTACAAGGAACCTTTATAGTTTCGCCATGTCAGTCTGTCTGTCTGTCCGAGGTATAGCGTCGAAACCGTTATTTCTAGAAAGCTAGAAAAGAAAAATTTGCATTGATATGTATGTTAACTGTTTCAAAAAAGTGGTAGAATATAGTGGCTGATTTTGTTTTACCCCATAGTGTGGGGTATCTTGTAGAGTACTTGAAATAATTTGTACATGATACAAAAACCTTTAAAAATAATGACTTGTGTGAAGTTGTTACTTGTTCAATACTGATAGAAAACTCCTTTTAAGTCTAAATATGTTGGCATGACTAGCTACGGAACCCTATCGCGCGTGATCCGACAAGCACTTGGCTCGTTTTTAATTATAGTTCTTAAGGAAATAAAAGTTCGAAACGGGTAATATAAGTAAACATGAACGCAATTCGGCATACGTTAGATTTGACATTGCCGCCATACTTGTGTCATGTTAATGACCCCATTACTCCCACACTTACCTTATATTTACTAAACCCCCTTTGTTTTCACACACATGAATGAGCTCAATCGTGAGATCATAGTGTGCCAGTTCACACAAATACAATATGTTATAATTATGTTAAGTTTGTGGGTCGAAAAGTGGTGTGATCTGTGAATGAAGTGCTGAAGTTTGAGAATATCTAAATATATCTAATATATATATACTCGTATATAGATATATATATTAGTCTCCATTAGACTTATTCCTAGATGATACAGCTCAGTTTGTAAGATATAAATAGATGTAAATAGTTGAGACTAAATTGGACGTGGTGGAACTATTTTAAGAAGTGTCGAGACACTGCGATCTCCTTTTTGGAAATGAACGTTCGAGGTAATAATTAATTGTTTGTTGTTTCCACAGAATAGGCTCCGTAACTAGTGGACTCTCCGTAACTATAGCCTGAGCCATAATGAGCTATAATTAATACTCATTACAGCTACATTAGCGTCAGTAAATTCGCACAAATGATAGATTTATGATTGTAGACGAAGCTCACGACCGCACCAGACTACAATTTAATTCTGCGTTATTTTGCCAAAACCACAAATACATACAAAACCTTGTAACAGCTCCTTGTGAATTTTCTCACATAACGCCAGCTAAAAGAACCAACTGTAACATTGATATAATCGGTAAGTACCATATTCAGGTAGCGATAGAATCTCTCTGAAGTAATATGTACTACCTAAGTAGCGGCTAAGTACTTACTTACTCTTTATATGGTGAAGTTGGGCAAGAGATTATATTTGTCTTTGAGTGTAGGTTTGAGATGAATTGCTTGTGGAACTTATTTAGTTTGTAATAATGTTGATAAATGAGCTTTACGTTTAACGAAGGTTAAGGCTAAGCCCGACAAAGCTGTTTAAAAACCCGATACATACACATACATACACACACAGATACACATCTACCTTACTCGCAATCAGGGCGCACCAGAATACCAGCGCTGCAGTGCTGATATGCTGCAGTAGTATGCTGAGGTGTGTACCTTTTTTGGCACATCAATTTTATTTTTATTATAAGTAGTTTCAGAAGTTATACTAAGCATAAGATCTGCCAAAATAAACGTTTCTTTCTTTCCTTCTTCTTCTTATACATCTTTTAACTACGTGTCTGGGGAATGTCCATGAATATATATATACAACCGACACGATTTTGCGACATTTGAGGACTATCGCATTATACTAAGAGATAGGAAAAAAATATAAGACCGGCAGGCAATTCTACTAAAGATAGGACAAATGGATGAACGTGACGTCACGAAATAATCAATAAGAAGTTGAAACTACGGTATAACAAGTATGTCTCATTTTACTTATGTTCCAGTGTAGAGGTCCGAGACAAACGGTAGCAGCAGTGGCGATTGGTCACTCAGCGGCGTGCGAGGGAGAGGAAGTTCAAAGAAAGAAGGCCTCACCCAGCATTGAGTTATCTTTTAGAACTAAACTGCTGCCGTGTCTGGTGCAAGACCTATGTCACCACTAAATCAGAGAACCATTAAGTACCGATTTGGTGGTGCGTGCTTCTTCGTCAAATTCCTTGTGAAAACCTAATAGTCCTAGAGTAAATACAGATTTTATTTAAATATCCATAAAGATAAAAAAAAACCTTTTATTCCATGCTACGTAGTTACATTCAAAATCATCATAAATATCACATTTAGATAAATTTTTAAATAATTTCTACTTATAAATTTTTTATAATTTATTTGAATGATTTAATATCTATATATTTGAATGATTGCAAATAAAATAAAATATCGCTCTATAAATGAACAATAATAATTTAATCCACTTCTCTATATTAGTACAGTTGGCCAATGAGTTGGTTATGCAGGGCAAAAACTTCTACGCCATAGTAAAAACTGACTGCAATAGATATGCAAGTTTGTATTTGATATTTAATAAGTGTAATATACCCACTATTTAGATATATAACTCACTTATTCATAACTGGTGTCGTAAGTCTTTGCTATGACTTAGAAGTTTTTGCCCTGCATAGCTAACTCATTGGCCGACTGTACATGTGACAAGTCAGTGACCCTTTCTCCCTCACAGCCAGTCACAAAACCGCTACCACCTTTGTCATACTTCATCAACGAATTAGTTCGAGGCCTCTTTAAATCTTAGTAATTAAGGTCACTCCACACTGTCCACAGCCTGCAATTACATGATTACACCAACATTTCATCATTGTACAACGGCTTTATGACAGTTGTTGCTTGTAAAATGAGTAACGCAATTAGTGTGAGCGCGTTCGTCATTTCATTATTGGCACTTTTACGCGACAAATATCGTCTGTCTATCTACCTGATGGCTATGGTAAGAACAGAAATGTATAAATAAATAAATAATAAATAAATATCTCACAACTTACACACAACGCCATCTAGTCCTAAACTAAGCAGAGCTTATAATATGGGTACTAGAATAACTGATACTAATACATATATACAGGGTGGATGCGACATAGCGACATTTATTGAAACCACAGCTTCTATACATGGCCAGTATGCATTTCCACCGTATAAAAAATTCTCTGGCGAAAAAAAAATCCACGTCTTCCGAACAAATTGCACGATCGCAATGTTCAAATTGTTCGGAGAACGTGATTTTTTTTTTTCGCCAGAGAATTTTTATCCGGTGGAAATTGATACTTACCATGTATAGAAGCTGTGGTTTCAATAAATGTCGCTATGTCGCATCCACCCCGTATATACTTTTCTTTTGTAAATACATACATATTATACATAGAAACACCCAGACTAAGACAAACCCCCATGTTCATGCACACAAAGATTTGTCTTAAGCGGGAGTATAATATAAAGAGCAGACATGGTATAAAGATAGACCAACAGTTCTTTAGAGTGTTTTGAAGACAAACTTTTTGCGAGCGATAGAGAAAGCTCACATGACATGTTCCCACTGCGTAAGGGACGTAGCAAGAGAGATAACGGATCGCCGTGGGGACATGATCTCAATTGTAACCGAACAAATTCTTAAATTGCTCTATAGGTTGGTGTATTCATATGTTCTCCTTGGTATGAGGTAGGCGGCAGAAGCATAATGTAAGTCTCTAATTGATTGATACATAGCATTTAGCCACGCTTAGCAATCTAATACTATGAACAGTCCCGCTTCAAGTCAAAAAAAAAAGATTATCCACATCTGCGTTGTATATTTCTTATACTTATTTACTTTCATCCATTTTTTCTTACTGTATTTATCTACCACTTACCATCACAAAAACTTTCAGCTAATTGAATGATTGCTATTTTAAGAATGTTATCATATTTAATTTATTTAAAACTTAACATATTTGAATGTCTATGCCCAGAAAAAGTCTGAATTCATCTGATTCACCGGGGAATCAAACCCGAAACCTCGCGGTAAGAGGCGCTTACGCTAAACACTTGTCAAACGAGTCATTCCAGGACTCTTTTGCAATACAACTTAAGGTATAGGGCTCCCTCTCCAGATGGACGGACGACCTGAAGAAGGTTGCTGGAGAGACTGGATGCGGAAGGCGAAGGACCGGGAGTTGTGGCGCTAATTGTCCAGAAGTAATACTAAATAATAATGATGAAATTTATAAGAACAAAACTAAGTAAATTGCGACGAAATTTGGATAAAACTAAATGCATTACATGACCATTTCATCATACATTTGTATGCGATGTAGATAAACGACAGTATAATGAGTTGTTAAAAATGTAGCGCAGGGTTGCGTCACTCGAACTTGCACTTGAAGCGGCCGGGAGGAATGTAGGGCTGTGCTGTATCAATTACGTTTTATTACGTTAAGTAAAAATTAGTATTTTTTTATCTAAAAGAGGTGGCAAACAGACGGGCTGATGGAAGGGTGTTATCGTAGAATATGAATGCTAGAAACAATGTATTTTTTTCATATATATACATATAGACCGTCTAATGGTAAGCAGTTACCGTAGCCTATGGATACTTGCAACACCAAAGGTATCAGTCATGTGTTGCCGACCCATTAAAAACCTATTTGTTTTCTTTTTACCCGACTGCGTCAGAAGGAGGGTTATGTTTTTCGAGCGTATGTATGTATGTATGTATGTATGTCTATTTCTTTGTACCACTCTACAGCCCAAACGGCTAGACGGATTTTGACATATGAGGTGTCGTTGAATTCGTCGAAACAGTGATAGTGACATAGGCTATATAAATTTTCAAAATGGCGCCGGCAAATGAAAAAAAAGGGGGGGGAGGTATGGATTTTCTTTTCATCATAGTAATATGGGTATCAAATAAAAGGTCAATGAAAAAACCATTTCAAAAATATATATTTCTTATCACATTTATATTACTGATTAAACACAATTTACCAATTTATATATCGGCACGCTCGCGCGCCCGAAGTGGGTGGAAGTTAGTTTGTATGTTCGCTCACGCTAATCTTGGAAACTGCCGGTCGTATTTGAATAATTGTTTTTGCATTTGATAGTTTAACTCACGATTAAGGCTCATTGATCTCAAAGAGATTTGATTTCTACGGTGACAAACGATATTGTTTGTCCCCGCCTGCAACATCATAAAGAATTTAGTTTGACATATTTCATTTGTTGTTAATGAATTTAATGTAGATAATGCTATACTTGTTTTTATCTTTTCAGTTCTTTTTTTTAAGCAGTCGGGTTTTTTGTTTTTTTAATTAAAGAACCCCATGCTGTATTACCTTGGGCAAATCAAGGAACTCATTTCACAATTTTATCGTGCATGTATTGCCGAATCGGTAATCCTATATAATTGAAGAATCTCGCCTTGGAGAAACTTCGCCAGGATATACTTGCAGCAACTACACAGGGCGTTGAAAAGTTGTCTTAGTTATTTTAGAAATAGTCATCAGTCATCCTTATCCATATTACAGCATCCCTAAGAACTATCTCCTTTTTTGAGTAATTATTTATAAGCTTTTCTTGTGTGTTAAAAAAATAATAACCCAGAAGGGTGTCGCAAAGGAGTATAACACCCACACTTCACCTGTTATGTTTACCTATTGCCATCCACTGGGCAGAAATCCAACTCCTGTACCATTGAAAATTTCCTAACGGAAAATCCCATATAACCCGGGCATCAAACTCAAGATCTCGCGGTAAGTGGCGCATATGCTAACCACTAGTCCAACGTGGCAGTTAAAACGAGTGCCTTAGTGTCTATTAAAGATTTTTCTCAGATTTTTATTGTTGGTTTATAATTATATTTTCCGTGACAGCCCTAACCCCACACAGCTCCCCTCAATGACGCAATTATTACCATTTATTATAATAACCTTTAATACCATTGTTTCTGAACTACAGCTGTACCAACTACTGTTTGTTACTGAGTTACTGCTTAGTGAGAATTCATGTCTCGACTTTCGACATGTCCTACTTAATATGGCACTAGGTAGGAGTAGATAGATAGATAGATAGAATAAGCTTTATTGCACACCAAAAAATAAGACACAAAATAGAACATAAATAAACATTAAGACATGTACAATGGGCTAATAAATATCGCTAAAAAGCAATATCTTACAGGCAACCTTTGGATGGACAAATAGCAAGTTAGACTGATATGGGGCAGTTTAAGGTGTAATAGATGAGATAGAAGGTTCACTATAACTAATATTTACATAAATTTACAAATTCAATAGGTACATTTACCTACAAATTAAATATATATTATATTAACTTACATAGGTATACTTAAAATAAATATGTACATATCACTATTTATATATTAAATACATACATATTATTATAAATAAATATAATACATACATATAATAAAAACAGAGCATAAAAAGAAATGTATCAACAAGTTTTACTCATGCATCTGAAAGGACTGGCAATGTGAATAAATAATGGTAAGATTTATATAGAGGATACCTAAGTAATGTTCTTTGACTATTTTTTTAAAAGAGTTAATAGTTTTGGCGCGTCGAATAGACTCGGGCAATGCATTCCACAGACGTGTTGCTTGAACCACAAAGGATTAGAGATTAGAGATTAGGAGTACTATGGGACAAGCTAAAAGGTCGACCTTTGTGGACAGAAGTCATCATCTGCCGAGCCTTTTTCAATTGCATTGGGGTCGACTACTAGTGTAACGGATTTAGCTGGATATCAGTATTTTACGTGGAGCGACGGCCATCAGACAACACAGTACGAGATAATACGAAACTCTTTGTTAGACTACTTGTCAGACTTTCTGGCCTCTGATTGCATTTAGATTAAACCGAATCTAATGATCGGTCTCGCCGACTAGTCGGCCAGACCCGTAGTCATATCATCCCTTACCGTCTCTAGTACTTATATCTATGGCTTAACTCACACTTACAGACACTTAAATTCACTTTCACATTCAAGATATTGTAATGATTGATGAAAGTGATTTTAAGCGGCGCGAATAGAGTACAATTATTATTATTTTCGTATGACGATTCTAAGTGCTTTTTGAAGTCTAAGGAATAAAGATATATTCATTTCGTTTCAATGACAGCTGTCATGACGTCACATGTTACTTTCACAAAAGCGCACCGGATCTAATATCAATCATATACTTCCTTACATCCAATACTATTAGCGTTTACAATACCAACATCGTGAAAATATGGCAACGCCCTTATCTTCACAAGCGGTTTGAAGGTTAATGCTCCGCTCCCGAGGGGTGTTGCGTGATTTTATATAGCCTACATCCTTTGTTGATATGTAGGTTTTCCAAAACTTTAAGAATTTTTCGATTCGAATTAGTAGTAACTGAGATGAGCGCGTTCGAACAAACACATTAAACATAAAATAAAGTTGAAAATTGCATAACTAGAGCGTAATGTAAATGCAAATTATAATTGTCACTATATTATTATTACCAAGATAACTTTGAGTATACAAAACTGTTTTAATATCCTTTAAATTAAAGCAATAAGGTTCAAAATTGATTGTGTTTTATATACATTTGTTGAACAATTGTTTGGTGTTTAAGAAGGCAGCAAGGTCCGGCTGTACCGACCGGCCGTGATGGAGGAATGTGGGTGAAAGGCGACGCAGGGGTGAGAGGGGGATGGTCGGGGGGAGGAGGGGGACACGTCAGCGGAAGATAATGAGTAAATTCCTTTGATTGATTGTTGGGCAATTGCTGGGGCTATTATATTAGGTATGGCTGAAAAGTGTAAGCCATATCATTTGTTACATATCATAATATTACGCCTATATTACTCAGAAGGGAGTGGCAGAGGTGTTTAATGTGTATATCCCGCATTGTATATGCTTTATTTCATGTTTAGGTCCCATGTAATAGGGGCCTATCGCCATCCACCCGGGCACAATTCCAACTTAGTGCTTTAATGAGGATTACCTACCAAATTCCAAACAAACACTTTTGCTCAACCCGAGAACTGAAGCAAAGACCTCGCAGTGAGAAGTCACATAGGCTAAGCAGTCCAATCACTCACAGTTTCTACACAGTCATCAAACTGTGTAGAAACAACAGTATACAATTATTATAGCCCAGGAGCCCGTGAGCGCCCAACCTACGTCATTTTATAAAAGCTGTCAGTTTCCCTGTTTGTGCCTCTAACATAGCTAAGTATGATCACTAAATATCGAGTTTAGATTATTGTGCGTTGGGCAATATTAAAAACATTACGTAAAAAACTTTTTTAACGTAATTTTTGCACGTTTTGTTTGAAAGAAGTTTCTTCCATCATTAACACTCATATCATGGTGCCAACTCAATGTCAGACACTTAAATTTATAAAAATAAAGGTGTATTTCAAAGATTTGGAACAATGACATCAATCTGTTTTTGGCTTCACTTAGCTTAGACTTAGACGAAGTCCTTGTATGAAGACTATCGATCTAGGCGTTATTAATCTATGGGTTTGATCCAGTGATCTACGCAACGGAGCCGCTGGCTGAAAGCCCACAAATAATTCCGTCCATATTTGACAAGATGTCTGATAAACTTGTCAATGTAATCGACGGCGAACGTCTCTGAATCGACGAAGGCGATCGACGGCGCATCGCAAATGTCGATCTAATGCCAGACAGACATTTAAATTGTTTGTTGATATTATCTTCGATCTTTGATAGTCGAGTATGCTTGCTTTGTTTGTAAAATAAGGCTACGAAATGCCTTGTTGGTCTGGCGGTGTTTGCGGTAGTTTGCGTACCGTCAAATACTGATATATTGATTGTTGGTCTGGCGGTGTTTGCGGTAGTTTGCGTACCGTCAAATACTGATATATTGATTGTTGGTCTGGCGGTGTTTGCGGTAGTTTGCGTACCGTCAAATACTGATATATTGATTAGTCATAGTCATTAATTAATAAAAAATTAAATTGTGTTTGAAAACATTACATAATTAAAAGATATTAACAATGAAATTAAAATAAATAATTAAACAATAAATTCATAAAAATAATTCCACATTAAGATTTATAATAGTTTTAATTAAAGAAATAGTAATAGTAAGTATAATAGTAAGTAAATAGTAGTAGTAACAAGATTAATACTAATAATAGCCATCAATTAATTAACAATTCGTCAAAAGAGTAAAGACACCTGTCCAAAAGGAAAGCTTTCAGATTCGGCTTAAAGGCCCCCGGGTATAATGCGCTCTTTATGTCCTCAGGTAACTTATTAAATAGTTATACAGATTGATACTTAGAGTTGTGTTTGACTATATTTAATTGCGGATCAATATTCGACCTTATATCCTTTCTGCGACTCTTTTCCCTTGTCTCTCTTTCTTCACTATTTTCGAAACATTCTATATATTTTTTTTAATGGTATAATACTACCAGAATGTAATGGCTTGGGACGGTTAGAATACCTAAACTTTCAAAATGCGATCGACAACTTTCAGTTTGAGGTATACGAACCATAGTTTTGTAATATAATATTCTTCGGAATCCGTTTGACTGGGAGCCCATTCCCAAAGTTATTGGAAGACGAGACGGTGACGCTGCCTTCTTTGAGATTTTATCACGCCTACCTGTATTAAAAAATCTGCACTTGACCTGTTATGTTTAGGCCCCATGTGAGAGATGAGCCTCTAGCCATCCATCGGATAAATTTCCAACTTCATACTGCTATTGGGCCTGGGACGTGCGACAAAAGGCGCATACGTAACTAGATCAACAAGGCAGTTTGAGGAATCAGATATAAATGTACCTCAGACATAACACCCGCGGCACAATCGAGGCAGCCTGTAATAAATCGTTCTCTCTCGATTTGGCAGTCCTAAGTGAAGGGGCGTGTCGTGTCGAGGCATGCTCTTGTTCTATCTGCATCTTATTCATGGGGCCAAATATGTTTAGGTACCAATTATATTGAAAAAATTGCATAGTAAGAGTTAATAAGTATATGATAGGTAAGCGTGCTCCACCGTAGACCGCATCATCACTTACCATCAGGTGAGATCGTGGTCAAACGCGTGCCTATCCACCATAAAAAAAAACACATAAAAATTCAATTGAATTGAGAACCGTCTCCATTGTTTTAAAGTCGGTTAAAAACAATAGGTGCCATGTTCATGTTTCTAATCCGTAAACTGTTTGTTTGTGCATAGATCAGTTGAAAACAACAATGAGAACTGATCTATACGTGATCATTAATGTAATGAAGACACGACTCTATTGTGGAGGCGTGGTACGTTTATACAAATGATTTATTGTATGTATGTGTATGCAATGTGGTTCATTGAGAGAAAGATTAATTACACGTAAGATTAAATTTGATGTTATATTTTATGCCTACGATGAAATTGATAAAATAATGGATTCCATTGAATAATAGAGATTTGTGCCTCTTACCCAGTAAGGATTGCTTGCTTCGATTCAGCCAAATTTATGTTCCACTAGCTTATTTTGGCCGCGTATTCGTCCGCGTGGAATCCGTTGTTATAAGGTAATACCTACTGCTGCAGTTTAAGACCCGTTAAACCTGACTGCTGCGCATCTGTGATGTTAAATATCTTTAAACCTTCTTTAAGAACTAGACTATCAAACACAAAAAAAAATATTGTAATCAAATCAGTTTTTACCGAGGTTAGCGCGTAAACTAACTTTCTGTAGCGGTTTCGTCTGCGTGGTAGGTACATCGATATAAAGTAGCCTACGCTATGTGTCATGTAGATCGGTTGTTATGCCCGGTTTACATTATTCCAGTCCAGCGATCCAGTCCAGTACTGGATTGCTTACTGGAAAAATGTAAACCGGCACTGGAATGAACTGAATCCAGTAAGCATTCCAGTCCAGTAACTGGATTTGCGGTCTACTTTTCAGTCCAGTACGATCAATCCAGTGCAACTGGAATAATGTAGACGGCCAATCCAGTGCCATTCCAGTGCTGACGAAGTACACACGTGTTGGTTGTTTTTGCGGACTTCTTGTAGCAAGAGTGATTGAGCATGTTTAAAACATTTTCGAAACTGATCTCTTCTTGAAATCATTGTCACTGTAGTGTTCACACTTCAAATAACTGGAATAATGTAAACGTAACCGATCCAGTCCAGCACTGGACTGGAATCTCACTAGATCACTGGACTGGAATAATGTAAACCGGGCATATAAAAGATTAGCCGATACAAACAGACAGACAGAGAAAAATGTGTAAATAACTAAAAACTTAATATAACTTTGTTATTTCAAAATTAAAAACGAGACACTTCAATCTAATTTGTATTAATTTGTCTAAATGGATGGTTGCCCGGTGGATGGCGACAGGCTCACCGCCTATCCCATGGGTCCTAAACATAACAGGTGAAATGTAGGAATTGTACACCTCTACCACACGCTTCTGGATAATACAGGCGTAATGTTATGTTATGTAATACGATGACGCCAAATGGAAAGTGCCGACGCTTATATGTACGTAGCAACCCTTATCCCATGGCAGCTCGTTAGGAAAAGCTCACCTACCCTCGTAACAAATGAGAAGTATCAGTAGCACGAAACAACAAACGTGCTACTATAACTATAGTAAGTATATATAAGTAAGTAATATTAATCTTAGTCTAAGTTCACGACTTACTCACGTTCAGCGAAGCTTTTATCTTCATAAATCTATACAGGGTGAACTCTTATATAATTATAGGAATGAATGAATGAATCTTTATTGGCATAAATATGGTACAAAAGTTGTTTATAATATTGTACGGCTTAATCAAACATGCAAATCCAATTTTTTTTAAATTAATTATACGAATATTTATTACAAGCACAAAACCATTAAATTTAACCGTATTATTTGTCAAGTCACAATAATATGTCCAATAATAACTAAAAATAAACTCAAAAAGATGTGCAACAATAAATAATTAAATGTCAGAATAATAACATGTCAAAATATAACAAGCGTTTTGCGATTTTCAAATTAGAAAACCTTGTTCTATGTCTTTTAGTTTTTATACGAATAGCACTTAATTTTGATTTTGTTGTACCGACATAGCCATGATCATAAAATGAGTTTGACTTAAAGTATGTAACTTAAAATATTTGCATTTGGTTTCTTTTTACATATATTTAGATGAGGTATTCATTTTATTACTTTCGCGGGCTTAGTCATCATCCCTATTAATTCACCAACAAGATCTAAGCTCTGAATTAACTCACGATAGAAGCTTTCAAGTTTCAAATGTATTGCTAAGTTTACGCTTACATAACTTACACCCTGTATATCGAGCAAGAAACCAGTCGTAACAAAAGGTTGCGCTAACGCTAAGTAGTTCACATTTCAAATGTATTTGATTACGTGCATTTGAGACCTGGATTGTATTACCGAGTACTCAATTATATGTTATGGAAGAACGGAGGCCGCATCAGACAATCTATCTTTGGTAAAGTGAGGATTGCTGCAGTCTGTCCATGGATAGGTTATATTATTAGGATTGGCGACCGGATGGCGGAGTGTACCTGCCTACGACACCGAGCTCGCGGGTTCGATTCCCGCTTAAACAAATCGTTGTGTGCATGAACATGGGGGTTTGTCTTAGTCTGGGTGTTTCTATGTATAATAAGTATGTATTTACAAAAGAAAAGTTTATATATTTTTTTGTAATAGTTATTCTAGTACCGATAGTACAAGCTCTGCTTCGTTTAGGACTAGATGGCGTTGTGTGTAAGTTGTGAGATATTTATTTATTTATTTATATAGATGACCAATCAATACATCATCATCTTCGTCAGTCGTTGGATTTCTTGCTGAATATCAACGTCAACGTCTTTTCCGAGAAAACTTTATGTTAGTATGGCCATACATCTAACAGCCGACCGCAGTTAATATTACTTGACTTCGGCTTAGCCACTATATATTATTATATGGAGTTATTTAGGTACTATTAATTATTACATAGACTTGTAATTGGAAATAAAATAACTGCATATCTAAAAATGAATCTCTATTTCTCCTGGCCACGGCATCACGTGCGAATGGCTGGACCTTTTCTTTTTTGTGTTTGTTATTGTCTGGTTGGTGATGGTTCTTATAAAAGAAAAATAAAATTTGCACGTCAAATTGGCAAATTTAAGAATACTTAACCACCATATTACATTTTCCAATGAATTGATTATGTAGCTTTAGCGCTTTTGACAATATAAACTTTTTAAATGTAACCTTATGGGGTTTACATAACATTGACAGAATGCTTATTACAAAATATCGTCAAATAGAATGTATTCATAGTTAAGACAGAACAGCGTCTGACGGGTCAGTACTAATAGTGTTATATAAAAAAAGTCAATCACAGATCTCAGACTATCAGAGTTGGAATCTAATTAATTTTGAACCAGATGAATGATTTCGGTTCAGTAGAATTGCATTAAGTAATGAGTTCATTCTGTTTAGGAATTGATTGATGCAATCGCGTGCCGATATGACAGAACTATTCATTTTAATTCATTAAGAGATTATCTTGTTATGTGGTGGTTAGTAGAGCTGTAGATTGTAATAATCAATTTGATTCCCATCTTATAAAACTGCTGAATATATTGTTGGTGGAGCGTTCCCAGTTTTTATGGAAGGATTTAAAAGGAAAATAAATGTTCAATTAAATTATAATACAGGAAAAAAAATAAGGATAAGCACGTAGTATTCTGCTTTCTCTGCTTACCATGCATATAGTATAGGGCGTGATTGTAAGTAAGCGATGTATTAATTGAGCTATGCTCTACATTTCATAATTCCGTTCGCGAAACAATCACTTTCATTTTAAGATAAAATCTTAACTGATTAGAACAACACTATTCAATTTTAAATCATATTAAAATAATTGTTATAAATTGTTGGTCATGTTATCATTATTTTTTAGTTTTTTGTTTGTTACGATTTAACTCAAAAATAACTGCACAAATTAAAAAAAACACTTTTATAAGAAATGAAAAACATACAACATGCTTTTTTGTATTTTATTTATGATATATGTCTTTTAAAAAGATCAAGTATATACCGAATATATCTTATCCGACCCACAAAATATAACCTGACCGAATTTAAAAGTGACACAATTTAAACTTAAGAAAGAACACAGCTGTCACTTTCATTTATGTGTGTTATATGTATAACCTGTCAATTAGGTCCCTTAACCCTAACACCTGTAATATTGGGGCTAATAATATTCAACACTATTATAACAAACGTCAAACTTCTTGGCTGCTCGCGAGAGCGAGAACGAGATATGCGTAAAGCATGAACCCTATACGAGTGACTGAGACAATAAATATTACGATCCGCCAAAATCTTTGATTCAACCTATACAAATGTATCAAATAGCGTTCTGATAATACAATGTCCCGAAAATATTTTAGCACATATCTGATGTTGGTTCAACGACGACGATTTATAACATTATTAAGGACCACCGGTTATTTACGATTAAGGCAATCATAATGCCTATTGTATGTCATAGACAATACATCTGATTATTACACAATGTATGAAATGCCGCATGTAATGGCCAGCGGCTGTAGCGGCTTGCTGTGTCGTAATGACGTTTTAATGTAGCGAGAGAGGCGAGGACTTGTCAATGAAAACGGCCTTATAAACTAAATATCTTTCGTCCGCGAGGTGCGTCGATAAAAGTACAGCAAGCTATATATGTGCCGAATTTTATAAAAATCCACTCAACAGTTTTTCCGAGACATCATTACAATCTATGTTTTTAAAACTTCACCAGTCGGCTCGTGACCACGAATGAACAAGTCATTTCGAAACGTTGAGCATAGGCATCTATTTACCTTTATAATAATTACGCGGTTTAGACCATAGATAATACATA
Organism: Hypena proboscidalis; assembly: GCA_905147285.1. Taxonomy (NCBI): domain Eukaryota; kingdom Metazoa; phylum Arthropoda; class Insecta; order Lepidoptera; family Erebidae; genus Hypena; species Hypena proboscidalis. Next base: position 222,072 of record LR990153.1, read on the forward strand.
TAAACTGAAGTTTAGACTCTTTGTTTGATTTTCGAAAAATTATTACAATCTTGTCATTAACTTTAGCATTTATTATACCTATCAGAAGGATACTTGCGATCGAGAGGTCGTGGGCTTAAATCCTGGGCATTACACGGATTCGAAACATCTTCTCAACATAAGCAAAATAAGCTTAGCTGGAGAGAATACTTAAATATCATAGGAAATTAACTTTATCTTCTCTTATTATGTAAGCTTACACCTTAATCAATTCAAATGTTTAAAAACGTTATAAAAATAAGATAATTAGTTTAAAGTCTAGTTTTACAGGTTCCTGTTAGGTCTTAGATAAGCTTATTTGGAACATTTTTGACATGTCCTATGTCAAATTTTTAGATTGTCACTTATCTTAAACTTTATCAGGAAGTGGTGAAATCTTAAAAACTTAAATACGACGCCACAATCAAACGCGCGTTGATGTCTTTATAACGAACAAGAGTTCGTTCTTCTGTTTGATAGTTTAGGCCCAGTATCAAATATTCTCTCTCTAATAATCCATAAAGTTTATGGTCAGGATAAACAAAAAATACCACACAAATAAAAGTGACAGCTGTTTTCCATTTTCAAATGTCAATTATGCTACTTTTATATTCAGTGAGGTTACATTTTATTTGGCGGAAAAAAATATTCGAATCGCATGAAACTGGACGTTGAGCCTCTATATACTATGTAATCATGTGCTAAAATGGAGTGAGCCTACACCGGGTATTCGTGGAAATCAAACCCGAGAACTCACAATGAGCAGACATATTCGTACCTACTGCGCTAACTAATCTAACGAGACTGAATACTATAGCAAAATAACAAAACATAACATCACGCCTATATTACCCGGAAGGTTGTGTTAGAGGTGTACATCACCTATATTTCACCTGTTATGTTTAGGTCCTATTGGATAGGGGGTGAGCCTATCGCCATCCACCTAGCACAATTCCAACTCCGTGCTGCTATTGTGAATTACCTGACGAAAAGTTCACAATTAAAGTGCACGGTTGGCGTAGCGGTTGATTGCACTGTTGGCGTAGCGGTTAAAGCGGTCGCCTCGCCGCTTTTAACTACGCTGGTGTTGTGGGTTCGATCCCCACATGGGACAAATCTTTGTGTGATTCGCAAAGATTTGTTCTGACTCTGGGTGTACTCTGTGTGTGTGAAATATATGTTTGTGAACAACCCCGCGACACAGGCGATATTCCAAGTGCGGGCGTCGTTTAAAAAAAAATAAAATTAACACTTTGCCCGATCTGGGAATCGAACCCGAGACCTCGCTGTGAGAGGTATGCTCCTCTCACAGCGAGGTCTCGGGTTCGATGCGGCTATACGGATCGGCTAACCACTTGACCATCGAGGCAGTTAAGCAAAATAGTTTTACTTATTTATATGTAAATTACAAAACCGACGCAAACTGGTGCCATAAATAAACACACAGTGTTTACACACAGCACACAGACAGACAGTCCCTTGCAAACGAGCTGTAATGGCTTACTTCCTTCATTTGCTCCTTCAATACTATTGCGATATGTCTCACTTAGACTCATAAACTAGGCGTTTGCTATCAAATCTATGCTACTATATCGTTATTTTGTCGAAAGTGATTGCAGCTAGTATTGCAAATGAAAAGTTAGTACTGGTGTGAACTAAATCGTCAAGCGAGCCTATCTAGATTAATATTATAATAATTTTCCAAAAAATAAAGCCGTCTTCAATTGCGAAAAGTTCACTAAAAAGTAAGAAATACTTCAATAATATTCAAAGTCTCGCCTCATCTGTGTATAACTTAAAAGAATACAGTAAACGGCCTTAAGGTGCCTATATTTAAAGAATGTTGTACGTTCAGCATCAGCTCAGCAACATGAAATGCTGACTGCTACTCGTCGATGCAAATATCCGAATAGCTTTAGGTAATATACGAAAAACAATATAGAAACCTTTAAAATTGAGGGTTGCCCTCGATTTCTCTAGGGTCCCATCATCAGATCGTGGCCTGGTAAGCAAGGGACCACATGAAAAGTATTCTCTTTAAGACAAAAAAAAGAGAATTTCTCAAATCGGTCCAGGCGTTTACGAGTAATCGCCGAACAAACATAAAAAAAAACAATATGCAATCGAATTGAGAACTTCCTCTTTTTTTTTAAGTCGATTAAACTAGTACACGGGGTACTAGAAGCAGCACACTTTCTGCAGTATGCAAGAGCTGGCGTCAGAACCAAACTATTTCCAGTCACAGTCATGCATTTCCTAAATATCGCCAAACAAAGAAATACCTGAATTAACTTTAGATAGTTCTTGTATGTGAGTAATAGTGGAGTTTACATCATACATATAATACAATTGAAAATTTGCCATGTCTGTACATTAAAAATATTTGAAAAAAAAATATTCAGGAGGGTCTTTATAACAGCAGTAGAAGCAAAACATATTTTTTCAGAATTTTAGTTTTTCTGTCTATCGGTCTGTCTGCCTGTATGTTCGTACGCGCATCACGTAAAAAACTACTGCATGGATTGGATGCAGTTGAAGTTAGACCAACTGCAACTTTAAGTTTTTAAGTTAAACCTGGAGGTATAACTTAAAAACTGGTATCTATTTGATCTTTGTATTTTCGCTAAATTAGGAGATATATATTTATATGAAAGGTTCGTAAATTTTCATGGAAATTGAATTAAATTCTGCACTTATTATTGCAGGATAGATTTTTTTGAAAATTTTGTAGGAAACAGCATGGCAATATCCGCGGTTGAAGTCGCGTGCAACCGCTAGTCATATATAAAACCCGTTTTTACACCCATCGGGTAGGCAGAGACTCCTTACAAACCTCCATAGTGGAATTGATTGGGCAATTCGCGAATCCTCCAAATCGAATTTCCTAATCCTTTCACCACGATGGCAAGTCAAAATAAATTTGACTCAGCCATCGACACGACGAAGAAGAAAGTGGAATTAATTCACCTATATTTTTCTACGTAGTTAGGTGTAAACTTGATAAGTTTATTTTGTCTGGTATCATCGCTTACCTGAAACAATAAAACATAGTTTTTAATAAAGTGTTAAAACTTAATAATATTTGATACTAGCTTCCGCCCGCGTGGTATGTCAAATAAAAGTAGCCTATATGTTAATCCAGACTATAAGCTACATGTGTGCAAAATTTCATCGAAATCGACCCGGTAGTTTTGGCGTGAAAGAGTAACAAACATCCATACATCCATACTCACAAACTTTCGCATTTATAATATTAGTAAGGATTTACTACAACTAAAATAATCCTAAAACAATGATAATCTAACGAAATAGAAATTAATTTATTAAAAAAACGATGAAATAACTTTTCTGGGTCGGGCAAAGTGTTTCATGTGAACTTTCCGTCAGGAAATTTACAATAGCAGCACGGAGTTGGAATTATACCCAGTGGATGGAGATAGGCTCACCCCCTATCCCATGGGACCTAAATATAATAGGTGAAGTGTGGGTGATTGCACGTCGTTTCGCTCCCGATGCATCATTAGTCCCGGTGATGTCGTTCGCCACGAACCATTGTTCGAGGCGACATTTGTATGTCTCCCAGGACTGCACATTGTGATCAAATACAGATAGGTGACCATACGTTGCACCAAACATGGTTTATATTTACAATCCTCGTCGCCAATGATAAATACGGGAAACTATGTAATAGAGTAAGATCCCAGAGCTGACAGACATAACTTATTTTCACACGGATGAAACCTGAAGTTTTCAGTAGCGTCTCGTGTGCCTTGAATACCTACGCGCTTTGTGTAACTTGCCGAGTGACACCTGGGCAGGTACCAGGTGAGAAAGGTAACTAAAAATAAGAGTTATTTAACTTAAATTCACATGGCTGATTTTTACATATGTCATGTAGAATATTATTTTAAAGTAATATAATAAGTTCCAGACACTTTTGATGGACCAGAGCTTTTGCCAGACGCTTTTAAGCTACCCAAAAATTAAATGAATTTTCTTATTTTTACATGTCTGATTTTTTAATATGTTATTGAAGTATTTATTTAAAAGTTATATTCAATCAGTCAGACAAATCAGAGTGACCAAACATCCCCTCAGACAAAAAATATTCAGCTAGTAGTATGAGGGCGAGAGCACTATGCGCATGCGCCTCAAAGTAAATATAATATAATAATAATAATAATAAATCATTTATTTCAGGCTGCATAGGCCCATAGATAAATACCTTAACCTAAAAATACATAATTATAAATTTACTTCCTTTGCACTAAGTCTTGGTGCGTTCCTGGGGTATAGTTCCGCGGAAGCGACGGAAAACAACACTCTGCGGCCAAAAACTTTCATCAAGCACCTGTTCCAGCAAACATGTCGGCACTCTCACCACGAACGCCTTGAAGTTGACGTTGTGGCGCGACTCCAACAGCTGCACTCGTAGTACATGATTTAGCTTCTGGCTGACATATCTCGCGATATCCTCTGCCTCAATGGTGTAGTGCAGGCGCGAGATAAACACCGGGGTGTTCGGCGCGGCGGCACGCACCCTATGTTTCGGGTCTACAGGTGCCTTGCCATAGCCGTTCTTCACGTTGCGTGAACGGCGCTTCCTCCTTTGCACCGTCACAAAGCCATCCTCTTCAGCCCGATTTGTTGCCTGTATAGGCGCATGCTTACCGGTGGAGCAGTAGGAGTGCTCGCAATGACCGGTGAGTCAGCAAATTGTGTTGTTCGAGCAGCGGCGCGGGGAGAAGCTGCGGGGGCAGGCGCGGGGTTACGTGACGCACGCGCAGCGCATATCGCAAAATCAGCATGCGGTGCCGGCGACAAAACTGCTGACGCGAAGCTGACGGCCGATGCATCGAGGCATGCACCTCGACGCGTGTTTACGTTGTTTACACGCGCCGGTGACCCAGTTACTGGGGCACACTTGCGCAATTCTTCCACTTCAGAACGCAAGTCTGCGACATTTTTCTGGGATTCATCCAGCCTCTTCTGTACGGCAGTCAAACTTGCCTTCAAAAAGACGATGTCTTTGAGCATGCTTGACACATCAATGTGGTCATAGGTCACTACAGGTAATTTGTGTAGCTCCTTCGCCACAAACGTTGGCACGTCGTCAGGATCAGTCTCCTTCAGCAGGTTAATAATGTCCTGCAAACTTTTCTTTGTCCCGTCACGCCGACGAGATACCATCTGGTCACTTTTGTTCAGCAACCGGAACAGCAACAGCTTAGCAGCTGCAATGTCGTCTTCGCTGAAGCTACTTACACAGATCTGAACGGCGGACACCTCGTCCATCACGTCCAGCCTCTGTTGTAGGAACGCCAGCAGCTCATTTGCCACAAGTGGGTCACTCATAGCAACAAATTTACCGAGCGTCGGCTTACGCCGCGCTTTACGTTAATAATACAATTTTATTATTAAATAGCGTGTTACACGTCCGCCTCGGAGCGCGCGACTTATCTATAATGTAAAAAAAACAATGTACTAAGAGTACTTTTACTGTTTTCAATCTGAGATTTTTGCATCTTTATTTCAACAAAATTAACTTTAACAAGGAAATAATTATTAAATATTAAAGTAAATAAGTTTATAGCATATATTTTTTATACATCATAATTATCGAGACAATCATTTGAGATTTAATTTCATCAAAATAAGTAAAGTTCATTTATTTTTTGGGTAGCCTAAAAGCGTCTGGCAAAAGCTCTGGTCCATTAAAAGTGTCTGGCACTTATGATATTACTTTAAAATAATATTCTACATGACATATGTAAAAATCAGCCATGTGAATTTAAGTTAAATAACTCTTATTTTTAGTTACCTTTCTCACCTGGTATTCGCGCGTAGGCATTCAAGGCACACGAGACGCTACTGAAAACTTCAGGTTTCATCCATGTGAAAATAAGTTATGCCTGTCAGCTCTGGGATCTTGGACTATAATGAAACAACAGCTTGCTATTACGTACTGACTTTTATTGCCTGACACTTCGTGGTCCATAGACATATACCTAACGCATTCATACTCCATACACATACTCAACAGTTATGAAATAACATTCATTCTTAAAGCTGTTGTGTTTTAAATATATAATAACATGCCGCATTATTGCACAAACAAATTATATATTAGTTTTTGTTTATTTTTGTATGCACTGTTAAATTAATAAGTAGAAAGTAGTTCTATTATATACAAAAACATTTTTACAATGACAATGCATACGATTATTTTTTATATTACTATCTTGTTACAATAATACGTCTTAAAAAAACAAAGCAATGAATTAGTACTTCTTCTTCCTACCCTTATCCTATTTTATTTAGGGTCGACGCAAAACGAATTTCTTCTCCATTCTACTCTGTTACTCTTACTATCACTCACTCTCTTCTCTTTCAAATCTTCTTTTACGCAATCCATCCATCTTATCTTCAATCTGCCCCTGCTTGTCCATCCATCGACATTTAAACTGGTCACTCTTTCAGACACATGCCTTTCATACCTTTTTTTCAGCTTTTCAGCTGTTTCATCAACGAATTAGAGACTGAAAATTTTATCCTGATGGGTTTTTAAAAACCTTTAAGATATATTTTAAGCTCTTGGGTACGTAAATACGGCAATCGAGAAGAAAGTGTTTGCAACACTTCAGCCAAACCTTTGTCCATAATAAAGGCGTGAAGTTAAAACCAACGCACAACTTCATTGCCTTGACCGCGTTCCGACTAGTCGTAGATTATATCAAGCCGCTACTCGATGGTTGTGTATTGCATTAAAGGCAATAGTTGAATAGGAGGGTGACTCATGTACTTACGACTGGTTCTATGATGAGGTAGACCTAAGATAGGTTCCTAATTTTAACTGAATACTAGCTTTTGATGTATGTACAATGGGCCAAGCAATTAGCTATGCTTAGCTATCAATGTTTCTTACACTATTTTATCATTACTTTTATATTTAATTAATGAACATATGAAATTTCTGAAATTGTTATTAATGTTATTTATGTGCATATTTATTAGAAATATTAAATTTGTTAAAAAAAATCGCATACAATGTAATAATTGATACTGAATAAATGAATAAAATCTCCAATAAAATCTCCTACGCCCTAGTGAAAACTGTCTGCAATAGATATACATGTGTGAATTAAATATTAAGTAAGACGTGTAATATACCCACTATTTAGATTATGTAACTCACTTATCCATAACTGGTGTAGTAAGTTTTTACTATGACTAAGAATCTTTGCCCTGCGTACCTTTCTCGTTGTCCCACTGTACATTCATCTGATAGGTGGATACAAGGGTAATACAAGTTAGTGTCAATGGAGAGCCGAATGGCTGAAGAGTCGACATCATTCACCTTTTTTAGCGAAGTTTAACTGTCAACAAACCTATACACCAATCCATTGATGCATCGTACGACGTGAATCGATTTTGGGGTGATAACATCCTGAGGTTATCGTGGTATGGGCATATATTGAGAAGGGATGCAAGGAATGTTATAAATGGAATTCAAAAAAAAAATGTTAATGGCCATAAGGTTTCGATTGTGTGATAAACGACATGGCTGGAAAGGGTGTAGATGTTGAGATGACGTCTGATAGAAAATTATGGAAAGATAAAACATATTGCACCGACCCCAAATAATTAGGATAAGTGCAGGCGGGTGATGAATGCCCTAAAGAGGTAGCTTTTTTAGAGACATTTTTAATACAAGACCTTTTTTAATTTTAAAATTTTCGTAAAACGAAAAAAGACAATTATAACACAACTTCTGCCCGCGAGGGACGTCGGTACGTGTTAAATTAACTTGTACTCGTAGGTTGTGTGTCAATTTTAATTAAAGTAGGTTGTGACTGTAAAAAATATTATCATTCATCCATCTACACTCATTGCCATATTTATTGATAACCTGAGAATTTTAACAAAATATAATTGATTTTATCAATAAAATTAAAATGATGATTTATTTTGGAAAAATATTTGAATTGTATTTTTGGTAATAAAGTGCAATTTTTTGGAGTCCCAAAAAGGTCTAACCCTTTCAAAATAATAAATGATTGAAGTGCCAATCTGTTATGCGTGTGAACATATCCGATTTGTTCGAAACCTTCAGAAGGTCCTTGACTAACCTAATGAAGTAATTATTTGATAATTATTTAATTATTAAACGACCTAGCTTCTAGGCCACCACTCATTTAATAACCTGTCTAGACTGTTTCATAATTGCGATATTTATTTTATTAATTTTGGCAATTTCCTTATGCGATGTGGACTTCCACTATATGCCGGTAATTTTTTCAATTTATGAGCATTACTACACAAATAACACACACATCTCGCCTATAATTACCTAGAAGGGTGTGGCAGAGGGGTACAACTCCCATATTTCACCTGTTATGTTTAGGTCCCATTGGATAGGGGGTGAGCCTATCGCTATCCACCACGCGCAATTCTAACTCCGTACTGCTATTGTGAATTTCCTAACGGAAAGTTCACAAATAACACTTTGCCCCACCCGGGAATCGAGACCTCGCGGTGTGAAGTTCATACGCTAACCACTTGACCACCGACGCAGTACCGTAAAGGCAGGTACACTACCCACTCCGCCATCCGGTCGTCAAAGAAAAGACATGAACAGAGAGCAAACTGCAAAGCTATTTTGTGTGCACGTCAAAAACATTCATAACTAAAAATCTTTATTGATGCCTATATGTCAGAATCGGCTACATCATAATAAAGTCTTAATTAACATTGAAAACGGAACTAATCATCTCGTTAGTTAAACGAGTAATTCCTCATATACAATTAACATACGGTAAAGATTCCTTTAAATGTAAATACATGATAATAAACGATGAAACATCCATTTAACATTGTATAAGCATTTTATTGTAGGTTATTGCTACCGAATATTAAGCAGTTCACACGCAGCAGCTATAATATAAAAATGTATATTTTCACACACTGACAACACACGGCAGCTATAATGTATATTTTTACTTTTTCGTATTTTGACATACATTAATACAGGGTGTAAATGACATCGTGAGTAACCGCTTACATGTTTATGAGGTCCTAGATGCAAACATTTTTCATAAAAAAAACAGCTTAAATTTTTTTTTTACACGTCATAATAAAATCACAAATGTATGACAATAATAATATTATTAAAACCGACGTGAGGTGAAGACATTATTATTGAGAATACGGGTTACTCACGTTACTTTAGCCGGGATATGCCGACTAGTTTCGAATCTAGTACGTAGATTCATCAACTGGGCTATTATTCGCGTGTCGTCACCTCTAAAGTAACGTGAGTAACCCGTATTCTCAATAATAATGTATGACAATAAGCTTGTGATACCACTTTCCGTGATAAAGAACATGTTTTAAAACAGTACGGCAATTTTAGTTCGGCAAATTATACATATGAGCGAAATTTGCATCGGAAAATCCCAAAGATGTCCGAAAAAATGGACAAGTATTGGGACAATCTAGGATAACGGTTCTCTTCAAACGAGTTTTCCCTCAAAGTCATCAATATTGTCTGCACGTGTGGTGTAGTGGTTACCTCGCCGCTCTCCACTGCACTGGTGTTGTGGGTTCGATCCCCACATGGGACAAATCTTTGTGTGATTCGCAATGATTTGTTCTGAGACTGGGTGTGCTTGTGTGAGTGAATGTGTGTATTTGTCCTTGTCATTGGGACCATTGGATAGTGTAATTGCTTCTGGCGTTCTATCTAATGTAAAAAATCCAAATTTATCTTTTATTTATTTAATATTCCGGTGAAAATGTATGCACCCAAGGCCATGGAATCATTATTAAGTCACGGGTGCCGGCTTCGTCACGATACATGAATGTATATTATAGCTACCGTGTGTCCCGTTGTGTGAGGCGAACATTTATTTTCCAAACTAAAGATATAAAATTTTAGTGACATCGTTTTTACGATAGAGGCCGAAGTACGCACTATCTCAGTGAGAGTGCATTTCAATCCTTACTCATATTATAAACGAGAAAGTAACGTCTGTCTGTCGATCTGTTACGCTTTCACGGCTGAAAAGGCGGAACCGATCTTGACGAAATTTGATATGAAGATAGTTTAATAGGCGACTTTTTATCGAAATACAACAAGGAAGGAGCCGTGCGGGGAAGCTAGTAAAAATTAATTATGCTATGTTTCACTTTTAACCGACCAAGAAAGAATGGAGGAGGTTCTCAATTCGATTGTTTAATTTATTTATTTTTTTAGATTTGTTTGTCGTTTACCCGAAGACGCCTGGACCAGATTGAGATGAGGATTTTTCGTCTGAAAGAGTATACTCGTCATGTGGTCGATCACGATCGAATCGATGGGATCCTTGAAAATCGAGGACATCACTCACATATTAAAGGCTTCTATATTGTTTTTCGTATATTACCTAAAGCTACTTGATATTTGCATCTAACAGTAAGCTTTTCATGTTGCTGAGCTGATGCTGGAAGGTACAACTTCTCAACATTTAAGACCGGTAAGTTGCTTTGTTGAAATCCATCTAAAATGCAAAATCTCAGCTTGCCAGCAATAATTGTTTCCGAAGCTAGACTAAGCAGACGGACAGACAGTCGGACATAACAAACAGTTGTAGGTCAACAGCTGAAGTACCAACTTATTAAACTATAAGTACTAATAAAAAGTACCAAAGCAATCGGTTTTAATTTTGCATATGAATGGTCCCAAGTCGATGCACTAGTATTTATACTCGAATATTTTTGTACTCGTATAAAATGCAGTATTTATAGCAGAGAACGAAACGACCTTCGGAGTCGAATGACCGGTAGTTTAATTTAGACCAGTTTATAGTCTTTCCTTTTTAGTGGCATATGATTTAATTATAATTGTAAGCCTGTTTTTAAAATGTCAATGAAAGTAACAATTTAGCCCGCCCTGCAGATAGAACACGAGATATTAAAAAGAATGCCATAGGCTCACCTGCCCCATGTTGCTGAATTTGATAGAGGACTATGAGATCATGACGATTGTGTCAGTATTATGCCAGAGCGGTTTCCAAAAGGTGCTCCACGCGGTCCTAAGCCTCTGTAGGGGGCCTAAAGTAATGACCTCCATCCCTCTCCCTCTGCCACCGTTTCGGGCCTTTTAAGATAACAACCCCCGCTAGTGAGGGGTGTGTAATGTTTGATATAATAACAAATGCTCTAATTTTACTTGAAATAACGTTCATATGTTATAATTTTCATATGCTATAATATCAAATAACCTAATTTCATATGATATAATGTTTTATATGATATAATCTTCCTTTGATATAATAACATTTTGTATAAAGTTCATATGATATAACTTTCATTTAACCTAATGTTCTTTTGACCTAATTTTCTGGTCGAGGTCGGACTTGGTCGACGGAGCCCCGCTTCGCAGGGCTCCTACTTCTGGTTGGTTAAAAAAAAAAACCACGAAGGGGATGGCGGGGTCGTAGAGCCCGCCATCCCCTTCTAACCTAACCTATCCGAGTCGGGGTGCCCTAAAGTCCAGATTGCATCCAGATCCTCCTGGTAACAATATTATATTAAAAGTTACTTAGAGATTATGAATATTATAGTAAATAAATAATATACTAAACGAATGTTATGTCAAATGTGCATTATAAAAAGTGTTCATTATATCAAAAGAAATTAGATAAAATGAAATTATATCAACAGATCAATATGACAACTGATCGTTATATTAAATAAAATTATATTAAGTGATATTATGTCAAGTGACCGTTAGATTTTTTGTTATTATATCAACCGTTACACACCCGCTAGTGAGTCCTTCGTCGCATGCCAACCCACTGCTAGCAATAGGGTCCTTCAAATATTTAGCTTATTATTAAAATTTAGGAACCGTTTTATTATGCAAATGTTTGTGGAGATGTGCAGATGTCTGGATATATTCTTTTTTTTTTTAAAAAAAAACGACGCTCGCACTAGGAATAACTCCTGTGTCGCGGGGGTGTTCACAAACATAGATTTCACACACACAGATCACATCCAGAGTCAGAACAAATCTTTGCGAATCACACAAAGATTTGTCCCATGTGGGGATCGAACCCACAACTCCAGCGCAGTTGAAAGCGGCGAGGCGACCGCTTTAACCGCTACGCCAACCGTGCACTCAAACTATGTTTCTCTTATACGCAAAAATGTAGTCTGGTTGGATGGATTTTATGGCTTCTTTTATCGATATAGCACGCGGGCGAAGCTATTAGTCTTATACATTTTACGTATGGGATGTGGACCATCAATCTACTTTGTAGATAGTACACACGGCCATATATAAATGTATACATTGCCAGTCTTCTTTTTCGTCGTGTCGATGGCCGAGTCAAATTTTATTTAGACTTGCCATCGTGGTGAAAGGATTAGCCAAATCGCTTTGAAGAACTCGCGAATTGCACAGGGTGCGCCGGACGTAGGGAATCGTTGTGTACGTCACTCGTGGAGGCTCCACACATTCCAGTATAAGATGGTCTCGTGTTGCATAGGGCTTCCCGTGCAAGAGACCAGCTTATACAGGCAATGTACAGCTTGACAGACCAGACAGTTACCTATAAATAAGTTTAGACACGTAATGTTTTCTTGGCTTTTGGACAAATGTTTCTACTCAATTAAAGATTTTATGGATTATAAATTGTAATGTAAAATAAATAAAGGTAGAACTAATAATAACTAGTTAATTTATTAAAATGCTTCTTTTTTTTCTAAATAAAATGTAAAATAGTATGTAAATAGATTAGGTAAAAATTGTAATATTAGTACACCGGCTACGGTAGTATATGGAACCATTTGTATTAATTGTAAAACCTGTAATACCATATACTCAGAAATAAATGATATTCTATTCTATTCTATTCTATTCTTGATGTATAGCCGAGAGTACGCTAAGCCTCATTGGAGTAATTGACCTCAGAATGAATGAGTTTAAATTAACTATTATATATAAAACAATAGATTACAGACACATACTTAAAACATAATGATATGACCTTCACCTAATTCTTGTAGGCAGTTCAACACAAGCATAATAATCTTACTAATATAAATGCCTTGATGGTTTAGTGGTTAACGTATGCGCTTTTGCCACGGGATCTCTGGTTCGATTCTTGATTCGGGTAAAATTATCAGTGTAGATTTTTCGGTCAGGAACGACTCAATAGCAGCACCAAATTGGACTTGTGACCTGAAAATGGCGGTAAGCTCACTCCCTATCACGTGTGACCTAAATATAACAGACGAAATGTGGGTCTTATACTAATAATAAATAAAATAAAAATATATTTATTCTCCCAAACAATTAAAATACAAATATAAATAATATCAACAATAAAACTTATTTCTAGTGTATCTTAGGGGCTATACAAAAAAAACTGTAATTGTGAGACTGGTGCCTAAACTAGATACAACAGTTTGTATCTGTATTTATAGGTCACCAGGAAACCCACGCAACCAGTAAACACGAGTAAGAACGAGTACATTATATCACTATCACTATCACTACATAGTATAAAACAAAGTCGCCTTTTCTGTCCCTATGTGCGCTTAAATCTTTAAAACTACGCAACGGATTTTGATGCGGTTTTTTCCTATAGATAGAGTGATTCAAGAGGAAGGTTTTTATGTATAATACATGCATAGAAAGGGGGAATTGTTTTACTCCAAATTTAACGCGTGCGGGCCACGGGCAGTAATGAATAAATCAAACTACTGGATCGATTTTAATCCTTTTTTTTAGTGAGTGACATAGGCTATATATTATATACCCGTGCGAATCCGGAGCGGGCCGCTGTGTTTTTATATACAACGTTCACAGTTTTTCTGTAGTGTATTTAGTATCAGCATTGTACCCGTGCGAAGCCGGGGCGGGTCGCTAGTTTGTTATATAAACAAAAAGAAACAAACTACAAACTACATTATGGATTAACTACTATTTTATTGATTAGGACGTAGGAGTTAAATTAGAACCTCGAGCAAATACTCTGTTTCATTGTAATTCAGATGCTGCAACCAATTTGTAAGCATCTTTTTGCATTCATATCTAGATTTAGTGTACAGGCTTATGCTTCTATTAGCTCTATTGTAAAGTCTTGGACCCAGAACGTAGAAATAGAAATAGAAATAGAAATAATTTATTCGCGTAAAACATGGTAGGTACAGATGTTTTAACATTATGTTACTTTTTTGTATCACATATTTCGCCGATAATTCGACATGCAAATATAAAATATTAATGCTAAAATTATTACACTTGGCATGCAAAATTCATGCTAATAATGTGCTTTAATAGAAATTGAATTGAAGCATACAATGTCAAACCAATTAAAATAAATATATAGGTAAGTACTTGATCAATGTCAGAAAATTAATGAAATATATATTAAACCTATTTATGTCATGAATTGGCTAATAACATAAATTAAAATAAAAACATGTCATGTCGTGCAATAAACACAATAATTAAAAAAACATAAAATAAAATAAAAGTAATAACATGTCAATATTTAAATAATTTATGGACTCGAAACAATTTCATCAATACCTCAACCAAGCTCTACTAAACTGACATAGTTTTTACATTTTATAATTATCCTGACTTTATATTAATTCTGACAATGAATAAAAAGACTTTTCAATCAGCCATAATTTAAGTTTTCTACAGAATCTATTTAATGGCAATAGTTTGATTTCATGAGGTATAGCGTTATATATACGTCCACATAATGCAGTACAATTTTTTAAATACATTGCTGTTCTTGGAGCCTTTGTCAACACAATTCTGTCTGGATGTCTGGTATTTCGAGGAAATACATCCTTCGCTGTTTTGAATAGAGTTGGGTGCTGTTTGTTGGGTGCTGTTGGGTGCCGTAACACTGGCGAGCCGCGAACGAAGTTCTGTGCGTAACCGGCTCGCATATCGCGTGCTTTCTACGGGCTAAGGTGAAGGCGATAGGATCATATTCTTCTGCTACACCCTTTAAGGTACCATCATGTACCATGAGGCAACACCACGCCTATATTACCCAGAAGGGTGAGGCAGAGGTGTAAAATACCCACACTTCACCTGTTATGTTAAGGTTCCATGGGATAGGGGGAGCCTAACGCCATCCACCGGGCACAGTTTCAACTCCGTGCTTTTTGTGAATTGCTAGACGAAAAGTTCACAAATGTGTTATTTGTAAACTTTTCGTTTTTTATTTTATTTGCCCACAATAACAATTTACCAACAGCCAGATAGTTCCGTTATTACATAGATATCAAACACCTCCTCTATAATAACCCATAAGTACACTCCACACGATGATCGGCCAAATGCCAGACGCAAGCACACAAAGGTTCACGGTTATTAAGTTAGTACTAGCACTTAGCTCGGCTGAATTGACTAACATCCGGTAACTTAGCTAACTTGCCGAGTTGTGTAAGTAAGGGCACGCGGTAACCTTTCAATGTTGTTTTGTGTTTGTTTCTTACTACTTTAGGTTATGCCTAAGTGAAAATAATAATAATAATAATAAAAAGCTTAGTACTAGAGAATAAACGGGTTACTCACGTATTATTTTACTGTCGGGATATTGCCGACCGGTCTCTATATTTCATTAATAAATAATAATAAATAAATAATAAATATTTCACAACTCACACACAACGCTATCTAGTCCCAAACTTAGCAGAGCTTGTACTATGGGTACTAGAATAACTGATACTAATACATATATACTTTTCTTTTGTAAATACATACTTATTATACATAGGAACACCCAGACTAAGACAAACATGTTCATGCACACAAAGATTTGTCTAAGTGGGAATCGAACCCACGACCTCGTGTATGTGTGTCATCTCACGTAAGTTAGAATAATAAAAAGCTTACTTGCACACCAAGGAAAAAAATATACAGAAAAAATAAAATGTATAGTACAAATGGCGGTCTTATCGCAACTAAGGCAATCTCTTTCAGACAACCGTTGGATGGAGACTAAGTTATATACACTACTGAACACGCAAACTGCCTCGATGGTCTAGTGGTTAGCATATGCGCCTCTCAGTTCTCGGGTTTGATGCCCGGGTCGGGCATAGTGTTATTTCCTAAATTTTGTAGGAAATATCAAATTCCATGCGGGCAACAGCTAAAAAAAAGGTTGTACGTGTTATAACACGTTTCGTAACTGCCTCGTTGCTCTAGTGAACGAATAGTTAGCGTATACACCTCTCACTGCTAGGTCTTGGGTTCAATCCCAGAGTTGAGAAAAAGTTGGGTATTACCCGTGAGAAAATTCTCAATAGTATCACGAAATTTGGAATTGTGACTGGTAGATGGCGATTAGCTCACCCCTTATCACATGAGACTTAAACATTACGACCGGATGGCGGAGTGGGTAGTGTACCTGCCTGCGACGCCGAGATCGCGGGTTCGATTCCCGCTTAAGACAAATTTTTGTGTGCATGAACATGAGGGTTTGTCTTAGTCTGGGTGTTTCTATATATAATAAGTATGTATATACAAAAGAAAAGTTCAAATTCAAATTCATTTATTTTCTGCAAATACAGGTACAAAAGGTGACAAATTTATTATTATGATCTTAGACCGTATTTCGCCGGCAAGCATGCAAATTATAGTAGGTAGGTACATGAAAAATTTATACAAATACAATAAACTAAGAATTACATAATATATATTTAAAATAGTAAAATTCAAATACTTTAGACTATAAACTAAAGAAACACAGTAACAAATATATTTTTTACACTTTTATTTATTTGGTTTCAGAGATGAAAAACAAATCGGACCTAGGAAGTATCACTTATAATCATTACAATGTTTTTATCCGTAAGATAGTCGTCTATCGAGTAGTAGTTAGAAAGTATATAATATATGTATTAGTATCAGTTACTCTAGTACCCATATTACAAGCTCTGCTTAGTTTGGAACTAGATGACGTTGTGTGTAAGTTGTGAGATATTTATTTATTATTTATTACAGGTGGATTGTGGGTTTTAGACGCATCTGCCACACCCTTCTGGGTAATATAGGCGTAATGTTATACTATAGGTACTATTAAAAAATATTTTTTAACAAAAAAAAACCGACTTCAAAAAGTAGGTAAACTAAAAAGCAAAAAATAAATTTACTTCGCACAAAATAATACGTTTATACATTTAATTAAATAGAAATTATTAAATAATTATTTTATAATTCTGAAGTCGGTGCCAAGTAAAAGCTATATAACAACCTTTCTACAATATCAAATTACAGTACACACAATAAAGAGACGCGTAGTTGTGCTAGTGCGCGGTCGCCCAGTATTGGTACTTACCACAGAAATATAACTAATATTCAATCAGAAAATAGTTGTTAGAAAGATTGATATTATCTATACACAGTTATTGTTTACTTGGCACCGACTTCAGAATTATAAAACAATTATTTAATAATTTCTGCTGACAATGACCCCCTTGGAATCATTTCCTGTCCAACAAAAAAAGAATCATCAAAATCACTTCATAAACGACGAAGCTAGCCGTATACAAACTTAAAAAAAAAATGCAACATATATATACGAATCGAATTGAGAACCTCCTCCTTTTTTTGAAGTCGGTTAAAAAGCGAGCTCATTTGTCCGTTATAATAGGTGATAATGACCTTGAACTAAATCCCACTTAATACAAACTTAAATCACTACATTAAAAATGTATCAGAGCCTTTGAATGAATAGTTACATTTATGAGACACTATTGTAATTCAATGACAACACTACACTTGAGATATGTTTGTTTTCATATTATATTAGTAGTGGAGTCTTCGTGAATGAAAGAAAAATGCTATTACTCAAGTGATGATTTGTGAACAACATAATACATTCATATATTGATGAAGTTTTTTTAGTTGTTATAGAATTGATTAGTTGCATTTATATTTATTAGATGTAGTTTAGTTTATTAATTAACATTTGATGTTTTATTTTATTTTTTTCGTTTGTTGACTTGACATGATATTATTTCGTATTTTATTCTCGGTATTGACATTTTATTGATTTTATTATGAACTAGCGACCCGCCCCGGCTTCGCACGGGTACAATGCTGATACTAAATACACTACAGAAAAACTGTGAACGTTGTATATAAAAACACAGCGGCCCGCTCCGGATTCGCACGGGTATATAATATATAGCCTATGTCACTCACTGAAAAAATGATTAAAATCGATCCAGTAGTTTGATTTATTCATTACTGCCCGTGGCCCGCACGCGTTAAATTTGGAGTAAAACAATTCCCCCTTTCTATGCATGTATTATACATAAAAACCTTCCTCTTGAATCACTCTATCTATTGGAAAAAACCGCATCAAAATCCGTTGCGTAGTTTTAAAGATTTAGGCGCACATAGGGACAGAAAAGGCGTCTTTGTTTTATACTATGTAGTGATTTATCACCTGTTATCAATTAATTAATTGACATCTAATGCATGATTATAATTGTAGTGCTATCAATGTTTATTATACTGTTTTATCATTAGTAATTAATGAACTTCATATTGTTGAAATTGTTATTAATGTGCTTATTTATTAGAAATTTTAATGAAATGAGCTTAAAAAGCTAATGAGCTCGCCCGAAGCGATTTTAAGAGATAAATAAATTCGGGCAAGACTTACCTACTCACGAGGCGATCTAAGGTGAGATCCTCCTCACCACTTTCCTGATATGACCACTGATTTTAGGGTCGTGTGTAGGTCAT
The DNA here is from genome assembly GCA_905147285.1 of Hypena proboscidalis. Lineage (NCBI taxonomy): Eukaryota > Metazoa > Arthropoda > Insecta > Lepidoptera > Erebidae > Hypena > Hypena proboscidalis. The sequence continues at coordinate 240,862 of LR990153.1, forward strand.
TAAAGAGATTCCTAACCGAATTGCTGTCACGGCAGCCAATCTTAAACGTGATATAGCAATTTTTATGATAATATGCTTTTAGTGTCAAGAGGGTGCAAAACCGTCTATTGCCTATGGCATTCACTGGAACTACTCAGAATGTCCGACCAGAAAAACCCATGAGCGCGTTTTTCCCTGATTTGGCCATTTACCCCGGCAACTGTATGCTGTAGAAACAAATAAAGAATAGGATTTAATTGTTTAGTGACTGGCAAATTGGGGTTCAGGGCGAGGTTTTAGGTTCTGTCTTGTAAAGCCTGTCGGTTTTCAGAAAAAGATAGAGAGCTTAATGAGGACTCCCGATCCCGAGCGCCGTGGTTTCATAGTAGCGTAAACAAGGTTTAAATTTAATTTATTTAGTTTTATCTAATGTACTAAAATGCATGTTTGTTAATTCGTGGAAATTTAGTCAAAATTGTTTATCATTAATTGAGTTACATACAAACTGAAAAATTAAAATAATAGTTTTGAAAAATGGGCGCCAACAAAGCCTTTTAAGGTTTTAGATATGATTTGTCTTTAATAATAGATAAAAACTTAATTATATTAAAGTCAAACCCATATTACTTTTGTATGGCAAACAGCCAATAAAAAAAATCCTCCTTAAGGTTATTGAGCTAAGCTAGTTATTGATATGACAAAGACAGAAATTACGAAATCAGACCTGTCCTGAATAGAGATAGGTGATAAGCTGGAATTGGCGAGACGTGGCATTAGTATAGTGCGATTCTGTATAGCCCTTGCAGATTCAGTCGTGATAATATGTGTTGAATTAAGTTGCTTAGTCACTTGTTAAGAATTCCCACACAACGCTCTAGTTTTGCATTACTTGTTAAACAGTTGTTCATGGGCACTTACATGTAATACTTGCACTCGAGGGGCCAAGGTTCAACTTTACTCAATCATACATTTGTATGGAATATGTATACGTTGTAGGAAGTATCCTTTTTTGCAGTGTTAATAACTGAACGTATACCACACCGTTAGGGGGTACAGTGTGGTTATATCGGGTCCCACAAAATTGCCCCACTACAGTGCCCTCTGCTGATCAGAGGGATAAACGGTGGGCCGCCTTTATCAGAATTCTTCAAATGGCGCTATTAACACCAGCAGTCAATAACACCGAGGAGGTTCCTCATCAAAAGTTTTTAACCGCCTTAAAAAAAGAGGAGGAGGTTGTCAAATATTTGTTCGCTGATTAGTCAAAGACGCCTGGTCCGATTTAATAAATTATGTTTTGTCTGAAAAAGTATACTTGTTATACTTGTCCCATGCTCATCAGGTTACGATCTGATGATGGGATCCTAGAGAAATCGAAGGCAACCCTCAAATTTTAAAGGTTGATATATTGTTTTTTGTATATAACCTAAAGCTACTCGGAAATTTGCAGCCAGCAGTCAGCGTTTCATGATGCTGATCTGATTGTGGCAGATTCTCAACGGTTATGAGTACGGAGATAATTCTTTGAATATAGGCACCTTAAGTCTGTTTACAGTATTCTTTCAAGTTATACATAGATAAGGCGAGACGTTGAATATTATTTGGGTATTCCTACATTATAGTGCATTTTTTGTTAAATTATTATTTATGGTGGTGAGGCAAAGACACACGGTGACCACGATCTCACCTGATGGTAAGTGATGATGCGGTCTACGGTGGAGCAAGCGCCTTCAGATAAACCTATATACTCTTGCTGCGAAGACACCCAGATAGTACTCATGCGGAAACAAACTCGGGCCAGGCGTTCCACTCAAGCAGCTCGTATAAGGAATGTTGAAGCGAAACGCTTGGTGCGTATTTGTGGAATATCAACCATGAAGCGATGCCGGCGTGCTGTTTGTCTGGTCGTCCGATGGTGAAATGCGGACGAAGGAATATGGTGGGACTTTCTATTCATGTTTGAATTCAAACATATAGCAACCTAAAAAGTCTGTTCTCTCTGGGCTATTCATTTCAGGAGTTGTATTTAGTTCGGTCAAATTATATGCGATGTTTCTATTTTTAAAGAGTAGCCATTAGTGTATTTTTATCAAAAACATGACAGCTGCTGATAAAATGCATTAGCGATTTACGACATAAATATTATAATTAAATATCAATTTTAATCCTCCGTCAATGATCTATATTGTATGCTGTGAAATGATAAAAAGTTCAGCAAGTTCAATATCATTATTGTCATAAATTTTGTTTAGCTGCATTATGCAACTAGTGTGTTTTATAAAATGCATGAATTTATTAATAAATTAGATATGATTTATAAAGTTTGTCTTGTCCAGTTGTATATTTGTATGTTGGATTATACTTATGTACTTTTATTTAGCCATGACTCCGCAAAAAAAAAGATGTTTAGTATAAAATGAGCTCTTATATAATTATGAAAATAAAAATATAGGCAAAAGTTTGAGAGTATATTGAATGTTTGTTATAAAGTGAGAGCCCGCGGGCGGCCGACTTACGTCATTTTATAAAAGCTCATCGCGAGGTCTGGGGTTCGATTCCCGCATAGAAATCTTAATAACTAGTCAATAGAAATGCTATCGACTATCTTTTAACACTAGGACGCATGTCGCCGGTTTTCAAATACCACTTTTTGTATTCCTGCAAACAAAATTATTCTTTTTGGCGATGACATTAAGACGACAATTCCTCAACTCGCACTTGTGTTCGATTAGACAAATGCGCTTGTATTCCTGCAAACAAAATTATTCTTTTTGCGATGACATTAAGACGACAATTCCTCAACTCGCACTTGTGTTTGACTTGACAGATGCGCGGCGACAAGGTCACGCGTCTTTGACATTTCTATTGCCTTATTATTAAGATTTCTATGGATTCCCGGGTCGGCCAAATCGTTATTTGTGAACTTTTCGTCAGAAAATATACAATAGCAACACAGAGTTGGAATTGTGCCCGGTATATGGCGATAGGCTCATCCCCTTTCCCATGGGAACTAAACATAACAGGTGTAAAGTGGGTGGTGTACATCTCTGTCACACCCTTTAAGGTATTATAGACGTAATGTTATGTTAAATTGTATAATAAATATTTAAGTGGGGCTCTCGCACTAATTTAATTTTCTAATATATAAGTATATTTTCTCTCCATAACCATCTTTAGCCATAATGTTGTTTTGGTTGCTATAACTTACCTACACATAGATTATTGTCAAAAAAACAAACAAATATTGTATAATTGAAAAAGATGGTGCACATGAGTTTCTCACCAGCTCTTCTTATGATGGAGCTGGTACTTGAATTGATTTTAATTAAAATTTCTCAGTTGAATTAAAGTCAATCTAAGCTCCGGTGTCAAATCATTTTATTGCAATAAGTATTATAATTTAGTTAGATTTTAATTTTATATTTTTTGTATTTGATGTTTGTTTTGACGTGTTCAAGCGCCCCTTGGGGCCCATGGCAATAAATGATTTGATTTGATTTAATACTGTAATTTTTCACGTACCACGCGGTCGAACCCGCGGGCGGAATCTAGTAACGTAAATAACTTAGGCTCAGAGTTGTAATGCCTTTTTGAACCATTGTTAGACTCGTTATGTCAATGAATAAATTACAAGCTTTCATTCACTTTCATCTCGATAGAGTAGTAAGGGATATTTCAATGTACATTTCACCTACTTTCTGATGTTCGCGAGAGCTAAAAGTTTATACAAAAAGCTTTTGTATGAAAAAAAAAAGCAAATTTCAAAAACTTCATCGGTATAGTTTATTAAAATTATAGCAATTACAAAAAGTTGAATCCTTTTTAGAATACGATCTTCTTCCTAGCTTTAAAAAAATAAATATCGCCTCTTTATTCCAAACCAATACAACACAATTCATAATTTAAAAAAGGAACGTTATTAAAAGTATTCGGTCATTTCCTATCGGCACATACGAAACTATCTGTCAAAAGTGCTTCCTATACACCCTCCTTAGCCTTGAATGTGGTCCACTTACTTTTTTTACGTGCCAGTACGCGACGCAATGGTATAAAAACGTACAGCCGCGATTCCTCGGCAGTCAGTAGCCTTCGAGCAGTCTACAACAGAAGTGCACGATGAGAGTTCTGGTTAGTTCTCATTTTGCATTCTAATTTCAAAAGTGCAATTCAAATTCTTTGTGACAGTGCTTGTGCTAGTGAAGTGATAAGGATTATCGATTGTAATCGATGCGAGTTGTGATATAATCGATGAATCGATTTTATAATCGGGGTTTTGTTTCGCAGATTGTCGCCGCCGTCCTCGCCTGCGCCGCAGCCGCGCCCTCCGGTCTGCTGGCAGCCCCCTATGGCCACGGTCTCGTTGGTCATGCCGGTCTTGCGGTAGCCCACGCGGCTCCCCTGGCCTACGCTCATGCCGCCCCCGTGGCTTTAGCGCACGGCCCCGCTCTCCCCACCATCTCCCCCGGAGACATCCAGGGTGCCGCCATCGAAGCTCACGTTGACGCCAGCGACCACGCTCGTGCCGCTGTCGACGCCGCCCGCGAATACCACGACCAGGCCTCTGAGCTCCATGGACAAGCCATCAACGCCGCTGAAGACAACGGCTGGCAAGCGATCGATGCCGTCAAGACCCACGAGGCTCAGCTCGACGGTGCCGCCGCTGGTGCAGCCCCCGTGCTCGCCAAGCAGCTGGTCGGTCACGCCCCCGTGGTAGCCGCCCCCGTCGCGTACGCCGGTCACGGTTACGCCGCGCCCGCCATCGCTGCGTACGGCGGCCCCGCCGTCGCCGGTTACGCCGCCCCCGCGTACGCCGCCAGCAAGACCGTTGTTAGCCAGTCCCTCTCCCAGTCCCATCCCGCCCCCGTGGTCCACGCTCCCGTAGCCGTAGCTCACGCTGCTCCCTACGCGGTTGCCGCTGCCCCGTACGGTGTTGCCCACGCCGCCCCTTACGGTGTTGCCCACGGCGCATCTTACGGTGTTGCCCACGCCGGCCCCGCTGTCTACTCCCACGGACTCAACGCCCACGCATGGTAAACTGTGATACAATTTAGATACCAAAAATGCAATACTCAAGTTTCAGATTGTAAATAAATTATAAAAAAACAGGCTAACAGAGGCGAGGATGTGTGAATAAATGAAATAGTAATTTAATATTTCTTTCCTTTCATAAATCTATAAAAAATCACCTTTAAAAAAGCTATAAAGAACACTAACTTTTCGAATACAAATAACGACCGATTCATGATTGCGAACAATAAAATCGATTGAATCGAATCGGTAGTTGCCAAACTGACCAAAAGCAAATAAAAGATAATCGCTAATATTATACAATAACAAATGTCAAGTTCAGATTTAAAACCATCGACCTTAACACAGTAACATTCAATACGATTTTACGATAAAAATACATAATCGATATCTTTTATCGATGTTGTTTCAACAACCCTAAAGTAATTTGTTTTATAACCATAAACAATTGGCGCCATATTTTTTGTAATTCAATACTTCGCGCAAAGGTATTTAACATACTTCCTGATATATAATTATTATTACTCTCGAAGGTTTTATATATCCGCCACGCCTTGCTCCAAATCTTTCGTTTTTTTTTCTATTTATATAGTGGCAAAGACATTCAAGGTTGAAAGCCTGTAATATTAGACTTCCGGTTAGGCGTATCAAATTAATTATCTATGAGTAGAATTTATTTAAAATGTTTGACTTAAATGCGCGGTAATTTGTCTTTGTTTTAATATTTAAAAGTCAGGATTTAAAAATATATATATAAAGATCAATGTATAAATTAATGGTTAAACCTAATAAAATTGTTTAAAGGAAATTTTAATACATTTATACATTTTTTATACATTTTAATACATCTACCTACATGATACGGAATTTATATTTTTTTATAGTAAGTTTTTAATACATAACATCACATTAAGTCACTGTGAATGTAGGACAGACACTGCCTTATCCATAATCTGCCTTCAAAGTGCTGTCATTACTGTATTCCGGTATGATGGTAAGATTAGGACCTAGTTTTACTGGCACATTACGCACTAATGTACGTAGCAATTACAATGTACTAATATTATAAATGCGAGAGTTTATGCGATGTTTTTTACTCTTCGATGCAAGTATTACTGACCCGAATTCGATATAATTTGGTATACAGATAGTTTACAGTCAGTTGCTAACAGACTGTGTTTTATTGAGGTTGATACTACGTGGGTTAAGCTATATTTCTAATTGTACAAGCCTTATTTAGCATGAAGTGGAATGCAAATTGTCTTTGCAAAAGTAAACTTAAAAGGCGATGCCCAAAAACTGTATCGCCAAAACCCTTGTGTCACGAATATAAAATAGTAAATAATTTCTAGTTTTGTGTAAGACGATTATCTAGTAATAAGAGACACTTAACTTAAGCGGGCTTTAATAAACAAAAGAGATTTTCTATTTAAACATGAAGAATTAACCAGAATCTAATTTTGTTTTGACAGAATTATCACGTTTTTTGCACTTGTTTACTAACTTTTTTCATGACATCCCAGCTTACTATGAAAATATCCGGCTTAAAATGAAACTTTCATATTATTCTACATACAATACAGCAGTTTTTATCTTGACATAGCCACGGAATAGATAGCACAGCAACGATAAACAATCCCATAGTCGATTGGTCATACCCCTTTACACCATAACATAGCATAACGCCTATATTACCTAGAAAGGTATGGCAGAGGTATACATCACCCATACTTCACCTGTTATGTTTGATCCTATCGCCATCCACCTGACAAAATTCTAATTCCATGCTGCTATTGTTTATATCCTGACGGAAAAATCTCAAAACACTTTTGCCTGACCGATTATAAGTTTAGTTCTAGCCTAGACAATTAGTTAAGTACTAACTACATTCAAAGGTCATGTATTGAAAGGTAAGGATATATACTATCAATTATATAATATATGTATCAAGGGCAGGTTATATCGCTGTGTAATTATATAAGTTGATTGAGTTAAGAGGAGGTAATCGATCGCCCTGTGTTCCTACATTCGTAATCGGATCGTAACTTTATTATTATAAAGTGTTTATCCAATTTTATAAACATATATCATATCTCAAACTTTGTCGATATTATATTTTAGTTATCATTTTGTATGTAAATCAATTAATAAAACAATAATAATTTTGTCAAAATGGCCACGAACAAACAAGACACGTGACACGTCACCACGTGTCAATTGACAAGCAATTTAATTCTGTCAAAAACATTTATTTGCACTCATTTTGTAGGACGATATTTAGTTCCGACTTCACATTTAACAATGTTCAACTATTCCACTATTAACATTATAGAAAACAAATAAAAAATGAATATTACATAAATTACAAACTATTAAGTTAAGCTCATCTTAAATGAGGTATTTATTGATTTATAGAAATTGTAAAGGTCAACCTAATCATACTGAGGCCCAATTTCACAGGTGTTAGATAAACCTTATTAGCAGGATAAGTGTAGCGGTATCCGCACATAATACACACATGTGACATATGTCGACGACTGCTGAATCGCAATAACGAAATGTTCACAGCAAGTGACTATATATACCACTTCCAATGCACTACCGTTGGACAGCTGTCCGCCAGGCAATACCACCGAGCCTAGTCGGAGGATCCTCCCTTTGTGGTGGAGGAACATCACACCCTGTTCCTCTACATACTCTACATATAAAACAATTAAATAAAAGTGACAGCCCTGTAATGTTTTCAAATGTAACTGGTGTCACATTTAAATTCTGTCAGGTTATATTTTATGGGCCCTTAATGTAACTTGTTATTGTTCGAGTTCGTTCACAAGAGCTCTACCACTATCAACAGTATACTGCAGAGTATACAGCTACTCGCGGCGTTCTCACAACAATTAGATGATGAAACGCTCGGCACGGCGCACCGCTAATATCTATAAATTATACTAAATGCCAAACTATCAATGCGGGAATAGCCACACTGAGTGCACAAGTAAAGGACAACATCACGCCTATATTTTTTAGAAGGGGATCGCAGAAGTGTGTAGCACCCACATTTTTCTTCTCCCATCTGAATATCACCTTTACCAGGCACGATTTCAGACTATGTGCTGCTATAAAAATAGAAATATCTTTAGATTATATTTGTATACACTTATAGTAAATCTAATATCTTCGAAATTATGATGGTAGCTGACAATTTTTTTTTTTCGTATGTAATTGAAACATTTGAAACACCTCTCGATATTAAGAACATCATTAAAAAAATACTTAGATATCACATAAACTTCCTGAGATAACACAATTTTAAATTCACATTAATAAATAATACTAAATAATAATAATTATATGAATCTGTGAAATTGTATAAATAAATGATTGAATTGAATTAATAATAGACTTACCCAAACGCTTCAAACAAACGGCTACAATGACGTGACGTCACGCTTGTGTATTTTGTTTGGAAGTTATGAATTTTGTTTAATAGCTATACTAAATGAAATTTGAAATTTGAATTTGAGTTTATGAAAATGGTTTTATTATGAAAGTTGCTTTAAATAGGGTGGGTAATTGAATGATAAAATTATTTTTTAATCTGATTTATAGTTTGTAACTAAAATTGTAGCATTTGGTTCATTATTAACTATATATTGATAAGGTATCTTTTATTTTACTATCTGTGGATCAGTTACCACCATGCCTATTTAACGTACATGCTCTTGAAGAAATCCTAAGTATTAAGTAAGATATGCTTAATTTATAATTAAGTATATCAGTGTGCCCCCGTCCTTTGTGTGTTGTGTCTACCGGTATTTGTGGCAAAAGATCTGAACAAATTGCCTGCAGTCAGCTTTGATAATATTGATGTGACAACATTCCTTAAGGAAATGTCATTGCTCAAGAAAGAAGTGGCCAGTATACGGAGGGAAACATCGGAAACATCTTCTCAGTCAACCACTGCTGAAATAGCATTACTTAAAAGTGAAATACAGCAGTTGAAAGAACTGGTTCTTGACGAATTTCTCAGAAATAGCCATAATGCACAAGAATTAACGAAACAAACATCGAAAAATGTATCCAAAAACGTTATTCGTAACATTAATGAGAAGGAGGTAGAAGTAATAGCGAGCACGGCGTTTGAAACGCGTGATTTCAACCTACCGCCGCTCAGTAGCGGCGTGCGCGGTGCAAGCGAGGCATTGTTGCGGGAGGGGCGCGTCAGCGACCGCGAGCAGTGCGAACTAGCGCCGCCCGCTCTGATAGATGAGACGGAGAGAGCTTCGGGGATTCCTAAGGAGGCGAGGGATGCGGTGCAGTGCTCGCAGCCCGTGCCATGCGAATCAGCTGATATGATAACAGCTGATAGGTGCAAGTTTACGATGGCAGATGTTGTGAAAAGCGGTAGTGCTCCTGGTAGCAATAAGACAACAGATGGGTGGACAACAGTACAGTATAAGCGCCAAAAAGTACAGAACAGAAGAGGGCTCGCTGCGCCATTGGAACGGTTTAACTTTAAAGCCGCCGATAGATCAATACCTTTATTTGTGTCTAGAGTGCATACAGATACAACGTCAAAGGATATCGAGGCATTTATCAAGTATAAAACTGAGCTAGATGTGCAGGTCTACAAAATTAATAATAAAAACAATGAGTTTAACGCTTTTAAAATCGTTGTCCCGTTAAGCAGTATTGGCTTATTCCTGAACGACAAGGCGGATCAGTTTTGGCCAGCTAATATTGTTTTTAGAAAATATTGGGAGCGTAAACATACCCAGAGAAGTGATTTACACCGTAGTCAAACGTCGCCAAATAAATAACACTTATGGATAATACAGTCGCAAACATTGTATCATACAACTGCAGATCGCTGAAAGAAATCTGTAGATGAAATAAGAGGACTTTGTAATAAGTACCAAATAGTCGCTTTGCAGGAGACTTGGTTGTTTCCGCACGACTTAGGCATACTAAGCTCAATTCATGATCAATTTAGCTGTCATGGTGTATCTGCAATCGATGTCGAGCAAGGAATGGTGCGTGGTCGGCCCTATGGTGGTGTGGCGCTGCTATGGGATAAACGGGTATTTCCATGTGCAGAAATAGTGCAATGTAATAATGATCGTATGGTAGCAGTGAAGCTTAGGCGCGGCGATCGTAGTTTATTAGTGTTTAGCGTCTATATGCCTACTGATTGCGAAGAAAACATTCCTGTGATGACTCAGTGTCTCGCTAACATAAGTGCAATAATTGAAAGTGTGGATATTGAAACTGTGTTCATATTCGGGGACTTTAACGCGCATCCGGGGACTCGTTTTGGTAGGGAGCTGATAGACTATTGCTCTGAGGAATCATTAACATGTATAGACCTTAAGCTGATGGATGCAAGTACTTATACCTATGTCAGTGAGGCCAGCGGCTCGCAGCGTTGGCTCGATCATTGTGTTGTTTCCGCGGCGGCCGAAGCGATAGTGAAGGGCGTTCAGGTTTTGTATGACGCATACTTATCGGATCATCTCCCCATGTTATTACAGGTAAACATTGATTGTATTATTAGCAAAAAACTGGTTACAGATAAGACGTTAGAGTGCAGTTTTGGTAAATATTTATGGGGTAGCAGGGATGATAACCAAATAGATGATTATTGCAATTTATGTACTAATAAACTTAAGTTAATCCGTGATAAAATGTATTACAAATTGTGTTGTAAGACTGATCTATGTACTAATCCCGAACATATTTTGTTAATTGAGAATTTTTATTGTGATATTGTTAAGATTCTGCAAACATCTGCTGAGCGTACTGTTTATAAAAGTAATAATAAGCGCACCGTTGTAGGATGGAATTATCATGTAAAAAAACATCATGTTTTAGCCAGGCAAACGTTTTTGCAATGGGTGGGATGTGGTCGGCCGTGCTCGGGATATTACTACGATAGAATGCGGGATGCGAGGAGAGCTTTTAAGTCAGCTTTAAAATATGTGCAGAATAATCATGAAAAGATTAAAATGGATATACTGGCTCGTCATGCAGCCTCAAAAAACTTTGTAAGTTTCTGGAAAGAGGTCAAAAAGCTAAATGGCAAGAGTGGGAGCCCAGTCAGTGTTGAAGGTGAGACCGACACGGTAAGGATTGCTAATAAATTTAGGAACCTTTTCGATATAGCACCTCCCAGCGGGCAGACTCGAACTGCGACAACGAACTTATTTACTGGTGGCCAGGAGACTTTCCATGTCTCTACTGATGATGTTGTATCTGTTTTAAAAAATATGAAGCGTGGTAAGTCGCCCGGCCACGACGGCCTTAGTATAGAACATCTGCTGTATGCGGGCCAGTATATCTGTGAGGTTTTAGCTCATTTCTTTAATCTTTGTGCGCAGCATTGTTACTTGCCGTCGGATCTTATTCGTACCTTGGTCGTGCCCATTGTCAAAAACAAGACGGGTAATATATCGAGCATGGCCAACTACAGGCCTATTTCGTTGGCGACGATAGTGGCCAAGGTGCTTGAACGTCTAATACATAAGGTACTAAGTCCATCGCTTAGTATTGATGATGCTCAGTTTGGCTTTAGGGCGCAGCTTTCAACAGACATGGCTATCTTCTCCCTCAAACAGGTTGTCAAGCATTACGTAAGTCAGGGAACAAGTGTTTATGCTTGTTTTCTAGACCTCAGCCGCGCTTTTGACACCATTAACCATGACCTTTTGTGGGAGAAGTTAGATAATAATAACGTACCGTCTGGTATTGTTGGACTTATTAGATATTGGTATCTCAATCAGTCCAACAATGTCAAATGGGGAAATACGATTTCAGAGGACTATAAGCTCTCTTGTGGCGTCAGGCAGGGGGGTCTGACCTCTCCCGACCTGTTTAATCTTTATGTCAATGATTTGATTGGGGAGCTGAGTAGAACACCGGTTGGGCTCAGGCTGGCAGACAGATATGTCAACAACCTGAGCTATGCCGACGATATGGTTTTGATCAGCCCCTCAATCAAAGGCTTAAGGAAGCTATTATCAATATGTGAACAATACGCTAAAACTCATGACTTAATTTACAACGCTAAGAAAACAGAGATGATGATATTCAGGTCGGGACGAGGACCACTGACTATTCCGCCAGTCAGTGTGGGGGGTCAGGCTGTGAAGATCGTCAAAACGTTCAAGTACCTGGGCCATGTGCTGTCGTCTGATATGAAAGATGACGCTGATATTGAGCGCCAGCGACGTGCAATCTCTGTGGTGGGCAATATGATTGCTAGACGATTTTTCAAGGCCAGTACATATACTAAAATATATCTGTTCCGAATGTATTGTCAAAGTTTTTACACGTGCCAGCTCTGGACTGAGTATACAAAAAGGTCTCATGATGGCATTCGTGTTCAGTATAATAATATCTTTAGACAGCTCATGGGGTTTAAGCGTTACTGCAGCGCCTCTGGGATGTTTGCGGAGGCTAGACTGAACACGTTCAATGCCATCCAGAGGTTCCGCATTGCATCATTCATGGACAGAGTTGGTTCGTGTAGGAATAGTATTATTAAAAGTCTAGCGGAACGACTGTATACTTCTAGTATGTATAGGCGGTGGTTGGAAATAGCTGCCTGATTGACTGATATTGTGTTTAAATGTTATTATAATTAGAATTTTTTATGTGATACTTAAATTAAATTAAAATAGATTGTGATAAATATTTATGTAATGTAATAATAATAATAATATAATAATAATAATTTTAATAATATGCAATTTGTATGGATCTTGGATCTGAAATAAAGACATTTTATTTTATTTTATTTATTTATTTATTTTTTTTGTGAGTCAGGCAACGTTCTAGTCTCCCTTGATGGCAAATGTCTGAGATATGGGACTATTGGGTACATTTACGTACGCCGCTACGCTAACAATCAAACTATGCCTATGTGTTTAATAGAGATTGGACGATTCTAATTGATTTTTATACAGCATTAAGCCAAGCTTAGCTATCTAATAATTAGAACAGTTATTTTTTGACTTGTAACGGGATTTGAAACCGAGCTTTTTGAGTTTGAGACGTCCGGAAAGACGTGCACAAAATAGTTAAAAGATTCGTGCATTTGTGGCGTGGCTTGGACAGCACAGCGGAGGAGCGATAGGACGGATCCTAAGATCGAGGGTTCAAATACAGCTGCAAATCCAAAAAAATAATTCGACTGTTCTTTATAAGCGATAGTATGGCAGTAATATAGTATATATGTATACAGTAATATAGTATATATAGTAAGTAAGTATACTCAGGCACATACGCAATAATATCTGCTTTGACTAGTAAAAGCATAAAAACACCAGTCAATCCGCGAAATATTGTCTATAAAATTGCCTTAGACATATCTAATACTGAGTCTATAGCAAAGTATTATTTTTCTTTGTAGTCAAATGGTAAGTGTGAAGTGGTAACTAGTTTGATGCAGTTTATGGCAGAAACGAGCGACTAATATGTTTATTCTTATATGTATTCAGATGCCAGAGAGATTTTAGATCAAGAACGCTTTCATGGTGAATTCTAGATTTGGAGACTCAAAAATGTGTGTACATCATACATAGTATAATGCACGCGGACTCAGCTCGGCGAAAGTTATACATCATTTGTGTACATTTTAACTGTCAGCTATCACGGTTCACGGTTCATGAGATACAGGCTAATGGTAGACGGACAGACGGACGGACAGACGGACGGACAGACGGACGGACAGCGTAGTAACGAGCTTTTGGGTACGGAACCCTAAAAAGGAGTCTAAGGTGGTTGAGAAGTGTTTGTTAATGTGTGACACGTTTGGATAGCTTAATATGTTCTTTCTTATTACTAGATGCATATATATATTATATCTTCTTAGATACTAGAATCTATATACACAATATAATTATAGTAACAGTTCTCGGCATATTCACAACAATGGATTAGATTCAAGTTTATTTACTGACGGATTGCTCGAGGCAGGGTCTGAGTTATAAAAGTGTAATGTTAAGCGCCTAGATTAAAAATTGATTTCTGCTTTACTTGTGCGAATATTTATAAACTTTAACATAGGCGCTTGACTTGTACGACAAGTTTATTTTTTCATTATTTATTAAGAAAACCATTAACTTTCTGCCAAACGATATATTCTCAATAAAATCTTCAGTTTCTATCGTTACCATCAGTCAAATTGCATGGTAGTTTGATACAGAGGTCATATTGGAAAAGTTTACTACCTGGTTGTCGTATTGGTAAGCTGCCTCGTTTGATATAATGAGTAACCAGGTTCGATTTCCGGGTCGGGCAAGCGTTTTTTAGGAATTATATGTCAGAAAATTCACAATCGCAGCACGGAGTTGGAATTGTGTCCAGTGGATGACGATAGGCTATCATTCCCTTTCACATGGGACCTAAACATAAAAAGTGAAGTGTTGGTGTTAAATACCTTTAGCACACCCTTCTGTTTAATAAAGGTATAATGTTATGTATTGGCTAATCTAAGAAATACCATGTTTTGGTGACTAATAGCTTGCCTCACTCCGGCTTCGAACCCAAACACTATCGCAATACGATCTGACGTTTCCTGGAGAAAGTACTACAATGTACTAATGAAACCTAATTTATTGGCGCGCTAAGAATGGACTATTGATACCCTAACGTTATTTATGTAGTTTATGATTAAACCATGCTAATGGTATGCTAAAACAGGATTTATTTTTGTGCTAGCAACTTAGCTTGTCAACCTCCTGATGGTAAATGGTAATCATAAGTCCCGTGAATACAGAAAAAACGTTTAGTTTAATATACAATTTGCAGTATGACAAAATAGATACCTACAAGCTAAACTAACCTAAGAATTATTATTATAATTGCGAGCCCCACTGCAGAGCAAAGGTCTCACCTCCCTTTTGCCACTTATCTCTGCGGTTAGTAGTGTCCAGTCAAGTTGGTATAAATCTTATTCATCCTAAATATATAAACCTAAGAATACGCGGCTTAAAAACTAATGCTACTAGCTACAAACCGAAAAATAGACCGCGTCCCGAACTGTCGTACAACCATCAGAGCAAAGTGTTAGTTACGTACTTACACTTTGCTCAGAAAACCTTGACCTTCCTACAAATCTCAGCATGAACTACATGACATATTTAGCTAGAAGAATAATCTGAATTACGATAGCGCCTCACAAAATTATCAGAACAATTCACAAACATATAAAAATTTGCACAACGCCTATGCTAATTGGAATGGCAGAAACACTTTCAAAGCAAAAGTATTCTGTTTACGACCAGGCGAATTCGTTGAACGACAACACTTGCAATATACCCTTGATAAGATGTGGCTGGAAGTACTGGAAGAGGTCGTCCTCGGAAGACATACAAGGATCTGACAGGATCTGAAGGACAAGTAAGTAGCACACGAAACTGGCGAGTATGTATGACGAGATGTATGAATGTTGAGGTATGTAAGGAGCAAATTATATAGCGTTCCATCGTCTCTGGCTACTCCTGTGGGATAGAGACGTGTTTATTATCATTTACATAAACACTTGTTGACGATAAGGCCACATTTTATCATGGACACATCATCATGCTTTTAAAACTAATATTATTCACACGCAAAATGTAAATAGAGACCATCTTATTACCTCTTCTCTCATCACCACCAAAACCGTAATCTATACAAAAACTGTAAACATCAAAGCCCGACTCATCTCGTTACATAACACACACACACACTCATAAATGTGTGACGTCATCAAATAACCGCAAGAGGTTGATGGCCGCGCATCTTCATAGGTCAAGTTCAAGCGAGAGTAAGAACGGATTTCATTATTATTGTAATGAAATCTTAAGAGCGTAACATTATGTTTGTTTTATTAAAAAAGATAAGGCAGAAGTATATTATGAAACTTATACTTTGCCTTGAATGCTCGACTCCCGGACAATCAGAGCTGATTTCAGACTCTGTAAGAAATTCTGTTAAGAATTGTTTAATGAAACCTCTCTCTCTCTCTCTCTCTCTCTTTCAAAGTCATAATTGCATATTCTGGGAGGCCCATTTACAAGTTAGTAATCCAAAAAAAATCTTAGGTTTTCAATGATTGATTTAAACAAAACATTTGTTTCGCGAAAATTAGCTCAAATTAACTTATTTCGAGATTTCGTCCATGTGGTAATATGGTATTAGACCTTTTAGTTAGCTGTTTCTGTTTTTACACGCTTTATATTAGCTTCACTTGTATGTTTGTATGTAACCGACTCCTTTGGACGCTATTTTGACCCACTTTAAACGTTCAGATTTCATTCAAATTTTGCACACCTGTCAAAGACCGATGACAATGCAATAATTCATTTTTTTTTTTTACAAAAATTTAAAAAAACACATAAATAAACCAAACTAAAAAGTATAAAATAAATAATAGTTTAAAAAACACGCTTTATATAGATAACCAAACTGAAAAATAGAAAAAAAAAAATAATAATTTTTTTTAAAAAAAAGCGTGGGTGCATGGGTCAATAGTTATAAATATTTCATTGACAGACATGAGAAAAAGGATTATCATTTTGATAATATCTTAAAAAGCAACCCACGCTTTTTTTGAAATAAAAATTATTAAAATTTATTCGATTCGACTCTCAATTTAGATAGATTTACATGACCCTAAGTGGCGTTAAATGGCAGAGCACAACAAACTGTTCCTTGGGGCGGTTATACCCTCGGGGAGACAATATTTAAAAAAGTGGAGTTTTTAGAAAAATAACTCGAAATTATCAAAAATCATTAGAACAGAATCAACCCCAACGGGACATAAAGATCAAAAATAGTGATAAAACCGTGAGATAAATTTGCTTGTAGAATGCACAATGTAGCATGTAAGCAATGTATAAACGCACCACAAATCTGTCCAAAACATTCATGGTTAGCTAATTAACCATGGGACATTTTTGATAAAACACCTATTTCAACACCTCTGAAAACCACAGAAATTTCAAAGACAGAACCGTTGTTTTGCGATTTACCACACATCCGTATACTCACACACGCATCCACACATCTATACACTCACACACACATCCTCATCAGTTCGTCGCCCGCGCATCTTAAGTTCAAGATCAACAAAAGATGATCCGGTTTTTTATAACGTTTAATGGCTTCCGCTTTTACGTGAAAATTATTCGCTTTTTGTTAAAAGTAAGTGTTATTGGTTGAGCTATATTTTGTGTGGAAACTACACGTTTTTTCTTGATGCGTTTATGTCGTTTTTATTAAAATGCGAAATATCATTTTAAAAGAGTATATTATGCAGCAGTACGAAGGTGGGACAGCTTTTCTCAACGAAATCTAGAAACTCCACATCACCACTAGCTGGATAAATTTTAGTGGTTAGCATTGAAGGTGAGAACGGGCGATTATATACTAAAAGGCATGGTGACGGCAATAGGGCAGCACCAAACGCTGTACCGCCATGCCGTGTAAGTAGAAAACACGCTATACAGTTTCATACATTTACACTTGCCAGGTCGTGGCAAGGTCGAAGCCGTGTAGACCGATCGATCTTGCACGTTAAGCAATGCCAACTGCGTTCGGTCGTGGATGGGTTACACTGACAACTAGTCCAACAAAGAGTACAGTATCACCTCGTATATATTAAGAATTATTTGTGGAGTGATGAAACGACACGCTTTTTTAGTTGCGTTGATGTCTTTTCTATGGAAATGCTAAAGATCGCTGAGATACATTACTTTTAAATGTCAATGGTAATTCTTAAGAGGGCACTCTGGGCCGCTTGTCTTTTCATATTATTGGGTCTTTAGCTATTTTTATTTATTTATTTATTTTGGTTAGCTTACGATTGTTTACGCAAGTAATATTACAAACAAATTGAACACAGTTGAATCATGCTAAGCGTAACAATCAATTAAAAGCTAACACCACTTGCACGGTTTGGTTAAACTTAAATTCTAAAAATTTATAGACATATCGTATCAAAAACATTAAAATACATATATTTATCCTGGGCATTCGTGATTACGGAAGTACTTAAAATTGGCAATCAATTGTATCTTCTTAAAGCAGGTGACTGCTTTGTGTTGGTCTAGTAGTTAAGCGCATGCGACTGATGAACGTGAGATCGGATCGGTCTCTGGTTTGATTCCCAGGTCAGCGAAAGTTCTTTTTGGCTTTTTGCATCATGAAATTTTGGATAGCAGCACGGAGCTGAACTTAGCTAATGGACGAGTGCAGTGTCCACAATTATGCAATTATTCCTCTGCCATACCCTTCTGCGTGAAATCGACGTGATAATAATATTCACCCAACTAATATCGTAAATGTGATTTTGGTTTCTCTTTTATGCAAAAACTGCTGATACGATTTTGATGACACATCACACAAATACAACTATACACCTTGGGAAAGCAATTCAACCGACATCCTCAAGTAAGTCTAGGTACTTCAATTATATGGCGCTTAACGACAAGTATATCATCAGGCTGACTGTATAAAGCAAAATGTCACATTCTTGAACATGGCTGGATCGAGAACGCCCCGATTTCATTTTATGTGTTTTTGCTTTTTTGTATGATCGCAAAAAATATCGTCAAGCACGAACTTTTATATGGAAATGGTTCCGTATGCGAAATTGTTATTTTTTTGTGTTAGAAGTAGAAATGAAAAGTCCTCATCCGAACAGAGGTCCAGATATTACAGTAAATTCTGTAAGTGCGACTGTCTTGCACCTCGACTTTTGACTTATGGATTGAATGGTCACGGTCAGTGTGTTATAACACTAATTCCACCAACGTTTAATTGATGCAAGTCATTTCGAAACGCCGAGCATAGGTATTTATTCACGTTTATTATTTTAATAATTAAAAAAAAATACGCGATTAAGACTCGTTGTCTAATTTCTGAAAATGTTTTCAAATCGCGAAAGTTTATTAACATAGGTATACTTTCGGTTTATGGTGTTATAACACTGATCGATCGAGATTCGATCGACGGCCGAATGGCCGAAGCGTCGATTTATCTCTTACACTTATCGAAAGACGTTTATCGATAAGTGTAAGACGGGTCTTAATCGCATATTTTTTTTTAGTTTTAAAATAATAAACGTAAATAAATAGGTATTTATTTAAGTTGATTATTTAAAAAATGTCTTTATTTGCTCGACGTTTCGAAATGACTTGCATCAAGCAGAGGATTTATTTCCCTTTATAATAAAAACGCGATTTAGACCCTTATACTGATCTTACTGCACTGTTCCGCTCAAGATTTCAACAAAGAGCATTTTTGTTTAATCTCAAAATATTAATAGCATTTGCATTCATTTTAAGATTTTGTTTAAAATCCATTTGCATACTTTTCATATTACTTTCCCCGTCGCACAAGCATTTTCATTCACAGCAAAAATGTTTTTTTTTAAATCCCGTTATTTTACTTGACATTTAACTAACAAATTTGTCATTTAGTGCCAGATAAACGGCCCGAGATGCTTTTATAGTATTTTAAATCATCCAAGAAACTGAATTGTAGTGGTTAAGCGCATGCGACTGATGATCGTGAGATTGGATCGGTCTCGTGTTCCATTCCTGGGTCGGCCAAAGTTTTTTTTAATTTTTTCCATCATGAAATTTTCAATAGTACGACGGAGTGGGAGCTTTAAAAACATCCACGGAACTCTAAAATGTAGCACGGCTGACATTTCAAGTTGTAACTCGAGATAAGTCAGGTAATGAGACTTGTAACGTTAAGTGTAGGCAGTAAATATAGCGTTTATCCATACTAGCTTCGGCCAGCAGCTCTGTTTTCATATTTTCCACATTCATTTCATATTATATTTTATTATTATTTTAATCAAGATTGGTTGAGTAGTTTAGTCTTAATAGCGTAGCAAACATGCATTTATATTTATGTTAGCATAATAAAATTTGGTAATTTCTGTAATTATTTCTAAATCAGAGGTACTCCTGTTTAGCCCAGGGTAGATCCCTTAAAAAAAACCGGCCAAGTGCGAGTCAGACTCGCGCACCGAGGGTACCGTACAAACCTGTAGGTATATAAGTAAAAGTTATGGTATTTTAACGTTTTCTGGGTCAGCTAGTAAGTTTATGATTATTAAAAAAAATATACTATGTGATGTAACTAAAAATTTAAGATTTTCGGAATTTTTCCTATATGTGTACTTTATAACGTTGCTTCATGCCAAATTTCAAGATTCCAGGTCGTCTGGAAGTATCCTTTAGGTTTTGATTCCCTTGCGAGTAGTTGCGAGTTTCAAAATATGCGGCTTTAATTGCTGTATCTTTTGATTGCGTTGACGTAGAAGTTTGATTTTGTTACAGCTTAAAGATATTATAGACTTAAGTATTTGTTAAGAATTTCAATATAATACCACTACGCGTTCATGAGTAAAGGGGTAATAAGTTTAAAATTATTAAAAATATTTTTATTATATGATGTAACTAAAAATTTATGCTTTTTGCAATTTTTCCTTTATCTGTGTTATAAGACGTTGCTTCGTACCAAATTTCAAGATTCTGAGTTCACGGGAAGTACCCTGTAGGTTTTGATTCCCTTGCGAGTGTCGAAAATTTGCGGCATAAACGGGAGTATCTTTTGATCGCGTTGACTTAGAAGTTTGATTTTTTCACAGCTCCAAGAGACCATAGACTTGAGTATTTGATATGAATTTCAGCTTGATACCTCCACGCGTTCCTGAGAAAAAAGGTCTTGACAGACAGACAGACAGACGGACAACAAAGTGATCCTATAAGGGTTCCGATTTTACCTTTTTAAGGGTAAAAAACGTTGTTTCTCGATTTCCGGCAAAACTAAAAGTCCTATGGAAAAAAGTCGAATGGCAAAGTTGTTGGTAATAAAAAGATCTAAAACTTTTGTATTTACACTTTTTTCATATAACCTCAAAATTTATGTGAAAAATTCAAAAAACCAAGTTTTTGGTTTTTTATTTTTATCTTTTACAAACAAAAATTTTTTTTCACGAAATTTGGTGAAAACTTACTTTTTTATGTCCCAAATACGCTGTAATTTATTTGATTAGAAATATTTATTTTTTCACCTTTTTAGGGTTCCGTACCTCAAAAGGTAAAAACGGAACCCTTATAGGATCACTTTGTTGTCCGTCTGTCTGTCTGTCTGTCTGTCTGTCAAGACCTTTTTTCTCAGGAACGCGTGCAGGTATCAAGCTGAAATTAATATCAAATACTCAAGTCTATGGTCTCTTGGAGCTGTGAAAAAATCAAACTTCTAAATCAACGCGATCAAAAGATACTCCCGTTTATGCCGCAAATTTTCGACACTCGCAAGGGAATCAAAACCTACAGGGTACTTCCCGTGAACTCAGAATCTTGAAATTTGTAACGAAGCAACGTCTTATAACACAGATAAAGGAAAAATTGCGAAAAGCATAAATTTTTAGTTAGCAATAAAAATACCATAACTTTTACTTATATACCTACAGGTTTGTACGGAACCCTCGGTGCGCGAGTCTGACTCGCACTTGGCCGGTTTTTTTTAGGGTTCCGTACCTCAAAAGGTAAAAACGGAACCCTTATAGGATCACTTTGTTGTCCGTCTGTCTGTCTGTCTGTCTGTCTGTCTGTCTGTCTGTCAAGACCTTTTTTCTCAGGAACGCGTGGAGGTATCAAGCTGAAATTCATATCAAATACTCAAGTCTATGGTCTCTTGGAGCTGTGAAAAAATCAAACTTCTAAGTCAACGCGATCAAAAGATACTCCCGTTTATGCCGCAAATTTTCGACACTCGCAAGGGAATCAAAACCTACAGGGTACTTCCCGTGAACTCAGAATCTTGAAATTTGGTACGAAGCAACGTCTTATAACACAGATAAAGGAAAAATTGCGAAAAGCATAAATTTTTAGTTACATCATATAATAAAAATATTTTAAATAATTTTAAACTTATTACCCCTTTACTCATGAACGCGTAGTGGTATTATATTGAAATTCTTAACAAATACTCAAGTCTATAATATCTTTAAGCTGTAACAAAATCAAACTTCTACGTCAACGCAATCAAAAGATACAGCAATTAAAGCCGCATATTTTGAAACTCGCAACTACTCGCAAGGGAATCAAAACCTAAAGGATACTTCCAGACGACCTGGAATCTTGAAATTTGGCATGAAGCAACGTTATAAAGTACACATATAGGAAAAATTCCGAAAATCTTAAATTTTTAGTTAGCAATAAAAATACCATAACTTTTACTTATATACCTACAGGTTTGTACGGAACCCTCGGTGCGCGAGTCTGACTCGCACTTGGCCGGTTTTTTAAATAATATCGATTTTTTACCCTTATTTTCGATCGAAAATTCACCCGTCAAAATATCAGCTTTTTTCAAAAAGTTGGTATGTTTTTTGTTTGTTGAAATGTCTTCTTTGTGATGGTGAAAAAATATATATTTATATTATATTTTCTTTGTCTCTTATAAATTCTGGTATCCTATTATAGATCCTAGGGGCCATGCCTAATTTTTTTCAAAATAGTGCAGTGTTATGTTGCCTTGCACATATCTTTTTATTGTGTCTTAGATACTTCTAATGTCTAATGGTTAACTTATGTTATGCGCCTTTCATGGACTAACTTTTTTTTTATATATTTGTAAACGCTACTAAATAAAATAAAATTAAAACAAATATCCTTATTGAAGGTGTCGCCAAATAATGATACTTCCTGAATTGTTTTAAATAAAAGATTAATTAATTAATATTATCAATTACACTTAAGTAGTGTATGTATTTTTGCGACAACATATTTTAGCATAATATTACAACTACATATTAGTAGAGGAAAGTCACCAAATATGAAATAGTATCCTAATATGGAATACCTTCATTTCTCTAAAACTATAAGTATGAAACGCAACACTCGACCATTTTCTGTTTCATTCGGTCTACTAACTAACGCACACACACCATCGAGTCAGTTGCGCGAACGCTTCACGTGTGGCAGGCTTGTTTTGTTTTGTTGTCGAGCAGAAAATTTTAAAGGTAAGTAATAAATGAGTATTATCAGTTGTTATGTTTGTATACATAAGTGTTATACTATTTAGTATATCGGTATTATTTTTATTTCACCATTTTATGATCTTTTGTCATTAAAATATTGTGACTTGAAAAAATATTTAGAAGAGTATGAACTAGTATAAAAATCCAAATATGGACAGTCGTCGGTGTCTAATTATGGAATATTAGGTCTTAATATTTTATATGATAGATACTTGCTATTATTTCTTTAAAAATATATATTTAATGTTTGTTTTTAGAATGTGCGGTTTACAATCAACCAAACGAAAAACCTGGGATGAAGAAAAATGGCACAAGCCTTAAAATTCGTCCGGGAAAAGAAAATTGGGGTATTAGAAAGCGGCACAGCATTTTTTTTTTTTTTGATACTTGGATCTGTGACTTTTGCAAGTGATTAAGTAACTTCTTTCATTGATCACAATATATCATATTCATTTAAATGATCTCAAAGATATTAATGTGCATTTCTGTTATTGTTATGTTGATTTATGCTTATATTCCATATATGGGTACCTATTCCATATTTGGTTACTGATTTGTGATATTGTTTTTTGTGCTATATTTAATTTGATAACTAATATATTTGATTAAAGGCTGTTAATTATTACATATAAATGTATGACTGATTAGTAAAAACATTAAACTGATTTAATTTACATAAAGTTTTTTTTTTATATCCCAAAAACAAAATGGTATTCCATATTTGGTGACTTTCCTCTACTGTTTATTTTTTTTTATGTCAAGTGACAGGATGTTCGTAAAATATTTGCCAAGTTATTATTCAATATATACTCGTAATAATTAAAACCGGTACTATTTGTAATATATGGTTTGGTTTATTCATTTTATTATGAAGGAAGTCTATTTATGTTATTCCCCGTAAGGCCAGATTTTGTTATTTTGAATAAAACATAATATTATGCCCATTACATATAATACCGCCAGGACTATTTTCAGATTTTTCTAGCCAACGGCCAAATAGATCTCTAAAACAAAAAGACCATTGTTTCAAAGGACCTATCTGTCGATACCCCACACCATGGGGTCGACGAAATAAATTAAAATCCCAATTTTACATGAATGGAGTTTATATAGATTATTATTTTTTTTTTTGCTTTTTGCATTAACGGTTTCGTCGCTATGTCATACATGCTCGCCAGTTTTGTGTACTACGTTCCTTTCCTTTCTGAAGGACGCCATTTATCTGGTCCTTATATATCTTTCGAGGATGACCTCTTCTAGTACTTTCAGACACATCTGCGTTGTATCTCTTTCACAAATATAATTTAATCCATTTTTTCAACATAACCAAACCACATCTCATTAAGCATTTTTCTAAGCAAGATTTTTTTTATCCACAATTTTAAAATAAGGCGTAGTAGAATAATCAATAAAATATTTACGGAAATCAAATTTTATGATGTCGTGGGCGAGCAATAACTGATCATGAGCAATTTAATCATTTAAGTATGTAGAAAATGATAGGGTTGGACTTATTTATAGTGGTCTAAAGTTCAGATTGTAAATTATAACTTGATTGATATGTTGGATGGGATTTACGTGTCATTATGACGACCGGATGGCGGAGTGGGTAGTGTACCTGCCTGCAACGCCGAGGTCACGGGTTCGATTCCCACTTAAGACAAATCTTTGAGTGCTTTTGAACATGGGGGTTTGTCTTTGTCTGGGTGTTTCTTTGTATAATAAGTATGTATTTACAAAAGAAAATTATATATGTATTAAATTCAAATTAAAATTCAAATCATTTATTTTCATAGGCCCCAGGAGGCGCTTGAACACGTCAAAACATTACAAAAAATGATATAAAAGTAAATAATAAATAATACTATACTATACTAATTACAATGATTTGAATAACCGGGGCTCAGATTAATTTTAATCAAACTGTTTAGAATAAAATTAAAATCAATCTAAGTTATTCTAGTACCCATAGTACAAGCTCTGCTTAGTTTGGGACTAGACTAGACGTTCATGCACACAAAGATTTGTCTTAAGTGGGAATCGAACCCACGACCTCTGCGTCACAGGCAGGTACACTATCCACGCCGCCATCCGGTCGTCAAACAACAATGTTTAAGGTTATTAAAGCCGTCTGTAATTGGATCTTGAAATAACATACAAGAATTAAAGTCATGCTTAATTAGCATTCTTTTACATGAAAAAATGCATGTATCTTACTTTTTATAGCTTCCTGTGTCTCAAGAAAAAGTAAACATTTTTTAAAAGGTAAGACACGACCTTCAAGTCAAATAAAACTAAAACTTACGAATATGTGCAGGAACCCTACGAGCCTACGATATAATGCAGTTTCAGATTCAGGTTGATTTATTTATTTATTTACACAACTGTTTAATGCACTCACAGTTTCCCAACACGTGCAATAAACTAATACAAGTAGAAAACTTAATACTATTTAAAAGTACCTAAAAAAGAGACACATGATTTTAGAAATTGTTCAAATTTGGGGTAAAATATATCAATATCTGGATACTGAGCAATAAGGGCGTTGATCAGAGTCAAAGCCTGATTTGTTGGAGCAAATTGGGCAGTACACGTTCGTACAGCCGGCGTTGCTAGAAGGCGACGCGAGCGCAGCCGCGTGTACTGATTTGGTGCCGATAACGAACAATGTGATAACGTAATGGGATCATCATTTTTTTTTATTCACTGATATGCTTCGTCTAATGTTTAGCGTATGCGCCTCTCAACGAGGGGACTCGCGTTTGATCCTCGGGTCGGCCAAAGTGTTATTTGTGAACTTTCCTTAAAGAAATTCACAATAGCAGCATGAAGTTGAAACTGTGCCCGGTGGATTGCGATAGGCTCACACTCTATCCTATAGGACCTAAGCATATCCGGTGAAATGTGAGTGTTGTACAACTGCCACAACCTTCTGGGTAATATTGGCGTGATAATGTTATTCATATAAATAGAGTACATTTTAGTGTTACAATAAAAAGTCCTCTATGAAGCTGATTTACAGCATGTGAAAATTAATATGCAAAGGAGACATTGCAAAATTACCCAAATTGCAGAATTTTACGTATCTCAAAAAGTTGCTTAGAATTAATATAAAAAGAAGGCCTCCTTACTGGCTATCACATGAAACGGGGTGCATGAAAGGAGTCTCCCCGAGTGACGTACACAACGATTCCCTACATCCGGCGCACCCTGGGCAATTCGCGAGTTCCCAAGCGAATTGGCTAATCCTTTCACCACGATGGCAAGTCAAAATAAAATTTGACTCAGCCATCGACACGACGAAGAAGAAGATCACATGAAACAATTGATATTTTCTTTTTTTTTTATTAACCGCAATTAGCCCGCACAATTAATAGTTCCTGTGTCGCAGGCGTGTTCACAAATAAAAATTTCATTTCAGTTCACACACACAAAGTACATCCCATGTGGGTTCGATCCCCACATGGGACAAATCTTTGCATGATTCGCAAAGATTTGTTCTAACTCTGGGTGTGCTCTGTGTGTGTGAAATGTATGTTTGTAAACACCCCCGCGACACAGGAGTTATTCCTAGTCCGGGCGTTGTTTTTTAAAAAGAAAAGAAGAAAAAAGTGTCAAAGCAAATCTTTGAGGATCACACAAAGATTTGTCCTGTGTGGGGATCGACACAACATTACCGTAGTGAAAGCGGCGAGGCGACCGCTCTAACCACTTCGCCAGCCGTGCACTTTAGGGTAAAGGAGAGACATAGATCTATCATCCCTTGAACTAATTCAAAGCAAGTTTTAACTTGCACTATTGCATTTAATTCACTTACTATATTATTTTCTGTACCTTTTTAAGAACAGGCAATATTTTTAGAATAATTGCTTTGAAAAAGTAAAAAGCTGTTATTTGTCGTTGCGAACCGATACTTACATTTTATTTATTTGTATAAATTACATAACTTTTAAATATCATTGAACAAACAAGGCAAATACGTCAATGCGCGATGTAATAAATGTCAAAGGTAAATCAAGTTAATTATCATTTTTCCTCAACAGTTCGTAATCGCCGAAACATGAACAGTACACGGAAAAAAAACCTATTTGACACATAGAAAATATATATTTATGTGCTTGCTTGGGTGTTGTTAAGCAAATGGCGGACAGGCCTATGTCCATCACAACAGATCAAAAGAAAAATCTTTGTGTGCATATACATAGAGGTTTATCTTTGCCTGGGTGTTTATATGTGTAATAAGTATGTATTTACAAAAGAAAGGTATAAATGTCTTGGTATCAGTCATTCTAGTACCCATAGTATAAGCTTAGTTTGGGACTATATGACGTTGTGAGAATTTTGCGTGATATTTATTTATTAACATCAGTGGACTACGAGTGGCTAAATAATAATAATAATAATGATGATGGATGTTGGAGCAGATCATAAATCTGCTTGCCTACTGGGTAAATAACAAATAATTGTTATAATACTCTTGTCCCGCGAAATGTTCTCGCAAAGAATTTAGGATAATGGTGAATTGCAAAAGACAAAATCAGGTTTAAATCGCTTTAGATTTTATGTGATAAGGGTGAGCCGTAAACATAACTGGTGAAATTGTGGGTGTTATACACCCCAGCTACACCCTTATGGGAAATAAAGACATGATGTTGTGCTATCGCTTTCCTAAGCAATTTTCATGTAAACTAACATAATTTGCTAAGTATTGTGTGTATGTACTATGTCACCCAAAATGCTTCAAATAATTTATACGAGGCCATTATTACTTAAATTTGCACTTTCATATACAGCAACTATCAGTCAAACTGCCATTACATGTGATACCATGTATAAAATGTATAAACTTCCTGAAGTCAACGCTCTAGTATTCTGAAAAATAAACGTCTTGTCCTAGGTATTGACATTTACACATTCTACAGCTTTGGGTAGATATAATCAGCTGCTGTACCGATCTCGATGGGAACAAGATTATTTTGTGAAAATCAATCAGCCCTAAGACTTCAAATTAATTCGTTTCTCACACAAAAATAACTTTAGCAAAACCATCCATTTAATTTTTGAATTACAGCAAAATAAATGTGATAATCTATAAGTTCTCACACAGCAGCTATAATCTATAATAGTCCATTGTTCACCAAGGGATAAAAGTAGTCGATTTCATTGAGGGTGTAGTTGGTACACACGTTTATATATACACCGACAAAGTTAAAAAGGCAACTAAATCCACAAAATCAATTAAATATCTACCAAAACTTACAGAACTACCAAATATTTTAAAATTAACCATAATGTATATTTTTAGATCTTCGTATTTTGACTTTGACAATTAAACCAAAAGGAGTTCATTCCTCATTCATTACCTCTCCATATTGATTAATTGCTGTTTGTATTTTGACATACGAAAATGTATCGACAGGTATGAGATATACAGTATAGTGTATCAAGCGCATTATAAGATTTTTTTTTTTCTTTTTGTTTATTTTACTTTCAAATTGCTACCATATTAGAATATACAATTCCCTAAAGGGCAAATACGTAGTTAACGTAACTGGCGAGCTTGGACGACAAAATGTATTAATGTTGAAGAAGCAATGGCCATAATGGTAGCACACAGCGTTCCAATTCTAAAGAAATCACTTTAGTCCAAACTAAATGTAGGAAAATCGCCTGTATAAATTCAAATGGACCTAGAAAGATGTTGTATAGGAAGCTTATAAAAGCTTACCATGTTCTTTACAGCATAAAAAGCAACAAATCGTCCCTAGAAATAATTTTCGTTCAATGACACACAGAACATATTATAATCAAAAATTTTACTACATTTTTCAAGATAGCTCATATAATGCGCGGTTGAAAAATCAGGGTTAGCTTTTATAAGCTGAAAAATCTCTTATTTCCCGAAATGTTTACAGTACCTTTAATCTATGTTAAGACACATTAAGCTAATTGCTCAACTTTTCTAAAGTGTAGTATGTGACACATGTAAAGCAGGCACCAGATACAATACATTTGAGAGCGGGCGCCTCGCCGATCGATCCAACTTCCTGCATTCTTTGCGCCCCAGCCCACAGGGTTTGGGGTTCCGTGAAACAAATGATAAAAATGGAACTCCGACTGAATTTTAATTAGCTTAATCATAAACTGAAATTCTACTTACTGCTCTGCTTAACTGTTGTTTTAACTTACCTGGAACAAATAACAATAAATTAGAATCGATTGTCTTCATCTGGATGAAGTCAAAGAGGGTAGTGTTCATTTTGCCATTCCGATAATGTATAATACTGATAGAATGACCAGTTGAGTGCGATTCGAAATAAATACTTATGACAGCGACAAGTGCCATGACAATGACGTGCCAGCGATTTGCCATGATATAGGGGTCATGAGTGTCATTGATATAATTATGTCTTAGTTCCAGTGGCTTGTCCAAAAGGCGAGAGTAGGCAGACGGTTGTCTTCTAGTGGGTGCGGGTCTACATAACCATATCGTCTTTCCAAGCGATAAAGTATGCGATCAGGAACATTTCACCGCCAAAATAGTCATGATAGTAAGTGGCCTCGGTCCACGATAGATTTAAGGGGTGGCGAAAAGAATGCCCGTAATTTTCGCCTATCCTCACCACTAAATCAGAATAGACTACTGAATATATTTGCTTTGAAAACTTTAATAAAAATTCTACCATCTTGTACGAAAAAACTAGACAGCGAGTCTAGATCGCGTAAGATATTTTAAAGGCAAATAAATACCAATGCTCGACGTTTCATCGATGAATGAACCTAAACGCCAGTTTCGAGATTTAGATCCCAGTGAGCATATTTTCAAAATTTAACTTTAATTACATATATGTCAAGATCTAGAATACAAAAATAAACGACATATCATAACAATTGGTGCTCAATCATTAAGTTTAACTACAGAACCCGACCGGTCTTCCAATGAAAACACGCTTGTGTATATTTTTATTATTTTGGTCCATTGATGCTCTATATCGATCGTATAAAAGGCGTCTGCGCAGGAGATAGGTATCAGTAGCCATCCGACGATTCCACAAGATGAGAGTTCTGGTACTCAATTTTTATTTTTTTAAAGTGAAAAGTGAAGTTTTAAGTGATTTTGGAAATTGTGTTAAAAAAATTATCGATCGGGATTAATATTTTAAACAACAATTTACGAAACTGAAAAAGTATAATCTTCTTAAAACGATAAAAGTTTAAATTAATTTTCGTGTATTTTCACCTTTTGTTAAAGATTAGTTGCGCTCAGGAAATCTACCCGCGTCAAGCATTACTGCGTTGTCGTGTGAATCTCATATGTATCTCAGAAATATGTTTTTCGTCAAAAGGCCCTGTATAACTATTAAAGACTAAGCGCTATCTATACAAAAAAAAATAAGTCTCTGTTTTTAATCTTCTTCTTCGTCGTGTCGATGGCTGAGTCAAATTTTAATTTTGACTTGCCATCGTGGTGAAAGGATTAGCCAATTCGCTTTGGAGAACTCGCGAATTGCCCAGGGTGCGCCGGACGTAGGGAATATACGTCATTCGGGGAGGCTCCTTTAATGCACCCCCTTCCCTTCTGTTTTTAATGTAAAAATAACAAAGTTCAAGCTGGTATAGTTAAATGCAAGTTACTTTTGCCTAAAATCGGGTTTTTTAAATTTTCGTCTGTCTTTTTGTCTGTTTTTATAGGCTAATCAACTTACCTACTAAATTGTAGATACAGGTAACTGACTACGAGGCGCGTAATATAGGCTACTTTTTATCAATGTACCTACTTACCTGACGAAACCGCGGCAGAATCGAATTTTGATAATTCTTTTTCGTTCGTTATTTTTTAACATTACGCTTACATTTATATTTATGTTACTATTATTCTCAATCGTCGAACGTTCAAAAACGTATAATAGCTTTTCACAAAGTCAAAACTGAAACCAAGTTGTTCTAATGAATTCCATTTCAAAACTCAAACAGAAATAAGTAAGTAACTTCAATAAGCTTTCTTCACACATAAACATTACACGAGTCACTGACCTCAACACATATCAGAAAAACAAAGCTATTGTAGTTAATGTATAAAATATGTTACGTTTGCCTTGGAGCTCTCTCAGATGCTATGCATAATAATATATTAAGGATCTGTTTCTGAACTCTCAAGTAAACTTTACTGAAATCATAAAACATATCACAAACAAAATGTAAGCTTTATGTTTGAAATGTATCACTTTTATTTTAAACTATTAGGTACTAATAGTTTAATACAGAACGTAAACACATTTTAAGTTCAGAATATATTACGTTGTAACGACTAACTACAGAACCCTGTTGCGTGTCGGGCCACGCACTTGGCCGATTTGAAAATCGTGAAAACAACTTCCAGGGGTTGATTTACAAAGTATGACAGATAATCGTTTGATAAATTATAACTTGACCAAAAATAAAAGTGATACATTTCAAACATAAAGCTTACATTTTGTTTGTGATATGTTTTAAGATTTCAGTAAAGTGGAAAAGTTGGTCAACTTTTCCAACTGCATTTTACAATTTAAACCCTTATTACTCTTGAGTTAATAAAGTTAACGTAGCCGTGTAAGTTTTTCTTCAAAGTTTATTAAATATTGTACCACCATGTTTTTTTACTTTTTAGGGTTCCGTAGTACCTACAAGGAACCCTTATAGTTCGCCATGTCCGTCTGTCCGTCCGTCTGTCCGAGGCATAGCGACGAAACCGTTGGTGCTAGAAAACTGAAATTTTGCATAAACATGTATGTTAACTATACAAAGAAAGTCGTAGAATAAAATTTGGAAAAATATTTTTTTTTCGGGTAGCTCCCCTACATGTAAAGTAGGGATCACATCTCGTCATTACATCTCGTCATACGTGCTAGCTGGTTTCATGTACTACAAACATTTCCTTTCTGAAGGACGCCATTTAAAGCTAATCTGAAAAAAATCACGGTGGTAGTATATGTAATAAACTTTTCATGAAAACTATAGCGGTTACTTTAACTTAATTAGTTCTAGAGTAATTGGGGTCCAAAGTGTAAAATGCAGTTACTTAGAATAATTCGTGCAAATTACAAAAACCTTTGAAAGTAATGACTTGTATGAAGATGTTACTTGTTTAATACAGATAGTAAATCCCTTTTAAGTCGAAATATGTTGTTACGACTAACTACGGAACCCTACTGCGCGTGGCCCGACACGCACTTGGCCGGTTTTAGAAATTACGAAAGAGAAATAAATACTCAAATGAAAATTCGATTTAAATTTAATTATTTGCAAACGGATCTCGAACTAATTCAAAAAACGATAATCTTGTTGAATGGATTCGACTACTGATTCTGTACTAACGATTTACAGGTTTTTGGTACATTAAAAAAAGCTTGTAAATAAAATGATATCAGTTATAGCAGTCAATAGTAGAGTAATGACAACCAGATCGGTCACCAGCCGATCACAGATATTGACAGCGGTGGGCTGAACAATAAAATATCAGCGTTCAGTGTGAGTGACGGGTACTTGCATTCCTGCATTGATTCATTCAGTGGGCTGTGGTAGCGCTAAAAAGGAATAGCCAACCTATGTATGGTTAGCAACAGAATTCCATTTAATAATTAAGTTCGATTTAAAATAAATAATAGTTTTTTTTAAATTAATTATTTTCTACTTTTTAGTTTGGTTTATTTATAAGTGTTTTTTTATTATTTATTTTATAATTTATTTATTTTTTTTATCGAATTATTGCATTGTCATCGATCTTTGACAGGTGTCCAAAATTTGAATGAAATCTGTCCGTTTAAAGTGGGACAAAATCAAGTCCAAAGGAGTCGGTTACATACATACATACATACATACATACAGGTGAAGCTAATATAAGCGTGTTAAGAAAAGAGAAACAAAACTCATAAAAAAACTCTTTAGTAACTAGCCTTCTAACTCTTCATAGTCATTTATTTCTAAACAAAATATATTGAGTTCAAAATTTACACTTCAAAAAAATACAAAAATAGAGGTACATCATAAACATACAGACATTTTAACACACATTAGATGACTTATACATTATAAAAATGTTAAAAAAGCCAATGTCCATGAATTACATACGCTAATCAAAATTTAAAAAAAAAAAAAAAAAAAAAAATAGTAACCAGTTTATACATACACACCATAATACTTTTGATAAATCACAATATTTAACTTATTTAATACAGTAATTTCAGACAATATTGACAACTTTTCTAATAATACATTTCTGTCACATCGAACATTATTACCCAAGATACGCCACGATGTATCACCACCCTAATCGATCGAGTTACATATTAATCGATACACATTAATATAATCAAATTAATGCTAAAACTTGATTTACCACGCAATAAATATGGTTCACCTTCAAATCTAATAAATAATTGAGCATAAATTAAGCATTATGTCATAAATACGGTAGCGAAAAAAACTGTAAATTATAATGTTGAATAAATATTGGGTGTTCCAAAAAGTATTGACCTTTGTGGGGATACATCAACCAACAGCTACGGACTCAATAGCTACGGACGAAGACACTGGTCCCTAAATACAGTTAGCACTAGTTCAGGGGTCGGAGGACTCATACCCATTTGAGTAATTTTTTAATGTCAATAAAATCTTTATTAGACAGGGTTTTTGACAGTTACAGGGACTAAGCGATATTTATATCCAATCTGATGATATCTAAGTATTTTGAGTAACTTTTCCGGCAACAAACTGCTACTACCACACCAACGCAAAATAAAAACGGCAGTTTCCTAACATCAGATTTTTTTTAACTAAGGAAATCTAAAAGCTTCAGTAAATAACATAAGTTGATTTTCATAAAGTAGAGCTTTTTGAGTTAAAAAAAGAGCTAATATATAGCATTCCATTGTCTCTCAACTCCGTGGGATGAAGGCGTGATTTTATTTATATATGAAGAGCTTTTTTGAACGGGCTCACAATTTCATCGCAAGTATAGCAGCCCTGTACGTAGCGATACGATGGGTCTACATCAGTTTTATGGACACTATATTCACCACTACATACTTAATTTTCCGAAAATCTTTGTAAGCGTTATTTTTTTTTAAATAGCGGCACTTTCATGATTAAAATATATAAATATCAGCTTTTAAATATTAATAAATGCATCTGTATACACCCCGTGATTTTATACAAGTTTGCCTTCAGCACTAAGTTATTTATTTAAATACTTGACTGTCCGTTCAGTTATAATGGAGATATTGTTATCTATCACTTGCATACAACTTTGTTGCAAACTTAATTTATAACAATTCATGAGATCAAACTTGATTTTTCCCTCGGTTGACTAATTGTAGGTAAACGGGCTATTATTACTGATGGGACGAGGCTTTGGGTGTTCACGTCGACCTCCGTGGGTCTATTGTGCTACTCCTATACCCGCCAATAGCCTCCATAAATTGAAGCAGGAGTGACTTGCAGGAGTGTCCCAGAATGAAGCTTCGTGTATAAATATAAACGGGCTAGAAGTCTACCTAATAGTAAAAGACCTATCTATTTAGGTTCTATATTTGACGTGTATAATTTTTTTTCATTGTTTGTCCAGTGATTTCTTGGTACTTTATACACCGCGGCACCGATTAAAAAAAAATATTTTGATATTTGAGAGAATGCACCGCCGAAATGGTCCCCCACCTTCAATTAGGATCTGATGATGGAATCTCATAGAGTTCGAGGGCAACCCACAAATTTTATAGTGTTTTTGTATATTTACTGAAGTTATTTTGCTGAGCTGATACTGGCAGGTACAACACCTCAACGGTTTAGACCGTTAGCTCTATTCTTTTCAGTTATATTCAGATGAGGCGAACCGTTGAATATTATTTAAGTAGGTATATTAATATAAGTAGTTAAGATTAACAATATAATCACTCCTGTCTTTCTTCTAAAGATACTTCACTAAAAAGTGAAAATATAAAATATCGCACAAAAAATAACTGACTTAAAAAAAAATGTGTTTGTAAATAACGCAAAAAGTTAGTTAAATAATAGTTCTTGAAGTCGGTGCTCATAAAATACTGATATTCAGCTAAACCCGTTAGACTAGAAACCTAGCATTGTACAGATTGAGTTTATAGTCTAGCTCATTTAAAAAGCTCAACCACCGCGACACCAAGTTAGTGAAAATGTTTGAATGATTGTTACTGTATCGTTCAATAATTCAAACATTTGGAAGAAATTTAGAGAATAGATAGATTATCGGTTGTTAAGTTTCTCAATAAAAAAAAACATGTCAATAACAACTAGATAACCTTTAACTTTTAAACTATCGCGTTGCATGATTATTATTATAATTTTGACGGGAATTAACGCGAACCATGCATATTATTTATCCGTTTTCTATAGCGTACTGACGCTATAGAAAACGGCCGGTGTAACCCGTTGCCGAAACGTATAGCCAAAAGGTAAATAATATGCATGTTTCGCGTTAATTCCCGTCAAAATTATAATAATAGATAACCTTTATTAAATCTAGTGACTTTCTATCTAAAAGTTTTTGTGCGCTAAAGTAACCAAGGCAAACAGCATGACAAATATTATGCAAATTCATTTACATACAATAATTAATATACCAATTTGTAACACACATATATTACCTACTTTTTAATACATAGATAATAATGTAACTCTATTTTTTAAATCACTATTTTTTAGATTTTTTAAATCATGAACTAATTTAATAAAAAAGGTTCCAGTTTATAGGTATTTTAGGCGTATTCGAAACGATTTATCTTGAAAATAATTATTTATATCTCCATCTGAAAATCTTTTAAACGGTACCAACAACTAAAACCAAAATAAAAATATATAACTTGATGTAAACTCCTACAATAATCAGCAGCGCAAAACGTACGGCGCAGATTTTCTGTTAATAAAGAACAGACGCTTATTAAGGGGAAGCATATTTATAATATATATCAAGGTAAAAATCAAGAAATCAAATCATTAATTTCTATGCCCCAAAGGTCGCTTGAACACGTCAAAAGGACGTCAAAACAAAAAATAAAATAAAATTCAAATATAACTTATGTAATTAAATTATTATACTTATTGCATTAAAATAATTTTAATATGATAGCGGACCTTAGATTGATTTCAATTTAACTGAGAGGTTTAAATTAAAACCAATCGAAGTACCAGCTCCGATGGGTATTGTATCATGAGACGATCTTGTGAGAAACCGTATAGGTATAGCCCCCACAAATTTCTAAAGGAATAGAATCTTGTCAAAATTCACTTGCATTATATGAACGTGAACTGCGAGAAGGTTTCACTCTTCTGAAAATCTCCTCCAAGACTTTTATATAACCGCCTAAACGGCCATGCTACTGACCACACTAACTTCTCAAAACTCAACGAAACATTTCATCTTTCAGATTATTTCCGCCTTCCTCGCTTGCGCAGCGGCCGCACCCTCGGGCATCGTAGCGCCCCTGGTCTACCAGACGGTGGCAATCGCCCCCGCCATTGCTGCACCCACCATCTCCCCCGGGGACATCCAGGCCGCCGCTATCAACGCACAGGTACTGCCCTCATTTTACTTTTGTTATGTTTAGTTCCTAAATGATAAGGGTGGGTCTACCGCCATCTACTAGGCCTAATTCCTGACTAAGTGATTGATTATTACTGAGAATTTACTGAAGGAAATATTCCAAATAATATGTTTGTCTGTCCTACTAATATTGCGAATGCGAAAGTTGTACGACAGCTAAAAGAGGATGTTTAATTCGAATGAATATTTTAGATGACGCCATAACTTTGCGCTTTTTTTTTATTGTAGGTAAAATACAACGACCTCGCCCGCGCCGCCGCCGACAAAACCCAAGAAGCCGCCGATCAAGCCGTTGAAAGCGCCAACCTAGCTGTCGATAACGCAAACCTAGCTGTTGAGAACGCTAACGTCAAAGTAGCCACTGATGTGAGCCAGGCTGAGGAGAAGAGCCTGGAAGCTTTCTGGGTTAACGAAGACAAGAAATGGCAGGCTTTGGACGCGCTGAAGACCGCTGAAGCACAGATCGATGGGGCAGCCGCTAGCAATGCTGAAGCTAACGCCAAAGCTGTTGTTGGAGCCGGTCCTTATGTAGCCGCTGTCGCACCGGTTACTTCTTACGTAGCTGCTGCAACACCTATCGTGGCCCCAGCGCCGGTCGTAGCCGCTCCCATTCCTCCCGTAGTCTACACACCTTACACTCTTAAGGTTGACTTCAAGACCCTACCCACTGAAGTTAAGGTTGAAGAAAATAAGGAAGATCAAGAAGCAGTTGCTGTCAAGAGTATTGAAGAAGTTAAGCCTGCTGAATCAGATGATGCTGTGAAGGTCGAAGCTCCCGCTGAGAAGTCTGGAGAAGAGAAGAAGCTAGCAGGTCTTACCAGCAATATCATCACTCCTTTTGCTAGTGTGTACAGATACGATTTGACGCTTCCAGTGGGACAAGTGCTCCCTCAACCATTGATCAGCTACGCCGCCGCCCCTCTACCTCAATTCAACGGAGTTTTCACCCCCACTTTGGTAAAGAGCTGGTAAGTTTGAGGAAGGCGGAATTTAATAAATTGGTAATTTGACGACTCTAGTTTGTGTTTTATTTAAAAGAAGTACGACCTTCTGCCCGCAAAGTGCGTCGATAAAATCTTGACAAATCATACACTAAAGCCGTCCTCACAGCCTGAATCACTCTATCTATTGGTCCTGTCAGCAGCAAGCGTATGCGACTGTTCACAGCAAAGTATTATTTTATATTTGTACATCAAAAATAATCTGGCAATAAGCTCACCCGCATCAAATAATACCTTAACATAACTAATAACCGTCGATATATTTATATATATTTTATTTATTAAATATTTACTTATATTTAAGTATTTTGTTATGTAGATATTATGCATATATATATACAGGGTGTATTTTTGAAACGGGGCAGTAAGGGCAAGTACCTTAACCGTTGCAGTTACAGCAAAACGTTCTTAAAAGACCTTCCCTAACTTTTTGGGACATTTTGAACTGCATTCACAGATTTTGTAAAAAACTTACAGTTAGCAAAAAAAATGCAAAAAGTTCAATTTTTTTTTTTTATGCCAATCGATTCTATTTCATGTGGGGATCAAAAAACTCTATGGGACCATTTTAGCTTTCAGTACTAGAAAAGACAGAAATCGCCAAAAACGTTTCCCATACATTTCGGCAACAGAAACGAATTTCTACGATGGTCTAACTTTTTGTTATGGCCTGGAAGTGGGTAGAATTGACTGTAAAGTAAATATAAAGAATTTTTACCCTCAAATTTCGAATTTGATTCGAAAATCTGTGTGTTATACTTAGTTTCAGCTGAGAAACTTCGTATGAGTTATTAATTAAGGATTTTCGCTAAAATGTCTTCTAATCGTGAAAAAATTGACTTATTAGAAGCGTATTTTGTCAATAATCGAAATGCGGGAGCTGCATTAGTGTGGAACCGTAATAAGTATCCGTTGCAGCATGTGCCAACAAGAAAGGTTATTACAAATCTTTTGAAAAACCTGGAATTGCAGGGTTCTTTCAAAATACGCTTCTAATAAGTCAATTTTTTCACGATTAGAAGACATTTTAGCGAAAATCCTTAATTAATAACTCATACGAAGTTTCTCAGCTGAAACTAAGTATAACACACAGATTTTCAAATCAAATTCGAAATTTGAGGGTAAAAATTCTTTTTATTTACTTTACAGTCAATTCTACCCACTTCCAGGCCATAACAAAAAGTTAGACCATCGTAGAAATTCGTTTCTGTTGCCGAAATGTATGGGAAACGTTTTTGGCGATTTCTGTCTTTTCTAGTACTGAAAGCTAAAATGGTCCAGTAGAGTTTTTTGATCCCCACATGAAATAGAATCGATTGGCATAAAAAAAAAATTTTTGAACTTTTTGCATTTTTTTTGCTAACTGTAAGTTTTTTACAAAATCTGTGAATGCAGTTCAAAATGTCCCAAAAAGTTAGGGAAGGTCTTTTAAGAACGTTTTGCTGTAACTGCAACGGTTAAGGTACTTGCCCTTACTGCCCCGTTTCAAAAATACACCCTGTATATACATACGCATATATTTTCATTATGTATTTATTAATTGTATTGATTTGTATGACCTTTTATTTCAATTCAAACGCTATGTTTTATAACTTCACCTGCCTTGTTAATATCTGCATCACCCAAAGGCAGACTGGTAGATAATACCTGTGGCATTAAGTCCGCCTTGTATACAAATTTTGTATATGAAGTTTAAATAAATAAATAAAAACTAATGAAGTATGAGCGTTTCAAACACTTCTATCGTGCCCTATTCTAGGTAATACAGGCTTTATGATGTAGGTTTGTTTCAAATAAAACAACAGACTGTACATGAAGCAGGCAGCGATACCCACGTCATTAGTTGGCCGACCTTCAGCGCATTCTACGCTGAGCAATCCGATATCTGTCAGCAAATAACTTCAGACCTAATTGCAAAAATAACAAGAAATGTCTTGTTTTGGTGTTACCTTAACAAACGAGCATGTAGACTTGGAAATACAAGAGGTTGTATGCGTTACTATATAAAATGCCAACTTAGATAATTAAACCAACAGGACGAGTCATTGCAGGGCGTCCCCCGTTGTCAAATGCTGAAGAGCGCCTCTCTTGCACGTTATACAAAACTAGTTGTCGAATCTTAACTGGCAAAATGTAGGAAGTATTTTGCTTTATTGTATTTTATGTAGGATTATAGTCATCAGTCATCAAAAACTAAGCGGCCTTTTGCCTAGCCTAAGATTTATACATGCAATAAAATTGAAAATTTTGCTATATCTGTACATTGAAGATATTTAAGATGAAAAAAATACGATGGGTCTTTTAACAGCAGTAGAAGCTAAAACATATTTGTCTGTCTGTGTTCGGGGTTGGATGAGATTAAGATAAACTAAGATTAAAGATAAAAAGATAACTTTATTTCACTACTATAAAACTAATGGGATAAAATGGGATGAGAATGAGTCGCGCACGGTATGACGACAAATCGCGTACTACTTAATATTGTTAATGTATAATTAATCGAATGATGTATCGGCAGTGTCGCAATCTGCTGACTCCACTTATACCTACTGTACGGCGATGACCCGTACAGTCTGTATGTCCTTCTGTCTGTCTGTATGTTAGCATGTATCACGCGAAACTACTGCTTGAGCTCTTACTAAAAACGGTTTTATTTTTGTATTTAATCCCTTAGTGGGTAAATTAGGGGTTTTAAGTTTATAAGGGCAGTTTGTCAATTTTCAAGGTAATTGCATGGAAATATCGAAGTTGAACAGCTAGTACCATAATAATCATAGCTTAATCATGAAATCGAACATGGATTCGATTTCGACCTTCTGATATAATAATAATAAGCCATCCAAAGGAGAAAATTACTGAGTTACTTGACAAGCCATAAAGTTCTTGGCCTGACAAAATAAAATGATACAAAGAAAAAATGATATTAACCACAAATCGAACAAGGCAGTCATTTATCAACGAGATATCTTAATGCAATTCGATGGCTTATAACTTTACGTCTTTATATGGGTGTGGGCTTATTGATATTATCTTTAATGGGTGTACGGGGTTTATTGTTTCATTTAATAAGCTTTTGCCTGCGGTATTGCTCTCTATTGCGACCCGTATTTCTTTATACGTTCTTTGTAGTAGTAACTACACCCCATGGACATAAAAACCCACAAAAGTAGATAGTAGATGCGTCACTACATCTGAGGACTACGGTGTTCTGTCTAAATGTCCTGATTTCACCACCAAACCAGTTGTAATACAGCAGCACGTTCACAAGAGTTGTAATTGACCAGTAAAAGTAATCTTTATTTAAATCATCGTAACTGTTTGATACCGAACTAATAGGTACTCCGTTGATCTTATGTGAACACATATATGGTTGAGAATAAAACAACAAAATAGAGTTCTGATCTATGCAAGATTCATTTATTAGTTCCACGGATGATTTGAGTCCTCCGTTGCCGAGTCGTTACTTAAAGATAATGTGCCTGAGTTTTACAATAATTTCGATTTTCACCATGTTAATTTGTCTGATTTTAAAGCCGCGTTTAAATCAATTAATATTAAAAAAACGGCTGATCTATGGGGCATTTCTGTACATATTATAAATTCGTTGATTGACATTATTGCACCTGATTTAATCGTGATATTTAATAGATGTATTGATTGTGGTGTGTTTCCTGACTTAATGAAATTAAGTAAAGTCATTCCATTGTTTAAATCAGGTAGTACATTAGACCCCACAAACTTCAGACCAATATCGGTGCTACCTACGTTTAGTAAAATTTTTGAAAAATTAATTCTCGCGCAGTTACTTAAATATTTTAATGAAAACAATCTGTTGCACACTAAACAATTCGGTTTCACTCGCGGACGGTCAACATGTGATGCTGGGGTAAAATTACTGGAATGCATATTTGAGGCTTGGGAAGAGTCGCGGGATGCCTATGGGGTGTTTTGTGACTTATCTAAGGCTTTTGATTGTGTGCAGCATGAAACTCTAGTCAAGAAGTTACACCACTACGGTATAAGAGGCATCGCTCTGGATCTTTTTACTTCATATCTAAGCGATAGGATTCAGAGAGTAGATGTCAATGGAAAGCGTTCGCATGGATCAGCTGTAGCAATGGGGGTGCCACAAGGCTCTATTTTAGGGCCTTTCCTGTTTCTCTTGTATATTAATGATTTACCTAATCTGGTTAAGGATAATCATGAGATAGTATTGTTTGCGGATGACACTTCTTTAGTTTTTAAGGTAAAAAGACAACAATCAGTAATTGACGATGTAAACAATGCTTTATCAAAGATAGTGAACTGGTTTAGTGCTAATAACTTGCTTTTAAATGGTAGTAAAACAAAATATATTAGATTTTTTACAAAAAATGTTAAGCAAGTCAAAACTAGTGTGGTGATGGACAATGAGGAATTGGAAATGGTCAATAAGGTTGTCTTTCTTGGTATAACATTAGACTCTAAATTACAATGGGGCCCACATATAGAAACGTTGTCTGGTAGACTCAGCTCAGCAGCTTACGCCGTAAAAACAATTCGTCAACTGACCGATGTTGACACTGCGCGTTTAGTTTATTTTAGCTATTTTCACAGTATAATGTCATATGGTTTATTGCTTTGGGGTAGTGCCGCGGATATAAATTCAATATTTGTGCTCCAGAAACGAGCTATTCGAGCTATCTATATGATGAGTCCCAAGGAGACACTAAGAAATAAATTTAAAGAGATACATATTATGACGTTACATTCTCAATACATTTACGAAAATTTAATGTACGTTCACAAAAACCAAACGAAATTTAAGAAAAATAGTGATCTCCATAAATTAAATCTAAGGAACAAAAACAAACTCGCTGTGCCCACTACTAGGCTCCATAAAATCTCTAACTCGTTTCCAGGTCAATGTATACGCTTTTACAATAAACTTCCTTTAGACGCAATAGAATTATCAATAGGTAAATTTAAAAAATATGTTAAAACTAAATTATGTCAAAAAGCTTACTATAGTATTTCAGACTACATAAATGATAATAGTATTTGGAAATGAATTGCTCTTCTTATGTGATTTTTTTTTATGTACTTTTATATTGTTATATTTTTCATTTTAAAAGATGGTGCACATGAGTTTCTCACCAGCTCTTCTCATAATGCAATACCCATCGGAGCTGGTACTTGGATTGATTTTAATTATATTCTAAACAGTTTGATTAAAATTAATCTGAGCCCCGGTTATTCAAATCATTGTAATTAGTATAATTTAGTATTATTTATTATTTACTTTTATATCATTTTTTGTAATGTTTTGACGTGTTCAAGCGCCTCCTGGGGCCTATGAAAATAAATGATTTGAATTTGAATTTGAATTTGAATTTGAATTTGATTTGCCCTACAAAAAGTGTGTAACATTTCGATAGCGCGATCTTATTCGATGCTAACGCCATCTATCGAGAAAAGCAACTAACTAACTCTAGTTGCTTCGTGAACAGTAACTGACCTATGACCGCACTGCCAAAACTATTAAGTATAGTATGGGAGCTCTATAGCATCCGGCTCGAAGGACCAAATTAATGTTAAAATATTGTTTTTTTATTGGTGATTGTACAACTTAAGCATTAATATATATAGTATATTTTGTAAAACTCAGTTTGATAACAATAACATACAAACAGAAAGACCCGCACAGTTACTCTACAGTAACACTAATTGGACAAGTCATTTTATACGTCATATATTTCCTTGAGCGGAGTGCACATATTAATATTAACATTAATTTATAACAACTGGTGTTGTTATAAAGAATAATTAAATGTGTACCGTGAGGACACGCCCTGCTACAGGATGTTGTATATATTTATATTAAACGTAATAGAGGTTACTTTATCTATAAAAGCAAGTTTTTTTTTGAAAAAACATCGTCCGCACTAGGAATAACTCCTGTGTCACAGTGTTCACAAACATACATTTCACACACACACACACACAAAGCATAACTAGAAACAGAACAAATCTTTGCGGATCACACAAGTATTTGTCTCGTGTGGGGATCGAACCCACAACACCAGCGAAGTTGAAAGCGACGAGGCGACCGCTTTAACCGCTACGCCAACCGTGCACTCAGTAAATCAAATTTTGTGTACACGGCTTCATATCAAGCAATACATTACCACTATAAGCTGATCTCACACTACACAGGAATCCTATTCAATGTGAGATCACTTTACACTGGTCAATGTATATATTGATGTGTAGACTTAACAACCGTATTCAGGACAGTGAGAATATCTAAGGATTTAAATAGTAACTACATCTTGTCAAAAAAGAGTAGGCAATAACGGTGTTGTTTTTATGGCACTAAAACTACAAATCAATCAATCAACGCATGAACGGATCGTGAATCGAGTTCTGGTGTATAAGTTCGATCCCCACACGGAAAAAATCTTTGTGTGATCCGCAAAGATTTGTTCTGACTCTGGGTGTGCTTTGTGTGT
Source organism: Hypena proboscidalis (assembly GCA_905147285.1). NCBI lineage: Eukaryota > Metazoa > Arthropoda > Insecta > Lepidoptera > Erebidae > Hypena > Hypena proboscidalis. Next base: position 285,022 of record LR990153.1, read on the forward strand.
TTGAAATGTATGTTTGTGAACACCCCGCGACACAGGAGTTATTTATTAGTAGCGCGGGCGTCGTTTTTAAATAAAAAACAGAAAATATAGAAAATCGTGGCGCTTTGTTTTGATGAAACGTCATTACTTTGACAATAAATAATAATTTTTTTCATTAGATAGAACGCCAGAAGCAATTACACTATCCAATAGTCCCAATGACAAGGCCAAATACACACATTCACTCACACAAGCACACCCAGACTCAAAACAAATCTTTGCGAATCACACAAAGATTTGTCCCATGTGGGGATCGAACCCAACACCAGTGCAGAGAGCGGCGAGGCGACCGCTTAAACCCACCACACGTGCAGACAATGTAGTCAGCAAACAAAAATAGTTTTCATTTCTAGTTTTGTCAAGCTGTAGCTCCTACCCATTATAATAAATAAAAAATAAAAGCGTTAATTAATTAAATATTTCAACATTGTATTTAAGATCTAATCTAATTTCGCAATAGTTTTGTAACAATTACAAGTACAATACAAAATATTTTATACTTTTTTTATAATTAGTTTTGATGATCATAGATAATGTTATTTGTTTTTTTAATTAGTCTAGAAAATGTTTAACATTTATTTTTGTAAATATAAAAAATTAAGGGATAATAAAAATGTAAGGCAAAGATCCTAGATCACAAGCGATAGATTCGATTTTGAGCATTACGTTAGCATTATACGTTTTTTTTTATGCGATGTATTGTTGTTTGAATAAAATTTCATATTTCGACTTGTATCATTACATGTTGCGCATTATAACGCTTGGGTCTCCATTCATCTATTACAAGCGAATGCTCGCAACTTAGACAATTATTAAACTAAAACTACAAATAATGTTATATTGTTTGTGAAGATTAAGGAGCATCTGCCCTCTGGGTCAAATCTGCAGTGGCCTATATGGAAATCGCTAAATCGCTTAAGAACTCAAGTAGGCCGCTGCAGACACAATCTAGAAAAAAACCAGCCAAGTGCGTGTCGGGCCACGCGCAGTAGGGTTCCGTAGAAAAATATTTTTAATTTTACTTTTTTACTAAATGGCGTCCTTCAGAAAGGAAATGTTTGTAGTACACGAAACCAGCTAGCACGTATGACGAGATGTATGAATGTTGAGGAAGCGAAAGAAGTATGTAAGGAGCGAAGCACATGGCGTTCCATCGTCTCTGCCTACCCCCGTGGGATAAAGACGTGATTTTATATATGTATTATGTATGTTTATTTATGTTTCAAGAATATTGAACGAAATATTCCGAGTAACTGCATCTGACATTTCGGACCCCTATTCCTCTTGAACTAATGAAGTGAACTTATCCGCTATAGTTTTCCTTTAAAGTTCATTACATGTACTACCGACACAATTTTTTTCAGATTTTGGGATCCAGTAGTTTAGCTTTTAGAGAGGGGGGGGGACGCCCTACTCGAACAAAAATTTGCTCTTTAAAGTTAATTATCTCGCAAAAAAATCTCTAAATCAAAAAACTGTCTTAGCAACCCCTAAACGTTTTTAAAAGGCCTATCTAACAATACCCCACACTATGGGGTAGGCGACAAAAGAAAAAAACATCCCTACTTTACATGTAGGGGAGCAACCTGAAAAAAAAAATATTTTTCCAAATTTTATTCTACGACTTTCTTTGTTTAGTTAACATACATGTTCATGCAAAATTTCAGTTTTCTAGCACCAACGGTTTCGTCGCTATGCCGTGGACAGACGGACAAACGGACATGGCGAAACTATAAGGGTTCCTTGTAGGTACTACGGAACCCTAAAAATGGGGGATGCTCCTCGACAAACGATGTCACACCTGCTGAATTGCCCCAAATGCCCTTACAGCTGCTCTTTGCAAGAATACAAGTGTGTACAATACAACCTATTTTTACCACAAGCCTTCACGTTAAACAGGTTTATTCCATTGTGCACCATTAAATACTTCCTAAATACCGTCAAGATAACATAAATAACGTTTCGCAATGCATAAATTATATCTAAACGTTAGAATGGACTGGCGTTAATAGTTATTTAGATTACATTATAAGCGTTAGATGAAATAATGTGATGGAATTCATATCGATTAATAATAATGGGTATTTATTAGTAGTAAAATTTTAATAGCTTAGGAAGGAAGTGTATGAACAGTGGAGCTGTTGTCGAGGCGATGGACGCTTCGTTTTGACTACGTTACCGAAACCCAAATAAAAATTTCGGATAATATCGAAGAAGTTGTTTTGATCGGGCTGCAATTCGTACCAAATGGTGACATAAATGAAACCATTTTATTAGCTACATGTATTTCACTTTCGAAATTCCATTCCAATTCCAAATTTAACATCCGTAACCGAAATCATCCGAAAGTAATGGATAATCCGAAAAAAAATAAAATCCGTATCCGAATCAGTATCCGGTATAATAATCAATCTTATATCCGTAACCAATCCGTATCCGAAATTGCATATCCATAACATCCCTGATGAGCACTCTTCGCGTCTCTGACGCAGGACTACGGCTTTGTGTGTAAGCACTTTCTTCTTCTAAATCTTGAAACTAAACCTACGCAGAGGGCACTATTTTAATTGATGAACCACACGGGTGGATTTTATTAATAAATAACTAGGTTTTATTCAATGACATTTAACAGAATAGACGTCGGGCGGGAGTCGAACACAAAATTCAAGAAAATAATGTCCAAAGTCAGGTGTACATAAAGCAAGTGAAGTAGGTAAAAGTTTGGAAATATGGATACAATATATTACTGTCACAAAACAAATTTAAATTTATTGATTATATTTTAAATTCATTGACAAAACTTTAATATTTAATTTAGTAAGCACCAAATTTGATTAGTTTTAGCGTTTGTTTTAGAGGTCCCTTAGTTTTATGTCAATGGTTTTGTCACACAGTTGCAAGTGGAGCATGCGAGAGTCAGCACGCGTCGAATGCACGACTGCGTCCACCTGCGGGTGCCTTGACCAACAAACAAGAACATCTCTAATATGCATTATTTATTAGTAAACAATGCCTTGTGGTTTTAGTGGATAGAATATGCTGATTTGCCAAAATAAAGAGGGTGCTTTTTGGATTTTCAAGAACTTTTTAGTACGATTAGGAATGTCGATTAAAGTGTCAAGTGATGCTTAGGGGGCAAAACGATGCAGTTAGCGATTATGATTTATTAAATAAATTAACAAAAATAACTGATTTACCAAAAATACTCTAAAAAGTAAAAATACATAATTCATATTCAACGTCTCACCTCATCTGTGTACAACTTAAAAGAATACAGATAACGGCCTTATGGTGCCTGTATTTAAAGAATTATCCCCATACTCCTAAACGTTGAGAAGTTGTACCTTTGTACCTTCCAGCATCAGCTCAGTAACATAAAACGCTAATTGCTAGGTACAAATATCTGAGTACAGTATTTCTATGAAATGATGTGCCGCTGACGACAATGCTGCGCCGCAGTACGGAGCTTCATAAACCTTGCGTATTTTCGTACGCGCGACCGACGTCACCGTCAGGAAATTAGCCCTGAGCCTTCTTTAGACACCGATGGTGAATGCCCATTCAGACACGTACACTTGAATGTTGTATTATTTATAGCCTGTCTTAGTTCTAAATAAGTAATTATTTACTGAGAGGGGTTTATCAAGTGTTCATATAAAGTAATTAATTAATTACTCAGGAATGTGATACAGAATCAGGAAGCATTATTTCTTGTGTTAAACGAACGATTCAACTGTTACTTAGTGAAGGTTTCACCAAGGTGTTGAGCTCAGCTTATTGTCTATCTCGTTCAAAAATTAATGTTAGAAATACAAATACGGGATTAATAAAAATGTAGATTAAGAACTGCGTATGCGCCTCTCACAAAGTCGTCGGGCAAAGTGTTATTTGTGACCTTTCTGTCACAATAGCAGCACGGAGTTGTAATTGTGCCCGGTGGAGGGCGGTAGGCTCACCCCCTATCCCATAGGACCTAAAAATAATAGGTGAAGTGTGGAATATTACCCGGAAGGGTGTGGTAAAAGTACACCTCTGCCACACCCTTTTGGATAAAATAGGCGTGATGTCATGCTATGCGTTTAAATTATGTGGATTAAGAAATTTGGTGAAATGAAAAAAAAGTTGGTATTATTTGTGTCTATTAGCAAATATGACAAGCGAGGCAATTATTTTATACACACTTTAAGATTAAGTTTTTTAAGAAATTTTAAGATTAATTATGAAGGAAAATACGCTTTTTTTTCATATTTACAAACAAGTTTTGCAGTTTATGAAGATCGCCTTTATCCCGGTTCCCCGAGAGCAGTGTACGGTCCACCCGTACAATGCATTACATGTTTAATGTAAAGTAAGCAGATTTGTACCGCGTGCGCATTTTACTCAGTTCGCGTTAGATCAGCGCCGCGTGTACTCATATCATAATTGTATCATTATAGCAATAACATTATATCAATAAACTTATATCACTTTTATCATCGTATCATTTATTGATGTCCCGTACATCTTTTGGTCCTTCGAGCCACCGAATTGGCGGGACCTACCGCGTGTTTTATCAGTGCGTGTGAACTTTCCGCCAAATCAGCGAGTGGATAACTTTCATCACTTTTATCAGTAGCAACCACCAGGTAACAAAGCAGCAGATACCGGTGAGTGAGCTTTTATTATCATCGCAACAGCGAAGCGGCTAGCCTCAATTCTACGAGTGGAATCGCCCCCGAGGTCAGCAACACGTGCCACGTGGTTGTACCATCATACGACCGCATCAGCATACTGCATCATCAGCATTTCGAATAGACTACTAGCAGTTATCATCAAGCATTTTATAAAAAGGGTGTCTATTTTTGAGCAAGTCTTGCATAAAATCAATTTATCATTTTATCAACATAAGGTACCTGTATCGTTTTTCTAGCTAAGTCCACGAAGCTAGGACTACACAATCGAGTAGAACTAACAGAAATACCATAAATTTCTTTTATCATTTTATCAAGCTTTTTATCACTGAGGCTACATTAGCATTTCCGAAATGGAAGATCTACTTGAAAATCAGAATGAAATTATGCAGGGCATAGAGCAGCTTTTGCGCAATTTCAAAAAGGATGGAGCTGAAAGGAAAACTCCCAGTAACATTAAAAATCGTTTAGAGATGCTCGATAGATATTGGGAAGAGTTCCAGTCCAATCATATCAAGTTAGCAGAATCTGAAGAGCGAGGCTACAGCTATTTTTCAGAAAATTTCTATCAGAAAACTAGACAGTTTTACAACGAGGCACGTGAATACATTCAGCAGTACAAGGTCACCAAGACCGATCCCAAGATTTTCCCGACACCGACTACTCTACAACCTACAACTGCAGACAGCAGAAGTTGAAAAGAGTCAAGGTCACGGATCTATAGATCAAGAAGCAGCTGACAAGCAACATCAATCAACTGGCAGGGTTAGAACCAAATCTCCAGTTTTCTACACTTCGCAAGGTAACAGCAGTAAGCTGGAAGAGATGCTGCGTAAACAGAAGAGCAATTTTAAGGCATTCTCGCGTACTATTGCTATCATAGATTTAGGTAAAATATCTGAGAAATGGGAGTTCGAAGATATTTTACAGACTGTGCAATCAAGATGGTCTACAATAGACTCGTTACATTGGGAGATCGATAGCGAGTTGTTAGAAAATAATGAAGAATACGAAGAGTCGTTTAGCAAATACGAGCAACTTTATCTTAGCATCAAGAAGTCTATCAACAATAAAATGTGGTCTGTCTCGCACCGTGAAAAAAGTACTCCAACTATGGACATTCCGACGTTTAGCGGAAATTATCACCAATGGGTAGCATTTAAAAACTTATTCACGGAGGCAATACACAACAATCGTTCTGTTTCCTACGCACAAAAAATGCAATTTTTGAAAGCTAAAGTTAGGGGGGAACCGGAGAGACTTATCCAACACTTACATATTAGCACAGAGAACTATAAAATTTGTTGGGATGTATTAAACCACAGATACAATAACACTAAGTTGATATTTAGTTCTCATATCAATATACTTTTATCATTACCTGTAATGCAACAGCAGTCAGCTTCTCATATCAAGAAAATATATGACACCACTAACGAGTATCTGAATGCGGTTAAAAACCTTGGAGTTGACGTTGAATCGTGGGACCCATTCATAGTTCATTTATTAGCTTTGAAACTGGATCAACAGACCCACTCTGACTACACGGACTCTCTGAAAAACCCACGTGATTTGCCAATATTAAGTGAATTCATGGGATTTCTTGAGAACAAGTTTACATCATTAGAAGCTTCACGCCGTAAGCAAGATAGTCAGAAATCAGATAACAAATCTCAGCAAGAGAGTAGCAAAAAGCATTTCCATAATTCTTATAAATCATTTTCAAACAATTCAGTGACTGAAAAGCATTGGAAAGCATCGGTTTGCAGCGAAAAACATCGTTTATTCAATTGCAAAACTTTCTTAGAATCAACAGCGGATTCTAAGCGCAAGACAGTTTATAAACTGAAATTATGCAAAAACTGTCTTTATGACCATAAAGGTAAAGCATGTTTTTCTGAGAAAAGATGTCGTGAATGTCAAGGCGAGCATAACACCTTGTTACATGATAGTTTCTCGAGTTCCAATAACACGAAGTCCGATGTCATCGTTTCAAAGGAACGCAAAAATGTCACACACGTATCGAATCCAGAAATATCAGAAACCTTATTGGCAACAGCTCAAATCAAGGTTATGGGGGTTAATGGCGTATACTACCCCATGCGAGCCTTAATCGATCAGGGGTCGCAAGTATCACTCATCACTGAGGACGCTGCTCAGCGTTTAGGACTTCCTCGTCGAGCATGCAAGGGAGTAATAATGGGGGTTGGTACCAATGAAAATAATTGCAAGGGTGTTATACAAATTGAAGCATCTGCAGTATACACCGACTTCACTTTTTGCACCGAGGTACTTATCATGAAAACTCTACTATACAATTTGCCTAATCGCTCATTCCAAAAGCCATCATGGGCTTGTTTACAACATGTTAATTTAGCGGATCCCGAATACAACCTTAGCCGTCCAGTCGACCTACTACTTGGCGCAGATATTTACTCATCAATAATTATGAATGGCCTTATCAAGGAGGGTGATTCTCAGGTAGTAGCGCAGCAAACACGCCTTGGCTGGATTATAAGTGGGAACGTGATATCATATCAATGTAGTGTTGTCCTAAACAACATAGAAGACATTCAACGATTTTGGACAATCGAAGATATATCTGACGACAGTCAAAACAAATTATCAGAGGAAGATTATGATTGCGTTCAGCGTTACAAGGCAGATACATCAAGAACAGCCGATGGTCGCTACATTGTCCGATTACCTCTAAAGGCCGACATTGAGGAAAAATTGGGTGAGTCCAAATACAAGGCCATTGGACAATTTTATCAACTTGAAAAGAAGTTTTTGAATAACGTCAATATTCAAACATCATATAAATCATTCATACATGAGTACATCGAATTAGGTCACATGCAGGAAAGTACATACAACAAAAATCAAGTTAGTTGCTATTTCCCACACCACTGTGTAATGAAATCAGATTCCACGACAACAGCGTTGCGGGTCGTTTTCAACGCTTCTGCGAAAACATCGTCGGGGCTGAGTTTGAACGATTTAATGTACAGTGGACCTAATTTACAAAAAGATTTGTTTTCGTTGATTTTAAAATGGAGGCAATACGAATTCGCGTACACTGCCGACGTGGAGAAAATGTTTCGGCAGATACTTTGCCACAAGGATGATTTGAAATATCAGAAAATAGTATGGCGTGACTCTCCAAAACAAGTTCTTCGTGAATATGAACTCAAGACTGTTACATACGGTCAAAAGGCAGCGCCATTTTTAGCAATAATGACGCTCAAGCAGTTGGCTAATGATGAGCGCCACAAGTATCCAGCAGCAGCCAAGGTCTTAGAAGATGATTTTTTCGTAGATGATCTTATAAGTGGCCATCATAGTCTACCAGAAGCTAAACAATTGCAGAAAGATTTAATAGATCTTCTGAAAGCAGGAGGTTTCAACCTCCGCAAATGGTCATCGAATAAGCAAGAGTTACTCGATGACGTCAGCACAGCAACAGATGAAGTATTTGATTTTCGCCATCAAGAGTCCACCAAGACCCTCGGGTTGCGGTGGCACCCTACTGAAGATCAATTCACTTTTCAAAGCAAAATCAAGGTGTCATCATCAAAAACAGTGACAAAAAGATCTCTCCTATCAGATATATCAAAAATCTTTGACCCTTTGGGGTGGCTGTCCCCAATCACCACAAAACTCAAGCTTTTATTTCAAGCAGTTTGGCAGTTACAACTTCAATGGGACGATGAAGTTTCTGAAGAGATTGTTAAGCAATGGGCACTAATAACACAAGATTTACAACATATCAATGAGTTTAAAATACCAAGATGGCTGCAGTGTCACAGAAAAGGTACTATCAAATTGTACGGGTTCAGTGACGCATCAATCAAAGCATTCGGTTGTGTAATTTCTTGCATATATGAAAATGAAGACGCGAATCAAACCTCCACAGTATCATTAGTTACTGGAAAGGCGCGGCTAGTTCCAACGAATAAAAATCACATAACATTACCTAAGTTAGAACTTAGCGCAGCCGTACTACTATCAAAGTTAATGCATACGGTTACACAATGTCTAGCTGGGCACAATATCAAAATCTTCGCATGGTCAGACTCAACTGCTGTATTGGGTTGGCTTCAAGGTGACCCAAGCCGCTGGAAGCGTTTCGTTGCCAACAGAGTCAAACAAGTGACAGATATCATACCATCGAACTGCTGGCGATATGTTAAGTCTACGGATAACCCAGCTGATTGTGCCAGTAGAGGCATGTCTGTAGAGCAACTTAAACAGCATACTCTATGGTGGCATGGACCCTCGTGGTTACATTCATTCGATGAAAATCAACCAAAGGAAAACCCTGTATACAACACATGTGAAGAAATGAGAGAGATATCTATAACACAACAAGTTTACTCCTCGCAAAAACAATCATATGACGTCATCAACACAATGCTGAGCAAGCATAGCAGCTTTGCGAAATCGACTCGCATACTTGCGTGGATGTTACGTTTATCAACAAAATTGCAACCAAGGCCGACTTTTCTTACAATCACTGAGTTAAGAAGAGCGAAGCATATTTTAATTAAGCATGTACAGCAACAAGATTTTACAGAGGAGATCAAAAGCATTCAAAATCAAGGCAATGTAGACTCCAAAAGTAAGCTACTTAATCTAAACCCGTATCTAGATGAAAACGGATTGTTAAGGGTTGGTGGCAGGCTTTGCAATGCAAGGATAAACAAAAACATGCAACATCCTATTATCATTCCTCACAGCGGATTACTTACCGATCGATTGATTGATCAAGGCCATCAGATGACCTTTCATGGTGGAGCTCGCCTAACACTGGCGTGGCTAAGACAGGAGTTGTGGATTATTGGTGGTAATCGAGCTGTCAAAAAACGCATACATAAGTGCGTCATATGCAGAAGGCATAATCCTGTAAAAAATACACAAATAATGGGAGACTTACCTGAATCACGGATTAATCCAACGCGACCATTCAATCATACTGGAGTGGACTACACCGGCTATGTAGACGTGAAAGCCAATAAAGGTCGTGGCATTAAGTTGACCAAGGGCTACATAGCAGTATTCGTATGCATGGCGACTAAAGCTTTGCATCTAGAACTCGTTTCCGACTTGAGCTCAGCTGCCTTCCTAGCAGCATTAAGGAGGATGGCAGCTCGTAGAGGAGCTCCTACCCATATCTATAGTGATAATGGGACAAACTTTGTCGGGGCCAACAAGGCCTTGCGTGAAGAGTACATCAACTTACGAACAACTGAACGATGAGTTCTATAGAGCAATTACAGATATGCAAATACAATGGCATCATATCGCACCTACCCACGCGAGCAGTGGTGGAATCTGGGAATCAGCGGTGAAAAGCCTCAAACACCACATCAAGAGAGTTGTGGGTGAGCAGAAACTAACGTTTGAGGAGTATTCCACAGTATTAGCACAGTTGGAAGCCTGCCTTAATACGAGACCACTTTGTGCCATTAGCGAAGATCCAGAGGATATGGATTACCTAACTCCATCGCACTTTTTATCTAGTGGTCCCACACTTACCATTGTTGTTGAAACAGAGAGAGACGCAAGAACACGCTGGCAGCTTACCCAGAAGATATTTGACGATATCTGGAAACGGTGGAAAACAGAGTACCTGTGTCAGTTATCAGCACGAAGCAAGTGGCGGCAGCGAAGGTCAAACCTAAATATCGGCGACATAGTTATCATCCAAGACGCTCAATTACCTCCTGGAAAGTGGGCCCTTGGCAGAGTCGTAGAGCTGCATCCAGGCAAAGACGGCTATGTTCGTGTAGTATCATTAAAGACCAAAAAAGGGCTTATCAAGAGGCCGATAATAAAACTTTCCTTGTTGCCAGTACACGAAAATCAACAACCTGAAAACAATACACAGCAAAGTGATATCACAACAAAGCAAACCGATCAACCTCCTGTATCAAATAAAAATCAAATCAAAACGTCGTAGGGGGAAAATCGGCAATTTTATTTACATTGCTCTCATGTTTTTTATATTAATCATAACACCGATTAGTTGTGATTACAAAACAGCACCTTTGAATAGCAATCAGAGCATTTACTTCGACAAAATCGCCAATATGCGTCTCGAACGAGACGAGTGGAAATTGATTATATATTATGATATGGAGCCCTATTGGCAAGGATTAGAATTGCTCGAAAAATATTTTAATCATCTGAGCAACATATGTTCTAATACAACAGAGATATCACAATGTGACGCAATCCTCATGCAATTACGTCACGGTAGCAATGAACTTGACCATTACAATAGCATGTTGCTTGGTCAGCAGCTCACGGGGAACGTGCGACATAAGCGCGGTCTTATCAATCCTATAGGAAACATAGCACGAAGTTTGTTTGGCGTATTAGATAACGAATTCGCCTTACAATATGCCAGAGATATTCATCAAATTAAACGTAATGAAAAGCGTTTGGCTTCCTTATGGAAAAACAACACATCTATTATTGAAGCAGAGAACAACATCATAAAAAGAGTCGAAAATGCGATGGATACACATCACAAGATGTTTAATCAACACCTAATCAGATTGGAAAAGGGATTAAACACAATTCAGAACGGCGTTCAAGAATCACTAATGTTATCCAGCTTCAGTGTAACATCTATCATTGCCGACAGTGTCCTGAACAACTTGAAGGCTATCCAAGAAATCATAGTGGATACTATTATGAACCTACATCACACAGGGTTCAATTTCCACTTGTTAACACCTGAACAACTGACGGATGAACTTAATATCATAATAGGACAGACAGCAAAAGAATTGACTCTTCCAATAGATAAAATTCAGTCAGAATTATCTAAGTTGTATCATTTAATGAAAACTAAGGCCGGAGTAATGCAGCAGTTTATTATTTTTGAAGTTAAAATTCCCTTAGTAAGTAGAGATAGCTACGACATTTACAGAATCATAACAATTCCGCAGCAGGTGGGTCTTAATATGATCAGCATAATTCCCATCGCAAATATTCTCGCATTAAATATACAAAAGGACTCCTACATTCCAATGACGGAAAACGATGTCCAAACTTGTATGTTTTACGACACGGAAACATATATCTGCCCTTTGAAGGGTCCAATTCATCATTTAAGATCGGATGAAAACCTGTGTGTGAAAGATAAACAGTCCAATCAATGTGACTTAGTATCAACAACATGCACAAACCGATGGACAGATCTAAACAAAATAAACACATATTTATATTTTTGCTGCGGACCGTGCTCCATACGTATCATATGCGAGTATCAAGTTACGGCCGAACAATTAAATAAAGCTGGCGTTATCATGCTCGGTGACGGATGCGTCATTAAGGGAGATACTTACTCAGTTTATTCACATAGAAAGCTATCAAACTTTGTGAATACTACGGCAGACGTTTTGAGAATTGATATTCCACCCATCAACAACGTTATCAACTTATCAATACCTATTGGTGCAATAAATGAACAGCTTGACCACTTCCACGTTGAGACTCAAGGTCTGGTGAAGGAAGTTCATGATAGGTTGAGTAAGATAAAAGACGAATCAAGCATTGAAGAAGACGACGGGTTCTCATATCACGACGTGCACCACTACACGGTGATATATATTGTGGTGTTCGCCCTGTGCGCGGCAGGAGCCGTGCACGTGTGGCGGCGCCTTCGGCGCGTGCGCAGCGCGGCTTTGCCCGCGCGCGCGCCCCAGCTGCAGCTTCAGAGTGATAGTGTTATCAGTGTAAATGAGCAATCGGGACCCAGTGAAATTGAGCTCAATACAATTTCGGGTATTATCAGTGCGCGTAAACAAAACAAGGCTACGTCGCCTAGGTGCCGTGAATCTATTTTCGGTGAAAATGAATAAGACATTTTAGAGACTATCATATTATATCATTAAGTTTATCGCGTTTTTACCTAATTTTTACATTTATTTTGATGTTTTTACTTTTATATTTTATTTTTATCTCAGGCTCTTGTGCCTCGAGAGCATGTACGGTCCACCCGTACAATGCATTACATGTTTAATGTAAAGTAAGCAGATTTGTACCGCGTGCGCATTTTACTCAGTTCGCGTTAGATCAGCGCCGCGTGTACTCATATCATAATTGTATCATTATAGCAATAACATTATATCAATAAACTTATATCACTTTTATCATCGTATCATTTATTGATGTCCCGTACAAGCAGAATAACCAACCGGTTTCGTTATTTCTACATTTTCGGTTTTACTCAAACACAACTCCTCTCGTCTCTGGTTTGTTAGGAATCGGGCCATATGGTACCAGATTTGGATATATTTATAAAACGGATATTTTGTAGCAAATAACTAAGTATTCTAATAAATGTAAAAAAAGTACACATGCGCTTAAAAATTTACAAATTATTCACATTCCTGTGTACTAAAACACATTTATGCGTCATTACTGCCAAATATTATTTTATGCGAGTTGACAAATAATATAAGCTGCTAGACTTTACAACTTGTTAAATAAAACTGTATTTTACTGTATTTTTTGACATTAGGTTTACTTGGCTACTGAGTCTACGATTCAATAAATCAACTTCAGCCGATATGTCGATACTACCAGGATACACCAACCTAGAATCCACTCAAATATTCAAATAACGCATTTGCATGAAACACAACCGGACATTTCGCCGAATCGCCGGTTTCACAATGCGACCGCCAATTACTCAGTACAAATAATTATTAGAAGCCACGACACGTGCAGTCTATGAAACCGTATCTTTTGGACTAGGGGCCTATTTCATGATAGCCTAACTTGGTTCCATCCAACCAACTTGGTCTGGAGTTGGAACCATGCTACATGTCTGCCAATGGTGGGGAAGACATTTACCATTCTTTATGATGTTGCAGGCGGGGACAAACAATACTTTGTTACTACTATATAACTTCGTTTGTCACCGCCTGCAACATCATAAAGAATTTAGTTTGACATATTTCATTTGTTGTTAATGAATTTAATGTAGATAATGCTATACTTGTTTTTATCTTTTCAGTTAATTTTTTTAAGCAGTCGGGTTTTTTGTTTTTTTAATTATTATTTTTTATTTCACTCTTTTTAGTTCTTTTAACCGACATGTTTTTTTTATATCTATTAATTTGTAGAAATCAAATCTCTTTGAGATCAATGAGCCTTAATCGTGAGTTAAACTATCAAATGCAAAAACAATTATTCAAATTCGACCGGCAGTTTCCAAGATTAGCGTGAGCGAACATACAAACTAACTTCCACCCACTTCGGGCGCGCGAGCGTGCCGATATATAAATTGGTAAATTGTGTTTAATCAGTAATATAAATGTGATAAGAAGTATATATTTTTGAAATGGTCTTTTCATGGCCTTTTATTTGATACCCATATTACTATGATGAAAAGAAAATCCATATCTCCCCTCCTTTTTTTTTCATTTGCCGGCGCCATTTTGAAAATTTATATAGCCTATGTCACTATCACTGTTTCGACGAATTCAACGACACCTCATTTGTCAAAATCCGTCTAGCCGTTTGGGCTGTAGGGCGTGCCAAAGAAATAGACATACATACATACATACATACATACATACATACATACATACGCTCGAAAAACATAACCCTCCTTCTGACGCAGTCGGGTAAAAAAACAGTTTCATCGGCGTTCTAAAAAAAATATAAAAGCTTCTTGAGCAAACGACAACCAAAATAGTGAACAAGCTTTCTTCTTATATCTCTTATCTTAAATTAAGCTTTAAAATTAAATAAAAATGTCGTGTCGATGCCGGCTCGTGTTGTATAAAGAAACCGATAAGATCCATCTGAATCATAGCTACATCAACAATTTGTTATTCTTTCCACGCAGCAGTACGGACACTGTCACTGAGAATAGTTATGTAATAGTGTTACTTGACCTCAATCTCATTATTTACATATTTAGAGTAATAACATCACGCCTGAGTCAGAAGGGTTAGCTAGTAATATATCTTTATTCCTTAGACTTTACAAAGCACATAGAATAGTCATACAAAAATAATTATACTTTAAAAACGCGGAGCTTAAAATCACTTTCATCAATCATCACAATATCTTGAATGTGAAAGTGAATTTAAGTTCCAGTTCCGTAGACAGAATATCAGCGCTGCAGGGCTTTGTAGCTCTGCAGCATATTGCTGAGATGATGTCCTTTTCTGACAAAATTGATGTTTAGTATATTTTATTTTTATTTTCTATTATTGTTTTTATTATTGTTTGTCAGAATAGATATGTTTGTTTGTTTCTTTCTTTCTTTCTTTCTAGACAGGGTCCTCTCTTCTCGACACTTTTCAAACTGCAATTTTTGTTTACAATAATGTTTTCCTAAGCTAAGGGGATAAGAAAATTAGTTGTTCTTCTTCCATGGTATTCTGTCGTTCAAATTATCATTTTCGTATAATATAATATCACAGAAATCTTGAATTTGTAAGATAGATAACGCATGTTCAACCAATTGTATTGAAACCGAGCGTGTCTCCTTTTTACGGCGAAGAAGAAGAAGTTAATATAATATGCTAAGCATAACGTATAGATACAATTAAATTATTTTATAAATTACATTGCCAGCATACAATATAGAGGACTAATAATATCACAATATACATATAGAGTTTTTTATCTCTCCTACAAATGACAAATCAATATTTAGTAATATAAATAACTCATTACTTTTTGTCACCTCACAAACAACCGTGTTTTTTTACCAATAATGTCAAAGACCCGGTTTAAATGGATTGCTTTTTGCGTATGGCCACACTGGGAATGACAACAGAATTAAAAAGTTAAATGCCAATCGTTACAGGAAGTGTTGTTGATGGTGTGGTATCCCCAAGGACACGTTTTTACATTCACTTATGGAGCTATGGAAAAGTGGATCGCGAAGATCTGATATATATAACTTTTTATAGTTTATCGTCGACCGGATACGGAGTGGGTAGTGTACCTGCCTGCGACGCCGAGGTCGTGGGTTCGATTCCCACATAAGACAAATCTTTGTGTGCATGAACATGGCGGTTTGTCTTAGTCTGGGTGTTTCTATGTATAATAAGTATGTATTTACATAAGAAAAGTATATATATATGTATTAGTATCAGTTATTTTAGTACCCATATTACAAGCTTTGCTTAGTTTGGGACTAGATGGCGTTGTGTGCGAGTTGTGAAATATTTATTTATTTATACAGGAGGAGTAAGAAATTCTATTATTATGCTGACAAATTATTTTTAATTTTTTTTATACTACGCCCACAGCGAACGAACGTGTAGTCCACCTGATGGTAAGTGGAGTACAGCCCATGGACATCAACAATCCACAGAAGCAGATTGTAGATGCGTCGCTGCAGCTGAGGACTACGGTGTTATGCCTCATGTGCCAGTAATTTCATGGCCTGATCTCACCACCAAACCGGAACACAGTAATGCAAGCACTACTATTTGGCGGCAGGTTAAAGATGAGACGATGGTGCTGCCGCCCTCGAGCTCATTCAAAAGAACTCTACCACCAATAATTGCTGACAGTTTAAATCACATCCTTTGTTGTTTTTAGGTAAGCGTACGCTCCTCTCACCGTGAGGTGTTAGGTTCTAAGGCCGGTCTGGCAAGAGTTATTTGTGAACTTTCCGTCAGGAAATTCACAATAGCAGCACGGAGTTGGAATTAAGCCCGGTAAATGGCGATAGGCTCACCCCTATCCCATGAGACCTAAACATAACAGGTGAAATGTGGGTGCTGTACTCTGCCACACCCTAGGTAATATAGGCGTGATGTTATGTATGTTAATTATTAATTAACCAGTCAACATTTTTACGCGTCAGTTATGTCAGTAAGACCCTAAATTTCTCAACTGTATGTTTTTTTTTTATTCCACTGAGGTGGCAAACAAGCATACGGCCCGCCTGATGGTAAGCAGTTACCGTAGCCTATGGACACTTGCAACGCCAGGGGCATCACGCGTGCGTTGCTGTTGTCATTTTCATGTTAAGTCATTTCGTAACTTCACGTTCATCTATTTGTAGGATACAAACCCTGCCGGTCTCATAATTTTTCAAAGTTTATTAGTATAAATTGCATAGCATAGCTAAATGCTATAAAAATAATCAATAAGAAGTTGTCATAGTTAGTTCAATTTCTTCATTTTCGAAGTCCTATTCCGATTCAGGAATGAATTCATTCCTGAATCGGAATAGGAAGCACCTACAAAAGTCAATGTCAGATAAGTGCAGCTCATACATTAATGATTCACCCGAGCACCGAACACGGTCAGATCCGCAGCTGTCCTCGAAATAACTGCAAATATCAGCTGCAAAGGTTATACCACTCGTCTTTTGAGATGTACTTACATAGAGATACTACTTTCTTTTTGGATTTTAAGGTCAAGGGCAAATCTTTATTGTACAACACAATGAGTATGAAGTTGATCGATTGGTAAGTGGCCCATGAACATCTACAAGAAATGCAGTCCGTCCTGCTATCATAAATTTACTTTACAAGTAACACTTGCCCGACCCGGCATCGAACCCCTCACCGGTGAGAGGTGTATACGCTGACCTAAAAATAACAAAAAGTATGATTCATACTGTCAACAATTAAAAAATATATCATCTCTAAGCTTTAAGCACATTATGTAATAAAACTTTATAGGCACTGAGCCTGATATACACTCGACGTCAAAAAAATCGCACCTTAGCAAAAATTTAATTCAATTCGGTTTATGTCGCGGTTAATACTTTGTATTGTTGTTTTATGCTATTTATTTGAAAGGTTGGTAGGTACAGTGACAGTAAATACAGAAATATGCATTCAATTACAATCGTTAAACATAAAAACAAGGTGCATGTGTAAAGTGAAAAAAATATCGTTATTAGGAAAAAATATTCAAACTAAAACAGGCAATTAAAATTACAAAACAACAAAAGAAATTATAAAAAATGCTACTTAAAACCTAGTGCAACCCCCCCTTGCTCTAATAACAGCTTCCATTCGTTCTTGCATAGACCCAATCAGCCGTACCACCCTATCTTGAGGAATCCTATTCCATTCTTCAATTACAGCATCATGGAGGTCTTGTAGAGTTGCTGGGGCAGGATCACGTAACCGTACTCGTCGTTTAAGTTCATCCCAGAGATGTTCTATTGGATTCAGGTCTGGGTTTCTCGCTGCCCATTGCAAAACTGGATTTCCAACCTCGTGCAAATAATCCTGCACGATTACTGCGGTATGGGAACGAGCATTGTCGTGCATTAAAGTGAACCCATCCCCAATATATTCTGCATATGGGACTACATGCATGTCCAGCACCTCGATTATGTACCGATGAGTGGTTAGTGATCCCTGACCACGAGCACCTCCAGTCCGGGATACGCATACGAGTTCCGCCTTGTCGTCGACTGAAATTCCGCTCCAGAACATGCAAGATCCCCCTCCATATGCCACTGTCTCCTCCAAGCAAGCTTCAGAAAACCGTTCGTTTTGCCTTCTGTACACTCTCCTTCGCCTATCGTTAACGAAGAGACATACTCTCGTCTCATCTGAGAAGAGTACGGGCCTCCATTGTTCAAGATACCAGTTGAGATGTTCTCGAGCGAACTGTAATTGCTCTCTACGATGCTGTGGCGTTAATTTCGGGCGCTTGGCTGGTCTTCTGGACGCAATACTCCTTTCTCGCAGCCTTCTTCTAATCGTAGATGTGCTCACTGCGGTTCAACGAGCCCCACGAAGCTGCTGTTGCAGCTCAACAGCTTTGGAGAAACGGTTCCGCAATGACTTCGTCACAATGAAACGGTCATCTTTCTCAGATGTACTATCGGCTGCAGATAAGCATGCCCACTTTAGAAAATATTCCTGCGACAGCGCAGGTAGTAACGCACACATTGAACCAACGAATCAGAGGCATTTTTTTATTTGTGTGAGTGCAAGCTCAATAGCCACACTTCCTTACCCCACCCCCTTTGAGACAATTGTATTTGTGTGAGTGCAGTGGGCAAAATATAAACAATAGCCGAAATGTGCAACGTTTTGTAAGTGCATTGTTTAGTCAAATTTCTCAGAACTTAAACAATAGCTATTTTTTTTGTGTTAGAAGCCGATAAATGATGGTTAAAACATGTTAAACAATATTGCACCTTATCTACTTAACAACTATGGTAAGGTGATTCAAAATCGCTAACAATGCTTGTCGGCATGTTTTATTGAACTTCTTACGATTTAAAACAATAGTTAACTCGGTTTTTAATATTGGCAAAATCGCCGACAATATCCCGTGATAAAATCTACTTTTAACTAACTTAAAATGAATTTACTAGTATATAATTTAACACATTTAATTTATTTAACAAATAATAAGCAATCAAGACAGTTATTTCACCCCCATTAAACGCATCAATATAAAAATCCTATTTACAAATACTTGCATATCAATCCATTCATCTTTTAACACAATGATGATATTACGATATTCAATGCGCCCGCGCCGTTGGAATCAGTTTTATCAGAGATTTATTTATACATTCCATTTAAGATTTCTTCACAGATTAACTTAACACTTGTTCGAAGACTTGAGCAGCCTCTGTTAAAATATATTATTTCAATTGAAGCCCAAAAATAACCCAAGGATAGTTATCAATTTATTTCTTTTAACATAATCTAGTCACTAAGAAATTTTTAATAAATAAAAAAAGATAAAACTAAAATAAATTGTTGAATAAATTAATTCTTATCAAAAATAAAATTTGTTTCAGAAAGTTCAAATAATCATTTGAATATATTTGGCAATACCAATATATTTTTTTTATCTAAACATTTAAGATAGTAATAAGTTCAAAATTGTTTCTCGCTGGCAATAACACTATTCATAACAAGGAGCTCACGCGAATGGGATTTACATTTATTTAAAAATCATCTACAATTAACCGAGCGCACACTCGCTTAGTGTGAGTGTAACAATTATACATATAGATATTTATACGCATACAACTCGAATATCGTTCGCGCTCCCCATTGGTCAGAACGTTAGCATCGAGTATACACGCCGTGAGCGGTGCTATGCGATTACCGTCTTAAAGGTGGGCATGCGGAACTGCTTTCGATAGTACAGCGCCGTCTTCCTGATTCTCGTCTCCGGGTGTAGCCCCCAGTCTCTTGGAACCGTTGGAGCACTCGACGAATGGCAAAACGGCTCAAGTTCAGTTGTCGAGCAACATCACACTGTCGCATCCCTGTTTGCAGTAGTGCTATCCCGTGAGCGGCTTGATCTGCAGTGGTATCCATTTTATAGGGCTGTTTTCTTGTGTTCTGTATTTTCAAGTGTTTTCTGCAACGTCTGGAAGTCGAATGACCTAATTTTAATGCTTACTGCCCTTTTTATAGCCCTTGAAAGTGCGGCAAGTTGTGGTCTATGTAACGAGTATTTGGATATCATTTTCTTCAACATGCAGTACATGCGGCAGTTTAAGGAATTTATTTATTAAGTTGTTGTTTAATAAAAGCTGATTAAATGTACTTTCAATTAATATTAACATTGTTTGGGTTAAACTAACTGGTTTGCATATTATTAGGCTTTGTAACTTATTTTCAGGGAGGTGCGATTTTTTTGACGCCGAGTGTAGTATGTGTCAAAACATGTCAAACATAAGTACGGTATGTGAAATACAATGTATTTTATATTTCTTGTAAATTATTCAATAAAGGACTTTGAAATGAACAACTCTATTGACTGCTTCTTGCAAACATGATGGTGGTATAGCTCTTGTGAACAAGATGGAGGACGGAACTGCAGTCAGCAAAATAAGTACCTACATACAAACTGTTGGGGGTGCGGCTGGAAAATAATTAAAACGAGCGCGAGAAATGTTAATAAATTGTATACAGGGTGTATTTTTGAAACGGGGCAGTAAGGGCAAGTACCTTAACCGTTGCAGTTACAGCAAAACGTTCTTAAAAGACCTTCCCTAACTTTTTGGGACATTTTGAACTGCATTCACAGATTTTGTAAAAAACTTACAGTTAGCAAAAAAATGCAAAAAGTTCAAATTTTTCTATTTCATGTGGGGATCAAAAAACTCTATGGGACCATTTTAGCTTTCAGTACTAGAAAAGACAGAAATCGCCAAAAACGTTTCCCATACATTTCGGCAACAGAAACGAATTTCTACGATGGTCTAACTTTTTGTTATGGCCTGGGAGTGGGTAGAATTGACTGTAAAGTAAATAAAAAGAATTTTTACCCTCAAATTTCGAATTTGATTCGAAAATCTGTGTGTTATACTTAGTTTCAGCTGAGAAACTTCGTATGAGTTATTAATTAAGGATTTTCGCTAAAATGTCTTCTAATCGTGAAAAAATTGACTTATTAGAAGCGTATAAAAATAGTACCCATAAATCATATTATGTTTATGATCTATATCACAATCGCCATATGAAATGGATTTTAATAGCTCAGAAAACTTAAAGCATCTAGAAACTATAAGAGAAAGTATTGAGGCTCTGCAGCAGAGAACCTTTGAGCGATCAGTTGTCATACCACGATTTGCAATATTACACGGCTACATATCTTATCTTTGCCGCAATTTAGATAGGCGCTTTTATCTACGGCTGGAAGCGATGGCTTCAAAGAAGTCAAGCGGCTACAACACCAACGGCGGAGGTGGCACTGGACCTTGCGAACTTAGCAGCCATTGCGCTGCCTAACAAAACGTGCACGTGTGGTTTAAGCGGTCGCCTTGCCGCTCTCCGCTGCACTGGTGTTGTGGGTTTGATCCCCACATAGGATAAATCTTTGTGTGATTCACAAAGAATTGTTCTGAAACTGGGTGTGCTTGTGTGAGTGAATGTGTGTATTTGGCCTTGTCATTGGGACCATTGGATAGTGTAATCCTTCGTGTGTTCTATCTAATGTAAAAATCCAAAAACGGCCAAGCTATATATTTTGACTACAGTGTAAAGTTTGTGAAGTTAGGGCTTGAAAAGTAAGGGCATGTAGAGTTAGAAGCTTTGCTCTACATGAGTTCTAATAAATTTATACATTTTAGGTCTTTTTAAAATGTTTTTGGTGGAACTTCATATTACCTATTCTACGTCCTTAAGACAAGGTTCTATTTAAGAAGGTCGTATATACGAAAGCTGATGAAATATCTTGTGATATTGCAGAGCATTACTCGTTGCCGGGTGTGGTCGGTGTGGTCAACGAAAGTCTAAGCATTGTTGTTATGGAGTATTTCGGGTTTGGTATTTTGTAAGGTGTGCCCAAAATGATAAGTACGACAGAATCTGACCGGAGTTCGGTCTGGCGTAGTCGCAAAACAAATTGTGTGGTAGCTTGCGCACTACATCCATCATATATATATATATGTTGTGTGTATAAAGTATATATTATAATATATTGCTTACTCAGGTATGCAGAGGTCGCAGATTAAAATCCTGCCGGACCCATAATTTTCCAGCGGTTTGTATAAATTGCAATGTCCCATATTTTCGGTCCAAGTGATAAAATCCGATGGAGCCGATCGAAAGTCGTCATACTCTGGCTCCTTCACAGAAAAGGCACTCTACCACTTAGTTTTTATAAGCTCTCAAATGTCTTCCTTATTTAATTTTTTTATTTCGGGTAAGAATGGGTAAGTCTGTAATTTCAACGATAAAATGACCGTTTGTCACTTTCAAACGAAAAATAAAGTTGGCAACCACGAAATGTTTACAGTTAACAGGAGAGAGTAAGAGATTGCAGACGCGTCGTTTCATCTGAGACCTTCATGTTACGCCTAACGTGCCAGTAATTTTCGACTTTAGCTTTACCACTGAACAGGCACTGAATAATTATCAAATCAAGTAACCGCAATATCAAAGTTTAATCTATATTGTAACTAACTTGTAGAACCTTCGCAACCCACAAACTGCAAATGTAACTTGTTATTTCATCAGATTTCTATCAATAGATTTGCCACTATTTAGAATTTGAACCTTTAAAATCCTTAGAAAGTGACTCCATCTATCTGTTTGTAACGTTTTCACACATTAGCTGCTGGACCCATACAAACATAACATCACGGTTTTATCATACGGGGTCAGGCAGAGACGTTGGACCGCCATGTGATTCGTTTCTTACATACTTCTTTCGGTTCCTCAACATTCATACATCTCGTCATTGATACACGCTCACCGGATTCGTGCACTACGTACTTGTCCTTTTTGAAGGTCGCCACTTGCCTAGTTCCTGTATGTCTTTCTAGGATGACCTCTTCCAGCATTGGAAGAGGTCTTCGAACCGAATACAGTACGGCTGGACCGATTATCATGAAATTTGTTATGGGGATAGTTGGAGGTCTGAATAAGGCTACTTTTTATCGACATACTACGGCGGCGGCGTGCAGAGCCACGGGAGATAGCTTGTTAGAGATAAAATTCGAAATAAGTTGTCAAGCAAATTGAGATTTGGTATTTTGGAATATCTTCGTAAAAAAAGTATTATAATAGATACTGAATCTATTGGTCAGACGGTTTTTGCTAGATCTTTCTCCCGGACTTGCCGATCATTTAACAAGAATTTAACAAATTCATTGCGGTTGTATAATGCTTACCTGGTATATAACCGTTGTCATATTATTTAACTTGTGTTTATAAATGAAGTGGGTTTATTATTAGTGGACTTTACTTCGTATCCGTATTTTAATGAATTGTAGTAGGTAGGACCAAGACCAACATCATAATAACGCTATTAACGGTGATAAAGGACAGTTATCTGTCTCTATTAATTTGTATATTGAACCTACAAGTTTTTAAACGTAATTATGACTAGGTTCAGCTAGTCTCGTTGCTTGGCTGGATCGCAGGGGAACATTAGAGTATTACGTAAGCACTGTAGGAGTAATTAGCTTTTTTATTTTTGAAGAAATAGACGATGGATACCAGAGTATTTTGCTGACAAGGGAGGAGAGGGTCTAAAATTGCAGAAAATTGCTTACGTAATACGTGAACGGTCCCGAGCCACACAGATCAATATTTGAGTAGGTTTAACTGATTTAAGTCACCTGTCTCTTTTGTATAGATCAGACTTTCCAAAGTGTACTTCGCGGAGCCCTGGGGTTCCGCGAAGCCACTATAGGATTTATTTAATATTTTCTAATAACTGTCAAAACTTACCCTATAACCCGATTTCGGATTGACGTCTTTACATATACATACATTCATAACTTACAGTGAAACGGAAATATGTGTGAAAAATATGTTGTGCCGGAAATGTTTTAATTAAAACTAGTCATGCTAAATCATGTGATTTAGAGCTAAAAATAAGTTGGTTAAGTGGTTAACGTATATCTCACCGCGAGGTCTAACCAATTTTTACACTATGATTTGAATTTTTACACCCATTTCAAATTTATTTTGATTTTTATTAGGCGGAAAACTACTATGCCTAATAATTATTATGCGAAAACAACATTATGCGATATGATAGTTATACCAAGGGAAGTAGTAAGTCACAAGACAATAAAGCTAAATTAAATTAAGCAAAGAACAGGGATCCCTACATAATAAGATACAGGCGATTTGCCACCATATTGCAATTTGTGACATGTTCTTAGAGGTTTACGAGCCTAGTGACGTACACAACGATTCCCTACGTCCGGTGCACCTGGGCAATTCGCGAGTTCTCCAAAGCGAATTGGCTAATCCTTTCACCACGATGGCAAGTCAAAATAAAATTTGACTCAGCCATCGATACTACGAAGAAGAAGAATATGAACAATAATTGTATTCTACTTTTGTACTACGTTTTGATTTTTATAATTAATTTATTGCTACCGGATCGTAAAACATGAAAAAAAATATACATAATTTTTTTCACAATCGAAAAATAAAGTGCGCAATAAAATTATATCCTGTATAACTAATTACCTTGTTACATATGTATGTAAATTAATTTAGCAAGTCTATTGTTAAAGACGACGATTTTTCAAATTCTGCATTTATTTATTTATTTTTAATAGGCAATTAATGTTTTATATTTCAATTCGACCGGGTTCGATTCCCGAGCTGAGTACAAATCTGAGTATGTAGTTTTTGTTTTGTTTTTACTAAAATAATAATACCTGAGAACAGATTTGCGTATGTCTTAAAATTACAGACTGCTCTATACTGACCGATATAAATGAGCTACCCTGTATACCTCCGGCCAAAAAGCATACAAAAAGCCAAAGACTATCGAAAAAGGCTAAAGACGGTTTTTATTCGGTCGCAAACATATGCTCTCAAACAGATATTTTTCAGGACGTACTCAATAAATGTAAATCATCATTGTGTAATTTAGAATCTGCTTAGTTATAAACTAATTTAATTTAGGTAAATTTTATCATAACATTTAGATGTTAAATGCCTTTTGTTCTTTGTTTAACGTACTACCTTTCTTGTTGAAGCTATTCAATTGAAGTGCTGTGTTCAGATATAATTGGGCGTCTAGGGCGCTAGATATTATAAAAAAATATGTTTGAAGCGTTTCTCTGCACGTGCAGCATCATAGGCAAAACTCGAGTATTGCTTGAGTGCAGTCTGAAGCACGAATAGTACCTACGCGGACCCGTTCATAACCTAAATTATCCAAATTAATTTATTTAAAAACCGTAATCATTATTGTCCTCAGTCATTTTGTATCCTTATGTCACACCGACACGTAACGAGTGACATTGATCGGAATGCAATCACACCGTAACAATGTTACGTTGCCGAATTGTTGGAATATTGTCTTGTCATTATCAATGATGTCATTATATTGTTTAAAGCTGCAGTTCGGTGAGTGGGGAATGATTGAGGCTGTAGGCGAGAATATATTTGTTTTTACAATGCGGCCGTGGCGCGATGGATAAGGCCCGGTCTTACGATTGAGAGGTCGTGGATTCGAATCCTGGCTACTACACCACGGACGTGAACTTCCTACTCACACAAGTGAATTAAGCTTAGCTGGAGAGAATTAACAAGAATACTTGTAATTATTAATTGCAAATTATATAATTATATGCTAATAAGCAGCGATAGACTAGTGGGAGACCATTGGACTGCGAAGGGTTCCAACCCACGGCACATACCTCTTTCAATAAATAAAAATTAAAAAAAAATAAAATGTGTTTATCATATGATTACCCTTCTGCGTAATATTGGCGTGATGTTTTGTTATGTAAGAAAAAAAGACTTTTTGTTTGTTTATTTTCTATGAAATATCTCAAAAAATGCTTTACCGATTTGAATAAAATCTTCACATTTAGAATGCTTGATTATTCGTGAGTAATGTATGCTACATTTATCGAGGTACCACGCGGGCAAAACCATACGGGGAGCTAGTGTTAAATAATATTCATTTTTATATGCCATTAGTGCGTCTTAAAATTACTATATTAGTCTTGTAAATACCAATGTCAAACAGAGACAGTATTTTTTGTCGACGACAACAAATAAGTAATGTAAGTATGTGTCCAACACTTCCGGCTCCGCCTCAGCGATCAACACAATTGTTTGACGAGTTGTTAGTTATGTGCACATGGCTCAAACTATATAAGGTATATTGATACTATATATCTATCTGTAACATAGCTATGTGTAAGAATTGTTTTGGTCTTTTGAACGGCATATTAACGCAAATCAATCAATCTTTCGAGATTTTTCTCCATTACATTGGAGTCAGCTAACGGATTTAGCTGAATCTGTATTATTCGTGGATCACTTTTCTATATGGGGAAACATGACAAAAGCGCGACCAAATCTATCTCGCGCTAGTATGCTTGCCCGGCTGGACAAGTCCCAGGTAGCCTATTCGTCACTTTTTTTAAGGGATATAATGTCAATTTTGTATACAAATTTATGGAATTAATCAGCACTTTACTATCCTAAAACTTATCAGCAATCGGTGCAATTGGGTCTTAGGCTCGTCAGGCAGCCAGCTCGTCAAACAAACTAAAACAATATTCACCGACTATGATATAATATTAGCACAGTATAAGGAAAGTTATACAAGTATTAGTACTGTTAACCCTGAATTAGACATGTCCACTAAGCATTGGCCTTAAGTTGTAGCTGCCCATTTGCACAGTAATTCGTCTAGACAAAGTTAGTAGGACAAAACTCATCTCACTATTACTAGAAACTCTTAATGACAATTTGTAATAAACCCCTCCCAGGTAATAAAAGTCTAAGTACTAATTTATTTACACCTCCATAAAGTTATCTTGAAATGCATTGTATTTCATTAGTTAATTTAGTAAGATAGGGGTGCGTCTTTGTTACCTTAACAAGTACAGAACTGCGTGAAAAAATGGGTTGCAATTTCGAACATAATTATACTCAAAATTAAATGTATTTTATTCATTTTAGATATCATGCTGCTTATGACCTACACAACCGAGCTGAGTACAAATATTTTCTTAAGTATGCAGTTTTTGTTTTTACTAAAATCGATGATGTTCCTAACAACAGATTTGTGTATAAAGAAACATTTGAAAAATATATCTGACCGGCAGGATATAATCTTTTTCAACTGTTTCTTAGTATAATTTGCGAAGCATAGCTAAATGCTATAAAAATAATCAGTTAGAAGATTTGTGTTTGTCTTATAATTACAGACTTCCCAATACTCTGTGTATGCTTCCTCCGCCTTGCATCATCCTTTGTTGAATGTGTCGATCTGAATATTAGAGAATACATATTAACTGAAATCTTGAATATTAACAGAATACGGACTCAGATGTCTTTTGAAAAGGTGAATCATGGAGTAATCAGTCTGAAGAGTCTGCTCGCTTGTATGTTTGAACGCACAGGAACTTCTGTTACCAATTTACTTATAATTTTGTTAGATAGCTAACTCTAGGATAATATAACATCACGCTACGATCAAAAGGAGCGGAGCAGCGATGAAATATGTACGTAAGCCATGGCCTTACATACACACGTAATTTTTTTTCATATTTTATTATAATGTGAAAAAATTAATGACGTATTACAAATATGACTACTACGTAATGTTTCAAAGATCTCCATTATTGCATCAAAGTGGTGAGAAAATAACGCTATTTACATTTATTATTTCTTCTCTTTATTCTATTTTCGCTCCGAATGAATGAAACTAGACGACGATCCATCTTATGCATACATTACATACATAAAATCACGCCATTATCCCACGGGGGTAGACAGAGGCGATCAATCTAATGATAAGAGCAAATTACATAGTCACCAAATTGCCGATGGCCGATGCTAAAGGTAGTGTGTGTTCTATGGCCCTAAGATGCGTTACTAGAATGGACGGAAGTTAAGCATACTGGGCAGTTATTTCAGCATAAGCTAATAACAAAAAGAAATCTTTATCCGACTGACTCGCTGGTGGTTAGCGTATACGCCTCTCACCGCGAGGTCTCGGGTTCAATTCCCGGGGCGGGCAAAATTTACAATAGCAGCAAGGAGTTGGAATTGTGCCCGGTAAATGACGATAGGCTCACTCCCTATCCCTTGGGACCTAAACATAACAGGTGAAATGTGGGTGTTGTACATCTTTGCCACACCCTTCTGGGTAATATAAGCGTGATGTTATGTATTCTTATGTATGTTTTCTTTATACGAGCTATAGCGAAGGGACGTGTTGTCCACCTGATGGTAAGTGGTAATACAGCCTAAAGACAACAATTAATTCAAGCAGATTGTAGATGCGACGTGTCATCGAACGACTACAATGTGATGCCTCTTGTGCCAGTAATTTCAAGACAACCAAACCTGGCATACAGTAAGCACTGGTATTTGGCAGCAGGTTAAAGTTGAGACGGTGGTACTTGCGCCGCAAACACGTTCACAAAAGCTTTTACCACCATCAAGTGTAATCCTTACTAAAATCATTAATGCTAAAGTTTGTGAATATGTATGTTTGTTGTTCTTTCACGCAAAAACTACAGGATCTCCTTTGATAAAATGTTGCACACATGTAGCTTATAGCCGGAATTTACGTATAGGCTTAGGCTACATACATATTTTATCGACATACCACGTGGTGTAAGATACCTCGTCTTAAAACCAGTGTTAATTAGAAAACCATTAATCGCTCCGATCTATATGAACAAACACGTAAATCATAAAAATGCACCAATCACCCCTTTTTAGGAAACATCGATAAGCAAAACTTCCGCAAAACCTATAAGAAACTATAACAATATTTAGCACATTACCAAAAGACCAATATTTATTTATTTAAAACTTCTTGCACATAATAAGTGTACAATGGCGGACCTAATGCCATAGGCATTCTCTACCAGTCAACCGTAAGGTGGTGCAGAGATTACAATATCTAACATACAACTCAAAATAATATGAAGACTAACCGGTCATAGACACGTAATTACAAAAATGGAATACCTATTTTGAAAATATGGATTACTTGGATTCCTTTTTTAAACCCTAGCACCGAGGATCAAAGAGACATTATTTTTATTCTTAAAAAACAAGACAGGGACTTAAAGAAAAAATGTAAGTGGATGCTTTACATTAACATTTTTAAAAATATAATTTCTATTTTCAAATACACATCCCCTAAACCAGTGAGAATCTTGATTATTGCTACGCTGTCACGATCATTGCAATTTCAAACTAGGAATCACAGCTGTCATAAATGTCATTCCATTTTCGAAAAGCTACTTTTTTCGAGACCTTGCCCGCATCAGTGATCCGCCTATAGCCTCTAACACACCGCAGGTCCATTTGGTGACTTTCAATAGCCGTCAGGGTGTGGTATAAAAGCCAGGGCGAGGCAGCCAACAGTATTCAGTAGCTATCGAGCAGTCAAACAGAAGTGCACGATGAGATTTCTGGTACGACCCTCTTTTATTTATTAAAAAATATTTTAAAGTTTTGTGATAACGGAACGTTGTGATAACATCTCCTTCGGTTTTGGAAAATTTTCAAGTGCTTGTTCTAAATTTAAATCAAAAGTGATCTATATTTCTCAAATCCTACTGGAATGCACACAATCATTCCAAAATTTAACAAAAAAATTATGAAGAAAAATAATATATTTGTTTTTCTAACACGTCAAAATTTCGCGCCAAAATCATTTCGACCAAGGAGTTTTACCAAACATTCTATCTATAAACGTTCCATTACCACAAACTTACATTATTTGATTTCTTAAATTATAAATTAATTAAGCAATGTCTATGGTGGTAATAAATGCCATTACAATCCTTAAAAGCCTGATAAAGCATTCCGATCATACCTTTGATATTGATCCAGTATCAAGCCATTACAATTAGTGTGACAAGGTTGCATAAATACCACTTCCATCTTAATGATAACCTGTTCCGAGATATGTATCTTTCATGACTATAATATTGGACATTTTTATTGATAACCTTTATATTTATAAGAATCTGTTTCAGTTCCAAAACAGGTTGTTTATCAGTCAATGCTTTCAACCTTTTTTTTTATATTTGGTTCAGAAATTCAATCTTCACAATGTGTAATAGTTTTCGGTTAAACAGCAAAACAGAAATTAATTTCAAAATAAATAATTTAATAGTCTAGTCAATATTTAATAGATTAAAAAACAATCAAAAGAAACGAACTTTTGAGACAATGACAACTACGGCTCTTAACAGTCCAAATAACCTTATCTAAATTTAACAATCACAAATCAATGTTTAACAACTGCCAAATCAACGCCCAAAATTCAATACAAAATATTTTAACAATTGATTCAACTTATCGCATTCATTGTCTATGACTAAGCCATATATCTCTGTGCACGCGCCAAAATGCGCACCAACGAAATGTCAGGCATCTGGTTATTATCTGTATTGGTAATGGCGGAGCAGATATGATTTATATTGGTTGAATTACATGCCTCAAATGCTTGTGAATTATGAGATTGATAAAAGTATTGTATACACCTCTAGTTCAATACATAGATAATATTCAGTTCAAGCTCAAATTAAGAAGGTAAATCTTTCTAATTCATTGATTAACTTTTCATTACTAGACTTCGACTTACGAATCAAAAATCATTACTCTGCCTTTTGAGTTTGCCATAGTCGGTCAAAAAATAAAATCAATTTGCGCTACTCAAGTTTAAGTTATTTAAAGTAATTTAATTGAAATATCACACGCACAACACGGCCTTAATCAATATTCAAACGAATAAAATAATAATTACTTACAATAAAAGTTTATTTCCTTAAAATGACAAACAAGCGTATATCAAAATATCTTATTTCAATAAACTAATAAGTGACGTAGTTATAATATATGACCAAATCACGTGCAGATTATTGCCATCTGACTTAAAGTAAAAACATAAATTCCCATAATTAATCATAATAATTGAGATTAATCGATTTAATCATAACACAATAACGATTACTAAGAATCGATACATCCGAGTCTTCTCGTGATGAATTATGATTATGATTGATGTGAGAAAAGAGTTCAAATCACTTTCAATTATTGTCTATGCGTGATAAATTGCAATAACGAAGTGTTTTTTCTTTGCACGATATATATTTCCGGCTAGTGATAATCTTGACGATTAAGTGTTTAGATTTCATTGATTTCTTTGTATTAATTACTTGTTAACACATAAATGACACAATTTTAGAACTTGGTATTTTATATCCGCAAATCAAGTTATGCTTCCGCCATTATTATATTTTTACCATAAACACCTTCGGGAAGTGACAACCTAGACATAAACTTATTAATTAAATACATTAATTAACAAGCGGAAAACCAAACGCCCTTAAAGCCCTTCCTACACGCGTCAAACAAATAATTACATCCTATTTCTATAAAAAATATCTCATTCCAAAACTGATCGAATTATGACCAGAGCAAAAAATATGTCAATCACGTTACAAAGTCAATATCAAGGACACATCAAAAATGGACCATAGACACCTAATTACTTTTATTGCGCTCCCTTCAACACAGTAGGTGACCATGTGTTGTAGCAATTAGTACGAAGTACGCATGCTAAATAGTTATGAATTGGTCAAGGTATCGCGATGATTTAATTAGATTATATTATTTGTTACATTCATACTTACATTCTTATGGCTATGTTAACATTACGATATTAACTTTACAATGGTTTAAGTTACCTCATGTGAATATAAGCGCTCTTAATCTATTTCTTAAAATGAAGACACAACTTTTATTGTTTTATAGTTAGTTTTCTCATTTGTGAAGCAAACGCCTTACTTATGTAATTATTATTCTTGTAATTTTTTGACATTATTATGGTGAAGTCTATCCATTACGTGCTAGATCTTAATATCGTCAGCTTTGAGTGTAAATTGTTTAACTTTCTAAACGATATTTCAGATAGAAAAATTATCATAATGGAAATAGCTGCACTCTAAACCAAAGTTATACCTCTTAATTTTTAAAATTTGTTTAAATTATTCAACCATCTCTTACAAAAGACTAACTCAACTATATTCAACGGTCAAATCGCAAATTTTCAGCCTCAATTTTTCCAACGAAAATTTCTTACGCATACCATAGATAATAGATTCTTCTGTCACCACCAAAAATAGAAATTTAGCAAGCCATTGTGTACCATTTACGGCACAACAATAGTCATACGCGACCTTCGCATCATAATATATGCATGTATGTTTGTATGTGCGTGTATGATGCAATACGTGACAGTATTGACAGTTGGTCTGTCATACTAATAAGGAAAAAGTGACATATTGAGTCCAGTTTTGAAATTGGTCTATGGTCGAAGGCTCTACGGTCTATGGTTTTTAAGCAATCCGTAACAATAGTTTGCACATGACACAACTTTAAGTGTCTTCGAACTAATGTACGATCAAAATTCCATTTTATCCTTCAAAATATGTCGGCATTTAAATTGTAATAGGTAAATGGACCATTTGCATTCACAGCATGGTGCACAATACCAGTTATCAACGATATAATGCACTTCAGCTGAGTGCCACTTGGGGCTAGGTGTGGCTGAATTAGGCTATAGAAAACAACTTTCGAGCTTGGCTTTATCTTACAAAAATATAAATGTAAACACACCCTTTTGTAAGTGTTAGTTAGACAGCGATAACAATAGCAGTCTTAATTTGACGCATGATCTGCCTGATGGTCAGTAATAACCGTAGTCCGTAAATATCTACAAAATATAACAGTAAGTCGCAAGTCTCCGCTTTCGTGGTGTCGATAAATAGTATCCAAATGTTTATTTCAAAATCAATTCAAAATCTATTTACTGGTTTTAACGCGAAATGGTAACAAACATCCATACAAACTTACAATTTTCACATTTGTAATATTATAGTAGGATCAAAATGTTGAACCAACTACCAACAAAATGTAGCACTATTTACAAGTGTTATTAAAAAGATTACGTGTAATTTAGTCCCAATCAATTAACTACAGTAATTATCCACACCTCAGCCACATAATTAACTTAACTACATAACTTATACTACATAACCGTCGATAACTTAAACTCACTTATACAAATATTAGTTTAAAACTTTTCGCAATTGGTCTGTCTAACTAAACAATACACATCTGTGATATTATTATGTTTGTTTTTTAATTTATGGCAACATTGACCTCAATTTGACAGCTCGTGTCAAATTTGGCAGTTAGTTATGGCGGGAAACAAAAGTAAGGTGATGTTTATGTATTTCGGTTAATTTTGAGTTAATGTGTTGATTTTGTATGGATATTCATTGGTTCTTAAGCTTGTTAGCATTTTAAATATTTCTTGACAGATTAGTTTCGCTTTATATGGTTTCAAGACTTCATCGTCTATTATTTAATTTTTGAATACAAACTATGAACCTACTTTAAAATCTGTAAAAAAAGTATAAAGTACTGATCATAATAATTTTATTTCAATCACCAGTCAACCAATGTACTGCTAACCTCATTCATGGAAAAAAAAGCCCAGTACAATTTCTACTTCGGAAAAGGTGTACTTACAATGTATGTATGCACACGAAAACGTCAAAAATCATCAACAAAAACAACATTTACACAATAAAAAATTAACAGTTGCAAAGATCCTGCTTATCGATTAAAAACGAACATCGATAATCGATATTTCGTAAAAACGATTACACCATCGTTCAGCCCGACCACTCACGGGCAACAAAAAGTTGCTTACATTAACAATAAATTAATAAAAAGTAATTTATGCTCATTGGAACCGACATTAACGTGTACTCGAATGACACAAATGAAATTGAACTGGACATATTGAATTTGTGATTATGATAAGTCGAAACTATTTTAGACACGGTTGTAAATTCAAGAATAACAGTTGTGTTATATTTTTATATTTTAACTGGACTGTCTGATAGAGACCGTTATATGTTTAAATATCTAGTATAACGAGGACTGTCGTCCCTAAACAATAAACGTAAAATATCTTACATACATTTTCAGTTGATATTCTTACAATTAAGTATTCTTAAAATGCCGACTTATTTACATAAAGTTGTCCGTTTATATCAAACCAATGTTAATAGAATTTTGTCATAGCTTTTTTCCTTAATTCACTCATACACGCTACTTGCAATAAAAACGTTCAATTATTAACATGATTTGAAATGCAGACCTATAATTTTGTATGAAATAACAAACTAATGGGGCGTGGTATGTTTGATTTATCAATTAAATACAATAGATCTTTCAAATATCAGAGAGAATATATATGTAAAAAAACCTCGAGGGACAAAGCACAGTCATCTCATCTTTATCTTCTCGCCTAATAGTAGTGTGTTCTGGTTTAGAGATGCGCAATCACATTGGAATACTCAGATGTAGCACCGAATCAGCAATATGCTTTTGTAGATCGCAGATATTCATGGGCTGTAGCTACCAATTACACTACTATTTATGTAAACAAGCTATTAAACTAACAAGCCTATAATTAAACACCGGAAATTCGCTAAAACATTGTTGATTACTTGCTAAACCGCGAATAATCTCAAGGCGCTATTTCGCAAAAGAAAGGATATTAAAACTGCATACATTATCCGCTTCAGTACCCCTTGATTTAATTATCGTTATAAGCATATTATCTGCTATTTTTTATAACTCGTTATTTGTTGCTAATTATCGTTATTAGCATAATATAAACTGCTATTTTTGTTACTGGTCTAGTTATTAGTAACGATGATTATAATTGTTGTTTTATAACTTTACTTACATAAACCAAATACAAATATAGCTATTAATATAGGGCTCGAACCGAATGAATTCTAGTTTTATTAAGATACCAAGGAGCAGGTTATTTTAAGATAATTCCTATTCTGCTTACAATTTACAGAGTTGTTTAATACTGTTGTGAAATGGGTCATTCATATAACTGTCTAAGATTATAGATACATTGAAATACTGTGTTAAGAAAACCGCAAACTTACTTTTATAGCATACCACCACAGATATTGAACTAAAGGTTTCAATCAATCAATGAATTGTTTGACTGGGGAATCCAATTTCTATTATAACGAGCAAAGTTTTTTTTCTTTTTGCTTCCATATGTATTCACTATTCAGCATACTAAAAGTACTTTCATTTTCTCCAGGTCGTTTTCGTCGCCGTCCTCGGCTATGCCTCCGCCGGCCTGGTGGCTCCATTAGTGTATGGAGCGAACGCTGGAGACGTGCAGGCCGCCGCCATTGACGCCACCGTGGCCGCGCAAGATCATGCGCGTGCCTGGGGTGAAGGCAACGCCCGCGCCGCCGAGGCCGCCGTTCAATACAACACTGAGGCAGCCCGTCAAGTTGCTGAAACCAACCGAGACCTCCACGAGAACGCTTACTGGGGAAGCCTTGCCGCCAACCAGAACGCCGTTGCCGCCGCTCAGTCCCACGCCGCTGCCGTCAGCGGAGTAGCTGCCGCCCACGCTGGTATTGCTGCCGGTTACGCCGGTTATGCTGCCCCCTACGCTGCTGCCCCCTACGCCGCCGCTCCCGTGGGACTTGCTGCTCCCTACGGAATCCATGGACTCGCTGCCCCCTGGGGTGCCCATGGCTACCGCGCTTGGTAAATCATCCACCGTTACAAATCGCTATCCGATAACAGCTATTTTTAAATATCAATTATAATAACTGTTACTTAACAACTGCTGTTTTTGGATATCGGTTGCTCTTAGTTTGAATCTGGCAGCACTATTAATGTCAAACGTTGGTAGGGCTGCCAGGTCTAGGCTAGGGTTGCCACAACTCCGCTGCTCAAAGGAATGAATACGCTCAATTGAAGTAAGGTCTCAGTATAGTAACTCTCTTTGTAAATAAAAAAGATGAATCATGCCATCACTGCCAAAGTGTAAATAAACACGTTTTTACAAAACAACCTATGTATTTTTATTACCCGACGAAAATAATGAATGCTTTACCAAACCCCACTCTCCTAAGATATTAAAGAATGCAGAAGATTAGTGTCAAATAGGTCCAAAAAAAATCAATACATGAACGTTAAACCAATCTAGGTTGTCCATCTCTATCGCTGAAATCGCTCTATGGTTCTCAATATGTCTTAGAATAACTAAATTTTGAATAAATTTGGTTATTACTGTGAGACAGATATATTAGTACCTCAGAAATGCCGCGAGACAACCTGCGCTATTTTGATTTTACCACCTATTTGCGTTTGACATTATAACTTAATTCTTCTCAATGCTTGTTTGCCACTATCATTATCCACCTGCCCTTATCACTTTAGGGTCGGCGCAATATGTTTTAACCTTTCATACTTCTATAAGAGGTCATCTCGGCACTTACATCCTTTCCAGCCATGTCATCTTTCACACGATCGATCCATCTTTTCTTCGGCCTTCCTCATTCCCATAGCCATCAACATTCATTTTATGAACTCTATAAATAACATTCCTTTCATACCTTCTCATTACATGCCCATCTTACGACAATCTCCCATTCTTTAGTTTCTCTGTCACTGATGCTACTTTCAGGCTTCTCCTAATATACTCATTCCTTATTTTATCTATTCTAGTCACATTACACATCCACCTCAGCATTCGCATTGCTGTTACATGCAACCGTCTTTCACTCGTCATTTTCGTGGCCCAACATGACGATCTATACATGATGGCAGGTCTAATCATGGTTTAGATTTTTTCCCTTAAATTGAAGAGCAATTTTTGCGTCGAAAATAGTTTCTGTGGCTTATCGCCTTTTTATCCACCCAGCATCGATTCTATGCTTTACTGCCCGATCTATGTCGCCATTATCTTGAAACAGTGAACCGAGGTAACGAACATTAGAGCAGACTGGTTAGGAACCATCAAGGGAAGTGGGTGTAAAATTGGAGGGACCGCCGAAAACACAGAACATCTACTCGTTTTTGCTTTGCTAATCTTCGAGATCTACGTTCGTCAACCTACATTGCAATCCGGTCTGCTCTGTATCATAAGTCCTACTTCACCAACGAGAACGACGGCAAATAACATACACCAGGGAGCCTCTGCCTGTATATCCGATGTCAAGGCATACATTATAAACAGGAAGAGGTAGTAAATAAGGGTCCAAAGTATACGCATAAGAGAACCGACATCTGCTGGCTTAGATTTCCAGTCATAGAAATCTTAATAATAAGGCAATAGAAATGTCAAAGACGCGTGACCTTGTCGCCGCGCATCTGTCTAGTCAAACACAAGTGCGAGTTGAGGAATTGTCGTCTTAATGTCATCGCAAAAAGAATAATTTTGTTTGCAGGAATACAAGCGCATTTGTCTAATCGAACACAAGTGCGAGTTGAGGAATTGTCGTCTTAATGTCATCGCCAAAAAGAATAATTTTGTTTGCAGGAATACAAAAAGTGGTATTTGAAAACCGGCGACATGCGTCCCAGTTAGGGCTTCCATTACGTAATTACGTAATTACGCAATTACGTAATTACGAACATATTTTAAAGTATTTTCAATTCCGTAACTGAAGATGTCAATTCCGTACTTACGTAATTATTGGTATCATCAATCAATCAAAATAGTCAACCAATAAAAAGCATTATACGTACACATTTATAATGTGGCAACACTATAATACGATATAACTTTCTACATCGAAACCATAAAACAATATAATAATAAAAACATTGACGTATAAAGTATGGACACGGCTAACGCGCGATAAATGGCCTCAACCTTTTTGGTGTCAATCTGACTACAAAAAGCGCGTAGTGAAATTGTCTGTGGTTGGCTGCCTCCGTGAGCGGTCAAACACGACAAAATGCCTAATTGTGCACTGAAAAGTTGTACGAACTACCAAATTAAACATAACAAAAAAGATTATGGTATTACATATCACCGGTAAGTCACAAATATCATATTATATCCACCTCTTTACATTATTTTATCAATTTTATTTGCTAACATTTTTCGTTGCGACGCCATATTCCCTAATCGTGAATATCCGCGTGACATGACTTTGGAACTGCGCTTAGTTGAACTATGCCGCGGGCGTTCAAGAGAATATTTTTGGTAATTATTAATTATATTACTAGGAGTATTTTTTATTTTGTAATAATAAATATTTTACACTATTGAAAGAATCACAATTATATTGTACCTTCGGCAAAAAAAAATGCCAACGAAATTACATCACGCTCTTACAAGGTTACTCATCGCGTGAATGCAAAGTCATTTACATGGTAGTTCAGAGCAGATGGCGTTACTGATCCTGCTATTCATAATGTCAATTTTGAAGGACAATGTGTTCGGACAAGCCATTTCTATAGTATATATTTCTATGAATAAAAAGCATTTATTACCAACGAAAAGTACAGTTTTCGATTGTCCATTGGCCCCACACTAGGCAAGCCTGTCCTGTGGGTGCCTATTACGATTACATTAGAAGATTTTTACAAGTGCAATATTAATCAAAACTGCACAAACAGGGTATTCCCCGCAGTTTATTTACTTTATCCTATGTTAAATCTTGCAAACATTGTTTTAAGACGTACAGAATAGAGTTCAAATAATATCAATTAGGCGAGTCGGTAGGGCCGGGGAGTCCCTGACAAAAAGTACCTACTATGTTCTTCACCTTATTAACTTAAAAATAATTTTTAACAAAAAAAAAACCGACTTCAAAAAGTAGGTAAACTAAAAAGCAAAAAATAAATTTATTTCGCACAAAATAATACGTTTTTTCATTTAGTTAAATAGAAATTATTAAATATTTATTTTATAATTCTGAAGTCGGTGCCAAGTAAAAACAACCTTTCTACAATATCAAATTACAGTTCACACAAAAAGGGAGGCGTAGGTGTTCTAGTGCGCGGTCGCCCAGTATTGGTACTTACCACAGAAATATAACTAATATTCAGTCAGAAAAAAGTTGTTAGAACGATTGATATTATCTATACAGAGTTATTAATTGTTTACTTGGCACCGACTTCAGAATTATAAAATAAATATTTAATAATTTCTATTTAACTAAATGAAAAAACGTATTATTTTGTGCGAAATAAATTTATTTTTTGCTTTTTAGTTTACCTACTTTTTGAAGTCGGTTTTTTTTTTTGTTAAAAATTATTTTATTTTACGATTTTAAGTGATGGGTAGACCGAGCAAGAATGTTTCTCGAATGAGGAGACGACGGTTACTTGAGACGGAAAACTTATTAATAATAGACAAGAATTAAATCCTTTCGCCTGACTATTGAGGGTCACGACCTTCCATCATCAGCTCATTTGACACAATAACTAGCAGTAGGAATACGCGTACAGTAGTGAAAGAATTAACCTTTTACTCCTAACTATTGAGGAGTTGACCTTCCATCATCAGCTCAACCACATAAAATTATTGCGACCAAGCGTAAATCCTGGCCTCGATTAATAAAATATGAGGGTTGCCCCCGATTTCTCTGGGATCCCATCATCAGATCATGACATGCTGACAATGGGACCACCTTTGAAGTATCTCCGTTCCAACAGCTCACTTGACATCATAACTAGCAGTCTGAATATGTGTACAGTAGTGAAAGAATTATCCTTTAACTCCTAACCATTGAGGAGTTGACCTTCCATCATCAGCTCATCCACATAAAACTACGTAAATACTGGTGCAGTTTTGAAAAACACACTAAAAACATTACATGTGCCTATAAAATTCGAGGGTTGCCCTCGATTTCTCTAAGATCCCATCATCAGATCACGACATGCTGACGATGGTACCCCTTTGGAATCATCTCCTGTCCAACAAAAAAAGAATCATCAAAATCAGTTCATAAACGACGGAGATATCCGTGAACAAACATAAAAAAAAAAAAAAGCAACATATATACGAATCGAATTGAGAACCTCCTCCTTTTTTAGAAGTCGGTTAAAAAGAAAGCAGTTTCATTGCTCAATTGTCGGTTGTTAGAAGCAGTTGTATCTTTATCGTGGGTAACTTAGAATGAATGGATTATCTCTTGAAAGATGTAAGTACTTAAACCAAAGCCTTAATTAATTTATTTATTATTAAACGAGCATTACAAACCCCGTGGAGCATACATAGTTCATACAAAATAATTTGCAAATCAAACATTTTCGGTGTATTTATTCCAAGTAGATTATGGATTTTCAAGAAGAAAGATTATATTCGGGTCGAAAAAAAAAGATTGACTTAATGATGTTCGATGACAAGTTTTGAATAAATAGTTTTTCTTTAAATATTGTGTTTATTTTAATAATTCCTTATATTTGAGATGGTACTGGTACGTACTGGTAGTACTGGTAAGTACTATCTACAATATTTACAAAAATTCTTTAGATTTTAAAAAATAGGTAAATATTACGTAATTACGGAATTACGGAATTGAAGAAAAAAGTTACGTAATTAGTTACGTAATTGACATTTCCGTAATTTTGGAAGCCCTAGTCCCAGTGTTAAAAGATAGTCGATAGCATTTCTATTGACTAGTTATTAAGATTTCTATGTTTCCAGTTCACATTTATAGCAAAGAAACCAATACCATATACCATAGATAAAGTTATCCTATCTGAAACTGACTTTAAAAACAGTTGCACATAACCAAATTGTACATAATAATATTAATTTTGTTCTACAATCAAAAAAAGGCCGAAAAATACCCAAACCGAACTAAACTTAACAATGTTTGTAATACTCATAATTCCCATTTAGGATAGGTTTATTTAAAAGCTCTGCCAACTTTTAAAAGTTATAGATGTCAAGCATTGAGAAGTATAGCATCAGTTACTTATATATTTTATAAATTTGAGCTACTTGAGCTTGTTGATTGCAATCAGCTGGACAAACTGCCAAACACTATCAAAATAAATGATTAAAGGATACTCTGCAATTGAAATAAGTTCTTAAACACAGCACTCCCTTTTTCATCGATTGAGCAACCGCATTTTGTACACCGCTTACTTCCTAGCGCAAATAATAGCATGATTGTAACAGCTCCCGGGTATTTGACCTAGCAGTGTAAACAACTTAGATTGGTCTAGAAAATATACAAATATTGGTGTTACTAAAGGTACAGCGGACCAAGCAATTAGGTATGCAGGGCAAAAACATCTACGCCATAGTGAAACTGACTGCAATTGATATGCATCTTATTATATTGTTATTGGGAGCCTATAGTGTCCCACTGCAGGGCAAAGGCCTTCTCTCCCTTTTTCCACTTATCTCTGTCTGCGGTTTGTAATGTCCAGTCAATTTGCACATGAATCCAATTCATCCTGCCATCTCCTTCTTGGTCTGCCACGTAATCGTTTTTACTGTTTTGGCCCATAGCTCTTCTGGCATACGACATACGTGTCCAGCCCAGTTCCACTTCAGTTTCACCGCCGTGTAGCCGACGTCTGCAATTTGGGTAGTGGTAGATATGAATGTGTGAAGTACATATTTAATAAGTGTAATCTACCCACTATTTAGATATTAAACTCACTTATCCATAACTGGTGTCGTAAGTCTTTGCTATGACTTAGAAGCTTTTGCCCTGCATACCCAACTCATTGGCCCACTGTACTAATATAAATGGGACCATAGCTTCAGACTTGTTACAATAATAACTATGCATAAAATAAATAAAGATATAAAAGGAGCATTCTTTTTGAATCAATAAACACAAATAAATACGTAATGAAAATGGGATGGGATTTGTTTTTGTTTCATATGGTGGATAACTGCCTCGATGGTCTAGTGGTTAGCGTATGCGCCTCTCACAGCGAGGTCTCGGGTTCGATTACCGGGTCGGAAAAAGTGTTATTTGTGACTTTTTCGTCAGGAAATTCGCAATAGCAGCACGGAGTTGGAATTGTGCGCGGTGGATGACGACACCCTAAACAACTAAACTAAACATAACAGGTGAAATGTGAGTGTTGTACACCTCTGCCATTCCCTTCTGGGTAATATAGGCGTGATGTTATGTTGATAGGCACGCGATGGCCACGATCTCACCTGATGGTAAGTGATGCTGCGATCTACGGTGGAGCACGCTTACCGTAGATTAGCTGTTATGAGATAGAGATCCAAGATGTACTCATGCGGAAACAAACTCGGGCACGGCATTCCATTCTTTGGCAGTTCGCATAAGGAATGTTGAAGTGCATTGTGCGTATTTGGGGAATATCTACCAAGAAACGATGCCGAAGTATATAGCAATAATTATTTTAGTGTTTGATAGTTTAACTATCAATTAATGTTTTTAAATATTAACATTATGCTAAATTCCACGGGAGCAGAGCAGTAAAGCGGGATAAAGCGAAACTACTACTTTATATAACGAATCCCACGCGGACGAAGTCGCGGGCGAAAGTTAGTCTATATATATATAAAAACCGGCCAAGTGCGTGTCGGGCCACGCGCTTTTTAACTAAATGGCGTCCTTCAGAAAGGAAATGTGTGTAGTACACGAAACCAGCTAGCACGTATGACGAGATGTATGAATGTTGAGGAAGCGAAAGAAGTATGTAAGGAGCGAAGCACATGGCGTTCCATCGTCTCTGCCTACCCCCGTGGGATAAAGGCGTGATTTTATATATGTATTATGTATGTTTATTTATGTTTCAAGAATTTTGAACGAAATATTCTGAGTAACTGCATCTGACATTTCGGACCCCTATTCCTCTTGAACTAATGAAGTGAACTTATCCGCTATAGTTTTTCTTTAAAGTTCATTACATGTACTACCGACACAATTTTTTTCAGATTTTAGGATCCAGTAGTTTAGCTTTTAGAGGGGGGGGGGACGCCCTACTCGAACAAAAATTTGCTCTTTAA
The DNA here is from genome assembly GCA_905147285.1 of Hypena proboscidalis. NCBI lineage: Eukaryota > Metazoa > Arthropoda > Insecta > Lepidoptera > Erebidae > Hypena > Hypena proboscidalis. The sequence continues at coordinate 328,005 of LR990153.1, forward strand.
AGTTAATTATCTCGCAAACGGATCCCTAAATCAAAAAACTGTCTTAGCAACCCCTAAACGTTTTTAAAAGTCCTATCTAACAATACTCCACACTATGGGGTAGGCGACAAAAAAGAAAAACATCCCTACTATACATGTAGGGGAGCTACCTGAAAAAAAAATATTTTTCCAAATTTTACTCTACGACTTTCTTTGTCTAGTTAACATACATGTTTATGCAAAATTTCAGTTTTCTAGCACCAACGGTTTCGTCGCTAAGCCGTGGACAGACAGACGGACATGGCGAAACTATAAGGGTTCCTTGTAGGTACTACGGAACCCTAAAAATGAAACCCGTTTTCCGTTGTCACGACATAGCATAAAAACGGCTTGACCGATTAGGCAGATTTTTTTTTTATAGTTTTCTAATACTCTGTACAAGGTTCTTACGGAAAAAAATATTAAGAAAATCTCTCAGAAAGATTGAAAAATATACATTTAATTTTGCATATTTTGTCCTTCTCAGGTATGAAGAGAGATATTATAGATTCCAGTTCAAATTGAATAGGTACGTATGCATAAGATAGGTCAGCTATACAAAATAAAGTAGTGCATCAAATTTACGCTACGACGGTACGAAGTTCGCCGGGTCAGCTAGTATATTATAGAAATTAAATATACTGAATTCTCACCAAACGAGAACTTAAAGCAGCTGCAAAAGATCAACCACTTTTGAAAAAAGTAGTCCATTTTACACCCACTTCCTGCTTCAAATCGAACAAAGAGCTATATCTAGGCATTTCGAAACCAGTCCTAGCCCTTTGAAACACCACGCCAATATAACCTTTATAAATATGATATTAAGAACCAGTTATCTCTGCACTTGTTTACTGCACTAGCCCTTTGTAAAGTTAAGGTAATATGACCTTTATTTGTATAACCATAAGGATAAATTATGTCTGTAGTATATTGCACTGGATTGTGATATCTAGACTACCTTGGCGAGGGCGTAGGCTTTTGTTGAACGGGATTCACTGGAAGGCTGAGCATCGAGCATGTTGGATGATATGCTCGAGTATTTTTTTGCCCGTGGGTTTAACAATCAAGCATGTTTATTCTTCTGAAGGTAAATATTTCTTACAGTCCAAAACAAAATAATAACTAATATTTTTACATTGAAAGGCTACGTTATTATGTATCTGGTGTTAGTTTTGATCAAATCGTAAAAATACTATGACATTAAAGGTCATGGGTGGTCTTGATATTAAGGTTATGTGGGGCTACTAATTGCCCTATAATAATATACAAAGGATATGGGATTTGGAGTCGGCGATATTTAATATATATATGACTAAAATCGAACTCTAAGATGTAATTCACAAATAATTATTTGTAAATTTGATATTTAGGTTTCTCTTTGATTTTGGTACAGAGGAGATAATTTTAACATATAAAAATAAATATTTACGAAACATTGCACTACAAAATATATATTTCTGCATCTTATTAGACAATTTTATAGACCTACAAAAACCATAACGTTCGCTTGCTGTCCGAAAAAAAAATATGACGCTTAAATTACATTGTCAATTGCTGCTGGCTTAGCATACGAACATGACATAAGTCATGGATGAGAGATGGCTGAGAGTTTTTATCTCACGTTTAACTCATGCGCACAACGACCGCCACGTTTTCTATCTCACTTGTTATAACGTCAAAAGTAGAGACAACAAGTGCACTCCGACCTTCAACGAACCCATTTACCGAATTTTGACAAATAATATCGAGTTAATATGAGATATTACTCGTCGTCACTATTGTGCGACGAGATGATACGAGATAATTATCGAAGTTAATATTTAATTTAAAGCGATGTAAAACATTTATTTTGTAAATTGTGCGTTCAAAAAACGTTCGTTCAGCGTTAAAGGATAATAGGTTATTGAACTTATTCTAATCGACATGAATAACACGCCGACAGCACGCTCAATCTTAATTATTGACGACCGGATGGCGGAGTGGGTAGTGTACCAGCCTGCGACGCCGAGGTCGCGGGTTCGATTCCCGCTTAAGACAAATCTTTGTGTGCATGAACATGGGGGTTTGTCTTAGTCTGGGTGTTATGTATAATATGTATGTATTTACAAAAGAAAAGTATACATGTATTAGTATCAGTTATTCTAGTACCCATAGTACAAGCTCTGCTTAGTTTGGGACTAGATGGCGGTGTGTGTGAGTTGTGAAATATTTATTATATTTATTTATTTATTCAATCACTTTGTCCTTAAATATTATTATGTTGACTTCAAGCATGTTTGGGCGGTATATTCACAATTTTGCCTGCTACACGCTCAATCTAACTTGCTACTTGCTAACAATGTAAATTAAAAAAATACGAAAGTAAAAGTTTTATTTTATTATTGTGAATTATGAAAATAAATCATGATCATTAAATATAAAATAAAATAAGTATTTTCGTCATCTTAAGTGTGTGCCACAGCGGACGGAGCGAACCCGTATGTTGTTGGCGTTCGTAGTGCAAACCTTTCTGCGAGGCGTTGATAGTAAATAAATAAATACTAGTCTTGCCTATGCATGCATAAATGTGTTTACGCACATCCGGGCCGAGCCCGTTATCTCAATAGAGAATTTATATTAGATTTAAATATTACTTGCACGGTATTTTTTTTAGAATGAATGCTTTAAAATGATTTCTATATAATTGATTTAGCTTGTAAAGTACTTATCATAAAATAAACTGTGGCGGCGCGTCGCGGCGCGGTGAGCCTGTCGCGCCCGCGCGAGCACCACGTTCGTAAATGATCGGCTAGCTTCGCTAACGTTCGATTTTCCTGCGCACACGACGGCAGTGCAGTCTATTGTTCGCCACCGTGCCGAGCACCCTCGCGTCGCTTTACTTGTTGCGCTCTAATCAGCTGTTACGTAATATGTATTACTATTGTATTTTATTTAAATCGCAATAGACAGTTGTATTAAGTACTTCGTTTCATTGTTACTGGCCCATACACCTCTACAAAACAGTAACTAATAGGTACGTAAAATGAGCCGAAAGTTGAACACGTATCACGTACTTATGTGTATGAAAAAATACAAGAAAATTTCATTTAAATGATGTATCTCAAATCAGTAAATCTTACAACGACCGCCTGCATTAATAATTTTGTTTTCAAAACGTCAACATTTAATGAGATAAAATGAGTGAATTTACCGTTACATATAAGTTTGTTCTAAGTAATGTAATTTGTTGTCACATGCCTATAAAATTTGAATATTATTTTCTTTTATGTTTTTTAATTCTTTAATGGTAAGTGTTACTTTTTCTAATAAATTGGCGTAAACCATAATTTGAATTATGACGGATAAAAATATATCGTGCGCAAATACAGTTTCATTTTTGAAACAGGAGTAAAAACATGCTACAGTACTTTTGAATTATTTTATCACTTTAAGTCAAAAAGGTTTACATTTTATGTTATTCGTAACAACCTGTGAAAATTATACTTTTGAACGATACCGATAACCGTATCTACCGGTTGGCAAAACAATATTCTGCTAAGGTCCGAATCGCTAACAATATCGCAATTAGTGCTTCTCACACGGCAGCTATAATGCATATTAATGTATGTCAAAATACGAAGATTAAACATATAAATTTTAGCTGTAAACTTCTACGTAAAGATGTAATGAAATGTATAGAGATTCAAATATACATTTATACATCATAGCTAGACCACATTAAGCACAATGTAGAGATAAACGCGGGTATCATGCTATCTCTTTCATGTTATGAGAGATACATGATAAAACCGCGACAAAACCCATCTCACGCTCGTATGCTAAGCCAGCTGGAGTAACGTAAATGTACTTACAAGTATCATAACATATCTCGTAACGATAAACTAATGCTACCACATAAATAAAGATAACCAATAGTTCATAAAGTGTCTAATATAATATTCTCAAGTATTTATACTCTAATCACAAAAATATAGCAAGTTTTGTCAAGGAAGCCTCAAGATTAGTAAGAAATATCTGGAAAATATCTTAATTATTATAAAGATAGACAGCATGACAATCGTATTACACAACATGAATCATATAAATGAGGCTTTATTTCAGCACCGAAATTCTGCCAACATGCTGGCCATGCTGGCCTCTCAATCCAACCGTATGTCAGTTCATCAGCCGTATCATTTGTACGAAATAATTTATGAATGTAGATCACCTTGGGCGTACATACAGAGTATATACCCGGTCCATTTACATTATTTACTATTTACATACGCATTTGCACTTCCTATAAATTAATATGAATACCTCAGTTATTTAAATCACTTCATTCTCAGAACCTTTTTTGTTGAAATGGCTTTTAGCTTCGAAAATAAATGTTTTTATACTGCGTAAGTATACATTTATAGACTAATATCTTCCGCGCGCGGCTTCGCCCGTAGGTATGTCGATAAAAAGTAGTGTTATTTATTTTACACTCAGCTGCTTACTGTGCTTACAGTTTCCTAATGCGCACAGTGAGCCACACGAGTAGATGACAAATTACACTCAGATTAGATAACATAGATTATAGGTAATTGGTTAAAAATAACAAACATAAACATAAAAATTGGCTAAATTTGACACAGAACAAGTCTACTTCTGAATAATTACCGGTCAAACCATTCAGGAGCGAAATTGCCTGATTAGTAGTAGGTGCAAATTTGGCAGTACAGATTCGTACTGTTACCGCCAATAGGCGACGCGAACGCAGTCGCGTGTAATGGTTCGGCACTGACGAGGCACAAGAGTTATCAATTTTATTATTTAATAAAATGTAGTAATGTACCAATATCAAACATTTCCTTCGCAGCTCGAGAGTGTTTATACTAACCATACCTGACACGAAGCGAGACGGATACTAATATGGGTAGTAACCGTATAATTTATAATCTCTCTCGTCTTATAAGCTCGTCTTCGTACTTTATCAGGTATTGAAACTCTATACGAGTACTATAGCCGTAAAAGTGTAACATACAGACAGACAGAGTTAGGATTTATTTGACTGCCTCGTTTGTCCAGAGGTTAGCTTATGTGACATGTCACCGGGATGCCGGAGGTCTCCGATTTGATCCCCGGGCCGGTTCTTTTTTTATGATGGATAGGATCGCGTTTGACCACGATTTCACTTTATGGTAAGTGATGATGCGGTCTACGGTGGAGCACGCGCTCCTATGAGATACCTATTGACTCTTGCTTTGAAGAGATCCAAGTTGTATTCATGCGGAAAAACAGACTCGGGCAAGGCGTTCCACTCTTTGGCAGTGCGCGTAAGAAATGTAGAAGCGAAACGTGTGTAATTGTAGAATATCTACCGTGAAGCGATTTATACATGGTAGTAGATAATAAGCTTAACCTCTATCACATGAAACTTAAACATAACAGGTGAAATGAGGATGTTACACACCGCTGCCACACCCTTCTGGGCAATATCGGCGTGCTGTTATATTACGTTTACATCAAAAACTAGGTAAAGTTCCTGTACCTGTCAATTCAGGGCGTGACCGGACCATCAAATCAAAACACTGCAATTCGTCGGCAACTTAATTTGCTAACAAATTACTAGTCGTGGTAAATAATCGATTTCTAATTGCTATTTGTAGTTTATAATTTTACGTACTGGGTTGTTATAATTCTGTACTTAGGTACAATTTCATAAAAGTGCAGGAATCATTTTTTTATAAAAGCTATCTATTAGTAGCTATAATTCAAAAACTGTAGAAGTACCCAAATTTCATGGTTTACCGCTCCAGTGGTACAAGTCTAATTTTATATATAAGATGTTTTTCTCATGGGTGCCACTGTCAGGACTGGACCGTAACGATTGTGTGTGATACGTCTGGATTGATCGACGTCTGTCATTGTGTAGCTAGCTCGATTGTTGTAAGTACTTACACAACAAAATTATAACGAGTAGTAAAATAACTAAAGCCCGTGAACATTCACACAATGTATCATTATTGTTCCGATTTATATCCAACTACATTTGGTTTGGCTACTTGTCTAACAGATTCAGGTTTACGTAGAGCGAGTATATCAGTTTTTTACGTAGAGTATTTTACGTATATCAGTATTACCCGCATGAGAATAACTTGGATATCTTCAAAGCAATAGTTAATATAATAAGTATCTCATAGGTAAGCGTGCTCCACCGTAGACCGCATCATCTAAGTGATGATGCGGTCATCGTCATCAGGTGAGATCGTGGTCAAACGCGTGCCTATCCACCATAAAAAAGAGTGCCCGCTTCAGACCTCCACAACCCAATCCGAGATACCATTTGTTAGATCAGTTATTAGACATTCTGGTCTCTGACAACCCGTAATGACTACCATAGATCATCAACTGACGATCAGGACCGACAGCTTAATTTGCTCTCCGAGCCACGGCAAACTCAATATTATATTGTAAGATATTTTATACTATGTAGTAATAATTCACTTCACTACAATATATAGTGACAGGGTATTGTACAATTAAACCGATTTACAATATTGCAGCGCCATAAATACTTGTGGGTGTTGCTGTCATGTTTGAAATAAGGCGTCTTGTAAAACGACTGGGTGAATGGCGTTTTGACTAATTATTAGAATAATATAGAGAATAGAATGAGGTTAACATAAAACTTAATGGTTGGAATGTTAAAGGACTAGTTAACAATTACTGTTACTGTGATAATTTTATTTTTAATTTCTAAAAAAGTTTACTAGTAATTTTCACGTACAAATTACCAGTATTTTTGTTAACTTATCAGCTAAGCTTAGTTCGCTTGTGTTAGGAGGAAGTTCACCTCCCATTCGTCACTATAGAAGTATAGACAATGTTAGGCGTTGTCCTATTTAAGTGACAAATGTGACGCGACGCGAAATGATACCATACAAGCGCCTCCGTTTGCATAGCAACCGTCGCGAATCATCGCCTGCAATGTATGGATTGCTTAGCGTCGCATCGCTATTGTCGATTCAGGTAGGCAAACGGGTACAACATTATCAATTATATAAATCGCAGAATTTGAAATGACTGCTTATATTGTAGTAACAATAAAATACTGAATTTTAACGCTTGTCGGACAATGGCTAACAGCGAACAGCTAACGCCAGAATGTGGACATGTGTTTGTTAGTGATTGCTCGTTTTTGTTTGTGTTTGTTAGGGAGGTTCAGGTGTCTCTTAAGAAATTATCTAAAAATCTGGACTTATCTGTAATTCCTGGACTTAGTGATTTTAAACAGTGGACTTAGATATTTTTATTGCAGTACCCAATACAAAATGAAATAAAATTTGCTGATGTATTTTTTTTTGTTATTAGGTACATAGTAATTTATATAAACGTTATAATATAAAAAAGTGTTAATTTATAATCATTTTTCTCGTCAGAATCGAATTCTGGAGTGATGGAATCCCGAGTAGCATAAGATAAATCCTCATAAAATACTTTTCTCATAAAAATGCTATTTTTTTATAAAACTATACTACTTAGTAACTACTCTTAGTGATTTCTTGATCATAGGGTTTTCATGAATGGAAGATGTGTAGTCTATTTAGTCGCCCGCGGTTTCACCTATAGATTATGTAGACATTTTCAAAAGAGTGCTACACGTTGAAATAGACCAACTTTACGTGGGTAACACCCGTATTTCATAAATTGTATAATGATACAAACTCACGTCAGTTTTAATAAAAATATGAAGATGTGTAGGTTTTTTTTTAGATTTCCTAACAACCTGGAATAGACCATTCGAAAGAACAGGAAAATAATAACGAGCCAGTGTGGCTAACTCAATATCGTAAAAAAACAGACTTAGTGATTTCTTAATTCATAATGCATATATCATTACTTTGCGAACACAGGTACAATAAAAGCTCTAACAAAAAAAATATATACAGATGTCTTCCATGTCCAACCGTATGGCGTGCCAATCGTTTAGGTTATGGCTAGAAATGAATTGGATATCTGCACTTTAACGGTAACATAACAAGACTGGGTAGGCAGACCGGTTGCGACAATACAAGGTTGTCAACCACGCCTGCAACACCTACCTATATACCTAGATATCCTTTATTTGCTGACTTAGTGGCCTGTTGTGGTGGTCTAGACTAGTATCTAAGCTATACTTTGACCATTCCTTTATTTTCTTTTTGACATTTCACGCCTATGAATTACCGTTTTTTTTGTCAGATTAGTGTACTAAAAATTCAAAAATTCAAAATTCAAATCATTTATTTTCATAGGCCCCAGGAGGCGCTTGAACACGTCAAAACATTACAAAAAATGATATAAAAGTAAATAATAAATAATACTAAATTATACTAATTACAATGATTTGAATAACCGGGGCTCAGATTAATTTTAATCAAACTGTTTAGAATCGAATTAAAATCAATCTAAGTACCAGCTCCGATGGGTATTGCATTATGAGAAGAGCTGGTGAGAAACTCATGTGCACCATCTTTTAAAATGAAAAATATAACATTATAAAAGTACATAAAAAAATCACATAAGAAGAGCAATTCATTTCCAAATACTATTATCATTTATGTAGTCTGAAATACTATAATAAGCTTTTTGACATAATTTAGTTTTAACATATTTTTTAAATTTACCTATCGATAATTCTATTGCGTCTAAAGGAAGTTTATTGTAAAAGCGTATACATTGACCTGGAAACGAGTTAGAGATTTTATGGAGCCTAGTAGTGGGCACAGCGAGTTTGTTTTTGTTCCTTAGATTTAATTTATGGAGATCACTATTTTTCTTAAATTTCGTTTGGTTTTTGTGAACGTACATTAAATTTTCGTAAATGTATTGAGAATGTAACGTCATACTACAATAATAATCTACTTTATTGACAAGCGACACTTTTTAGGGAAGTTCACTGTTTTTAACAAACAACCACAGACTATAAATCAAATCGTGAAATACGAATAAACGTAAATCGATCATTATGAAAAAGAATAATTTGACTTTTTTTTGTGTATTGTCTGTATTTTTTATAAAAATAAGAATATAATAATAGTATCATGATTCCATGAATAATTATTTGCAAGAAATTAAGTCGAAATCTTGGAATTAAAAATGAAGCAGATAAAATTAATATAACTAGGAAACCGTCATAGACTAGTGACATTATTATTATATTATTATTTTGTATATTTATTTCATCTAATAAAAACTACTAATAAACGAATAATTAATAATGAACTAAAACCATTTCGATGTAATTAATCGATTGAAAGTTCTTCTTAGACAAAATCGATTATGATTTCAAATCGAATCAGTAACGTGTGAAGGCATCCCTAAATGTAATCTGCCAAAAAGAAAATAAAGGAATGGACAGAGTATAAGTCATCGGTTGTCGCTTTAAGCAATGATTACTGCGATCAGCCACGGATGGGTAATCATCATTACATATCCAATTCTCCGTCTCATAACATCACGTTTTTATTACTGAGAAGGGTGTGGCAGAGGTATGGCTATAGCCACATTTCACCTGCTTTGTGATACGTATAATATAATATAATGTATAATACGTACGATGGCAAGTCAAAATAAAACATGACTCAGCCATCGACACGACGAAGAAGAAGAAGAAGAAGATGTATAATGTAATATGACATGTTGTGTAGATTTCAAATTTGTCTGTTTTTACATGCATTTTAGTATTTATTAATTACAAAATTTTATTTCTGTTCTTATAAATGTAGACGCTATGGTCTCCTCTAATTGAGGAAACACATAATTTATATATTGTGAATGTTATTATTAAAAATGTGTTGTGTATTTCTTGTTGGCGATCCTATAAATAAATAAATAAATAAATAAATACCGTGAAAGCCACCGAGCTCCTTTTAAGATTTTTTGACGGAAATATCACAAACAACATTTAGCCCGATCCGGGAATCGAATCCGAGACGTCAATGTGACCTTGAGCTTGCTCACAAGAGCTCTACCACCATCACCTAGAAAAATGTCTTCATCTAACTTACTTATTAATTCACCATAACATGTTATATAAACTGTTTCCAAGACACCTACTACTTCATAATTATTGAGACAGGCAGCAGTAATTAAAATTCCCAAGTAATAGCTGCAAATCATATTTAAATGGATGTAATGACATTGAACATTTAATCTTATACTCTTTATACTCTATTTTTGTATGCCGTTTAAGTACGACATGAACGAGCCTAAATCCACCTGATGGTAAGTGCTAACTAATGCCTATAATAAACATCCATAAAGAATGTAGATACGTCGTTAAATCTGAGGACCTCTTTACTACGCCTCATGTGCCTGTAATAAAAATAGCAGCTCTGTATCAAATACATATCCCACTGCTGGGCTCAGGCCTCTTCTCATGATGAGAAGGGTTAGGCCATAGTCCACCACGCTGGCCAAGTGCGGATTGGTGGACTTCACACACTCTTGACCACTGTTTTAGCACTCTCAGGCATGCAGGTTTCCTCACGATAATTTATATGATAAATACACACATATCTTCGAAAAAGACGAATCTTAACGATTTATTGACAGAGGTGTGTGCCGTGGGTTCGAACGAGAGACCTTTGACTACGCAGTCCTACGGTTTCCCACTCGGCTATCGCTGCTTGCTACCTGTACTTTTTGAAAATAATTTGGCCGCACGTGATGATATGGTGGTGCGTACTCCCTTAATCTCGTTCACAATAGCTCTACCACCAACAACGCATCATCAACAGCTAACGGAGAAGAAAACATCGTGAGGAAACCAATCCGCAATTCATAAGCTTGGTGGAATATAGCCTACCCCTTCTTCCCATGAGAAGAGGCCCGTGCCCAGTAGTGGGACTTGTATTAAGAACAAGGTTGCTTTTATTATAACAACACATCAGCCACTCCGTTACAAGACAGGTAGCAGTAATTAAAATGCCTCAGTAATAGCCGTAAATTACTAATCCTATTTAAATGGTATTAATCTGACATTGAAGTTTTAATCTGTTGTTGAATAGATTAAGTAGTTAAATAACTGACCTACCTCAAGTATCTCTAAAATTGTGTAGATTATGAGGTTGTGATCTATAGAGCGTATTTAACCATAGCTTTGGCTCAAGTTAGACTTTGCCACTTTACAATAAGACAACAGCTATGTACTGTTCACAGGCGCAGATCCAGGACGTGGTTTCGGGGGTAAGGCTGGGACTAGGCAAAAAGTATAGATTTTTTTATTATTCGCGAAAAATAACGCCAATTTATTCATGTGACCCTCCCTGGCTCAAAAGCTGGATCCGCCCTTGTTTGTTTATTTCTTAATTTTGGGATAGGTTTACAAATAAACGTAATCATGCGCCGTATTTTTATAATTTTTCTAGACAAGGCAGGTAATTTAAATTTTCTTTTATTTATTTCGTATTTTTACCACCTTTTATGATCCGTAGGATAATAACAAAATAATATATTTTACATTTCGTTTATCTTTTTGCCGGAGCCGCTTCGCAAACTATATTATGCAGGTATTTAATATTATTATCCGTTTGATTTTTATTCTTTAATAATAACAAAATACGTATAACACTATCATCTTCACCATTCAATGGCATCCCTGTGAAATACTACACTTACCTTTAGCATCGAGGTGTCCCTTCAGCTGGTCAGCCTTCGCCTGCAGCTTCGTCTGCATCGTTTCTGCTCCTTCCTTCATCTTTGCTAGGATACCTATGAAATACGTAATATTTTATAACATATTCATATTTAATCATTTAAACTCTCGCGATTTGTATACATAATTATATAATGTAGACACCGACTCTCAACAGCCTGGAATCCTGTCATCGACAAGTGCAATCGCCGCCGTATTGATACGCATCAGTGTGAAGATGACATTATTTATTTATTTATTTAAACTTCATGCACTAAAATTTATTATTTATTTATTTATTTAAACTTCATGCACTAAAATTTACAAAGGCGGACTTAACACTGAAAGTATTCTCTACCAGTCAACCTTTGGGTGATGCACAATTCTAAGTTAAATTAAAGTCAATCTAAGCTCGGGTGTCAAATTATTTTATTGCAATAAGTATTATAATTTAATTAGCTAAGTTTTGTTTTAATTTTATATTTTTTGTATTTTGATGTTTGTTTTGACGTGTTCAAGCGCCCTTTGGGGCCCATGGAAATAAATGATTTGAAAACTGATTTCTGCGTAATATCTGAAAAGATACACCTCCCTGAATATAACTGCCTGCGCCCATGAGCTGTACCGTATTTTCTCCTATACTTGAATATATCTGCACTACTCAATCCTACGCTAATACCCACCATGCTTGTCCTTCTCCTTGAGAATCCTCTCCATATCTCCAGCCTTGTCTTTGACACGGCCGAAGAAGTCTATCCAATGTTAGCGTGCGTCACACAAATATACACTAGTTATATAGCCAGTCATTATAATATACAACGTTATTTTAGTTTACCAGCACTGAGATAGTTGTTTGTTCAGAATCAGTAACATAATCCATTCGATTAGTTTTTACGAGAAAATATGGAAAAAAAACAAATTTTCCATTCATTTTGCCTATGTATTTTTATTGTTTTTAAGATGACATCCATTTCACATAAAATAATTCTAAATAGAAGACCAAAGTATAGTTGAGGACTGCAACGATGGATGGTAAAGCAAAATTTTCGTAAATCCGGCTCGTAGGACCATATCTTAATAATATATGTTTTTTTTTTTTAAATAAAAGTAATAAAATTGCAATTTGCAACTACTTGATATTCTGACTAACACCCTCAAAATAAGCTAATTGCTTGTAGTAATATAATGGCCAGGATTCGTTCTCTTGATTACAAATCCGACGCCTTAACTATTGCGGATTTTAAGGCGTAGAAGCCCTAAAGCAAGGACACCTGTGGGGCCCCTATTCAGGACCGTAGCCTCGTTATTCTGTGAGGGCCCTGGACCGCTGCCCCTAAATACGGCTCTGACCGCAGTCGCATCAATATAAATTAATGTACATTTTAAAGAAAAGGCAAGAAAACATTGTGTACCATCCCCAAACAACAAACGTTTCAACGATGTATGTAATAATTATGTTATATTACCGGATATCCTCTTGGTGGCGTCAGGACTGGCAGACTGCGTGAGGGCTGCCACTTTCATGTACTCGCTCGTTATCAGACCCGCCGCCTAAATAAATTGAAAAGAAAACTGTTAAAGACTAATTGTACTTGCGTAGTTTACCCGTCCGTCGACCTACGTGAGCGGCAAACAGGCGATGGACGCTGTTTTGACAGTGTCCATCTCTAACAAAGTTTAATTCTCTAAATAAAGTTTCATTTGAAAATATTACTCACTTCCAAGCTAGCAGGACTCATGGCGGAGTACTCCTCACTCAAGAGCTCTACGATCAGACCCTCAATATCGAAGAACAGGATGTGGCTCTCTGGATCTACGATAAAATATTTTTCAATCAATCAATATATTTATTAGCGAAAACATGGTTACATAATGATCTTACATGGTAAATTGTTTCACTGTAAATTATAGCATGCAATTTTTTAGGCTTAATATTATTTGAATACATATTATTATACACTTTTAAAAGACAATGACCATTTTTATGCAAATAAAATAAAACAGAAACAACATCAATCAAATAAAGAATCTTCTACTCTTTTAAAACACGTATTGATTGATTAAAAACAATATTAAACTATTCTTAAATTGTGGAATATTGAGACACTTTATGGCTTCTGGGAGTCTTTTATATATGCGTGGTGCCATTCCCATTTATTTAAAAATTGTACATAGGACAAATTCTCTGAAGCCGATATAATATTTCTTACTTTAGCAGCTAGTAAAGGCGTTTTTCTTGTGTGCAAGAAGTAAGCAAACTAGATTTCGTTTCTTGTAATTTTTCCTCACGCTGGAAAGAAAATCGAGTTTTCCTCATTGTTTTAGCTTTTTCGAGTTGCTGAGGTGAACAGTTTTATGTGCGTAACGAGATGAAAGTTATTTACATCCGGTGCTCACTTCACTGCACTCAAGATTATTGACAGAATCACTCGCTGCGCTCGTGATATTACTATAAAGTATTATTTGGGCCTAAAAATGTTTATCTTGGCTGCCAAGTAAACCACCTACTTCAACACGAAGTATATTAGGATGATATTATGCCGAAAAGGATCGACGTTGAACGATACATTTGACGTTTAGTGAGCCAATAAGAACGCATCACTGTGCGATTCGTCGATCGATCGACGTTGATCGATTTCGGTATTATGTCATAACACCCTTCGACGCAACTCCCGAATATTTAGGTTACGATACCTTATATTGTTTAGATTAGCATGAATGATGTTTCCTCACCCGCAGGGTTGGAGCGGAAGCCTTGCACGGTGAGCATGGCCCGGCGCGCGCGCGCGGGCTCGGCCAGCGGCCCCGCGCCCCCCCCGCCGCCCGCGAGCTGCAGCGCCGCCAGCCCGCGCTGCGTGGCGGCGCGCATGGCCGTCAGGTTGCGGTGGCGCAGGCCTCTGCCAAGGGACTAAGTGATCAGCTATTGGTCACCACCGGAAGAAAGGCAATTGACTTTCTTGTTGAAATGTATGAAAATGCTTAGCCAGAAGTATAATTCCAACTAGTTTCCATCCGCAGCTCCACGTGGTACATCGATAAAAAGTGGCCTATATGTTAACCTAGACTATATATTAGCTACATTAATGCAGTTTCGTTAACATTTACCCAGAAGTCTTCGTCTAACAGTGACAAACTTTTATAACGTTTATATGATTACAAAGAAAGAAATCCGACCAACTGAAAAAGCAACACGAATAACCGTTGTCATAGCACCCACCTGAAGAAATGAACGGCTGGATTGGCGAGTCCATCGCTGGATCCACCAGACAATGATCCTCCAAGATCGTCCGCGATTGCTTCATCACATGCTGCCAACACTTCTTCCGCGATCATACCTTTGTATAACATAATTATATTAGAGTAAATCTATAATACTCTTATTTTGAAACCACTGTCTAGTGAGTAACGTATGCGAGTTCTCACCGCAAAGTTTTGGGTTAGATTCCCTGGTCAGGCAAAAGTGTTATCTGAGATTTCTCCATCAGAAGGTTTTCAAGGAGTTGAAATTGTGCTCAAAGGATAGCGATAAGATCACCCTCCATCCATCTCGTGGGTGTTATACACCTTTGCCACACTCTTCTAAGTTATATAGGCGTAATGTTATCAAATTTAGATCCAAACGATCAAAATAAAATGTTTGTAGTTCTTAGGTCTCGCGAATGCATCCGACACCATTGCACATGTCTATTTATCAACTCAAACTTGTAATAGTAACTATCAGGCAGAGCAGTTGTATATTTAAACAGAATAGTTTCATGATTCGAAATGTTGTATGTATATTATAAGGTTTTAGAGTGATAGCGGGTCTGATCTTCGTATTTACTATGGAGTTCCTCAAGGAAGCCTTTTAGGTCCCACTCTATTTGATGTTTGTAAATACTTACATTTTTAATTACAGTCGTATGATATTGGATGGCAGTCGACAATAACAGTCTTTGGTCGAAGTTTTCATCAAGACAAGGTCAAGAGAAATCTACAACTTACCATGCAGCACTCGATCCAGATGGCCAGTCTCCATCTGCCACACGAACACGGTGCCATCACTACATCCTACCACCATGAAGTCATCGAATGGCCGCCATTTGATCGCCACCACGGGGAACAGGTGACGAGACGCGAGTGTCACGCATTTACGTTCAGACAGACCTGCGGAGGAGAAACGAAAACAGTGTAATTAAGGATATTTGGGATGTCTTTTTTATTTAATTCAGTCATTTCATAACATTTAATCTTTACTTATTAATTTTTCACTTTAAAGGTAAAAATTAAACTTTAGATTTTGTTGTTTAAACATTACATAAAATTATGTTGCAACATGTTTTTTTTTTCGTTTTACAGCATGGAGCGTATATAGCGAAGATATATGCGTCTAACACTAAACGCAACAATGAAAGAAAAAAATGACACAAAAATTGTTAAATCACGGTTACTGGCTACACGTTTTAATATATTGAAAACACTTACTGAGTAGAGTGACGCTGTGATCCGAAGCGACGGAGCAAATGCATTTCTGGATGCGAGTCTGTAGAAACAATCCAAATATTAAAAGCCAAATTCGTGTGAAGTCTACCAATCCGCACTTGGCCAGCGTGGTGGACTATGGCCTAACCCTTGTCATCATAAGAAGAGAACCGGACCCCGCAGTGAGACATGTATTAGATACAGGGCTGCTATTAATACTTACACTGCAGTTATGGGGAGGCACGATGAGCTGCGTGATCTCCCCGGCGTGTACACAGAATCGGTGCAGCAGTGCGCCGCTGAACAGATCCCACAGGCACACTGCGAAGTCGATGCCGCCTGACACTAGATGGGCTTTGTCGTATCTGCAAATAAGAATGTAATTTATAACAGTTCTAATAGTCCAGGATGTCTTGCGGAATGCCGAGGTACTGATATATCTACTTCTATTTAATTATTTTCATAGCATTTAGCAAATTTTACTTAGAAACAGTTGAAAAAAATATGGGACCGGCAGAATTTGAACCTGCGAACTTCTGCGCACCGGACAGTCGCTTTAACCAACCAGCTACGGTCGCCTCTTGCCAGGACCCTAAATTACTCAACTGTTACGTCACGTTCATCCATTTGTGCATATCTTAAGTAGGATACAAAGCAACATGGCGAAGTTACATTCAGCACAAATGTTGTAAAGATTGGACGCGTACCATATTTCAACTTCTATTTGATTATTTTTATAGTGCAGAAGGTCGCGGGTTTAAATCCTGCCAGTCCCATAATTTTCAACTGTTTCTAAGTATACTAATATACTATATGTCTCACAATAACAACAATTGTATGTCGTTGTTCTAAGACAGATATAGAAGCGACTACAGCGCTAGAGGAGGACAAAGTAGAGTGTTTTGACTCTACAGAATATTCTGGTAGACATCGTCATTTCCAAATTTTATTCAAGACAGACACTACAATCGTTTTTTTATAAAAAGGTACTTCTAATAATTATTTTGTTGATTAGATCAATCAAGTTATCATACTCCAAAATAATCAATAATATTATTGTAACAAGACTTTGATTTTCCACTGATCTCTACTCTCGGAGCCATGGACCCTGAAGATTGAATTCTACATACCTTTGGTGTACGTGATGCGGATAAAGCAGGCAGTTGACTCGTCCGTTATGTCCATGGAGTAGTTGATGAGGTGGCCAATCTGAAATAGGTATGATGTCAATTTTTTTATTTTCGTATGTAATTGAAACAACTAACGATATTAGAAACTTAATTAGAAGAATTACTTTGATATTACATTAACTGCCTGAGATAATACTATGTTAAATACAAATTAATAATAGACTCGTCAAAACGCTCCTTACAAACTAGCCGTTTAAGTAGCCGTGACGTCACGTTTAAGTATTTTGTATGTTAGGTTTTTTATAGCTGTTAGAGCAATTTACACTCTATTGCTTGCTTTGTTTATTTCGATTAAAAAGATAGAGATAGATAGCAAGGAAATTGCTTTGCAAAACTTGTCATCGTGTAACAGCACTATTAGGACCTATGGCAACTTTGCAGACGTAGCAACATTCATTAAAACTGTCAACTTTCCTTTGAAAAGTTGAAGGTTGTCGCAACTTAGTTGCTTTCGACTATTTTTGTAGCCTGAATATTGCTGAGAGATAATAATAAACACAGGACACAAAAAAACACAAATAATAAACAAAGGTTGAAATACATTTCTCTTTATTACAAACACAAACTGGCATTTGAAAAACGTCGGCCTTGAGTTTCTTGCCATTTCTCCCAAGAACCTGTCTATGGAACTGGCACTTACATTCACTTTCACATTCAAGTTATTGTGATGATTGATTTTAAGCTCCGCAAATTTATAGTAGAATTATTTTTGTATTACGATTCTAAGTGCTTTGTAAAGTCTAAGAAATAAAGATATTTTAATTTCATTTATCAATATCTATTTAAGAACAACAGTTGAAGAGACGTCCTCAACACTTACCGTCCAGTTGCTGGTGATTGCCATGCAGTAATTGTAGTTGTACTGTGTGAGTGGCGTTGACTATCACGATGGATCCATCTTCACGACCGACTACCAAACGGTTGGCGGCAAGTAGGTAGATTGAGGCGGTGAGTTTAGTCTCTGAAATAATAAAAATTAAAATTAAATACAAGCTCTGACCCGACAGACGTTGTCCTGCATGGGTCGGAATCTTGCCTACATTCGTAAAAAATCGCGACAGTGTCGCCTCCTTTTTTTTTTGCATGTAACTATTTTCGTTTATGAGTACATACATCACAGCCATAATACCAGTAACAATTAAAAGCTACCTTTTAGTAGAATTTACGTTTAAATTCTATGACTTACATAATTCGAACCCATACTAAGAAATTTTTCTAAGGGACATAAATTTGATACTTTTAATTTATACTTTTAAAAAGTATTTCTATATTCACTAAAACGGCATATTTCGTTCACTTTTTGTCTTGAATATTGTACCCTTATGGTAGAAATATAGTTTTTAGTCAATTACTTGTCATTAGCTGTCATCACACAAAATAAATGGACTGGCGGATAATTTTACTTTTTTAAATTTACATTGCCTAGTTGTATTGCAAGTTAAGGCCTAATTCAGTGTTTTGGACAGACCTTAGACAGATCTGTGTTTATATAATGTCACGTAACAAGTGTTGTGTACCTAAGTGCTCCATCACCATCGAAGATGGTATGTTCCAGGAGTGAATCTACACAGCTTTCCCAATCCTGAGAAAGATGCTGAGCGCTTTAGGACATGGGTATTTAGGATTGGTGGTGAAATTGTTGGATTGTGTGTCACATAAAGTGTTTAATACAAATAAATGATATTGAAATGTTTGTTTTTAATGTAAACAAAACGATGTTTTTTTACGCTTTTGTAGTTGTTTGCTCGGTATCTGTTTTGGCAACCTGACTCATAGAATAATAAATATTTTGTAATTAAGTACTATGGTTTTATTTATTTTTACCACTACATTTTAATATTATAAAAGATACCAAAGTATCACATGAAAAAGCGACATCTATCGTCACTACAACAAAATAAAATTGCAGAGAGTGCATGTAAAGTATTCAGATGGCGATGCTATCGTCCAAAATGTCGAAGTTGCCAGTCTATTCCCGATATAATATATTAGTCTATGTTGTCCTGTCTTAACTATGCATACATTCTCTGTGACGATATTTGCAGCACGCATTATGTCAATGTTATGTCAAACCCCATAAAGGTAATTCAAAAAGTTCATATTGTCAAAAGCGAAGGTTACTAAAATGGCTATTAAAAAATAGGGGTTGGTGATAAAAGGGTAAAAATTTGGGTTGTATGTATTTTTAATGCCACATTATAAAAAAATAAAAACAAAAAAAATTGTCCAAAAATTAAAAAAAAAATAAGGGTGAACAACCCTTATCACTTGGGGGTATGAAAAATAGATAGTAGCCGATTCTCAGACCTACTGAATATGCATATACAATTTGGTATAAATTAGTAAACATTGTGACACGAGAATTTTATATATAAGATATTCCGTTATTCGTAGCTAGCCCGTGGGGTCTCGCTGGTTAAGCAATGTTTACCGCGGTCGGCCATAGATGGGTTACCACTTTTAACATCGCGTTTTCCTCCGTGCCGTCGGTCCCGGTTGCCATTTGAACATCTATGGCAGTCGTTACGGGTAGTCTAACAAAGAGTATCATATTACCTCGTACGGAGGTTATTGCGTACAAACAAACAAGCGGAAAACTATTTCCTCTTTATAATATTAGTAAATACAACTATTAAAAAATTTTCCTTGTTGGTATATTTTTGTTCAAATTTGCAAGACAGAATGCGACTCAGGCGCGACGTATCGCACTCTCTTGATAATGCCTAGAAGTATAGGCGAAACCGCGGTCGACTAAATAGACCAACATTTCATAATTTGAATAACTTGTTGGTATAACTAGTGGTAATAAACGATCACCGTTCTCGGGTTCGAAGCCCAGTTGGGCTAAAGTGTTATTTAATAAATTCTCATTAGGCAATTTTATCAATTAAATTAATTAATTATCAATAAAAGCACGGCGTTTTCGGTGGACGGCGATAGGCTCACGCATCACATGAAACCTAAACATAACAGGTGAAGTGTGAGTGTTATGCCCCTCTGCTACATTCTTCTGCAGAAATAGACGTGATGTTATGCTATGTGTTATGTTATAAATGCTGAAATTCATTGACTGACCTGGTTCCTCAGGCAGATGTAGCTGGTCCAGTATTCCGACAGGACTGGGGTTCATTTCCGCCCACGCCATGTCCAATGACGTCATCACGATGGGCGCATACGCTGTAACCAAAAATGTTATAATGATTGGAGAGAATACTAATTGAATTACGAAATACTAAAAAAAAGGTGAAAAGCAGCGATAGTCGAGTGGAAGACCGTGGGACTGCGAATTCAAATGTCTCAGGTTCGAACCGGCACACACCTATGTTAATTTATCGTTAAGATTCGTATTTATGAAGAAAGGTGTGAATTTATCATAATATAAATTATCGCTCGCTAACGGTAAAGGAAAACACGTGAGCAAACCTGCATGCCTGAGAGTGCCTAAATGTGCTCGAGGGTGTGTAAAGTCTGCCAACAATTCAATTACTACGATAATTAAATTTGCGTTTAAATTTAGTGACTGATTAAGGGCCAATGCCACAGAATCTAAATTAAATACAGTTATCCGACGGTTAACTATTCAAAACTTATAACTAAGAAGCAGTTTAAAGACAGGCAGGATTTGAACCTGCGACCTTACTGCACACCGGGCAGCCGCTTTAGCCATCCAGCTACTACCTTTTACCAGAACCCTAAATTTCTCAACTGTATGATACGTCATTTCGTGACGTCTCGTTTATCCATTCCAAACCAACATGGCGAAGTTACATTCAGCACAAATGTTGTATCTTATGAATTAACGCGTACGTTATCGTAACGTCAACTTCTAATTGATTATTTTTATAGCATTTAACTATGCTTAGCAAATTATACTAAGATAAGTGTATCAAGAACTGGAAATCAGGGCTATATATACTTACTCTGCGTCTCGTTAGGTTTGGGCACACACGCGTCATCCACATTCCACAGAGACACCACGCCGGCGGAGTCGCCGCGCAGTAACAAACGCCGCTGCTTACCCCCCACCGATGTTATGATGAAACGTATCGCCGGGGGACATGATAAGAGCTGAAGGAAAAAAAAAATAGAATTGTGCTCGATGGATCGGTTAGGCTCAGATGCTATCACACGGGACCTAAACAGGTGAAATATGGGTGTTATACACCTCTGCTATTCCCCTTCTGGGCTTGGCACGCGGGGAGAAAACATGTGACTCATTGAATGACCAATCAGAATTAAGTTTAGTTATAATAGTAGTTCAATTAAAGAGCTAACATGTATATGTTTTTCTTTTTATCAGATTTCGTAATTTCCACATCTCCTCCCTATTAAACTCCTCTCCTTTCCTCTTTGATGGCAGCCGGGCCGTAATCATACACACGGCTACCGATCAACATATTATGATACATTTCCAGTACAAGCTGGTCTCTCATTGCACAATAAGCCTATACAATGCGATACCATCTTCTACTGAAGATGTATAGGTTGATGTGTAGCCGATTTAAAGCGTAACACGTTTAAGGAGAACCTACAATAGGCTTGCGCGATCGTCGGGCTTGTGGCCGCGCTGCCTCAACACACGTTACACGGCGTCTCGTGTTGCTGATGTGACGTGTGTGCAGCCAGCACGCCCACACGCCGCGCGCCGGTGGGGTACGCCTTAAATACTATAAAAGTTTTATTATTTTCGGACTTTTATTTGCAATTTTATTATTTATTATTTATGATTATTTTGGGCATTTTTATTATAATTTTATTCTGATTTTGGAATTAATATGTAATTTAATGTTGAATTGGCATTTTGTGATAATATTATTAATTAATTTTATATTACCTACTCACATAAATATATCTGTAACGACGTGTAAATCAATTACCAATAAATACATTTTATTAACAATAAATATTTTAAGGGTGTGGCGGAAGTGTACAACACCCACACTTCACCTGTGACGCACCCTTAAGTGCATTTTCTTGGGATAATAACATACCTTATTATCAGGATGAGCCAGGATACCGAACAGCACGGGGCTGTCGTGGTCCACCGTCGGTCCATGGAAACCCTTGTGGTCTGGTACTGAGCTACAACACCACATAACATAATGAAGGAATTGTATTACAGTAAGATAATTTAGCTCAGAATGCCGCTTGCTAAACTTTTCATACGGTCAAAAACTTAGCTGACCAGCTGATAAATCCAATATTTTTTTAATGATCCTATGAATCTACCAATATTATAAAAAAAAAAAAAAAAAAAAACAATTTTCTCTAATTTGTAATTGATTTATAAATAGCATTTAGCCATGATTAGCAATCTAATACTAAGAACAGTTCGTGGATTTGGAGCGGGGCTTGGATGGTTGACTAGTAAAGCGAAAGGCCGGCATCCTGTAGTCGCGGGTTCAAATCCCGCTTTAAGTACAATTTTTTTTTTAGCTTGTTCTTAGTTATTTTCTCTAAATGATCAAGCCATGGCTATTATAATATGATGAGTAGAATTTGAGGTGAATTTGAATTTATGCAAAAAAAAAAAATTATAAATGATGGGACATCACGCCTTGGTCTGTCTAAATTATTTCTAGTAAAATACAAATACTTCGCCATGTTGGTATGTATTCTACTTAAGATAGGTATAAATGGATGAACGTGACTTCACGAAATGACGTAACATATAGTTGAGAAATTTAAGGCCTTGGAAAGAGGCGACCGTAGCTTAGTGGTTGAAGTGGCTGTCCGGTATGCAGAGGTCGCAGGTTCAAATCCTGCCGATGCCATAATTGCTAAAATTGTTTCTTAGTATAATTTACTAAGCATCGCTAAATGCTATAAAAATAATATAATCAATAGAAAATATGAGTTATTTTATATTTGTCCCACTTGTACCAACAATGGGTTTTTTATTATGCTTATTATAAAGCTTTGATACTAAGAATAGTACACTAATATCTAAAGTTCTAAACTATAAGCAACTTTAAATAATGTTTGTTGTCAATATAGTGTTATAGTGAAGCCAATAAATTGAGGTTGTGTACAAAAATACCACCAAATATCCCAACTTTTTACCGTTAACTATGTATTTTAGTACATTTAGTACATAGAGTTTGTAACATTATTCAAATTATGAAATACGGGTATTATTCACCTAATGTTGGTCTATTTAGTATTTAGTATTATTTATTATTTATTTTGCCTACCGCCGCTGCCCGCAGTGCAAGACTAGCTACGACTCAGGCGCGACGTATCGCATTCTCTTGAAAATGTCTAAAAGTATTGGTGAAACCGCGGTCGACTAAATAGACCAACATTACGTGAGTATTGTTGTTGCGTACTTTATAATTTGAATAACATAAAAACCTCATAATTTGTGTGTGAATTACTTAAAAAGTCTTAATAATCTAAATATACTCAATAATACTTATAACTAATATGTATTTACAAACATATAAACGAAAGAGATGAATATATTATGAAAGTGCAGCGGCAAATAAAAGATACGTTATGTAATAAATTAGGTATATGATATATATTGTGTAGATTCCAATACTTAATATATTATTTGAAAAGGGCTAGGTGATAAGGCTACGGTCGTAGATGAAGCGATAGCGATGATATTTTAATTCTTCATATTACCTAATTAACAAGGCCAGCTCTAGCTAAGCCAGGCGCGTCACTAGTCAAATTCAAGTTATTTCTTTGCAAATAAAAATAAATCTACTGTAGTCCTATTATTTTCTGTACTGTAGTCCTGTATTTTCTATTACCACACAACTTTCTCAGATCACGTCACTTGCACATTACGTCATCTAGTCCCAAACTAAGCAGAACTCCTGAGCTACTGAGGTGAAAAGTTTGTAAGTGCGACACGTGATCAAACATCTCATGCTTTTAAGTCCCTCACTACGCTCAAGATTCTTACCTAGAATCACTCGCTATGGTCGTGATTCTACTAAAGAATCATTCGCTTATTCGTGAATCAAAATTGATTTTTTTACACAATCCTTTAAATTTGTGATTATTTGTACATCGCTATCGCTTTAAAATCTAACTAACTAAACGAAAAATTCCAACAAAGCTTCAAAATAGGTGCAAGCAAATAAACTATCTACAAACAGACAAACAGATTGTGCTGACCTACTGATAGCCCGTCCGCGAAGTCTGCTATAAAAGAAATGTTAATATCTTTATGTCATACTATAGTATAGCTTTAGGTAGCTCAAGGTTAAAGCTCTTTTGGGCTTCAATTATATGTTTTATGGACGGATTTAAAATCTTTCAAAAATAATGTGTGAAGTCATTTTTTAATGCTATCAAAAGATATTTATTGAAAATTACGGCTCATACATAAAGAAGTGGATTTTTATGAGGATATTTTTCTAACAGTTTTTTAAGTAGAATAAGAAGAACTATTTATATATTTTTGTCAATACCATAAACGGTGTGTAACATGGTTTTTTTTTTACTCCGATAACGTTCTCAATTCGATGGTATGTTTTTTTTTGTTTGTTCGGCGATCATACTTAGTATCATTACTTATTAAAATTTGAATTACATTAAAATAAAATATGTTAATATTTTTAAAACCGACGTGAGGTGATGACATTGTTGTTGAGTATACGGGTTACTCACGTTATTTTAGCCGAAGCTATGCCGACTAGTTTCGAATCTACCTCATACCAAGACATATTCAACACACAACACAAACAGAGACGTCGCGCGACGGCGACTATTAGCCCAGTTGATGAATGTAGTAGATTCGAAACTAGCTAAAAGAACTTGAGTTAAATGTTATTGAAAAATAGACTCACACATTATTTCCGCAAGCAACACTTATCCAAATAAACATCTATAATTAATTAGCTTAGTGCTCCGATGAGATCTACATGACAAACATGCCAATTCTACTAAACAGCGTAAATACGACCTTGAGTCGTTGGTGTAAGGTTTAAAATGTCTTGCTGTGGTGTTGGTACAGTTGTTTTCAATCGGCGTTGTATGACAATTGACACTGATTCTGTGTATTGATTAGTGTTTTTAAAGAACTTAAGAGGTTTATTTAGAATCGGTAACAGAATACATTCAAATTGCAATAGATCTTGTGAAGAAAAACTAAAAAAAACTTACGGTTTCCACACAAATTGAACGTTTTTACTATTCTATTTTTTGAGAAAACATGTTTTTTTTCGTATTTGTTCGTTTTAACTAGTGGAATGTATACTGTTACTTTTTCTAATCATACCCCTCAAGTTTCTATAACCTCTTTAATTTCCCCGTACATAGCTTAATAATTGAGGGGTTTAATAAATACGAAGAATAAATGAAAGTTATGAATGGTTCACTCATAAAAATCTGCTTCATTTTTTATTAGTTGAAATAAATCATAAACGAAAAGGATTAACTTCTGTCCTGTTTCTAACAGGACAGAAGTTTTTACTATCCATCGAGGCAGATTACTAATGTACATTAAATTAATTAAAACATTAAACAAATCAGTAATATTCAATTATTACTATCAATAGTATTGGAATGCAACCGAAGTTTCATTAGTTTCATAAACGAAAAGGAACTAATCCTTTTCGTTTATGATTTATTTCAACTAATAAAAAATGAAGCAGATTTTTATGAGTGAACCATTTTAATTCAGTAAAAAAAAGATTATTTTTAAAATAATTCATTTTCAGAATCAGTGTCAATGTAGAAGTTATTGTTTTCTAAATTTTCTCTGGCATTTTATTTTGTAATTATGTTTCATATGATGTTAAGTGTTGTGAAAATAATTTTGTAAATAAAACCACAGGCCAAAGCTAGTATAAAATTTGTCAAAATAAAATCACATTATCAATGTTTATTTGTTAATTCATAATAATCATAATGGTTTATAAAGCTAATTATAGTCCATGAGCTCGAAGAATAATAAACATTACATAAATATTCATTGCAATATCATAGTCCTGGCGACTTTTCAGCTCTAGTATAGCTTGGCAAAATAATCTAGATACAGAACTAAATAGGACTTGTAATATTTTAAAGCTAATTATAGCTTTGCCATGCCTTTGTATATACTATTAAAGTTGAAAAATTAAGAATCCAGCAGGACTCGAACCTGCAACCCCTGGGTACATGCCCCAGGTTCTTTGCCAATTCTGTTATGGATTCGTATGCTGCTAGACTATGCGCATAGGTGGCGCTAAAACCAAGTAAGGTACGTCTAGCTAAGGTAATATATACACAAAAAGAGTTGAGAAATTTCGAGTCTAGGAGAATACGAATCCATAGCTACATTGGCAAAACCCCTGGAGCGTTTATAAAAAAAAAAACAAGTGAAGTAAATGAAGTTACACGTAAACAAAGTTCACGATTAATTCACCAGTTCACCACGTCATAGACTTTTTAATTGGGTCGAACTGATTAGAGTTATTTGTCATTGGGGTGTCATACGAACAGCTCAGTGACGCCCCCATTATTTTCTACTATGTTTTGCCAAGCTGTACTATAAAGTAGGAGAAACACCATAGCTTTTTATGTAGGAAGGAATAATTAGCTCCAATAAATAAACACAATATGGTTTTTATTATGTTAGTCGATATTTAAATGCTTTAATTACGTTTCGCATATTTTCATTTCACAACCAATTCAAGTACACATTTTAAAATTACTAATTCATTACATGAGTAAAAAATTACAAAAACACTTTAAAATTCACCATCAAATAGACTTTTCTCCATAATTTTTTATTTATTTATTTATTTATTTATCTTCTCATAATATATAATCTCATATTTTAGAAATAAGCCAGACTAAAATGCTTAGATTTTTTTTTTTACTTTAAAATATGGTTAAAGCATAAACAAGGAGCAATTTGAACCTATACTTAACTAAATTTTGATTAAGTCGATTTTTTTAGACTTATTCTGTACTTAAATTGGTTGTCAAACGGTAATATACCAAACGTAACCATATCCCCACTCTAACCACCCTCATCTAACACAACTTACTTGGCAGGCAGTTTATATAGGTATCCCTTGCCTTCCGTAGACCAGACTAGCACTCGGTCTGGTGCCAGGAAGTCGCCAGACATCCATCGCTCACCGGTGGGCGCCTGGATTGAGCAGAGGACTGAGAAGTCACCTGTAGATGGGGGGAGTATAGTTTTA
This sequence comes from Hypena proboscidalis, assembly GCA_905147285.1. Taxonomy (NCBI): domain Eukaryota; kingdom Metazoa; phylum Arthropoda; class Insecta; order Lepidoptera; family Erebidae; genus Hypena; species Hypena proboscidalis. The sequence continues at coordinate 355,469 of LR990153.1, forward strand.
AAACTGGAAATTAATACACACATCAGTTAATATTAAATATTCGTTGACACGTTTTATGTATTAGAAGCTCGACGGCATTATCCAAGATTACAGTCCCCTGGTTACAAGCACAACAGTTACTCTGGAGCAGTTTTTCTTATTTTTGTAGTTTACATGTTCACAGACAGGGTGTCCCAGAAGTCATCAATAACCAGGCAACTAGATAAAGGTCCGGTGTTTAGGAGCACCCATAAAATATTATATATGCCACAACTTTTAAAAGCCAATTTAATAAAAATGCTTTGTTGGGACCCATGACTAGATTTTTTTTTTCAACAGTGACTAGATTATAGTTGTGTTCTAAGACACCCAGTATAATAAAATATTAATTCACCTGCATCATAGATCTGGCAGTACTTAGCGCACACAATGAGAACAGTCCTCTGGTTGTAAGCACAGCAGTTGAGGGACAGTGCGTTGAGGCATCGGATCTGCTTAGATTCGTTCTCGTAGATCGGCTCCGACTGCTTGTTCTCGTGACCGAGGAGGGACCACACCTGGGACGTTTCAAAAAGGTTCATTTTAAATTATTATTATTTTTTATTTGATACAACACAGGCTCAGAGGCGGCAAAAAATTTAAAAAATTGACTGTCGTCGGAAACACCGAAGGCTGGACTGAACAAGTAAAAGACTCGTCAACCGCCAAATTCTACAAGTAGGTAAGAGATGCCCTGGACAAGAAACGGTGCAGACAGATCATCTCCTCCAATTGCAATGCTGACCACCCAATACCCAAAATCCCAATTACCCAAAACCATAAGTTACCAAAAGGGATAACTATATTACCCAAAAGAATAGCTAAGGAAACCTATATTACCCTAGTGGAATGTATTCTGTTACTTAACATAACATCACGCCTACATTACCGAGAAAGGTGTGGCAGAGGTGTACAACACCTTCATTTCACCTGATATGTTTAGGTCCCAAGGGATAGGGGCTAAGCCTATCGCCATCCACCGGTCAAAATGCCAACTGCGTGCTGCAATTGTAAATTTCCTGATGGACAGTCTTCACAAATAACACTTGACCCGGGAATCGAACACGAGCCTCCGCAGTGAGAGGCGCGGCAAATACGCCAACCACTAGACTATCGCTGCTTGTTGATAAAACAATAATAATTTCTTCTTCTTCGTAATCTTCATTGCTGAAGGTCGTGCCCTTGAAAGGCTTTCATTGCTCTTTTGGTTATTTCCTTCCATCTTGACCTGTTTTCGGCTTCCCTCATGGCAGTTGTAACTGAGAGCCCAGTGTGAGTGGTGACTTGGTCACACCATCGGCTAGGTGATCGGCCACGTGGTCTTTTTCCTTCCACCTTTCCAACCACGACTAGTTTGTCGAGATTATCTGGTTGGCGGCGGGCAATATGACCGAAATACCCCAAAATACGTTGGTAGCATACGGCGGACAGTCTAGTCTTTATGCCAAGTTGATTCAGGATAGACTTGTTCGTTCTCTTGGCAGTCCAAGGTATACGGAGCATTCTACGCCAACACCACACCACAATAATAATTTAATTAATAATAATACCATTATTGTGTTATGGCAGAAAATTTATAAAAAAAATATGATTTAAATGTGTTAAAAGCTCACCTTAACAGTTCCAGTGATGGATATAGCAAGAACTACATCATCTTTTCTTGCGGATGGACGGAGAACCTGAAAATTCAACGAAACATAATAATGTGAAGAAATATTGACTTACTCAAGGAATAAATCAAGAAATCAAATCATTTTAAAATTTAATAAAAATAAGTTCAGAAATCCTTTATAACATTTACATGCAGAGCTGATATCCAATCAGGGTTCATCTTGGAGCTCAAAGAGAACAGGATCTCGAGTGAGAAGGGATCCATGATGAGGATCTCTGCGTAGTAACCATTGCAGAATAGACGCAGGTCCTCGCTGTTGCACATGTGGTATGCCTGTGGAATAAAAAAAAATCTTTTGTAATCTAATATATATAAAAGAAAGTCTAATGGCTAAACCGATTTGGCAGTAAATTGTTTGGGAGCTTGTTTATTCCCGTAGGACGTGACATAAAACGCAACTGACATGGAATAACAAAACGCACCTGACAGCAAAGAAATATCAGTCAAATGCATTGGTCTAGCATTGCATTTAAAAGCAACTATCTTTTGTAATGCTTTCTTCTATTGATGAAATTTGGTGTAGATGTAGCTCAAGACCTAGGTAAGAACATACCATGCGGGCATAATAAATAAATAGCTCACCAAATTTTTATCAGAACTGGCAATTTAAAAATAACTTAATTGATTTTGAAGATGTATTGGTTTATTTGCAAGTAATATTATCATCACTCAATCGAAAAATCAATAAGTATGATTCATGAATTGCGCTAAATAATAAGCTGCTTGCAACTAAGTTGAATAAGTACTAAGCACCAATACTAAGTCATAATTTACCTGAATATTTGTGTGAACCTGCGATAGCTTTATACTTTCGCGACATTTCCCGTCGACCAAATCCCAGGTGCACATCTCACCAGCTTCCGAGGAACTCACTATGAAGTTGTTGTCCTGGAAATGCAAACAAAATATGTGATACAATGGATAGTTCTCTGCTTTTCTACTGACGAATATAACACACTCATGGAAAATTCTCTAAGTAAATGGTAAATGAGATTTGAAATGAAAATCCAATTTTCCATAAATAAAGTTTTGTTCATCCTGTCTAATTTGTAGGTTTTTGAGAGATGATTTACAATTTTACTTTTCTATCTGAAATATTAATATTTAATAACATCAAGCCTATTTATTCATTTATTTATTTATTTAACTTCAGCAAAAATGTATGTATGTACAGTGCAGACTTAATGCCTGAGGCAATCTCTGACATTCAACCTAGGGTGATGCGTATATTATCCAATAAAGGTGTGGTAGAGGTGTATATCACCTACACTTCACCTGTAATGTACCATGGGATAGGGGGTGAGCCTATCACCATCCAACAGGCATAACACCAACTCTGTGCTGATATAGAGAATGTCCTCACAAAAAGTTCACAAATATCACTTTGCCCCACCCGGGAATCAAACCACAGTAAGAGGCGCATACGCTAACCACTAAACCGATGAGGCAGTTACAATATTAATAAGTTAAAATAAAATATTATTTAGCTATATAATATATATATTATAATATTATACCAAACTAGAGTATTATTGCAAGTATAGCAGTTTATGTAACAAATAAATGAAAACATACCTGTATAATCGAAGCCCTGGACAAACAAGTGACCGGAGCCGTATGCCCGACCAGCAGACACCGTGGAGTCATCTTTAAAGTCTCTGGGTTCACCTGCCAGATGCAGATCTGCCCATCATAGCAACCAGTGACAAGGGTCTTCTGGTCCCGGGACAGGTACACTGATGAGACACAGTGTGTGGGCGCATGCTTGCCCCACAGGACCACCGGTACTATTAAATTTGTGCCCGGCATGGTGAGCTGTAAAAATTTAAGTAGATAATATTAATCTGAAAATGAAAGCTTATATAACATAACATGACATTACATTACATCTATATTACCCGTGGCAGAGACATAAAACACCCACATTTCACCTGGAGCCCATGGTACCTAAACATGACCAATGAAATTGCGGGTCTATATATGTTGAGCCCATATATTTTCCAAAAATTGCTCCAAATTTGCCCCAAATAGCAAATAAGAATTCTCAATGCCCAGGTTATTCATATTTTGTCTTCATTTATAATACTTACTCAGTAAATTGCATAAGTTGCAGTACATTCCACATTTTGTTCATCAAAAATCTAGAATAATCTATCTTATATTTGGTATTATGATCCATTATTATTATTAAACACTGATTACGATCTACACTCTTCTAGGTATAACAGGTGTGATTATTTTGTTAATAGAATTATTAATATTTTTTTAAAGTGTATCGTCCAATGCAATACATATTCATTCTGCAAGATAATCTTAATAAATGTATGATAAGGATAAGAGAAATAAACAAATTACAGAGTTACATCTAAATGATGTAAACAGTTAAAGATAGATTCTTATAAGAACCTGCTTACTTAAGAAACAATATGACCAAAAATGGGTTAGATAATGGTGTAAATAGAGCACAAATGTACCGTGAAGTTATTCTGTTAGCATAACAATAATGATAAGACATGATTTTCTAAGATCATCTGCCTACCATCAAGGACGAGAATATATTTTGGTTTATCTTACCTGCCGAAGTCAACTGAGGGTGGGGAACGGCTGCAATAGCTGCTATACAGCTAAAGGAGCATGGAAACTGCACAAATTAGCACTGGTTTGCACTAAATATCTTGTAATTAATTAAAAACACTGCTACTGCGACAAAATCAATCCCCTTTGCTGTCAAAATGTTGACAACTGATGTTTGTTGTCAGATGACGTTACTTTGACAAGTAATACTTTGCGTGTGGTAGCATTGTGTATGTAAAGGAAGCCATAAATGATTTCTAATGAATCGAAAAGCTTAAAATTAGAAATCCTATGACATGCATAGAGTACATAAAAAATGACAAGTTCATAATAAAAACCAGAGGTTCAGGTGTTTTGTGAACTATTTTTTTACTTTTCAGGCTTGAGTTTTAATTTCCAGTCGAGGGAACTCACTAAGGGATCGAAGTCTGAATGAACTACAAAGTATTAGTATTACTGTTATTCATAAATTCATAATGCACTCGAACCTACCGTAGCCCGCCTTATTATTGCTCTCGTTTCAAGGCGTTGTATGCGAGCTCTGTTAAGAGCACGGAATAGGAATACCAAAGGAAATGTGAAGTAGGCGTGGTTCGCGTGCCACAATTAAGCGTAGCTACGCTTAATCAATCCATGTCTATGACCAGTCGTGTTCTGACAGCGCGTCAAGTTGCTAATCTTGCGTATTTATTTTATATTTCTTTTACCATGCCGTATTGTGCTATTCTGGAGTGTAAAAATGATAGTAGAAGAAAAAATCTCATGAATGGAGGTGTTTCATACCATCGGTAAGTATGATTTCTTATAAAAATCATGTTTCGTTAACTTACTAAAAACATCTAGAACATTCTACAGAATATTCTACGCATGATATAATAAGATAGGTCTCCTCACCACGATGACAGTTCAGTTTGTTGTGCCAGGAATGTATGAGTGTTGTCAAATTTTCATAGAACCTGGCACAAATATGGTGGCATAATGTCAGTCTTGAGCATATCTGAGTTTTTTGTACCATGATTCTACGCTACTCGTTTAGTGATGTGTGAGTTCGTACAATACTGAGTTTATCGATATACTTAAAAAAGAAGAGTAATCACAATATAATATTACAAATTCGATAGTTATTCTGTCTTTTAATGTAAAAAGGTAACACTGTTTGTTACCTTATTCAATCTGATCTGATCTGCCATAGAGTTAGCTGGTACCCTGAGGACAGCCAGGGGCTACTTCTCATCATCAGCAGTGATTTAGTACATTTTACCAGACAGACAGACAGACATCGACGTCAAACTTATAACACCCCTCTTTTTGCGTCGGGGGTTAAAAAATAAAGTATTCTTATTTTATCCAGATTATTTAAAATGAGCTACACAACATGTTAAGTATTGTTACAAAAAGATTCAGTTAAAAAACGCGAGCGGTAGCTACTGGTACCATTGTGCGAGTGTCGAGTCTATTAATAAAAAATAGTAAGAAACTATATTTTACTAAATGCAACATTTTCACATATAAAACTCGTTAGCTCAAATAAGAAATCATGTATCTATCGATATCGATAATGTAATTATAAAATTCAATATTGCGCATCACTGGGTGAAAAGCGCTAAAAATCAATCTATGAAACAAAATCTCATCCTTATGTCGTACGTGTTTAAGGTTAAAATTGCGTCCATCTAAAATACTGCCATCTCTAGTCAAGTAGCGGAATTATCTCGTCAGTCAAATGTAATACATTACTAAGATAACAAAACGTCGTAAGTACTTTTTGCAGTTTATCAAAATAAAGCTTATCGATAGCAATGAAGGTATATTTTTAAATTTATAGCATGTGCTTTATGCTTATTTTTACTAAAATAAAAACGACCAATCAAATGAATTCTTTGTGTGTAGTGCGAAGTATGATTATTGGTTTATTTGTGTGAGTTTGGCGACAGCAGTTTCCATACTAATTGTGTCTTATACCATTTCCTTTGGTATTCCTATTCCGTGGGTGTGATTATATACTTTATAATCACACTTATTATATTATTTCAATATAAAGTTTTTACTAAAATAATATTTCACTTTTGCTTTATCCTATAAATTTTTTGTTTTATTTAAAATTGCTATAGTTATTTTGTAATAAATCAAATAAAAGTAGTACTTATTTGACTGCGCCGGGGCGATGCAATCAGATGCGCACGAGCGCTTGTCGAGGTCGGACCTATGTCAGTTTATTTCGTGCGCTAGTGTGCGTAACTAGGCAAGTAAACGCTACGTCAGTGTGTGTGCGTGTGAGCATCTCATAGTAGGATCGCGATTTCTTGATCATTGTGAGTATAATATTATTTTGGTATTGTGTGTTGTAGTAGCACAATTATTTTACTTCTTTTGTATTATACAGATAATTGCGTTTTATTGTAGTTGTGCTACAGTCAATATGGGTAAATGTAAATACCAATGCTTAAGGAAACGTAAAAGGCATAACATCGAAAACCTGAGCAAAGCTAGAGAAGCAAGGTATGTATTTAATTTCTTTTTCGTCGTTATTTAATTGGTCGTGTTTGTTATGAATTGTTAGAAGGTTCTAATGAAAAAAAAATAGAAAGGACATCCGCTCCCCTCAATACCTACTTTTTCGGCGTGTTCGAGAAAGTTCTTATGAAAGAAAAATAAGAAATTTGCTCATATTTCCCATTTCTATTAAAACATACTTATACGGGGTGGATGCGACATAGCGACATTTATTGAAACCACAGCTTCTATACATGGTAAGTATCAATTTCCACCGGATAAAAATTCTCTGGCGAAAAAAAAAAAATCACGTTCTCCGAACAATTTGAACATTGCGATCGTGCAATTTGTTCGGAAGACCTGGATTTTTTTTTTTCACCAGAGAATTTTTTATCCGGTGGAAATGCATACTGGCCATGTATAGAAGCTGTGGTTTCAATAAATGTCGCTATGTCGCATCCACCCTGTATATTCATAATTTATATTTTTTTATAGAAATAATAAAAAACAGAATCTGGAAAACTTTGAAGCTTCAACATCTAGCAACATCAATCAAACTAAGGACATGGTAAAATAATGAACTTTTCTTAATATGAAATACTTCGTATTGAAAATTTAATTTATTTCATGCTTTTTTTAATTTTTTAGACTTTTGACAGTGAATACGCAGACTTCGACACTAACGATAATTCAATAATTGAAGAAACAGATATAGAAGAAATATCTGTTAACTGTAACGCTGACAAGGTATATATATTATACATTGTATACCAAATAGTTTGTTAAAACTTAGGCAATCCCCCATAAGTGATCTTTGTTTTACGCTACACAATGTACTTATATCTTTTTTCTAGGTAATGCTTCGTTTGGGAAAATTATTTAATATTATGCTTTTTTTTTTTATTTTTTAGAGTGTTGACAATGAAAATCCAGGCTTCGAGACTAATGATAGTTTAATCATTGAAGAAATAGATAAAGAAGAAATATCTGTTAACCGTAATGATGAAAAGGTATGTACGCTAACTAGTCGCTTAAGACTTAGGAAATCCCTATTATAACTAATCTTTGTCTTACGCTACACAATTTACTTATATCTCTTTGATGGGTAATGCTAATGCTTTATTTTGCCTTGTTCACAGGATAATATAGATATTCAAGGAAGACGCTTAATTGATTTTCGTTTCTTCATGAATCAGTTGGTTGCAATTGATGCGCATAGCGAAAAATTGTCATTAAGTCACTATAGTAAACGACACTTATCGACATATTATAATGTATGTATTTATTTTTGTGGATCACACCTACTTTAGCATAATGTTCACGTACTGTAATATTTACTTTATATTAAGTTTCATAATGTTATCAAAAATATACGAAATAAAATAATTTTAATGTGTTTCAATTGACTAAATGTTGTAAAACTGATATACCTGTTATTGATAAGGAGCCAATTCTGCAAACTACTAAACTGGTAAACTGAAAAAATACTTTTTATTCTAACAACAAAGCATACTTTACGATTCGTTTACCGTGGAAGTGCCATAGGAAATCATACTACAGCGGATCAAGATTATTTAGTCACTGTTCACGCAACATGTGCATCGAGTGTCGTAACTTGCCGCGCGGTCGCAGAAACACCTAATTTGGCGCAACGTAAAAATGTAATAGGGCTCTTAAGAGCAAATAATTTAATATATTGTGGTTATAAAAATCAAAACCGTCATGGTAAAATACTCACATATTTTCTTTATTTATTTATTTATTTATTTGGATCTCCAACAAAGAATACACGTTACATTTTAAACAGGTCATGGTTTACATCAAGTTCTTGTGCTCCTTTAATTACAGGAGAACACATCATTTAAAAACGTCTTGGCAAAAAATATAACACTAATAATTACATCGTAAATGATTATATTACCTAATTATATTATATTATTACCTATTATTGAGATCTTTTTGGTTACTTAAAGTAAGGATTTATTAAAAACAACCTTTCAAAAAAAGAATACAATTAGACATGTCCGACTACGATTCTGAAAGCGATACGAGAAAAATATTATTTTTACTGATTTTAAATGCATGTTCTTCGATTTAAGCAATGGATAAACACAAACAACCTTCAGTGCAAAGAATACGTTCGAAAAATAACGTGAAAGACGACAAAGCATTCGATCTAGCGCATAAAATTGATGAAACTGACGAAATGAAGTTGAAAATGCTTGGCGCTCTCGAAAAACCGGATTCTGAGGACTTATTGTATCCATCTGAACTGAATGCCCATTTAATTGAACAATTAAATGTAAGTTTTACTTGGTAACTAACACAACCCATAGAATAAGTTGTTATAGTTCGTAGAACTTTTGAATGAACCCTTTGGCTAAGGCTGGACAGTGGCTTGCTTAATGGCTGGAGTCTAGTGGCTTGCATTGTTTGCAAGACGCCAAGCGCCATTTGTGACCAGTCGCGAGATTTTCAAAGCATTTGTTTTCATTAAGTGACTCACTAGCACTAGGTGCGAAGCAAGCAGCCCACCTGTGTGGCCTAGCCTATAGCATGTAGCTAGCTATTTTAGTTTAAGTTAGGTTTACTAAGTAGACTCTCTTACCCAATACAAAAGAACGTGTTGAATCCATACGATATTATTACACAAACTCACCACAACCCAATGATTTTTCATTACATTCTTGCCATATACACTTTTCAGGTATTGACTGCAGAAAATAACGAACTGCGAAAATGCGTATTTAACAAAGATCAACATTTAAAAGAGTTAAATAACACCATCGCAGATTTAAACCAACGAATTCGTGACATCATATCGGGAACAGGTCCAGCGATATCTTCCAAATCAGCAGGAATCATTAGCGGCAAAATAACAGAACTCTGCAAACAAAATCGGCATTTAGTTGCCGAAATAGAAGGATACAAAACTAAGAACTCTGTTCTAGAACGTAAAATAATGCAACTAGAAGTGCTAAATAAAGAGCACGACAAATTAGAAACTTGCTTTTGTAAAGAAGAACCTGTAGAAGCCAGTGCCGAAGAATTAAAAGATCTAAATAACAAGCTCATTGCTGTCAACAAGAAATTGTATGATAGTAAAAATAGAAACTTGGAATTGAAAAACGAGATTTTATTAGCAACGAAGATATTGCAGCAAGAACTTGGTAATAAGTTCACAAGCATCAAAGAGTTGCAGAATGATCTCGCTGGTTGGAAAGGACGAGCTCAGCAGATTTTATTACTGCAAGCGCGAATCGCCGAACTAGAAGAAAAACTTAATAAACAACCGAAGGCTACAGAAGTTTCAGATCCGAAAAGGAAGGATCAGAATCAAGTAAGTGTTTTTTTATTTTATTATCCTTTGCCTATAACCCTCTAAGTTTATTTTACCTAGTCAAGTTTTCTTTTAATTATAGATTATTCGAGAAATTGAACAAAAACGGAAGAAAGAAATTGATCAAGCAATGAAGGATATGGAGATGCTGAAAGAAGAAAATTTGGAACTGAAGAGAAAACTTGAAGGTGCACGTTGCAGAATCAGAAATTTAGAATGTGACACTACAACCGTCAGACAAAAGATGCAGACTTTTGTGGAGAAAAGCCAGCATGATGACTTGCTGATCAATGAACAGAGGGTGAGTATAAATCATAGTTTTAATTTACCCTTCTGTCCGTTCTCTTATCCTGTCATCCATGTTATCTAAGCCTACACTTACCAAATTATTTACTTATGTAGATAGACACTTGTCTTTCCTCTACTGCTACTAAATGTAATCATCAGTCAATGTGGTCCGTACTCTCTACTAAATATTATTATCATTCACAGAATCAGAACAAAACCCTGGAATTGTATTATCAAGACATTTTAAAAGAGAACACAGCTAAGATGAATAAAATGAATGCGGAAATATCAGAGTATCAGAAAGAAATGAGTAATACCGATGTTAAAATAGACGCATTGCGCAAACAATCAACAGAAAAGACTACTAAAATTGAAGAACTGAGAGCGCAACTACTGAGGTACGAAGAATGTTCTCTACAGAGTATTTTCTTCACTCCAATGAAAACGGCTACAGACAATGAGATCAAATTGTTATCCGATCTTGTTGTTACGCTAAACGGGCGAGTAGACGAAGAAAGACGTAAATGGGATGAGTTAGAAGTAAAACATAGAAAATTGAGAGAGAAAAAACAACGTTTAGAACGTAAAGTAGGTTATTTGGAAGAAGATGTTAAGTTCTTAAGGAATTCAACAAAAAGAACTTCCAGAACATCAAAAGTTTCTGTTATGAAAGAACAACCGTTTGACCCATTTGGTCCTGGAGCTAAAAAGTCGTCTTCTACAGCGGTGGCGGAAAAGCCAATTGAAAGCAGTTCTTCAGAATCTCAGCCTGGTGACGGCACCGATTCATTGGACAAAGAGGATTTGAAATATCGACTAGAGTTGAATGAAGAAAAGTTGAAAATAATGGAAGACAAACTTAAAATGGTTGAAGAGGAGAAACAGGACGATTATAAACACCTGACTGAAATGATTCAAACATCAAAACAGTTGTTTAATGAGGCGTTGATGGTATTGCAGAGAGAGAAGTGCGTATGTTCGTAATTATTTGTTATCTTATATGTATTTATTTTGAAATAAAATTATTTTAGCATAAACTGGAGTATTAAAAATAATGCATTTCAAAGGCTAAGATTTAGATCATGTAGAGAATCTAATATGATTCAATATCAACTCGTTGTAAGCATCCATTCTTTTTTTCAAGTATTTATGAAAATCTCCTACAAACAACTGAAAAACAAGAAAAAACGAAAAAAAAAATCCTTTCAGCGCTTAACTTAGTCCACTGGGTTCAGTGGAGTGGTTAGTGTAAAAATATATATGTGTATGGAAGAAATTAGTAGAATTCAAATATAAGCTAAGCTGGCCACAGTGGCCACCCTAACCGCCGCCATTTGTCATATTTTTGGCATGCGCGTTCGGGGATGCTACGAAAATCGTGCTCTTGAGTGTTTTCTATCAAAACCAAGTTTTGAACTTTGTTTGTGAACTGTGAAAACTCGTGTTGCTCTGTAAAATATCAGTGCTTTCATATTGTTGTATTTATTGTGTTTTTGTGTTAAAAGCATTCAACATGAATAAAACTTGCGCAAGGTGTGAGAAAACAGTTTATCCGACTGAGGAATTGAAATGTTTGGACAAGGTAATTTTCACTTGCATTCCATATAAAAAATAGTTTAAGCATCTCTATATTGTTTAAAGTTATGATTACCGTGTTGCAATAGAAGTTTTGAAAGTTTTTATTTGACTGCGGCTGCGCCCAATGTTCTCAATTTGAACCGACCAACTTTTTTCGTAACTATTGTCGTGTGCCGGGCACATCAATTCATACAGCCGGACGCGTGACTCATTAAATTATATAAATTGCTGCTGATATCATTGTGAGCCTTTATAATACCGTATCTGTACTTGCATCGACCTTTTTACCTAATTAGAGTCGTCTTAAGCAATAGTCGACCTTGTGTCACATTATTGTATCGATTGTATTCAAATGTTATCTCGATTCTGGGCTGATAGTCAATTATAAGATGAAACAAAATTGGCGACTGGTTGCCTGCGAATTGTTTACTATGTAATTATCATTATCAGTTTATCTCGCTTGCCTAATAACTTATCTGTATGATAACAACAGAATTATGTACATTTGGCTTCAAAGATAACATATCACTAGTATTTGAATGTGAGAATATTAATATGTTGATATTTAATGGGTTGTTGCTAAAAGTCTGTTGCAAGCAGCTGGTTATGATTCTGCAATAACTATTTATCTTGTATTGCTTGAATTGCAAACATTATTTAATAGTCAGTAAAATGCCCATAGTTTGATAAATATGTAACATGGATTATTTTAAATCTTTTTCTGATAACTGTCATAACTTACCCTACTACCTGATTTTGGTCAGAGTACCTTAACATCCTAAACTGGGATACCCTGTTTATGATGCAGCCCACTTAGCACTCTTCTTATTAATTTGAGTTGACAATGACATAGTTATCAACATAGAAATTGACATAAATTTAATAAATAAATAATTAATTAATTAAACGTTGATACTTTTTTGACTACACAATGTTCAAGAATGGGAAGCTGTTCTAAGTGGGCTGTATTTAATTAATCATTAAATACAATCATGCCTATATTACCCAGAAGGGTGTTGCAGAGATGTACAACACCCACACTTCACTTGTTATGTCTAGGTCCCATGGGTTAGCGGGTGAGCCTATCTCTCTTCACCAGGCACAATTGCAACTTTATTTTGAAAGCTATTTTGAATGTCCTGTTGGAAAGTTAACAAATATACAGAAATTACTATGCAGGGACTACCATTGGGCAGTCACATCAAAGGTGAGACACAGGGACTTCCTTCCCGCAGCTTCTTAACAAAAAATCAATCACATTAAGTACTTATAGATTACAGAAACCTCAGCCACTAGATATCACTCATATATTATGAGGAGTTGAAATGTATGGATTTAAGCACATGTCTATAGAACCACTTGAACAAACTTCTCCATATCTCTATCTAAAACACTATGATCCTTCTACAGATGTGTCATGAGTAAATACCCAATGTAACCGATCAGTACTTTAGTCATGAGGAAACACACAATGACAATAGAAATTGACTGGCATTGTAATAAAGCTGAGTGAAACAAAATCAGGTATGAGTTACCTTTATTGCTGCATGTGCTACTATTTTATGAAACAACACACCCTATTCAAGAAATTTGTTTATATTTCGTGCTATCTGTTACATGGCATGCATGCCAAAGGTTCGCCATCACTGGACTTGATCATCACTTTATGATAAATACTACCTTATAAGGCCATACTGGCAGTTGAGAAATAATATTGCAGCCCTCAATTGCAGTGGCTGTTGTCACTTACCATCTGTTTGCTTAACATCATGCCTATATCAGCTGCAGCATTTAATAATGTTGGATCTATAACAACTCACAATGATTTGGTGACTTGACATTTATTGATGAATGTCATGTCACAAAAAGGTGTGCGTCAGAATGGCTGGTTGTCTGTGGCGTTGGTCTATAAGAGTTGATTCGAAAATTGCTACATAATTGCTTATATTTGCTACATATAACAAATAAATGCTACATAGGATATATATTTAGAAACCAAATATTTTTTTTGACCAGCCAGCCTGATGTTTGGTTGGCTGGTCACCTCCTAGTTTAAAGTCAAGCGTGCAAAGTTTTCCAAAATGTATTGCGTCAATAATTGCTACATATTTACTTCATTTCTCTTATTTAGTTGTAACTTCAAACACATGTTAAATAAAGAACGTAACAATTTTTTAAATTATACCAAGTAATAGTGCCTCATAGACCAACGCCACAGACAACCAGCCATTCTGACGCACACACAAAAAGACGAAATATACAGTTGATATTATAAAAACAATCAATATTATAAAAACAATAACAGCTAGTGTGAGTATTGTTCTCTGCAGTCTGTTACAAAAACCCTAACAGCATTTGCATATTATTTAATATTATAACCTTTGTTACATGATTTAAAATACTACATTCATCCTTGTAGTACCTGCTTCAACTCAGAGTTTCAGATTTTATCAAATTCTGTTCAGCAGTTCTTGCATTAAAGAGTAGCAAACATACATACAACATTCTCACAAATATATCCAAATGCAATATTTATAGAATAAACTAAAAACACTTAACTTTCACATTTTATTGTTACATTAGCAACAAAAGTGTCACAGAGGAAATAAAGCCAAGATTTATCTGTAATTGTCTCCAAATAACTATGTTTAGAATGCTAACTCTGTGGTATTTGCCAAAACAGTCAACAAATAATATTATGGAATGTGTTATTTCTCATTTGTTAGTGCTAATATTAACCTTGTTTACAAATATGGCATACCATTTTGTAAGGTGTACCTTTTTTAGTAAACATGGCTATCAATATTTTGGGTCCTACTTTCATAATAGAAGGCCATAAAAGCTTTATATAGCTCTTCAGATGTGGAGTCAGGTCTGCAACTTGATGAAGTTGCTACTGGTCTATCCTATACCTCTTACTACCAATTCTACCTACTGGACTTCTTCAGAGTACAAACATTAGTGAGTGTGAACATTATACTAACTTGGTGTTTCCAACAGCTTATTCTTAAGCATGCACATTATATTGTCAGCCATGTTAAATAACATACATTCACAACGTTACATACATACACAATATCACACCTTTATCACATGGAGGAAGACACAAATGATGGAATGCCATATACTTTGCTCCTTACTCATTTCTTGCAGTTCCTCAACATCTCATCATACATGCTCGCTGGTTTCGTGTACTACATACTTGCCCTATAAAAGGGAGATTATTATAAAAGAGTGAGATACTGGCCCATATACTACAATAACTTTAGTATTCTACAATACATTATGTAAACATCAGTCATTTGAAAATAAGTCAAATAAGCCTCGTTTTTAGCTGCCTTTCTCATCTGGCCACCTAATCAGGCAACACAGTGACTACTCCAAATCCCAAGTATAATACGATCATTACACACTACTCAATACATAAGGTTTCATCTTTTTGGAATTATGTCTTAACATCCCAGAATCTCACTCTATAAAATATTGTAGAAACAAAATGGTATTCTATATTTGTAAACAAGGTTAGGTTAACAAATGATAGCACATTCCATAACATTATTTGTTGTACAATCATGTACTTCTTTAAGAATAAGCTTACACCAAATTAGTGTAATGTGCACAGGTCTAAAATACTTTGCAAAAAAGATCTCTAACAAAAGCATTTATTTAAAAAAAAAAAAAACAGGAAAATGACATCATCGTCATTTCAGTTATGCTGAAATTCCAGGCTTTAGACTTACCAATAGTAAATTTTACCGTATTAGTCATAATAAAATATGACATCATGTAATTCATAATTATTCATGGGGAAAACATACTATGTCCAATTAACGCTTAATCTAATAAATAATTAATGGCCTGGAAAACATTGTTTTGCCTGATGTGGGAGAATTTTACGGTTTAAAAGGAAATTTGACGCTAATTGTTTAATTTAGAAAAAACCGGCCAAGTGCGAGTCGGACCTGTGAAGGGCACCATCATCTATAAAAACGGCTAAAAACGATCTCCCTCGGTTAAATATTAATTGTGGATGTTATAAGTTTTTTAGTATTAGTGGTATAGCAGCAACAGTTAAACATCTTCTGTGAAGTTAAACTTCTAAATTATATCGTCTCATTCATACACTAATTCAAAGGTTTGCCTGAATATTTTTGAGTCTGTGAGTCATGAGTGTAGGCGCTTATAGCCGGTCAAGAAACTGTAACATCATTCAACTATTCGTGGAGATATTTATGTGGCAAAAATAACGCGGGCGGAAGTTTACCCAAAACTGTACATGCCTCAATAAAGCCTATAAATAATATAAAAACTTAAAGGCATTCTGAACAACATTTACCATGCTTAAATCGCTCGACGTTTTAAGTTCTGATGAATGTTAGCGTTTCGGACTCTAGGGTTACTCATTTTCACCAGGTGCAGGTAGGAGCATGGTGATGTTTTAGATAGAGAATGTTAAGGCTCCACATAAATACAACATCGCCCCAAACAGTGTGATACGTGGGCAGGACATTATACCACCTTAAAAGTAAGGCTTATCCATTAAACTAAAATGCTAAGAGGCATAAGAAAGTATATTAGCATAACATAACACCTAAATTAACCGGCTTGTGCCTAGTTTGTCCCACTGAGTTTTGTCCCACATAAAAAAATCCTTGTTTGTCCCAAAATATATGCCTCCTTTGTCCCAAAATATAATATTAATTATTTTATGCATGTTTTGTCCCATTTTCAATTCCTTGTACGGCCCAAATCAATTTTTGTATGAAAAACTTGCTTTTTTGTACAATCAGCAAAAAAAGACTATGAGTTATGAAATATTTAACATCAGTTGACAATGTAAAACACTAACCAAAACCGCTTCACTCTGTCTTCTTCGCGAGGCAAAATTTACTCATAATATTTACTAGGTATTTTATAATACATGCTTTAGCCGTTCTTAGTGAGCAAGTAATACGTACATAGCTGAAGTCATTGGAACAAGTTTAGAAGAGCAGGTAAAAAAAGTGCATCTCTTTTTTATTGGTTCCTTTTGTTTGTTTGCTTGTATGACTTGTTCGACCAATGGCATTACTTTTCGTTATCAGCTCACGCGCTAACTCCCGTGATGCGAAGTGTGCATTCATTTGCTACCCAGTTAAAGAGTGAGTGTGAAGTGTTATTGATCAAGTGTGTCTTAGGTAAGTTAATATTTTTCTAAAGCATTATTGAAAAATTTGAAGTTGACTATGTACTAAATAATTGTCCTAACTTTAATATAACGATTGCCTCGAATTAGCATATTTTAAAAAATCCCCAAAAGAGCTAATTTAAAATATATCTTTACATTACGAATACATATATTTGTTAAAACTCTTTATAACGAATTCTCAATCATTACAGAATAAGTATTATTTATCAACTAAACTCATTGTAACTAGTCCTTTGAACAAATATTTTATAATTTCCTTTAGTTTCGTTATATCGAGGTTACATCGTAATTATAATCATCATCATTAGAATCAATTATGTTAAGCTAGTCATCCTATTGCACTAAGATATGCATCATTAGTATAACTAAAGGGAATCTAAATCATTTATTATGCTTTAATTTCAGTTGTTCAACAATGTAACCAAATCTTTGTTTACCATCTTCCTCATGAGAACCGATCTCATTTATAGAATCCAGAAGAGGTAAACCCATAATGCTCCATCATGGTTATGAACACACACAAAAACGAAAGAACAAAAATGGCTCAATAATTTGGAGATGTGTGAACAGAGAAACATATAGAACAAATAACCCAGTAGAAAGTGGTAATACTAGATTGAATAGAACATTTTCTGGAAAATTGAATATAATTCGTTTTTTATATACAATTAAAAATGATGCTCAATCTCAAGTGTCAAGTCAAAGCAGACCACGACATAAAGACGATATTATGTATGACAAAATCGTGAATGATGCAATATCAGCAATGTTAAATGGTTTTATTTCTGTGGGACATTGTTTGGAAAAATAATGCTCGTTTGTATTTTAATTCTTGTTAGTTGGATGGTAATTTTTACTTTATTATTTGTTTTTTTTTTAAATATATCTCTTAAAATTTACTGCTGATCCAATTTTTGTTGGTGAATGTTGATTATTTAAATGCTTGTGTGATCATGAAAGTCACACTTTTTATGTTTTTAATTGTTATTGTTGATCTTTTTGTGTATTTTTCATGTCTTAATTTTTTAAAAATTAGTAATAAGTGTTTTGTACTCTCACTGAAATGTTACTTGGTCAGTTAATTTTTTTTAAGGTCTTGGATATTGTTTATTACAGATCTGACTTTTCTGTATATGTAAGACTGTTCTGTATGACTGTATAATGCGGACATTAACACCATTTTCGTACTGCAGAAACGAGCTGTAAGGGCTATATATAAACTAGGTCCGCGGGTTTCCCTTAGAGAAAAATTTAGGGAAATAAATATCTTGACTGTGACATCACAGTATGTATACGAAAATCTTTTATATGTACAGAAAAATATTGAAAATTAAAAAAAAAAAAAAGTGACACTCATAATGTAAATACTAGACATAAGGATAATCTTGTACTAAATACGACTCGTCTCCAGAAAATTAAAAATTCTTTTATGGGCCAATGTATACGCTTCTAATTTCCTAATAGTATTCGAGTACTGTGTATAAATAAGTTTAAGACAGTTGTTAAAGCTAAACTATGTAAGAAAGCATACTATACAATCTCGGACTATTTAAATGACAAGACAGCGTGGGAGTGAGTTGCTCTGGATCAACAATGAAAAATATGGACTTATCATAAGAACAGAATTTAAGAATTTTGAATTGTGTCTATATGAATAAAGATTATTTGAATTTGAATTATTTGAATTTGTAGTTATGTAAAGATAATAATTTTTTTTATTGTATCTGTTATTTTAATTGTGATTTTAGATAATCAAGATGATTTATACTTGTTTAAGGCTGTGTGTGTGGTGTTTAAATTAAATTAAAAAATAAGTGATAGTATTTTTTTACACTTATTTAAAATATAAGTTAGTTAGTTGATTTTTTAATTTTCTAGTCTTGGATATTGTTTATTATAGATCTGACTGTTCTGTGTACTTAAGGTGTAGAAATGTTCAGATAATTTTATGTTATCATATCTGTGATTTTAAATAATAAAGATGATTTAGACATGTGTGTTTGTTTTATTATTAAATTGTTTTTTTTTATCATAATATTATTGTCACTATGTTATTTGCTGTCTGTACCTTTTGAGTACTTGCAATTATTGGGACGAAGCGGGACTATAACAGTGATGTGGGACAAACAAGGATTTTTTTGGAATTTGGGACAAAACTTTAGGACGAACGAGGCACAAGCCAAATTAACCAAAAGGGTGTGGCAAAGATGTTTAACACCCACATGTTATGTTTAAGTCCCGTGTGGTAGGGGGTGAGCTTATCACCATCCTCTAGGCACAATGCCAACTCCATGAAATGAAAAAAGCCCAAATAACATTTTTCCCTGAGCCAGGAATTAAACCCCAGTTCACATGGAGAATGTGATGTGCGATTCCTAAAAACATAATGATACCTCTTCAAGCAAAATCGCGATGATGCTAGTATAGGTACTAATGTAGTATCTGTATAGATAATGATAACTCTATAATTGTCCAGTAAAAAAAGTTGCAAGTTCAAAAATGCACTTGAGAAGTAAGAAATTCTTAAGTAATAATCAATGTCTCACCTCACCTGTTGATAACTTGATAGAATCAATAAACGGCCTTAAAGTGCCTACATTTAAAGAATTATCCCCATACTCCTAAATGTCGAGGAGTTCCAGCGTCAGTTAAGCAACATATAATGCTGACTGCCAGATGCAAATATTTGAGTAGCTTTAAGTAATTGTTTTAAATATCGTCTGAAGCGATGGCTTGCTGAACAGGCGTTATACTCTGTTGACGATTTTTTTAAATAATCTATTTTTAATTGACATTGCAATATTGAAATTGAATTATACTTATTTTATTTTATTTGTTAAGTGATTAATTGACAAGTTGACAATTTTTATTATTTTTGGACATGTATTTGCAATTTTTATTATTTATTAATTATGATCATTTTTGGACTTTTTTATTATAATTTTATATGACTTTGGAATTAATATAAAATATGTAATTTAATGTTAAATATAAATGTTTATGACAATATTATTAATTTATCTATTATGTTATATTAACTACTCACTTGAATGACGTGTAAATCAATTACGAATAAATGAGTTTTATGAGTTTTAGTTTTAGTTTTAGTAATATACGAAAAACAATATTGAAGCCTTTAAAATTTTAGGGTTGCTGTCGATTTCTCTTGGATCCCATCATCAGATCCGACTGTGACTTGATGAAAATGGAAAAGAAATGGTCCCACCATATGACAAGTATACTCCTTCAGTAGGGTCCGTTATCTCCTCCTTTTTTTTTGAAGTCGGTTAAAAAGTTAAATAATCAATAGTTTTATCAATTCGATTATCGGATAACAGTGGTATTGCGCGGCGCCTCCATTATTAACTTTCACTCAAACTGGGTTACTGTACCTTTCTGTCGATCAACCTTTTCATTTCCAGTTTAAGCTGGTCTCGCGTTATATAGGACTGCCGTTCAATACGAGACCAGCTCACTGGAAATGTATAGGCTGATATGTAACGTGTACCTATGATAAGTCACGCCGAAAATTATTTGTTTCTATTACTCATTTATCTGCTTTATCTTTGTATCTAATTATTTTAGTAAATATGCAATTTTACTTTACTCTATGTCTATCCTCAGCATATTTCATCAAGATAGGTTTAATCATTTTAGAGCATATTGGGTACAAGTACAAACAAAATTATAAAAAAAAAAAAACAAATACAAAATTATTTATTTATTTATTAAAATTACCTAGAATTTACAAAAAAAAATAATACTTAATATTATAATATTTATAACTAATAATAAAACTATATAAGACACGCACATGCAATTAATAAATAAAATAAAATAATTTACATAATGCATCATAAAATTCCTCCGCATCGCTGTCCGCAGCAGATACCGTGGCCAGAAGGCTGGCAGCATTGCCATGTTGAATGGTAATGCTTATTTGCTGGGCGAAGTAAAACTAGCCTTCTAGTCGCGAGAAGCGTAAACAAACATAATATTAACTTTGTACAAATTTATCTATTTTATTTTGAAAAATCCATAAAAAATATTCCAATGGCTTACAATAATTTAGCTTATCTGTTATTAATATTATGGACATTATGAGCTAATTAAATATAATCAAATTATGTACCTACCACAAAATCAAAAGAAATATGATAATGATATTTTATTTAAGGTTGACTAGCTAACATAATCATAATATTAATCAGAAACGGGAAGGATATTGATACATACAATCTCTAAAAATAGAATGTTCTATTTTTCTAGTTGTAAACTTGTTTTAAAAACTGACGTTATTATTTTCGAATAATCAATATTAGCCCCATAGAAATCTTAATAACTAGTCAATAGAAATGCTATCGACTATCTTTTAACACTGGGACGCATGTCGCCGTTTTTCAAATACCACTTTTTGTATTCCTGCAAACAAAATTATTCTTTTTGCGATGACATTAAGACGACAATTCCTCAACTCGCACTTGTGTTTGACTAGACAGATGCGCGGCGACAAGGTCACGCGTCTTTGACATTTCTATTGCCTTATTATTAAGATTTCTATGATTAGCCCCAATTTTACAGGTGTTAGATAAACCTTATTAGCAGGATAAGCATAACACACATAAGCGACAGCTGTTATTTTTCATGTTAACTTGCTACTTTTAAATTAGGCAGGTCATATTTTATGGTTGGATAAGAACAATTCGGCGACTTAAAAAACTACTTTTATATTATTAATCATGAATATTTAAAAACTATGTTTACAACTAAAAAATCTCGCAAAAAGATAATGATTCCGGCCAGGATCGAACTGGCGGCCTTCTGCGTGTAAAGCAGATGTGATAACCACTACACCACGGAACCAGTTGAATTGTTGTTCTAAAAAACGCGCTATATTCGGCACTCGCTTTCATTTTCATACATATGACGTCACATGCAATGTTTACTATTTGCATTGCTGACATACAATCATAATCTGTTTTGTAAATTTGTACGTGTGTTACATTTTAATTGCAAATGATGCGTTGATAAGAAAGTCCGAATATGCTTATCGATGTTTATTGTTATAATAATCGATTCTATTTTAAATTTATTGATGCCGATTTAGTTTAATTTAGAAAGCGTATTATGTAAATTTTTCTTATTATAGTTTAATTTTACGGGTGGTAAAAAATGTTTTCAGTAATGTAGTACAGACATTGGCCACTGTACCACATTATTGAAACTCACCACTAGTGGTCAGCATGGCGCTTTCGCCCGAGCAGCTTTCCTTATACTTAACAGCTAGTTGGTTAACTGACATAGACATAATTTCGTCGTCCTTACACTTTTTAATTTAAAGGAAAAAAATATAAATCATGTCTTCTTACTCTTGTATTTAGCGTATGCGATATCTAACCACGGTGTCTTGGGTGAAGTATGGGTGTAGTACGCATCTGTCACACCCTTCTGGGTAATAAATGCGTGATATTATGTAATTTTAAAAAATATAAATCATGTCTTCTTACTCTTGTATTTAGCGTATGCGATATCTAACCACGGTGTCTTGGGTGAAGTATGGGTGTAGTACGCATCTGTCACACCCTTCTGGGTAATAAATGCGTGATATTATGTAATTTTAAAAAATATAAATCATGTCTTCTTACTCTTGTATTTAGCGTATGCGATATCTAACCACGGTGTCTTGGGTGAAGTATGGGTGTAGTACGCATCTGTCACACCCTTCTGGGTAATAAATGCGTGATATTATGTAATTTTAAAAAATATAAATCATGTCTTCTTACTCTTGTATTTAGCGTATGCGATATCTAACCACGGTGTCTTGGGTGAAGTATGGGTGTAGTACGCATCTGTCACACCCTTCTGGGTAATAAATGCGTGATATTATGTAATTTTAAAAAATATAAATCATGTCTTCTTACTCTTGTATTTAGCGTATGCGATATCTAACCACGGTGTCTTGGGTGAAGTATGGGTGTAGTACGCATCTGTCACACCCTTCTGGGTAATAAATGCGTGATATTATGTAATTTTAGCCGACTCCGAAAAAAGAGGTTAACAAAACATCGCGTACAAAGTAGGAAACCCGCGAACAACACTGCCGTCCTAATAAAGAAGGCCGTAACTGACATTTTTGTCAAAAATGAGTTATAAACAGATTCGGAATCAGCAAAGAAAATGCTATCTTATGGTCTTGCACACAAAGCTGTAACTCGTATTAGACCAGAGATATCATAAGGATTTTAGCCGTAACTACGACACAAATTCTGATTTTTGAATCTGAAAAGCCGTAATTACAAAATAACGGCTTTTTTTGTTATATTTTCGTATTGCTAGTCAGGAAGGCCGCAATTACCAATTAGAGCTTTTTAACTAAGCAAAGCTTTTTAAATTTACTACAAAAAAAAACCCTAACTTCGCAATAAGGGCTTTGCTTATAAGTATTTTGAAGAGACAAGCGCGCAGGAGCTGAGCTGAATTAATAATGTACCAATTTTATTTAGTAAATATTCTTGGTTACATTTTAAGAGCGTGTATTCCTTTTCAAAATGTAACTGTCAATTTTTGTAGTGTTTTGGGAATATTTCGTAAAAACTGAATGAAAGTATGATTTTATTCAACTAACTTTTTAGAATGCAAGTTTTGAAAGGTAAATATAACAATTTCATTCGTAAATACAGCATAATTTTGTAATTTATCAACTTAACAGTTAATAATCTTTCAACTGATAAAATAGAAAAGTATGCTTTAGTTATTAAATGTAATTGTCATATTTACCTTTTAAAGCCCACATTCTAAAAAGTTAGTTGAATAAAATCATACTTTCATTCAGTTTTTACGAAATATTCCCAAAACACTACAAAAATTGACAGTTACATTTTGAAAAGGAATACACGCTCTTAATAAGTCTTCTGTAAAATCGACACAATTGATTCGTAACTTACGTTTACTATAAAAAAGACGCAATTTGAGGCTTTAGATGCACGGATTTTGGCTTAAAGAGGATCAAGTTCTTTATATGAAAAGCCGTAATTACATTATTTGCAATTACGCCCTTTCAGATAAGTATTTCACAATTTATTATTTTTTTTGCTAAAACAAAAGGGAAAAATTGAATTAAATTAATACGCGTGTATAAATTTAAATAAATTCAGGTTAATAATAAAGCCTGTATTTATTGACGTCTTATAAAACAATAACCACTTACTAAAACCATTCAGTAACCCGCGGGCCTTCATTTTAGATAAAACTTTAATTATCTCGGAATCAGCATTGACGTAGTTACGGCCTTCTTTCTAATGACGGCAGAACAACTAATATGACATAAAGGCCTCTAAAAAAATATGATAATGCTTTTATCGTGTAAATGTACCTTTATATTCACACAATACAATATATATCGCTAATGGTTCATATAAACGACGATATCAATATCGCTCGGTGTTGAGTAACAGTCGATTGTATATTAATCGGTACACTGCATCGATCAATTAGCCGTGGCGACATACAAAAGGAAATTATTGTTGTGATAGGGTTGGCGAATCTAGATAAATTTCGATTTAACGCGCTAATCTCTGGCACTACTCTTCAGATTACGATAATTCTTTTTGCATTTAATATTATTATGCTTTTTTGTGGCAAGGCTTATAATGTGACATTTAGGATCACGCTGCGCTAATAAGAGCGGAGCAGTAACTTGGGACGGGGAACAAACTGCTTTTGAGGAAGATAATATTTTTTTCTTCGTACCTAAGTTAACGAAATAACTTGTGTTGACAAGCTATTTCTGTATAATGTCACCGCGATGTCTCGGATTCAATTCGATTAGTTAAATGCTAACGCGTCTTGCCTGCCTTTGTCATTCATCCATTACCGGAATTAAAAAACACAATATTGACTTTTTTTTTGAAAAACAAAACAATTATGATTATCGCTGGTTTTAAGTCAAAAAGTTATTAATGGTAGAAAGCGGCAATCATTGAAACCTAGCGTGACTAAGTAATTTCGTTGCTCATGACATTTAAAATATCTACCGGTATACATAACATCGCGCCAATATTACCCTAAAGGGTGAGGCAGAGGTGTACAACATTCACACTTCACCTGTTATGTTTAGGTCCCTAAAGATAGGGGGTGAGCCTATCGCCATCCACCGGGCCCAATTCAAACTTGCACGGAATTTCCTTACGGAAAGTTCACAAATAACATCATGCCCGACCCGGGAATCGATCCCGAGACCTACCGCATACGCTAACCACTAGACCTTCTAGGCAGTTTTTTGAAAATAGAACAATAATTCCATTTTGAAAATCTGTCAGCCCTATAAGCAGTGCGCTATTTTTATCCGTTACGATATACACGTAACAGTTTTGTAACGTTGCATTCGAAATTTAAACTTTGCAGCTTTTGTAACAAATGACGTAAGACGGATCTAGGTATTGGCATATTTGGTAACGTAGTGCATTCGATACAATAAAAACGCAATAAACTCTGTTTGTTCTCAATTTGTGTGTTGGCTAAAGGCGGCACTTTAATTTGCGTATAATGGCAATTATTTTTGTGAATTAGTCGAAGCACTCACTGAAGCAGTGCACATACGCAGCAGGTAATGGAAAATGTATCTTTCCATACAAATTGACAGGTGACAAATTTTGCAGGTATTTTGACATACATTAATGTAGGTATGGTATATTATGAGATCCCTTTTTTCGCATCATTAAGTTTAGCATTACCATAGAGTACATAAAAAAAGCAGGAGATAATGTCACCTATAAAATGATGGAAGCACCAAAATGGCGGCGGTCTGTTTATGTGTGCGTGTGTTAGGGGTTACCAGCCATGAGAAATATTATCCACATTTTTACAATAATTTAAATAAATATTTTAGAGGTTTAGTTCTTATATTTTTTTATTTGCTGCTTTTTACCATCAAACATGATATAGGTAGTTTTATACTACCGTGGCCAAAAACCAAACAATATAAAACAACTTTATGTTTGAATTTCGAAACAAAGTTGATTTTATATTTCTAGCAGTCGATGCGGGCCTGCAGGTGGAAGTTGTTTGTTTTTATTAAGGGAATATGTACAAAATTCGTTGCTCTGAGCACTCCTGACGCAAGGCAGCGAAGATGCTTTAGTGCAGCTACCCAGTTTTTGGAAAATATTTTAAAATTACGACTCCTACGGCGCTTCCTGATTCTTAGATGGTAAAGATGCTTTAGTGATATACAGGGTGTCCCAGTTTAGGACCTGGAGCCGAAATCGGATAGTAGGATAAGTTATGGCAGTTAGCAAAAAAAAAAAAAAAAATTCAAAGTCAAAAATTCTTTATTACATAAACTATCAGAAAGTGCTTGAAAACGTCAACAAAATGTACAAACCAAATAAAATATCTAAGTTTAAATAAACAAACAATTGCGGAGCTTATATTCACTTACATGCGATTTTTCAATATTAGCAATAATTGCTTTAACATTAGCACAGTAAAATTAATTGTGTCGTTCCATTTTTTTTACAGTAAATAATAATGATCAGTGGTGTGCTTTTCAATTACTTACAATCCCATATGCTGATTTAATTTTACCAACTGTTATTATTTCTGCAGTTTCTAATTATTTCTACCCAAAAATGTTTCCATGCGTCGTTTGCAGCAGGAAATCTATAAAACATAGAATAATAATTTATACTAAATGTATTATACTACTAAAAAATATTTACCCAAATTCAGGGTACATGAAAATATTTATTGACTGTCATCACTGATAGTTTTGGTATATTTTTTTACGAAAACAATATAATTTCGGCAATAAGCTGAATATATTACTTGCTTACCTAAGAAAAGTGATCCCCTGGTTTTTTTTTGTCGAGGCGCTATGGTTTCGGCAGCTTTACACAACACAAGACATCATTTTAAATTATTTTTCTTGAAGATCCGAGCATCAGCACAGTCATAAGCGTAATGGCGGGCGATTGACTTACTATTGTGTCAATGTGTGTGTTCTGTGTGTACGTGTGACTTACTATGGGTGCTTCAGTAAGTGTTTCAAGAGACTATGTCCTGCTTTTTTTTATGTAGTCTATGAGCATTACACGTTACACATAATTTTTATACGCATAATAGTCATTTGGCATAATTCTCTTTTAGCATAACGTTTATTGGCATAATGATTTGTTCGTTTTACTTATTAGGCATAGAGCTTTTTGCCTCATAAAGTAAAAATAGGTTGGAGTGCGGCGCTTAAGCTGCTGCTTATTTATTATACATTCGAAAAGTATTTTGTTGTTGTATATGCGAGAAACGTTATACCAAATGAATATTATGCGTAACTATCATTATGCCAAATGAAGGTATGCCTTCTGCCAATCTTCTTCTTCTTCTTCTTCTTCTTCTTCTTCTTCTTCGTCGTGTCGATGGCTGAGTCAAATTTTATTTTGACTTGCCATCGTGGTGAAAGGATTAGCCAATTCGTTTTGGAGAACTCGCGAATTGCCCAGGGTGCGCCGGACGTAGGAAGTCGTTGTGTACGTCACTCTGGGAGGCTCCTTTCATGCACATAAGTGACCCCTAGACATAAGGTTTTCAAATTACTGGGACATTCACATTTAATATCAAATAGATTTTTTTACATTTAGCTTCACGCTCGTTCGCTACGTTAGAGCTTTGGCAACCAATTAGCAACTGACGTAAGACAAATCAATATAGGTATTTATTGTGGCATTTCAGTTATTTGATAACTTTACATTCGTACAAAATATGGATGGATTGCGTTAAAGAATATATGAAAGAGAAGGTAGTGTGTGAAAGCGAGACGGCTGACAGAGGAAAAAGACGTTTTACGCCGACCTCAAATAGAATGGGAAAATGGCAGAAAGCAGAAGGTTACTTTACATTAGTTACAATAAGTATAAGAATGCAAGAGTTGCAGCAAATATAATGATGATATTTACTATCTTAAATCCGTGACAAAAGGTTTGTGGCGATACAAATTTTGGTCATTCCCTCTTTGCATCTTAACTTTTTTTTTAAAAGAGATAAATAAATAAATATCTCAAAACTTACACACAACGTCATCTATAGGCTGACCGTTTAACTGAGTCCTCGCCTGCGCGGTACAGAGGCGCGGGGGTATGACGACAAAGGGGACTGAAACAGCTGCGGGCGGTGGGCAAATTTTTGTGATTGTTCATTACGTTCGCTACATGGGTAGCGATCGCATGTGTTAACTGTTGCAGACACCTTGTGAGAGGTACACATGTAATAACAATCTCAAGATGAATCGAAAAATCTTCAGACATAAAGTAAACAGTCAGTGCAAGCAAATGGCTTTTAACGTATACATAAATTTTAGAAAAAAGAAACTGGACCCAAAAAAAGTTTTGACTTTCTTACGATTTAATTATATTATGTTTAGATAAAAAATTGTATAACAGTTTATTCTCAATTATTTTATTTACGTACATAAGTTCATTAAAATTTTGTATCTTCTTAACTATTTTTCATTTGATAAATCACTATTTATTTTTTCCTATGATGTCACATATCTTAGGAAATATCTTGGTGCATTTCATCTCCTGTATGTTTGATTAAGTGCCCCCACCGCCCGCAGCTGTTTCAGTCCCCTTTGTCGTCATACCCCCGCGCCTCTGTACCCCGCAGGCGAGGTCTCAGTTAAACGGTCAGCCTATAGTCCCAAACTGAGCTTGTACTATGGGTACTAAAATAACTGATATTAATACATATAATACTTTTCTTTTGTAAATACATACTTATTATACATAGAAACACCCGAATAACACAAACCCCCATGTTCATGCACACAAAGATTTGTCTTAAGCGGGAATCGAAACCGCGATCTCGGCGTCGCAGGCAGGTACATATATATGTATATATGGGTAATTAATTAATTATCTTCAATTTTGTGTCGATTGGGCTTCCGTTCCTCGATGTCGTTCATAAAAGCTCTGCACGTGTCAGTTATCAAAGACCACACCAATAGTACAGTAAGTACAAGTAGGAAACGAGTTATTGTCCAGTTATTACTATTACTGATAGATGACTACAACCGCTTGCGGCTAATTGATGCGTCTATTACGTCATGGGCGTGACGTCATACTTTGGGGACTCATTTTGATATTCGGTTAAAGGTGACTTCCTCGTTGCTCTTGGTTATATGCCTGGGTCAGCTAAAGTTGTTTTGAACGAGATCTAATAATAAGTGTTTTTTAATACGTTATAAATCGTAAATCGCATTTTACCTTTCATTCAATCAACTCCAATGTAATAAAGAATAAAGAAAAACATTTATTTAGATGTATAGTGCTTGTGCAGACCTTGGTGTTCCCATGATCGACTATGGTGATGTATGCTATTTCGACCTGAATGCAGATCTTCTCAATAAGTTAGACCGTCTTCTCAATAACTGCATTCGATTTATATTTAATCTTCGAAAGTATGACCACGTGTCTACTTACCGTTCTCAATTAAATTGGTTGCCCATCCGTCAGCGTCAGAATTTACGTGCTCTCACCACTCTGTACACTTTCCTTAATTCTCCATCTCCTCCTAGTTACTTAGCTCTTGGCCGGTTTTTTTTTACTGTATTGTCGCTTTTCCTTTATTGCCGTGTAACCGTCGAATTGTAGAGTAAATCGTAGCTAGTACATGTACGTGACATTGCCCTTCTACCCATTGGTGTACAATGTAGAAAGTAGTGAGTACTCGACCTCGTTGCGGACGGCGCCACGGTGGCACCGTCACGCCTTTTGTTCTCTTGATCTGCGGTTTAACTGTAGTTCGTGTCGCTAATGCTTTTACTGTATCTGACGTCTCGTGGCTTAAAAATAACAACATTTTAAAATTCGCAAAGTAACAGCGGTCCCGTGGTAGGCCGAAGACCAGATGGTCTCAGATAATAGAACGAGACAAGTTGGCATGCAATGGTACTGACACAGATGTCGAGGATAGAGCGAAGTGGAGAGAGAAAACGAGGAAGGCTGACCCCACCACCAGATGGGATTAATAATGGCCTGGAAGAGAGAGAACATCACGAAAAGAAAAGAAAACCTAAAAAAATACAGTCATCACTATATTACCCTAAAGAGACTAGCAAAGGTGTGAACCACTTCACCTGTTGTGTTTATTTAGGTGATAGGAGTTGATAACGTCTATCGCCATCTACCGAGCATAATTCCAACTGCGTGCTGAAAATTAAAGGAATTTTCTGACGGAAAAACCCCTTATTACACTTAACTAACTCCAGACCCCGAAGCGAGAGGCCGCATTCGCTAACCACTACACCAACGAGGCAGTTCATTAACCATCATTGGCCGAGTCTTTGCCCAAATTACATTGGGTGGGCTTCTAGTCTAACGGATAATAAATAAAATAAATAAATATTTCACAACTCACACACAACGCCATCTAGTCCCAAACTAAGCAGAGCTTGTATTATTGGTACTTGAAAACTGATACTGTTACATAATATATAGATACTTTTGTTTTGTAAATACATACTTATTATACATAGAAACACCCAGACTAAGACAAACCCCTTTGTTCATGCACACAAAGATTTGTCTTAAGCGGGAATCGAACCCGCGACCTCGGTGTCGCAGTAGCTAAATATCAGTATTTTACGTGGAACGACTGAATGCTACCCGTAACGACTGCAATAGATCTTGAAAGCTCTCCGAAGCACGGTGAAAAACTCGTTATGTGAAGATGGTCACCCATCCCCGGCTGACCGCAGATAGCATTGCTTAACTTGTGAGATCGATCGGTCCGTGCGCCTTCGCCAATCAACCAAACAAACAAAATGACTTCAATATGGTTACTTCTAATATTATCATTATTTCCTCGCCTTTCTCGTTCCCCTGACTAATGTTTACAAAGTAGTTGTAAGACAGCCAGTTGCACAATTAAATACTTAACTATTGTTTATATTTAACGCCGGTTAGTTTATTGTCTGGGTATAAAAGTGCACGGTTCCTAATGACGTATGAAGAATGTAATCATGCATTATTCATAAGAAGAGAAGTTCTCAGTGAAAATGAACTGGCTGTTTTTCCTTGCAGATAGTTATTTGTCTAACATCAGATCTGCAACCAGTAATCTGTATAAAATAATAATAATAATAGCAGCCCTGCCAATGTCTCACTGCTGGGCTCGGGGCTCTTCTCATGATGAGAAAGCTTAGGCCGCTTGGTCGACTTCACACTCCCTTGAGCACTCGCAGGCTTGAATGTTTCCTCACGATGTTTTCCTTCACCGTTAGCGAGCGATAATTTATATGATAAATACACACATATCTTCGAAAAGACGAATCTTAACGATTTATGAATTTGACTTCACAGTTCTACAGTCTCCCACTCGGCTATCGCTGCTTACTAATCTGTATAAAAATACTAAATACTTTTTAACCGACTGTCCAAAAAGGAGGAGGTTCTCAATTCGGTCGGTATGTATGTACATCGATTACGTCGCGGTTAATGGACCGATTCGCGTGATTCGTTTTTGTTCGACGCGAAATAGCTGCCAGGTGGTCCCATAAAAATTTCTTTCAGTTTGGTCTAGTAGATTTTATTTTATAAGCATTATTATTAGTAATTGAAGTCGGTTTTTTTATTGGAAAATTATTGAAGATGCTGTTACTCTTGACTTTACTATGGAGATCTTTCCGCAGCTACATCGAATGTTTGCAATAACGACTGACGGGCCGTTGACTGGTCATTATTCTCTTTCAGCCATGAACATTCACAAAGGTGCTATAATCAGGGTTGTCAACTCTGAACCAGGCGGTCTCTAAAGAAGAACAAAAACATGGGTTTATGGTGTCCGAATTCGCAGTAGCAGCATGGAGACTTGAATCGTACCCGGTAGATAGCGAGAAGGCTATATACCTATCATAATGAGACCTAAAGCTAAACAGTGAAATGTGGTTAACTTAATACAAATAAATAAAATTGAAGTGTTTGTTTTTAATATTAAAAAAACAATGTTTTGAAGCTGGCACAGTTCTTAGAAGGATACATTTGCCTAAATACTGTTTTTAAATTGTTTGTCTGTCTGTCTGTTTGTATCGGCTAATCTTCTAATCGACTTGACCGATTTTGATAAAATTTTATATGCAGGTACTACAAAGTGCGTAACATAGGCTACTTTATATCGATGTACCTACCACGCAGACGAAACCACGGAAGAAAGTTAGTTTGTTGTTTGTTAGCGCTTATTTCGGTGACTACTGATTGGATTTTAACAATTATTTTTGTGTTTGATAATCTAACTTTCAATAAAGATCTTTAAATATTTATCATTACGCTAAACTCCACGAGCAGCAAGGTTGAACGCGGGTCTAAGTGCGGGAGCAGCTACTACTTAATACAACGAACTCCACGCGGACTAAGTCGCGGACAAAAGCTATTTACTAAAACATAATAGTTAAAAAAAACTAAAAAACACGCTTTTAAAGTACTTTTAAATAAAAAGTGAAAAATAATTCCTAATATAAGCTGAAAAAAGCGTGGGTTGCTCGTTAGACGAAAAATATGGCACAGAGCGCCCCACGCTTTTTTTTGGTTTATTTATAAGAGCATTTTTTTTCTTTTTATCGAATTATTGCATTGTCATCGATCTTTGACCGGTGTGCAAAATTTTAATGAAATCTGTCCGTTTAAAGTGGGTCAAAATTGAGTCCAAAGGAGTCTGTTACATACATACAGGTGAAGCTAATATAAGCGTGTTAAAAACCCGGCCCGGATACTACACGAACGTCCTCCAAACGAAAATAAATCTAAATCCGATAACCCGAATGCCAGCCCTACTTACAATGTTTACATCGAACCAAAAGTAACACTACAGACTTTGTAGCACATGGCGCCAGGCGGCCGATT
This sequence comes from Hypena proboscidalis, assembly GCA_905147285.1. Taxonomy (NCBI): domain Eukaryota; kingdom Metazoa; phylum Arthropoda; class Insecta; order Lepidoptera; family Erebidae; genus Hypena; species Hypena proboscidalis. The sequence goes on from LR990153.1 coordinate 388,510, forward strand.
GCACAACGCACGATCGTAACCGATGCCTAATCAATAGTTCATTGTTATGGCTAACTTATTCATTATTCAGCGACGCAAATAGGACGGTTCATTCATCGGTCATTCTTTGAAAATTCGCTGTTAATAGATTGCTAATAATAAAAGGTTAAGGGATCGATAGTATTGCCATCTTTCATTCATTGATAGATAGATAGAGAAAACTTTATTTGCACATCAAATTTGTAACAAACATACAAAGAAATAGGTACTTAAAACTATAACGTACAAAGGGCGGCCTTATCGCTTGACGCGATCTCTTCCAGGCAACCTTAGGATGGATCTTTGTATTTGCATTTGAGGTGTGTCAAGCTGGCAAAGGTCACCAAAAAGGGGGAAAATAGCAGCCCTGCATCTAATACATGTCCCACTGTTAATCACGGGCCTCTGTTAGTAATAAGAATGGTTGAGCCTTAGTCAACCAGGCTGCCGAAAATTTTTACGATTTATTGTCACGGGTGTGTGCCGTGAGACCTTCCTCGCAGCTCTACGTCCATTGATTGCCCTGTTTTCTTGTATTTTGGTTCTTGTTTATTTGCATCGCAAAAAGTCTGAAAAACAGCTTATTTTGTGAATTTAAAATGCTAAAATATAAAAAAAAAAAAATTTTAAATGGTATAATTATAGGATTTTATTTTATTTTCATTTACTAATACATTGTTCACAAAAACCTGCCAGGTAACAATGTACACACCAATACATTCTTGCATAATGATGTAACAGTTGCAATGACAACAAAGAAAGTTGATATCGTAATCACAATCACACACACGCTTTGTTCAGCACACATCGTTTGACCACCTGTCGCCTCAGCCATACAAGGCTCGCGATTACCTATAACTTATAATGTGACATCATAAATATCTAGTAATATTATAAATTAGCATCCGGACGTGGTTCTTCGATAAAATATAGTCTAAGTTAGTATGTATAGCATTACAATGGTGATATATTTCTTGAACCAGTTATTGGCATAAATCGTAAAAAAACATATATTCTATACAATATATTATGTTTACATGTCTAATTTTGTGTGTGAGTGTTAAGTTTGTTACTGCCTCACGCCGGAACTGATGGACGGATTTTGGTAAAATACAACACACATTTAGCCCATAGCCTAGATTACCATATAGGCACCTTTTATCGTCGTACTATGCGCGCAGAGCTGAAGACCAAAGCTAGTATCGTAATAAATCATTCAGACACATAATAATCATTCATTGTTTACTAGCTCATGCGCGTGGCGCCGCGCTTTTCATCAAGATCGGTTCAGTAATTTAGACGTAAAAGCGTAACAGACAGACAGATAGATTAACTTTCTCATTTTTAATATTAGTACACACTGTTGACCACCTGTCATTACAGCCATACAAGGCTAATCGCTAAGCTATAACTTATAATGTGACGTCATAACATAATGAGTCATAAATCAGGTTCACCTTAACCCGAGTTAAGCTGCCTTATATGGTGTCACCCGGCTTTAGGGCGGAGTCTAATGATCTTTCACTTTCATCATACGTTATTTTTGTTTTATATTTGATATGGCACACTCTATTTGTTTTTTTTTCTCTATTTACTAAAATATAATAATATGAGTAATTAAAATAAGGCCCAGAAATCAAATCATATATTTCCATTGACCCAAAGGGCATTTCGACACGTCAAAACAAACATTAAAATACAAAATATACAAAATTAAAATTAAACTTAACTAATTAAATGAAACTTATTAATTTTAAATATGATACAGTAAAAGATTTAAAACTACACTATATTATTAAATACGTTAAAACTAAATATAAACTAATTAAATTATGATACTTATTGCATTCTAATGATTTGACAGCTTAGATTGACTTTAATTCAACTTATAAATTTGAATTAAAATCAATCCAAGTACCAGCTCCGATGGGTATTCAACATGAGTAGAGCTGGTGAGAAACTCATGTGCACTATCTTTTCAATTTATATTTGTTTGTTTTTTTTTTTTAAATTCTATGTGTAAGTTATAGCAACCAAACCATATAGGAACGAAAATGAGAGATGTGTGTGATAAACAATCAGGATATGTTACCAAAGTTGTGGCAAAGCAAAGAGGAGTTGTGGAAATAACGAACTTGATTGTTTATTCAAACACATCTCCTCTCCGATTGATTCAACCGGGCATTTGCTTGCTTTAACTTTTCATGCTCAATCACTAAATCCCATTTTCTATTGGTTGAGTAGTGGCTAGTGTCCATCCACGACACGAGTTAACGAGATGATGTCGCAACAGTCGTACATACAGAGAGGTAAATAGCTATAGCACACGTTTCTACTGATTATGGCCTGCGATGAGGAAATCCTAGCTTTCCTTCACGGAAAACTAGATACGACCGGAAAATTTACTAGAACTATTCCTAAATAAGCGTCCGCCCACGGCTCTGCTCAAGTGGTACGTCGGAAAAAGTAGTCTGTTTGTTAAGCCAGATTATAATCTATATGTGTGTAAGGTTTCATCAAAATCGACTACGTAGTTTTTGCGTGAAAGAGTAAAAAACATGCACACCTGATTTAGTTATTCATGGGATGTATTTTTGGCCATCATATGAACGGTATTCGCGTTGCGCATAATAAAAGTCCAATGTAAAAATATTACATTGGATTTTCTTAGTATTTCATGAAAATTGGTCGTTTCTTACTTGCTCCCAAATAAAACTGCATCGAAATCGATATATAAGTCTGTAAAGTATGTGTTTCGTTGAATGCGTTAAATTGAAAAATAATTTACATTTGTCATGCATTTATCGATGATTATTAAAAAAATTAACCACAGTACCGATAAATGTAATACATTTTCAAATATATCGTAAGCTAAGCATCTGCCTGATCAATCGAGCAATAGAGGAAAGGTTAGATAGAGTGAGCAACAACGCGATTGTGCCAGATTCGAAATGCTTGCCAAGGACTAGACTGACAAAATAAAACTACCGGCAAAAGTGAAAATTTCAATATTGTAATCACAGTTAGCAAATCATGCGGTAATTATTAAAAATTACCGGTAATTATTAATATAATATATTTTTTCAATTCATTGTAACATTATACATAAGATTCATAAACGAAAACGTTAAATATTATAATATTACATTTTATTGTCAATCCGCTAGAAGAGGATTCCGCTAGAAGAGGATTCTACTAGAGGAGAAAACAGTATATAACCCGGTACACCTTCAAAATTAAAGTTCGCAAACTTTTGACCGAAAAATTGGCAGAATCATCATAATGTTTAATTCTTCATCCCCCTTCTCTTCATCCGTTATTTATATATATGTATATATTTATAAATATATATATTTTTTTGTATATTATTGACGTATTATTATGTATGTATATTAATATGTATTTAATCGATTTTCAAATCAGTGTATATTATTTTACTATTAGTTTTATCGAAACGCACCTACCTTTGTTTCTCCGCACCACCCTAGGTTGACTGTTAGAGAATGCCACTAGGCATTAAGTCCACCTATGTACCATTTTGTGTGCAAAAAGTTAAATAAATAAATAAATAAATATATAGGTACAACAGTAATGAGTTAGAATCATAATGGTTCTATTAGCGTTCCGTACATGACCATGAGTCACGAAAACGTTGTATAAATGCACTCGCTTATTATTTAGTCCGCCATTGTCTGTATGTAGGGCAGGATATAATACCTAGATATGTATAACATGGACTTGAATGTAGTGTAAAATTAAATATACCTCGTACTATGTAGATGTTTAGCGAATAAGAGTTATACCTGTACTGTATCTATTCAAATATTACAAACTAGCTTTTGCCCGCAACTTTGTCTGCGTGGAATCTGTTGTATTAAGTAGTAGCTGCTTGCGCGCTTTGACCCGCGCTCAATGTTACTGCTCCGCTCCTGCAGAGTTTAGCGTAATGGTAAATATTTAAAGACCTTTATTGAGAGTAAGACTATCAAACACAAAATTAGTTATCAAAATTTTACCCGTAGTTCTTGAAATTAGCGCTTTTAAACAAACAAATTAACTTTCGTCCTCGGTTTCGTCTGCGTGGTAGGTACATCGATAAACAGTAGCCTATGTTACGCGCCTTGTAGTCAGTTACCTGCATCTAAAATTTTATTAAAATCGGATCAGCCGTTTAGAAGATTAGCTAATATAAACAGACACAAAAAAAATCAAAGCTATGTTAGGCAAAGGTATCGTGCAAACAACTGTACCAGCTTGATTAAAGAGAGAGTTAGAGACATTGTTATCTTGTCATTAAAAAAAGACACTTAATTTTATTTATTTGTATTGTTAACAGTCTGTTAGTTTCTTCATGGCTAACGCACTAAACCAGTCTTGATTCTGAACTTTGGTGTGGAAGTAGTTAAGACCTGGAGGAGGATATATGCATGGTTTTTTTGAGAGATAGTCAAAAAATAAAACGCATTCACCAAATGAAATATTACGCAACAATGAACAAAATTCGAACGTAGTTCTGTGTGAGAACTAGAAATTATCACAAAAGGTAATTTCGCTAATTTGTTGTTTACGGATATAATTAAGGTGTTACTAAGTACAGTCGTGTTCATTCATATATTGGAAGTTTTGATCCATATTTATAGAGATAAAAAGCTGCTACCATAGCAATGCAATGTATGGATCGCGTTGCGTCGCGTCGCCCTGACGCGGACGCCCAGCTACGACAACGGGTAAGGGTCGACACACACCAAAAGAGCGGCGAAGGGCAGCGAAGCGCAGCGACCCGCTCGGTAGAGAAGGCGCGCGGATTCCCGCGACTGCTCGAGAAGTCGCTGGAATGCTCGAGAAGTCGCGGGACTCCGCGCGCCTTCTTGGGCCTGTCCGCGATGAATTCACGGGTCGCTCTCCTATGCGCAGTTCACTTTCAACAAAACTCTAGTAAACTTGTGGTTAAGCAGTGAAAATGGGTTTTTGGATTGAATTATTATTGCACATATAATTGAAGAAGAAGAGGAAGCGGCCGAAGAGATAAAGAGGAAAAGATTTATTTTTTTCATCCATTCCCATCACTTCTGTATTCGTTGCACTGCAAGGAGTGAATACGAATGCTCACGCGCAACAGACGCGCGCGGGGAGCGGGGCGAGGGGAGGGATATTGCCAGCGGCCGCTTGCGACTGCTCGAGCATTCTCGGGATTTCCCGCGACTTCTCGCGCAGTCGCACGGCTCCGTTTAGGGAATTCGCCGGAATTCCCGCGGCGCCGCGGGCATCCGCGCGACTCGTTTGAGTTTCTCTTGCGATAATAAGTATTATAGTTATGAAAATAAAGTTTAAATTCATATGACACTGAAACTGCGCTTCGTTTCGCTGCGCTTCGACGCGCTTTTGGTGTGTGTCGACCCTAAGGGGCCGTCTCAAATTGAGCAGTACGGAATAAAGAAGAGAACAAGGATATCTTTAAATAACGACATAATCTCTTCAAGAATATAGTGCAATTTGGCTCACCTCAAAGTATACAATATATATATTTCTTTAGTTACCCAAACAATTCCATTATAATCAAATTTCATTCTTATTACTCTGAATCACGATTCAAAATACTTTAAATCTATTCAGTGTGTGATGCACGTATGTCGCCATAGGGTCATCAAGCGACAAGAAGATACAATCGCCATCTAGCGTACCGCACTAACGTTTAACAGTCGGTTAAAACAGCGCGTATGCGTCTCCGCTCGCACGCGAGTCCCTTATGGAACGGGGTGCCTGATGTACCAGCCGCGCAACGGTATATACTTGTTGCCTACTACAGGCCTGTCATAGAGCATATAGTGACTGATAGCTGTTAACGCCAGTTTCACTATTTCCTGATGATGATCCTACTAGTCTATTTGGTTACTTACCTAAAATTTCATCAGCGAATTGCTACTTACATATTATTATCTTATAGTCGTTCAAAAAAAGCTCTCCGTACTTAAAGTGGTGATGTAAGTACCTCTCTACCTACCTTTACCAAATAACAGTAATTCGCATCCCACAATGGGGATCGTTCGCCGTGGGATCTTTTCCCACGAGAGCTCTTTGTTCACTTTTGATGGCTAGCTGAATGTATTTGCTACTTCTAGGAAATTCGTGGACGATAGATAGGAATATTCTGAGGATTGTTGCGTGAAACTTATATAATATGTGTGGGTGAAAGGTTTATTCCAAAACGATAAGTAGAAGCCATTCTTTTGAAGTACGACTTGTATCAGCCGAATATGCAGTCCACTAATGTTACTATTGCTAAACACATTCTATTCCGACAAATATTATAAGAAATATAAAAAGCAGTGATACGGCTATCGCTGCTTTTTATATTTGGGAGACCGTAGAACTGCGAAGACAAAGGTCTCGGCACGGCACACACCTCTGTTTAATAAATCGTTAATATTCGTCTTTTCGAAGATATGTTTGTATTTATCATATAAATTATCGCTCGCTTACGGTAAAGGAAAATATCGTGAGGAAACCTGCATGCCTGAGTATGCCTAAAAAGTGCTCGAGGATGTGTGAAGTCTACCAATCCGCACTTGGCCAGCGTGGTGGACTATGGGCTAACCCTTCTCATTATGAGAAGGGTTGCTATGCTATGCTATGCGAAGCTACAAAATGTATTCTTACTGATTTTACCGACTTCTAAAGGCAATGTATATTCTTTAGAGGAAATAATGCAATTAAAAAGAAGTCACTTTAATTAGTACGTTTTTATTATTTAACTAAAGTAAATAACTATGTACAAACCTAATCTAAAATACCGCTGCCAGTGGCCAACGTGCCCAAAATGCTGGCAGCATTGCCACGTTGTATGGCAATGCTGCTTAAATAATACCAGCATTCTGAGTGGCCTCAACTGGCGAGATCTAAAAAAATAGCACGTATAGTAAAATGCGTAAGTTTGTGAAGATGTGTGTGTGGGGGTTTTCTTCTCTTTTAAGCAAAACTACTGGGTCGATTTTGGTGGATTTTTGCACATATGTAGCTTATAGCTAGCCCGGCTATAAGCTACATATGTGCAAAAATCCACCTTATGGCGGCAACTACTTTTGTCGGCGTACCACACGGGTATTGATATAAGCCGTGGTTCAGTAAAAGTGCTTCTGTTTCGAGAAACTACTCCCACGAGTTTCTCTTTAGGATGAAGTAAAATTCCTAAACACCTTGATATTCATTTACCTCGCGTTGGACCGACGAATGACATAACATTGGCACGCATTTCATACGTAATACATTTCTTGCGCATTACTGCACTAGCGAAAACACGTATTCATGTTGTACGGAATTGTTAGCAGCCTTTGTGAACGCGCTCGTAGGACGGAATACATCGTCTGATTTTTCAAATGTCCCCAAATAATACTGAGTTTCATTGATTTTTTAAATAGTCTACTTTAAAAAAAATAATGTATCCGTAACGTTACTATTTAAACTAAGAATTTTAGTGTTTTGCATATTATTATACGAAAATATAATAAACGTGACGTCACGAAATTACGTTACACACAGTTGAGAAATTATGTGAGGCAAGAGGTGACCGTAGCTGGTTGGTTAAAACGGCTGCCCGGTGTGCAGCTGCCAGTCCCATATATTTTCAACTGTTTCTTAGTAAATATACGAGAGACTTAAAAAACCCAAAACGTTTGATTGCCGACCGCGCAAAAAAATCAAATATGACACCAAAATGACTCCTTGTCATTTCATAATGATCCGTAGAGGATGAGAGCGTGATTGAGATTTAGTTTGGGACTAGATGGCGTTGTGTGTATGTAGAGTGATATTTATTTATTTATTTTATAAAATATAATATAGGCGTGATGTACTGACATGTATTTTGTATATATATTTTAGTCTGCATTGCAGCTGTGAATGTTTTTGCTAATTTGCCGAGTTTTAACAACCACAATATTTTTTACTAGGTAGTTACAATTAATTCATTATTTTCCTACAAACAATTAACTATCTTTTCTTCCTCGTCAGGTATGGCACAAAGGCTGCTTCAAGTGCCAGGAGTGCAGCATGACCCTCAACATGCGTACCTACAAAGGATACGGCAAGCTCCCGTACTGCGAGTCGTGAGTATTGCTTCTTATTTATTTAATCATACGATGATATTTTTTTTAGCCAATGCTTACTAGTAACAGTAAAAATAGGTAAGTAGGCCAACTCCCGGCGTTTAGAAGCGCACGATACCTAAACTTGCTCGAGGCGCAGGGTTGTCACTTGTCAGATTGATATTTTAAATTACCTGTACTGAAATTATTTTTTTAATTATAAAAAACCTTTCTTTTTACAAAACAAATCATTTATTTATGTCAAGTCAAACTCAAATCATTTATTTCCATGGGCCCCAAAGGGCGCTTGAACACGTCAAAACAAACATCAACGTTTAAATAAATAAAATTAAAATAAAACTTAAGCTAATTAAATTATAATATTAATTGCAACAAAATGATTTGAATCACCGGAGCTTAGATTGATTTCAATTCAACTTTGAGGTTTGAATTAAAATCAATCCAAGTACCAGCTGAGATGGGTATTGCATCATGAGAAGAGCTGGTGAGAAACTCATGTTCACCATCTTTTCAAATAATTCATACAATTTTGTTTGTTTATTGACAATAATTGTTATGTGTAAGTTATAGCAACCAAAATATTTATAGTTCAGAGAGTACCTTAAAGAACGTTAATTCTGGGTTTGAAATAGTGTCGTTTGAACAACCATAAACTTCACAATAATATCTTTTGACTCGCGAAGACTTTTTGCAGTGCAGCGCGTAACCGTACCTAATTTTTTAAACAAACACCGACCGCTCACAGTAATGACACGGCCCGCACTACCGGTGACCGAGTGAGTGGCCGAGCGGCGTAGTGTGCGTGCGTACGCACATGAACCCGGGGCGTGGCAAGCGCTACGCGTACATACAAACGGCGCGATGTACCTTTGTTTGAAGATAACATACTTATCTATTTTTACTATGCTAGTAATTTGCAATTACAAATTACTAGTATTCTTGTCAACACCTCCAGCTAAGCTTAATTCGCTTGTGTTAGGAGTAAGTTCACGTCCGTGGTGTAATAGTCAGGATTGGAACCCACGACCTCTCGATCGTAAGACCGATGCCTTATCCAATGCGCCACGGCCGCTTTGATGACGATTGGCGATTTTGATGGGGGAGAGCTCTTGGTGGAAGCACCACCGTCTCTCTTTAGGCCCTGAAATAACTGACACACGAGGCATAACGCCGAAGTCCTTAGATGGAACGAAGCACTTGTTTTTATGTAGCCGTAGTTACTGAGGATTAGTGAGGACTATTCTCACTAACTTAATAATAATTGTTTAATAACGATCTAAGCCTGTTCATCAAAGCTCTACCACCAGTAATATGTAGTTAGCCAGAATCGCTAAATTGTATTCGGAATGCTCCAGTTTCCCTTACATTAAAATTATGCTAAAACATCATAAGCTTACACGAAAATACAGTAATTTATTCACAAGTTCAGGGTTAAACCAAATTAATTACTCAATTATATTGCGTGCTGCACGTAATATAAACATAATTAAAACTAACCCCAGAACATCGCATATTCAAATTATGTCATTAATGTAAAAATCTTATCAGATCTTACGCCTAAAAGCCTAATATTTTGTAACCGCCTAATAGTGGTGCTGGCATTACTGAGTTCCGGTTAGGTTTTAAGATCGGACCCTAAAATTACTGGCACATTGGACATAAAATCGTAGCTCTAAGATAAAGCGACGCACCTATAATCTGCTTTGTTGATTGTTGATGTCCATGGGCTGTAGTTATCAGAAAGATGCCTGTTCGCTAAACATGATGTTATTTATATTGACTCTGATTCACATTACATTATGTAGTCATTCGTGACTCTCGTTGTGAGTAACGATATAATTGTCATGACTACATGACTAACTGTTGTAAATATGTGATGTAAACATTACATCACGCTTGTCTTCCAGAAAGGTACACAATAAACAGCCTGATTGTAGGATTCAGCTACTGTACGAGCAAACCCGTACAACGCAATAGTTTTAGATGCTGACATCAACACGCAGTGAAGTGAACAAATACATACATTCGGCACAATAATCAGTAGTTGCAATCAATAGGTTCGGGCAACATCAAAACGTACCTTTCGCCGCTTGTCGGTCAATTAGCATTAGTTTTAAGTTTTTTCTATCTGACTTAAAATACATTTCTTTTATTTAACTTTTATCTTATGACTTATCATTTTGATGTACCTTCCCCGTACAAATACATTTTGATCATGTGGATGTTACTGAGGTCAGATGTAAGCTATTCTCTAAAACATAATAAGGATTAGCCTTAGCAACCGCTAAAGGTTTTGCCACATTTGACCACGACATTTTTCAGCAACTTACAACATTCTTCGTTTCACTCCGATCCTGTAGAGGCGAAGTTAGGTTTACCCGTTGTCCTACTTGAGCGACCATCGTGATGCGACGCGACGAGATCCATACATTGCACGCGATGGCACACGGTGGTTGCTATGGAAACAGAGGCGTTTGTACGGAGTCGCGTCGCACTTGTCACCAACCTAAGACGTCCCCCACAGTAAAGGTTCCGGTCGGAAGCAAGCGTCAGCGTTAACGCCCGGCGTAATTTCATATAAAAATATGTTAACATACGCCGGGTATTAACGATGACGCTTGCTTCCAACCGGAAGCTTGTACGCGATCCTCGGGCGTGTGATTGACACAAGCGCCGCGTGCCCGCTGCGAGCACGCTGCGTCTGCGTCGCGTGTTGCCGCCGTGTAACTCACACGCCCGAGGAACGCGCACACCAAATGTGGGGTCAGCCTAAGACAACGGCTTAAGATAACCACAGCTATCAATAACAGCAATTACAAAGGTGTACAAACTCTCGCGGCGGTGGAGCGTGACATCTGTATAAAACGTGTACAATAAAAGTGTGAGTCGAATTCACACGGACGGTTCTGTACTATTGAAATTACTGGCACGGAAAACATGGCATTTTTCATAGCATATTCATGGAGTGTGGTATCCAGCACCCCGTTTGATTTTTTAGGGTAACGTAACCCTACTACTAAGAATTCGTTGTCCGTCTGTCACCAGGTTGTATCTCATGAACCGCGATAACTAGACAGTTAATTTTCACAGATGATGTTGTTTAAAAAGCGAATAAAATAAATATATAAATATTCTACAACTTACATGTTTTTTTTGCCATTTTATGGATAATGGTACGGAACTGTCCAGTTTTTTTTTATTAAAGTTTTATTATCAAATTCGTTGCTTTCAGAAATATAAGTACGTTAAGTACGTACTTATATTTTTGAAAGCAAAAAACATTATCTACAAGATTCAGTCCTAGGAGTCCTTATTACGAACAGACATCCGTTTCTAGTCTCTTCGCATTGACCAAATTGATTCAATAATATACAAGGTAATTCTTCTACAAACAACAAAGATTTGTTAATGGTGTCCCATAACAAATGTCTGCACGTGTAGTGTAGTGGTTTAAGCGGTCGCCTCACCGCTCTCCACTACACTGGTATTGTCGGTTCGATCCCCACATGGGACAAATCTCTGTGTGATTCGCAAAGATTTGTTCTGAGACTGGGTGTGCTTGTGTGAGTAAATGTGTGTATTTGGCCTTGTTTTTTGGAACAATGTATATCGTAATTGCTTCTGGCGTTCTATCTGATGTAAAAAAATCTAAAACCAAAATATTATTAAATTATTAATAATCTTTTTCCGTACGGAACCCTAAAAAGATAGCTGTATAAAAACGCCGACGTCCGCGATGTGCGCAGTAAAAGTGTGGACAATTACTAGCTTTCATTCAAACAACACGCAAACTGTAATTAAATACATTTTATGATTTATTAGTGTTATTAACTCTTCATGATATTCATTAGTACTACTAATTACTATTATTATAACCTATTCATTAAACAATTATGCTTTGTCTATTGTTAAGTGTCTTGCTGAATCGAAGTCTATCACTGTGAGGTCTCGGGTTCGATGCCCGTGTGTTGTTTCAGCCTTTTCAGTCAGGAAATTATTAATAGACAATAGAAAATATAGACAATATATTTATTTTCTCACCACAACAAAAATTAAATACAGAAAGTCGTTTGCTAAGATACAAGTACAGTAATAGCACGGAGTCTGAAAATGATGCCCGAGAGAACCGAGGAATCACCATTGGAACTGAAAACTATTGAGAGTATGTATAAATTTTAAAGTAGACTTAAAATACTATTACTGGAAAAGGCTTATTACACTATAGATGAATTCGGCAATGATTAAATGAATGAATGAGTATTATGGGTGAAAGAGGAACCAAATTTAGAGATAGGTTGCGTACCGACACCTCTAATAATAATAATTATGATAATTAATTGAATGTTATTGAAACAATTGAATTCTTCTGACATGCCATGGATTGAATGTTATAATTTGTTTTAGTTTTTATTTTTTATTTTAATGACATTTATTAATTTATTCTATGATTTATTATTTGATTTGTTTGTATTCTTCTGACATGGTATTTGATTGAATGTTATAATTTGTTTTAGTTTCTTTTTTTTTAATGACATTGATTTTTCTATTCTATGATTTGTTATCTTTATTGTGTTTTTTTATATTATTGCCGGGTACCTCAAATTTTCGACACAAATGTATTTTTGTTTTGAAATAAATAAATGAAATGAAATAAAAAAAGTATCGTTTGGCCTCATACTGGGCTTTGGACGTCTAATGGCAGTCGCTCCACGTAAGATACTGATAAACAGCTAAATTCATCCGTAAGACTAGAAGCCGATCCCAATGTAATTCGGAATGGGCTCGGATAATGAAACTGCAATTAGCCAACCTCCCCGCCGTATTACATGGCTTCTCATCATAACGGTGAACTGGGGGCCTACCAATTTTGACGACCGGATGGCGGAGTGAGTATACACCTGCCTGCGACGCTGAGGTCGCGGGTTCGATTCCAGCTCAAGATAAATCTTTGTGTTCATGAACATGGAGGTTTGTCTTGGTCTGGGTGTTTCTATTTACCTATAATAAGTAAGTACATACATATATACAAAAGAAATGTATAATGTATTAGTGTCAGTTATTCTAGTACCCATAATACAAGCTCTGCTTAGTTTGGGACTAGGTGGCGTTGCGTGTATGTTGTGTGATATTTATTTATTATACTTCAACGCCTAGGTTTATAGAAAATTGATCTCTCCTGCATTATAATAATTCAATCAGACTTCAGACAAGTGAGAAGTATAATACCTTACCTACCTCATTTACATTCTTCATTATTTTCCTTCCTTCCTCAACCACAAGGAAATCCTCAGTGAACCAGACGATCCAATTAATGAATACGTTTAATTTAAATCAAGTAATAGATGCGGGTCGGGCAGTTACTCTGATTGTATTATTTCCATCGTTGAAGAGCTTTTGTGAGCGGACTCGAGGGCGACAGCACCACCGTCTTACCTTTAACCTGACGCCAAATAGTAGTGCTAGCATTACTGTGTTTCGGTTTGGTGGTGGGCATGCTTAAACGCAAATATGCATAGTTAGTCCAGGCAAGCACCAGTTACAGAATAGCTGAATCGTTTGTCTTGGTATGGGCATGAGATGAGGAGGAATGAAAGTCATGTTATTAAGAGAGAGCTCAGTTTATATGTCGATGGATGGACAGGCAGAGTTAGGCAGAAGGAAATATTGGAATGCATGAAAGAAATATATATTTTTTTTATACTACGGCCACAGCGGACGAACGTGTAGTCCACCTGATGGTAAGTGGAGTACAGCCCATGGACATCAACAATCCACAAAAGCAGATTATAGATGCGTCGCTGCAGCTGAGGTCTACGGTGTTATGCCTCATGTGCCAGTAATTTCAGGGCCTGATCTCACCACCAAACCGGCACACAGTAATGGAAGCACTACTATGCTATGCAGCCGCCCTCGAGCTCATTCACAAGAGCTCTACCACCAGAGTGTAAGAGAGTGATAACGGCTAAAAGAGGAGAATGGAGGCAATAGCCGTTTTGTGCAGAGCCCCAAATAATGGGGGATAAGGGCAGGAACAAGAAGATTTCTCGGAGGTGTGAGATACTTACGACGCAACTGCAATCTTTTGCGGGTTCTGGAGCTTTTGAATATTCAGGGGCTGTAGAAATGCCAAATGTCAGCCTTATGGAATTTAACGGATATGTTCAAAGGATATGTTCAAATTTTATAATATTGAAATTTTTCATTTTTACTGTTGTTTATTTTGTCAATCTAGTCCTTGGAAAGAATTTCGATTGAGGCCGAATTATCACCGGTAATTATTAATAACTTTCAATTTATCACATTCACCGTAACATGTATACGATGATTGACATAGATTGACATAATGTATATTCAGTGAACTTTCGTTATAAAACACTTATTTCGGGCTTACAATTTTTTGTTGACTTTATTATTTTGTAACTCTTACAACGAATAAATCGGACAAAAAACTCAACTGTGCAGGTTATTCTTGTTGGCAATTGGGCCCGTTAAATAACGTAAACGAACTTATAAATATGTTGTTGTAATAGCTTATGTAAGAATAGTTTAACCTAAATACTCGCCAAACAGTTCTTACACTGTTTTACAAAATAATGAAAATTCGTCGCTTCTTTAAAGAATAACAAAACCGCCTTCTGCGCCATTTTCATCTATCTCAGGCTCAGATAGCGTATTCGATTCGACTAATCTGATAGATTAAAACGTCGAATTCTGTATCAGGTTCACTGGCAGTTAATTATCAGGAACAGATGAATCTCGGCAAGTTTTTCATTCTTGCTCGTGCGTATGTAACATTTGTTGTATGGATTTCTTTAATGATGTTATTAGTTACCTATTACACCAAAAGCGATTAAGGAGGAACAATTGCTTGGCTGTTTGCCATACAAAAGTAACCCGGGTTTAACTATAGTTTTTATCTATTTTTATAGGCAAATCATTTCTAAAACACTAAATTGCATGTTTATAGCGACAGCTTTTTCAAAATTATTGTTTAAATTTTCAGTTTTATGTAACTTAATTAATAATTAAAGCAATTTCGACAAAATTGCCACGAACAAATGTGCAATTCAGTGTTTAAGATATGATTTGTCTACAAAAATAGATGAGAACTTTGTAATATATGTAAAGTTAAATATACCATATTACGTTAGTATAAAAACATGGCGCTCGGGAGTCTATCCTTAAAGTCGTCAAGCCGGTCCGTTGAAATGATATAATTCAAACAAATTTTTTAATTTTTCAATTGACGACTATTTTACAAGTTTATTTAATAAAACCCCTGTCGTTTTGCAGACACGTACCAAAAGCGAAGCACACGACCATGGCCGAGACGCCGGAGCTGAAGCGAATAGCCGAGAACACGAAGATACAGAGCAACGTCAAATATCACGCCGACTTCGAGAGGAGCAAAGGGAAATTCACACAGGTAAGGGAACGTACCTATACTGCGTGACCCATTATCTATCGGTTTTAGAGTACCGTAAACCTACCAGGAACCCTTATAGTTTACCATGTCGGCACAGCGACGAAACGTTTAGTTCTAGAAGGCTGATATGTTATCTATGTCAAGAAAGTGGTAGAATAAAATCATTAAAATGTATTTTTTTCGGGTAACCTCCCCTACATATAAAGGGGAGATGATTTTCTTTTGCCCATAGTGTGGGGGAATTCTTAATTCTTTATTGTAAACTAAATGAAACAATACAATAATATTAGGTACAATTTTAAATTATTGTACAAAGGCGAGCTAAACCACTAAAATGGGTTTTCTTCCAGCAAACCTTTAAGTGATAGAGGAAAGAGATACTTTTTGCGGGTAAATTGAAATGTATAACAAAGCAAAAATTATAGAGAAGAAAATAAACTACCTAAGACTACATACATAATATCATGCCTATTCTAAACTGAGTGTATACTAATATGTATACAATAATACACACCTACATAAACGGTACAGTCTTTAGATAGTTCTTTTGTTGGAAGTTGGAAAGACAGGTTTATCTATCGATTTAGGGATCCGTTTGCAAGATAATTTACTTTTAAGAGCAAACATTTGTACGAGTAGGGCTTCCCGCTCCTCACAAAGCTGCGTTAGCTTGAAAATCTAAAAAAAAACATGGTGGCGGCTTCGTTAACTTAATTAGTTGAAGAATGTTTGGGGTCCAGGGTGTAAAATACAGTTAGAATATTTCGTAGAAAGAACAAAAACCTTTGAAAATAATGAATTGTATGCAGTTGTTAATGTTTAATATAGATATAAAACCTGTTTTGAGTCCATTATTAATACGAATACGATGTTATACAGTTATTCGGGGTCCTATTTGCTACTAAATGGCAGCAGATAGCTCGATAGCAAAAGCTTTATAACCAATGAAGCATTTCCCTCTTTGCCTTGCCTTTAGAGCAATAATGTTAATTGCACGATAGTTTCCCACGTTACAATTACTGCAGCGCGTTGGCCGTGACACATGACTCGGAAAATTGCATCGACGGAGAGCAAATGCACTAACTAGTTTGTTTCGAATTATAATATAGAAAATGAGACGCCTCTAGATATTAATATATTTAAAAGGTAGCTGATGTTGCCCTAAAGGTCTAAAGTTGAATAATAGCTGTTGTGCTATTATTACCAGTTTTTTTTTTAAATCAATTATTTGACGTTGTCATAATATATTATTCTCTTTATTTATTATTTTTATTTTATTATTTATTAAAACTTTTGCACATTTATAAGTACAGAGGCGGACTTAATGCCTAGTGGCATTTTCTAACAGTCAACCTTGGGTGGTGCAGAGAAAAGCAAGGGTAGGTGCAATATGAGCAAAGAACTGAAGTGTTTATAGTATTGATGTGAATATATATATATTTGGGCGAAACGAGTACAAATCAACACATAAAATACATACAAGGTACATAGATATACAAAATGTTATAAAATATATAATGAAATATACTTATTACATACGTGAATAAATACAATAGTATAATACATAAACAAGAAATATATATAGAAGATGATAAAAGCTGAATTTAACTCATTACGATGATTCTGCCAATTGGTCGGTTAGTAGTTTGCGCACTTTAACTTTATAATGGGCATAAAACAATGTTTCTACTCACCTAAAAATAAATGACTTAAAAGCTAAAGTAAATATCTATGTTTATCTAAAAGATCGCTGCCAGTGGGCAACGTGCCCAAAATGCTGGCAGCATTGCCACGTTGTATGGCAATGCTTAATTTCTGGGCTAAATAAATACATACCAGCATTCTGAGAACGTCTGGCCGCATTAATAAATTTATGTCAACTAGATAGATAGATAGATAGAAAAAACTTTATTGGTACATAATTTCACATAAAAATCTTAAGAGATAACAAAACTAATACTTTCGTAAGTATCTATGTAATCAAATTGATAATGATTGTTTATTGTTTTTTTTGATTTCTTTTATTTTTTATGTGAGATTTATAAAATATTTTTTTTCATTCATATACACGATGAAAAGGACTGGCCAAAAGGAGTGATGTTACTAATTGATATGTATTTTATGAGCATTAAATATTTATTATTAAATGTTTGGCGAGGTTCTTCACATTATTTATTTTTATTTTTAATTTGTACGTTGGTTTATTTTACGAATGCAAGCTAATGACCTGAGTTGTGAGTTATCGGGTTCCCTTGAGTTTTTCCGTCTGATTTCCATTATTTATCAAAGGATTTCCGTTAAGTTACAATGTGCTCACAGTGGAGGGTGTGATATATTACTGCCACACCTACAAATAATATATATAGTCGCGATTGTTCAAAGAATATTTAACGTTTCAGGTGGCTGACGATCCAGAGACTCTTCGAATCAAAGCGAACACGAAGATCATCAGTAACGTGGCGTACCACGGCGACCTCGAGAAGAAGGCGCAGATGGAGAAACAGCGCCAGATCAACGAGAACGGAGAAATTGTCGGTCAGTATTCAATTCAGTGAATATGGCGTTCAATGCGGTGAATATTGTGTTTAACTTGGTGAATATCAGGTTCTGCTACCTTGTTTAATTTCAATGGCTCTCACGTGAGAGCCATTGAAATTAAACAAGTGACTGACTGAATTTAAGGTTTACAATTTTCTTTAGACCTTTCTCGTTTAAATACTTGAAAGCTTGATTGAAGTTAAATAATATAGGTCACTGAATACTGTGTTCAGTTGGCTGAGTATGGTATTCAACTTGATGAATACTGTATTAATTTTGGTGAATGTTTTTTGTGTGTTGGTGATGTGATATGTTCGCACTAGTGGAATCAATCTTGATAATGTTACATTACTTCTGTATTTATAATTTTAACTAAGGATAAAATTAGAACTTCTATTTATAACAAGTGCAAAATATTTTTATTAGAACTGACGTGTGTTTGTAACAATATCCAAATTATGAAATATGGGTGTTACTCACGTAATGTTGGTCTATTTAATCGACCGCGGTTTCGGTTCACACCGCTGCCTGCAGTGCAAGACTAGCTGTGTCACAGCTAGACGTGTCGCACTCCTTTGAAGATGCCTAAAAGTATAGGCAAAACCGCGAACTTTTTCAATCCCTTCTGTGCCAGCGGCATATGTAAATATATACCTTAGCTAGACGAACCTTACTTGGTTTTAGCGCCACCAGTGTGATGAGTGATAACGATAAGTCACTTAAACACACAGCGTTTGAGTTTAGACCAACTCGTTAATGTCGCTATACGACGCATTTTTTTCATCAAATATTTGTAATATTTAAAAGCAAAGTTCTCATCCTTAATATTGTTTCAAAGTGCAAAATACAATATTCAAAGTACAAAAATATACCTTTTTTAGTTCCTATTTCTTACATGTGTAGGGAAATATATTTCTTATATTAATTTAATTGATGATTTCATTGAGTCTTTGTTTATTACAAATGTGGTAGTTTCAACAGTCTATTCAAAGCACTGTATTGTAAATTATTATGTCAGTACACGTCTGGTATGTCCACATTGCCGAGATAACTATGCAATGTTTGTTTTTGACTTATTCTCTGTCTGGTAATTTAGACAATTAGTTTCTATATTATAGACCAAGATTTACCAAGTGGTAAAACATATCGAAGATAGTGGGTAAGGAGGTAGAGAGAACTGGAAATGTTTCGGGGAGACCTTGCCCAGCCGTGGGACAATGCAGTCTAACAAAAAAAAAAACTGATTTGCATTTACCGAATAATAGTTATTTATGGTACAAGTGAGAAAAAGTTTATATTTCTGTTGTGAGTGCCAATTTTAAATCTTGAGCTTGCGAAGTAGTCTTAAATTGAATCACGAGCATAGCGAGTGATTCTAATAAAGACTACTTCGCAACCGAAAGATTTTAAGAGGTCACGAACTGGAAATTAAATTTTTCTCAAGCGTTACAATACAAAACTTTTCACCTCTTCCAGTGAGAA
The DNA here is from genome assembly GCA_905147285.1 of Hypena proboscidalis. Taxonomy (NCBI): domain Eukaryota; kingdom Metazoa; phylum Arthropoda; class Insecta; order Lepidoptera; family Erebidae; genus Hypena; species Hypena proboscidalis. The sequence goes on from LR990153.1 coordinate 408,076, forward strand.
AATATTAAGATTTAAATAAACTCGTACTTGATTGTTTAACCTGAAATAATTCCATTAAATACGACAGTAATACCGATTCATAATGCGTTTTAGGGCCTGTTGAGTCGCCACTAATTAAATATGTCGTACGCTTTCAAATACTTTTCACGTGAATTTTCTGGTAAAAAAGCAAACTTCTGTGTTAGAAGCAAGTTGTCGCAACTCTTTCGGAGTTCCACAAAGTTCTTCATCACTGGATTCACTATTTTTTTGTTAAAAAGTTCCAGTAAACAATTAAACATATACTGAAAAGAATTTATAGTTGCCCGCGATGAATGACACAGACACAGATTTTTTTTTTTTAAGCGTCCGTTCAGAAATTCGTTCCGTAACATTTATTCATAGAGTCTAATATTAAGTACCCGATTTTAATTAATTTAATGATTAATCACGAATATAAAACCATGAAAATACTAAATAAGCGTGTATTTATATAATTTAAAATAATTAAAACGTATCGTTTGTAGTTTTTAAATAAAATTGATGTCAATGTTTATCACTAACCTACATGGTGGCTGTTTAGTTTTTTTTTTGCGCCTATTCATTGGAAGGATTTAGTGTTTCGAAATTTGAATCACTTTGCCTCACTAGTGAGTAAAAACGGTTTTTACTCACTGAATTCTGGCAAGCAAACGATCTTTTTCGTGCTGGTGTGGTGAAAAATGTATTTATTACTGTTAATTTTATCATAATAAGTACGATATCTGATCTTAAAAGGGTGTTGACGTCCGTGTTAGTGTTTTCATATTTATCTTGTAGAAAGTATTTGTTTTTGATTAACTTTGCTTATTATTAGTAGATTGTCACGTAAGTAGTGCACGAAACCGGCGAGCATGTATACAGAGATTAATGAATGTTGAGGAAGCGAAAGAGGTTTGTAAGGAGCGAAGCGCACGGCGTTCTATCGTTTCTGCCTACCCCCGTGGAATAAAGGTGTGAGTTCATGTATGTCTGTATGTACGTTTTGTTAATATTTCTGATATACTTTATCCAGATTGATTCCACTCATCTAAATGTCTCACAGTGTGCACATTCAATCATTGCGTTTGATGTTGGTGTGAGGCCATGTCAACATTTGTTGCTAACTATCATACATCTATGCTGATCAGAACAAAATGGTCTTATTCTCATTGAGAAACTGTTTTAAAATCTGGTATTATTAAAAGTTATGTTAAATTAAAAATAATTAATTAGATAGATTACACAATAAGCCCCTATTTCACAGGTGTTGATAAACCTTATTGGTACGATAGCATATAACACACATGAATGCAAGTGACAGCTGTGTTCTTTTTTCAAGTGTAACTTGTGCCACTTTTAAATTCGGTCAGGATATATTTTATGGGTTGGATAAGACCTAACCGGAACCTCAATAACTGTCTTAATAAAATAATTTAATTAACAAGTTTAAAAAAACTAATCATGTTTGTTATGGTTACAGCGAAATTAAATATTAACGATATTAGTAAATTAAGATATTAATGAATAACAATGCTCATATTTAATTAAAATATTAAGTTAAAATGTTGTTTTATTGGTCTTAAATATTTTAATAATACACTTTGGGCACTATCATAAAAAAAATATACTTTCGAAAATCTAGTACCTTAAAAATACCGACCATTTTATCTTATCATCCCCACGTTATTAATCACAATTGTCATCACCATCTAGAGCTACCATCCGACAATTACCACCAGCAAATCGACAACTACGCGACCGAAATGTTGCCACCCAGCGTGCCACCGCCGCACTTGCCACCTAAGAACCATTACCAGACGCCGACCACGCAATACCAGGCCCCACCGCCTGTTGTTCAACAACAACAACAACCAACACAACAACAACATCAACAACCACAACAACATCATCATCATCAACAACAACCACAGCAACAGCAGCCGTCGGGACATAATAGATATCAACAACAACAACACCAACAACAACAACAGCAACAGCAAGATTACTACAAAAAGGAGGACTACCAATACGAACAACAGTATTATCAACAGAATCAGAGCTACCAACAGAATCAAGGGTACCAACAGCCTCAAAACTATCAACAGCCTCAGGCCTACCAACATAATCAGAGCTACCAACCTCAGCAACAGAATCAGGTGTACCAACCGCCGCAGAACTACCAACCTCCACAGCAAAGCTATCCGCAGTACCAACAGAATTACCAACAGCAGGTTGCCCAACCGAAGATTGGTAGGATTCAGGACTATGACCCCCTGATGGACCCCCCTAGGGCTCCCCCGAACACTCAGAGGGCGTCTGCGACCGTTATCTACAACAGTAGTGAGGGGAAACGAGGTTTGTACTTGACGTTTTTAATTACACAGATGAATAAACTTGGGAAGAATTTGTTTGAAATCATTGACTCAAATACCTTAGTTAAAATTAGTTTTAAAGAGCGCCATCACTCATGACTAAGGGTAATAGCCAGAATTAAATGTTATATTCTAATAGGATGACGAATCAAATTGAATCGCGGCGCTGATCCGCCATGAGTGATGGCGTTTATAAAAAGCTTTAAAAGTTGATTTATCTGTGAACAGTTGAAATATTATGTTATTTGTGTGCTAACTTATCATTTCTATGTTCCATCGGTTTGTGGATCATGACACAATACATGCTATGGTGATGTGAAGAATATACTAAATTCCACTGCTTTTATCGATTTTTGGTGTTAAATAAGTTTATCCATGATAATTTTGATGTCTTTAAAATAACACAATACCCAAATCTTTTTTTTAATCTTTGTCTTATACCGATGTTGATAGTAAATTACTTTTAAAAAGAAAACCTTCGATTATATTGAAATTCTATAATATTATGTTTTTGTGATACTCGATTTAACTTATGTATCAAATTCAAATTCAAATAATTTATTTCCATGGGCCCAAGGGGCGCTTGAACACGTCAAAAAAAACATCAAAATACAAAAAATATAAAATTTAAAACAAAACTTAACTAATTAAATTATAATACTTATTGCAAATAAAATTATTTGACCCAGAGCTTATTAAAGGCTATATTATATCATGATAGTACTATCATGATTGTAATACAATATCTAAACCGTGTACAACTTAACTTTTTATTATTATTATTATTATTAACTTATTGTAGCATCCCAGCAACCTCAGCAATCTCAGCAACAACAGCAGAGCCGTCAGATCGGGCGCGTCACGGACCTCGACCCCATGGCCAACGAGGTGCCGCGGCCGGCCAACCATCAGAACCAGGTAATTTCATTAATTTATATACTCATTTTACAAAAAAATATGGGCATTAATCTATAAAAGTAAGAAATACTTGAATAATATTCAATGTCTCAGCTCATCTGGGTATAATTTGAAAGGGTACAGTAAACGGCCTTAAGGTCTTTATTTAAAGAATTATCTCCGTACTTTTAACCGTTGAGGAGTTACTTTCCGGCATCAGCTCAGCAACATGAAATGCTAACTGCTAGATGCAAATATCCCAGTAGTTTTAGGTGAAACAGGAAAAACAATATTTAAATTATTAAAATTTCCCTCAATTTCTCTAGGATTTCATCATCAAATCGCGTAACCTGATGAGACCACATGACAAGTATAATCTTTTAGACAAAAAGATTTCAAATCGATCCAGACGTCTTCGAGTAATCAGCGAACAAATATAACAAAAAATATAATCGAATTACAAACCTCCTAAATAAATCCTTTTTTATGAAGTCGGTTAAACAACACCCACATGGAGGATTCACGTATATCATTTGTGCCTCTCAACTATTTTTTTAGTAATTTTTCTTAAGTTTAGCTGTTAAATGTTATAAAAATAATCAATAAGAAGTTAATATACAATAACATGAATAGTCTTTATAGATAGAATCAAACCTCTAGACAGTAGTGAATTCGGCTGCATATAGCCATTCGATCAATCAACAATACCCGTGACATTTTAACCGACTTCCCAAAAAGGAGGAGGTTCTCAATTCGGCCGGTATGTTTTTTTTTTCTATGTATGTACATCGATTACGCCGCGGTTAATGGACGGATTCGCGTGATTCTTTTTTTGTTCGACACGAAATGGCTACCAGGTGGTCCCATGAAAATTTCTTTCAGTTTAGTCTAGTAGTTTTTAGTTTATAAGCATTATTGTTATTTGGTATTTACCCTGTCGTTCGTCCGTGCCGCAGCGCGTGTTCATCGCCATGTACGACTACGAGGCCAGCGACAGCGACGAGGTGTCGTTCCGCGAGGGCGACCGCATCTGCCTGCTGGCCAGCGTGGACGCGGGCTGGATGACGGGCCGCGTGGCGCGCACCGGCCGCGCCGGCATGCTGCCCGCCAACTACGTGGAGCCCGCGCCGGAGCACTGAGCGACAACACGCCACGCACCCCACGCACCCCACGGAGCGGAAAGGCGCGGATTTAAAGGCTCACGTACACATTTCCGTAACTTATGAATCCAATTTTATGAACAATTTATTACACTTGTTTTTACATAATTGGTAGTGTTTACATACAACTGATTCTAAAATTGGATTCATTTGGTGATTCGATATAAAATGAATGTGTGCGTTTGCCATTATAGCACTCTTTATTACTGTAAGAGCTCAAAAGTAAAAGATTAATAGCAAATACATACATTATTGTGTCGTGTCATGTTCCGACATTCCATTCAAATGCACGTTGTGGTGTGACACGACACGTAAGTGTGTTATTGACTTTAATTTTGACTCCACTCCTTAAGTGGCTTATTATAAAGCTTCTAATTTAAACATATCTAGGAGTAGGTTTTTAATTAAATCTGAACATAAAGAACTATACAATTCGTGCCTTTTCGATCATTAAACTAGAACGAAAGCAAAACAATAAATTGTGCATGCCACAAAATATCATACTAAAGGTTGTGTCTTACTAACGAGTAGTAACTACCAGAAAAAGGCTGTATCTTAAGGGTGCCGTCACACCAAACAATCGATACCATCTATCGACGTTAATCGATTGGTGTAGTATAAGTAAAATTAAACATCACATCTAGGCGGTAGTCGGCACCGTATTCGAGCATGGCCGATCCCGACTTGTTATATTTCATGTACTAGATGTTTGATTGTATGTATATCTTCACTTTACCGACAGATATTACGGTGTCGCAGAAACTGTCGATCGTGATCGACTAATCAATTCTATCATTGATCGATTCGTAGATAGGTGTGATAGCACCCTTAATCTGCCATATTAAGTCACATTAAATAAAACGCTGAGGTCTTAATATATGCCTAACATTACTACATATTTGTAGAATATAATATACAATATATACATTATATATTTTTGTACTTGAATCGATTGTGTATACATTAGTGACGTCACAAATGCACGCCCTGTAATAAATGGTGCTCGAATGATGAAACAAATCCCATCACGCGGACTGCATGCTCGTTTACTACGAACCTTTACTTCAGTCAAAGAAACAATCAATTTCGTGAATATTTTTACTGAAACTGATGTTTGTGACATTATTCAAATTATTAAATACAAGTGTTACTCTATTAATGTTGGTCTATTTAGTCGACCGTGGTTTCACCAATACATACGTAGGCATTATCAAGAGAGTGCGACACGTCGCGCCTGAGTCGTAGCTAGTCTTGCACTCATATGTAATGCCTGCATAATGGATAGGTGAAACTGCGGTCCACTAAATAGACCAACATAACGTGAGTTACACCATTTTTCATAATTTGAATAATTTAGTGATTTTTGAAAACCCAACCGTCTGTCTCTGCCTACCCCCATGGGATAAAGGCGTCATTGTATGTATGTAATTTAGATTGTATTAACAGTTTTTTAACAGATTTAATTATTCGACAACTTAATTTAAATACATGGAAAGAGAAATTAATAGTGCGATTTGTAAAAACATAAATGTATCTCGTTCCTTTGGCTCTAGTATAGTGTAAGAAATGGCTGGACCAGTTTAAATATACCTTGGCGTTGTGGTCGCGCGTGTGTGCAATCTAGATGGACTACAATGTTAGGCTGCCATCAAAATGTAGGGACAGTGGCGCCCTCTACTCCGAGCTCGTTCACAACGGCTCTATCACATCAAATGTATACGCAATCAAATTCCAAACATAGCTTTTAAAATTGCCACTAGCATTACAATTTGTAAAGATTTTATATTATTATGTATAAATATAAAATGTACTTGCGAAATCTATTTATATGAAAAATATATTGTTTTTACTTCTCGACAAAATTAATAATACTCATTTTAGCATTGTTTTGTCAAGAAGCGAGGACTGTTTTAATTTTTAACTGTGAAGAGTTAATTTTATTGCACGTAACACATCATCACGACTGTACCCATAAAGGTATGACAGAAATTTCTCCAGTTATTTTGAAGTTCCCATGTGATCACATGTAGAAATTAAATTTATTTTGATAGAAATAACTAATACCTTGTCCATTCGTTTGCTTTCACTGCGACAACTGTGGCTAAGAAATCTGCTTTTCGCCCTGTACTAGATGAAGTAACCGTGGGTTATTTTCTTTTTGACAGCTAACGTTTGTGTATTACCGTTTTTTTTTCGGCATAATATTCTATAGGAATGCTGTTCTTAATTGGCGGGCATCACTTTTTAATGATGACCGTGTGTCATAACAATACCCACATACTATAAATCAGGTCTAGAAATAAGATTAAATCAATCATAGTATGTAAAAAAAAATAATTTGTCTTTATAAAAAAGAAAAAAAAACTAATCTATAATTAATTACTTGATTTGAAGAGAAATTAAGTCGAAATTTTGTAACTTCAAATGAAACATTCCATCAGCGGCTAACTTCAAAAGCGTTAAGATCTCTAACTTTACCTAACAAAAGATAACGAAACGGTTGGACAAGGTATAGCTATCAAATATTAATTTACTTTAACACTATTCCATCAGTCGTCGGTCGATGGCAGAATGGCAGAGAAGTCGATGTGATTCGATTATATATTTTTAAGAAAAACTGTCAATTATTCTATCAATTAAACGATTTGTTAAATAACACCTGAAGGAATAGGCCTAATTGAGACAACGTAATTTGCCTGCGTTTTTTATTAAATATTTTTTTTTAAATATGAACTGAATAACTTTGCATTCCTAAATTATCAGCATTCAATTATTTTTTAAAACCAAAACCTTGAGCATTTTATGTCCATTCCGTTTTTTAATTAATTAATAATTAACTATTGCTTTTTAAGTATTTATCTTTTATGTAAGATGTGTCGAACATCGTTCTTATTCACTCAAATTTAATATTTAAAATAGATACAAATATAAAAATAATTTAATTTCACACTATGGCAAAAATTAAAAATGTCATTATATCTGGTATAAAAGCACAAAAACCTTATAACTTAAAACTATGTTCGACACAAAACTGAAATATTTGCTATAATTTTAGATTTATCATTAATTTAACGACTAACGCACACAAACAGTTTTATTTAAAAAAAAAACATGTTTGTATGTGAAAGTCTTAGTACCTGGATACCCGCTAGAGGGCAGGACGTTGTAAATACACTATATTAATTGATTAAATAAGTATATTATGTACTGTACACATACCAGCATAATAAAGGCACTGGTTTAACAATATGTATTATGTACTCATTCCATTTTATCTGACTAAAGATGTTTGTTTATCCGATACAACTACAAAAAGCTGTACTTCGTTTGAAAAACGACATGTATGCGATAGGACTGTCTGCAAAGAACCAAACACCTATCAAAGATTTAAATGATCACTAAAGCTCTACTTCTAAGTCTATCTAAGTTGCGGTAATAAGGCCATAATGCCTTCAAAATTCTTACAATATCCCGTTTGGAATGTTCACAAAGATCTTACCTGTGTTAAATATTGAAATGCTAGCCAGAAATTCCATTTTCCAACCGCTTTTAAAAATTTGAGACTATTTACAAAAATTATTCAAGCACTTTCAAGGAAAGGGTTTCTGCTATGCTTATTTTAGAACAATATATGGGAACTGGAACATATTTATTGTCAGGTGGCCATTTAAATTTGCAAAAAATCTGCATAAGTTATACTCAATGGACCCCTTACCACCTTCCAGATCAGACTTCCTTACCAGATCTTCAAAGAGAAGCAACCTTTAATAGTTTGGTCATGTCACAAAATCTTTCTGCCATCTTTTAAAGGCTCACAAAAAATCTTCCTGTATGTCTATTGCGGGAAAAACAGTAAAAAATGTTCTGTCATTTTTATTAGGACACACCGAAATCGATCGATCGTCGAGCGCTCTTATTGGCTCTTTAAACATCAAATGTATTGATCGACGTTGATCAGCTTCGATGTCTATCGTGTTACACATTACGTAAAGCGTCTATGATTTTTGTGGTTAACATACAACAAGCTATATTTATACAATAAAACTCTGTATATTTGTGCATATAGCAATAGTAGTAATATGTAATCGTGTATCTGCATTGTTTATCTACTGGTGTATGCGACATAGCGACATTTAGCAATATTTTTAAATGAATAAAAAAACATTTCGAAAATAAAGAAATCGGCGGGAGTCAGTCAGAATCAGTGGTTTCAATAAATGTCGCTATGTAGCCACCCTGTAAAAGTACTGAACGTCTTAACCATCACAAACGCTATGTAAGACAGTATTAAGTAACAGTGCCTTGTAATATTGAATACATTTTATAAGCTATTTACTTTGTTTTATTTCGTACTCCTCAAATCGAGTTGAAGGGTGTATCCACCATTATTTCCCCTGATTTGCCCAATTTTGTTGGGATTGCTTCTAATAAAGAATAAGAGCGGCTGTGGCGCAATGGATAAGGCATCGGTCTTACATTACATTGAGACGTCAAGGGTTCGAATCCTGGCCATTACACCACAGACGACTCGTGTTGTGAGAAATAAATACTTATTATTATTGTTGGTTACGGTTTCGTATCTCGGGACTATGGAGTCCCGGACCTTTGGAAGGCATGCGTGGGGCCGAAGCCAACAGCGCAGAGGCCTGATTAACCATTTTCTCTAAATGTAGTGGGACACAAACCGACGACTCCCTGTTTACACTATTGAAATGCACCCAAGGACAGTCCCCGGTTAGTGTGGGACTATTGCAAATTATGGAAATAAAAATGAGAACTATTGCATTGAGGTGCTAATGGACCGGAAATCTGATTACTATGGGTAAAAACTGACGCCTGCCCTGAAACACATGTTGTACACGGAAAAATGGTCAGACGGTGACTCGCCAACTCACTATATGGGCCCCCTAAACGGTCACCTAAGGTAAAGCCATACAGGCGACAGGGCGCAACATTGCCGTGAGTGGCTTGGGGTGTCGAGCGGTGCGGCGCCGATTCCACCCTCGGTGGAACACCTAAGGTTTCCTCGTAATTATGCCCTTGAAATTGGTTCTTCCAGCCCCGAGCATCTCTGCTCTGGTGACCCCTCTCTGACCGGTCGGTTAAGGCAAGAACAGAGCTGAGAGTCCTGCGGGCGCTCTTGTGTTTCCACTCCGACCGGCCAATAAAGGCAAGCCGGAGACGAGTCCCTGACCGACTCTCTGGGGAATCAGGACCGCAGTGTCACTCACATTCAGCTCGCCACAAGCTGCCCTGCGGTTTGTGTGCTATTTATCGATCTTTAGATATATTTTTTGTTTATATCAAAAGGATATTAAAAGCAAATACCTGATATGCCTCTGGGTGTTGCGTTATCCTCATGTTACTGTCCCAGAGGGGTTTATTATTATTATATACAATGGTTAGCCAACTAATATCAGAGCGTGACTTCCTCACCAACCAACTGAAACGGACCAACGAGAGGTCTCGTATCTTATCATTTTTTTTTAACTTGTCAAGGATAATATAAAAACAAGATATTATAATTAACGATTTAATAACGTACGCCATCTAGAAGGAATGTATGGTGCTCATATACAATAATAATATATTATCAACAAAACGTTCATATACATATAATTATCTTCATATCTTATTTTTCATAAGATTTGTTACATTTAATGCTAAATCAATAACATAGATATGCAAATTATTGCTTTCATATAGATTTACAAATTAATATGCTTATTAGTGTCTTTGACAGATAAATTATTACAAAACAACGTTTCTCATTTATAGGCCCAATTTCACTCGTTCCTGATAAGGTTTCGGATAGTGAAGTAGTGGTTAATTCTATCAATTTTCATACAAATTTGACATTACATCTGTCAAAAATGTTCCGAATAGGCTACCAGGGATGGGACTTATCCAGAACTAGTGAAACTGGCCCTTAATTATATTGTTTCGGACTTTACAATACAGAATGCTGAAGTAAATATTTTTAACATTTTATGCATATTTGAGACAGCCCGTTATGTGTGGGTAATAATAAGTTGTCGTATTTATAAGACATTTTGTTCTTATTTACCAATACGATTTGATTACATTATTTATAATAGCTATAAATATTTAACTATTGAAATGTTATTCCATCTCTAATTCCATTATAATTATAACGACAGGTTTAAGAACCAATAACATATTTATATCCAATTTTATTGAACCAATAATTAACAATATAATAACTTCAATAATTTGACAGTTCAGTATATAACTTGTCGGAATGTGTTAGATATATCTTCATCTTGAGCACCTAATAAATAGAATATCACATATAAACAACACAACATACATATATTTTCTATAACTTTCAATACATTAAGTACATTAAACAGCTTTTCTAATATCTCACTATATGCAAATACGACACACAGAAACCGAAACACATTGCCGTATTTATATGACAATTTCAATACACATAAATACATAACATAAAAATACTGATTGATACAATTTTCTAAATAAGTACTTATAGCCCGTGTTGTATTTCAAATACTTATCAACTTCTATATTATTAACATCTAAATAAAAGTACCAAAACGCCAAATACTAGTGGTTTATACGACATTACATTTACATACGAAAAGTATTATCTTCTATTTTAAAACAAATGCCACAAAGTGTCGTTCTATAGTAACGTTCTCCAAAATTAATTGTAAGTTTTATGCAATTTTATTATTTTCATTGCATTTTATTATTAAAAAGTACTTGGTTAGAGTGTCTAATTTCTCTATTTTTACAATTCGTTATGAAAAAAATAATAAAATGAAAATAACTTGCATTTTAATTATTTTGCTGTATATTTGTAATAAATTAAGTATAGCTTCGAAAGCACCTAGTGTAATAATGGTAACTCTTTTACATCTACATTATTATATTTTAATATATTTTTCTATTATTTATTGAGTCCTCATAAGTTTTTGGGTAAGTTGAAAATTGTGATATAGTCATAGTGTTTAGGTTCTTTTTATTAGTACTTTGTTGTATGAACAACTTGAAAATATAAAAGGTTATACATAGAATCATTGAAGAATTATTTATTTATAATAGTAGTACATAAGTAACAAAGTTAAAGAACCCATAATATTTTAGTGGATTCAGACCGTAATATCACTTATACAACTTACCTAAAAACACAACTATATAATTTTTTATACTTTACAATCTAATTTAATAAAATAAATGGAATGACACGACTCGCTTGTCAAAGCTGAATTTTAGGATTGTTTAGCAAAAACAGCGCTCTTATTAACAAAGTAATTCACCACAATATAACCACACAAATGTGCAAGTTCTTAATGATATTGGCAGTTTCCTTACACCATTTAATTAACATGAATTGGAGCAGTTTATACATTTGGTGGCGGTGATTTGCTTTAGCTACCTTTAGCAAGATTAATTTGCAATCATTACATCTAACAAAATTTTCACTAAGGCAATACAATAATATTGCATATGTATACCTAAACACACAAACACGCTACATTTATTATTTTAGGCAGTGACTGATAAAACAGCTCACATGGTATTACTCTCTAATATTTAAAAGATACCCGAAGAGGCTACACAAAATTAATTTAATGTTAATGTAATTGGATATTGTTCATAATAATATTATTACATTTAATTTCTCATTAATCATTGTAACTGTGGATTTAAGTAGCGAACATTTTGAACTATTCGGTACATAATTAATTATAATTAAATAGTAACAAAATTGTAATTAATATAAAATGTATAAATCTCAGTAAAAATAACAATAAACTTCGTTGATTTCAACTTATTTTAAATAGGAATGGCTGCGACAGACTAAAGCATAATTATATTTAAGAAATGGCATATATTCCCAAAAGGGTATACGAGAGGAACGAAGCGAGGTCTCATCAAGATAGATAGAAGACTTAAAATAAATGAAGTCGATAAATGCAGTTGCGATCATAATCATGTCACAAAAGAGGGTAGAAATAATATGTAACAATTAATACTCTTTATGATCAGTCGGTCTCAAAAGAACCATTTTTCATTGGAATGTAAATAAATATAATTAATTAAATTTCTCGTTTTTTTTAAGTGGGACAAATAGAAAATATTTATAAAACGTAACGGAAGACCAAATAGGAAGTCATTTTTCTAAATAAACTGCCTCAAGTATAATTTAACCTAGAATATGTTAAGGAACATGAACTCATAATAATAATAAGAAAGGCAACTTTCTATAGTCCATATAGTACATTGTAATATTTTAGATGTTTGTAGAATTGAAGTAATAGCCTTTTAAAATACTATAATGAAGTTTCATAGTGTCTGTTTTCAACCCTAATTATATTCGCGATTTGTTCAAATTTTAGACAGAGGATAATTTTACGACATACAGGGTGGATGCGACATAGCGACATTTATTGAAACCACAGCTTCTATACATGGCCAGTATGCATTTCCACCGGATAAAAAATTCTCTGGCGAAAAAAAAATCCACGTCTTCCGAACAAATTGCACGATCGCAATGTTCAAATTGTTCGGAGAACGTGATTTTTTTTTTTTCGCCCGAGAATTTTTATCCGGTGGAAATTGATACCATGTATAGAAGCTGTGGTTTTAATAAATGTCGCTATGTCGCATCCACCCCGTATATTTCGTTAATAATCGGTATTCCGTACGACATGTTAATACTGTCGTATGAATGTTCATTGTATTAAATGTGTATTATACCATGGGGTATCATTAGGAACATTAGATTTTTACTTCTTAAAAATTTCCATAGATGGCGTTATGTATAGCAATGCAAAAATAATAAATTGTTATAAACGCTATTGTTCAACTTTTGACCAAAATATGATTTTTAAAAAATAAAGCACGTATAAATAAAACGTTAAAAGCATTCTTCAATTATTTCAAAGTGATTTGAGAGAAAAAAGAAATCTATGTCTTTAACTCCTAAGTCGCCGTCTTGGATACGGCACAAAATGTAAAAAATTCATGCGGTTAGGTTATTTGTGGCTAATAGATGGCGCTTATTTCAATTTTATTTTAACATTGTATGAGTGTGTGAGTGTATATTGAGTTATAAACAAATTGGAGTTCGACGCTTTTGTCACTCAGCATGCTAAATTATTGGACATTCACTTACGATGACGCGTTTAGTTTCTGAGTCTACGATTGCCTTCCAATAGTAGTTAGATATAAAATCATCATCGAACTTTTTAAATTATATAATAAATACATGTTTTTCTAATAATGTAAGTAATCATATTATATGTATTTTATTTTTTTATAATCTAAAATAATATAGATATCAATTGTCATGTGATGTACTTCGAACAGAAACAAAACGTTTTTCTGCAATGTTTATTTACAAATAAACGGGCTGCGCGTGTTTCCTTCACTTCGGTAGAAGTTTTCGGATTGTTTGTGTGCTCTTGTGGATATTTTATGTGAGATGTTTTTCAGATCTTTTTACAATTAAATAAATAAATAATTAATATATTTATATTGACATTATGGATATCAATAGAGTAAATAACGTAACACTCAAAATGAAGAAATTAATTAATTAAAAAGAACAAACAAATGTATGAATAAAAATAATTAGGAGTTGAAAAGAATGATCGGTATCATTAAGAAAAACTATAATATAAGAAAATAATAGGATAAAGATGTGAATGAAAAACAATATTATGAATGCCAATGAGTATAAAGAAAAATGTTATTAATAACAAATTCGGAAAATAATTGCGATTTTATGAAGAAATTTTTTTATGAAAAACAAAGCGCACCCCTAGATACACTAGTGGGTATTTACATACATGTTTTTTGTACTGAGTGATATGACTAAAACCTCCCTTGTCTTCTTCCTTCAAAGCAATCTTAGTCTAGCTAAGAATTTCTATAATAAGATTGCTACAAAAATACGTTTTTGCGAACGAAGACAGTTGTAGGAACAATGCTAAGCAAACATGATTGCATGTTTTTATAAACAGATTTTAGATTTTTCGATCAAACTTTACCAGAAATAAATAAAGATTACCTACTTTCTTTAGCAACTCTTTTATTGACATATAGGTTTTTTGACAGCCGACCGTTGAGAGGTTATGACGTTTAAATTGTCTTTACATTAATGTTGAAATACTTGAAATTATTATTTGAAGTAGGTACCTATAGGCAAAATAAGTAACAACGTTAATAGATATTATATCGTCCTTGGGAACAACAGAAGATTCACTCCCTAACGAAAGTCAAGTTTATTTTATGTAAAAATTATACCTACACCTCGCCTGAGGTACCCACTTGCACCACAGATAATATAATACTAGTCTTGCACGCAAAATTGAAACTTATTACAGCGCGCGAACTGTGAATGTTCTAAGCGCGGCGATCTGTTATGGCTAGGAGTTGGAAGACCGCAGCGCTCCGCCGCGCCGTCGCCGCGCTCCGCCGTAACCGCTTAAGCGCCAGCCCAATGCAGTACTGCTTCGCGGGAGTAGCCCCGGCTATTTATACCTAACCTATGAATTGAAACATCCTTGGCATAGATAGGCTCCAATTTGTTAGTGGTATACCTACCAAGTTTGACAGGAACACTGAGAACCAGTTTAGCGCATAGCACGGCTACGTGCATCATTCAAGCGTGCTAACAAAAGCTCTATCATATTAAAATGAATTTATTCTTGGGTGAATGATATTGTATTGTATAACCTTAAAAATGAAACAACTAACATAAGTCTAAATAAAAATCAATTGCAATAGAAAGTAATCATTATTTAATTACATTACATTTTAAATCGCAAAACATTAAAAAATCGTTTGATATTTTGAATGAAGCAGTGTTATAGCGCTGTAGAAGGTCAAACGTCATGGTAATGTAACATACTGACACGGACACGCACAAATGCAGATAGATAATAATAGGGGGTATAGTCTGTGATAATAATATTCTAAAACATTGACAGCTTTGGCACGCACACAGACACATTCTTACGCACACAAGGACGACATGTACCTATGTTACCTTTTGCAAAAGCTAGATGGCGTTAGGGTAGCGCGGTTGAGACTACTCACAAGTACGGCCATCTATTGGCATAAAAAGTGAATTAAAGTAGCTCACAGAAATAATTTTTTTAAGGTGGCGTCAATTTTTTGTATGAGATTGGGTATCTGTACTAGTATTATATTATCTGTGATTATACTTATATAACAAAAAGTACATAATTTTAAATATTTGGCTAAATAATAATATAATAATAAAGTAATATTAAGTATTTTTCGATGTATGATTTAAGTACATTAATTTTAATCAATTTTAAATGATGGCACCGAATTGAAAAAAATAAGTATGGCAATAAAAATAGTATAGTGCTTGCAAATTTCGAGCGATAGAAGTTTCTTTCTATACTCATTATGCAATTTAAACATATTTTACGTAATGGAATTTATGCAATTTTTTATATTATTCCTTAATCATAAGAACAACATAAAAAAAAGATAAAAATAAATGATTGCATTACAACAGCTGTCGAAGTGTAAAATCATGTTATGATTTCATTTAAATTTTTATAGTTATTTCGCTTTTATGGGGCTATAGTGTTTAACTATAATGGTACTTTGTGTTAGAATACGGGTATTGACATTTCTGATATTAGTGGCTATATATCTGTCTCACAAATATGTATATTATGTTGATATTTTTAGGACCATAGAGTGACTTCAGCGCTATAGGGAGACAGCATAAAGTGTTTTAACTGTAAAGTCTATGTAGTCTATGTCCCTTCTAGCTCTGTAGTTGCTTTATGGTTCTATATCTGTTTTAGAACTTCGACATACAATGTTATCTTACTGCAAGACAGATATAGCAGTACCTTGAAAACCCTCTTATCTCAGAGATGATAGATGTCAAGATGTATCGTGAAGAAGATTGACAGTTATACTTTTGCAACAATTGGACTGTCAAAATTCATAGACAATTTTCCCCGGGCCGGGTAAAAGCTGTCAAAACCCATACAAACTTCCTACTTAAGATAAGAACAAATGGATGAACGTGACGTCACGAAATGACGCATCATACAGTTGAGAAATTTAGGGTTCTGGTGAGAGGCAACCGTAGCTGGATGGCTAAAGTGGCTGCCCGGTGTGCAGTAAGGTCGCAGGTTCAAATCCTGCCGGTACCAGATCTTTTTCAACTGTTTCTTAGTACCATACAAACTTCGACGTGAATTTTATCTGACACGCGCAGTGGGAATGATGTCATATAAAACTTTTGTTTTATTATTCTTATATTTATTATCTCTTAAATGCATGCTCTCTGGCTTACCTTGGCTGCGTCTAGTCAATTGGAATTGTGCCAAAGTCGTAATCGAAAGTACCATCTAACAAAAAGTCCCACTATAGAACGTTGTCGACTTCGTACAGGTTTAATAGTAAAAAGGATAAACTATATTTTGATATTTACCTGTGATACTTGTTACTTGATTTCGACTTTCAAAACTGAGTGTGCTGTCTGTTCTTATAGTAATTTGTGAATTTATTCTATTGTTTGATACCTACAGCGACATTTACTGTTTTAATCGCTAGTCTATTGCGTTATAGACCGTCTATAAATATGTTAGCTATGCGTGTATAAATAATGCTATAATATACCTATTACTATAGGCAATCTAAGGACCAGCGCCAAAACTTCCTGATAAAGTTCCAGTTAGTTTATCGTTTATTGAACTGACAACTGTGTTCGATTTTATGTTAGAATTGTGTCACTTTTAATATGTCAAGTTGTAGTTTATTTGGTGAGTGGGTTACTTGACAGTTGTGAAACTGGCCCGCTGTAAGTAGTTGCGAGTAAACTATCAGGGTCTTTATTAAAAAACTAGAGCAACTGGCCTAAATTCTTTTATACGAACTTGGTTCTATTTATATTTTGTATCTATTTATAAAATAATTATTTGATATTTCTAACTTATCAGCTCTATATATTATTGTTTCTATGTGTTAACGTAAATATAATATATACATAGAAGGGCCGTTTTCATATCTGAGTACTTTGATTAGATTTAGGATTTTTTTAGATGATTATAAAAATAATGATTTCATCTCACTCAATGGCAAGTGGTGACTTGTTACACAGGTACAGTTTTAGCCCACGATAATATCAGTTATGGATAAAATCAGCCATCCAGGCGGTACTGAACTTGGACGCAAATGGGTTCAGCGCTTGCTTTGATTGGCCATGCTTGAGCGTGGTGCTCGTCGATTGGTCGATGAAGTTCGCACCTAACTGTACTACCGCCTAGATGCTTGATTTTCCTATCAGCTATGAAAACGACCAATGGCTCATATTAACTGAAATAAAAATAATAGAATGTCTACTCGGTCTTTCGAAAAGACCAAAATAAAATAGCCACGGATTTGAATAACACTATCGATGAAACTTATAAAATCATAATTATGTTTAAAGTGTAATTTTAAAAATAGTTATTTCCTCTTAGGAATAGCTTTTAAACATATTTTTTTAACATTCATAGCTTTTTACAAATTTATTGAATGGTTAGCTTTTTCACACATTCCTACGCTTGTCATAGCATTCGATTTAAGAGCACCTAATCCTAAGATTATAGAAAAATAATTTTTAAATTTAATTTTTTATAGAAAAAATTGTAAGAAAGTTGTAGAACATAAGTTGTTAAAAAATGTAACGTAACAACCCGTAAGAGATAATAAGAATTTTTAAAATAACCCTTGAATGTAATAAACAAACTAGTCTACTCATTTTGTCTACTGCCCAGTAGACCACTGATATTCTATATACATCCACAGCTGACCTGAATAACAATTCTATTCACAGTAATACCTCATATTTTCTGATCTTCTGGTCTACTGGTCTTATATCTTGGTGAGTAGACCCTCGAGTTCCAGCACTTCCGGCAGCTCGATGGCTTCGAGGCGGATCGGCGAGGGGTTGAAGGGGAACTGCACCGAGTATATCATCTTTGAATCCATTAGTAGATTTTGCTGCAAAAATAAAAAAAGCTAATTAAGATTTGTACAAATTAACAACTTTTTGTTAGTAATTTGCTGATTCAAATTACTGGTATTCTTAATAACCCCCTCCACCTAAGCTTGATTCGCTTGTGTTAGGAGGAAGTTCACGTCCGTGGTGTAATGGCCAGGATGAACCCACGACCTCTCGATCGAAAGACCGAAGCCTTATCCATTTTGCGGCCAATTGAAAACTACCAAGATCTTTAATTTTATCTATACAAGGGTACGGCTTCAGTCATATTTAGTTGAATATCAGTATTTTTCGTGGAGCGAATGCCCAGAACGAGGCGATAAGATACTCTTTGATAGACTAGTTGTCAGACTATGTACATCTTTCGCATTTGTAGTAGATAGTAAGTAAGTATAAGTTACCGGTTCCTTATCAGGGTTGGTCCCCGCCTTCTCCTGCATCTTCTTCTGTATCTCATGAATGAACTCCCTCGTGACCTTCACTTCATACTCCTCGGCCGGAGTGTACATGTTCAAGATCTGTATACAATACACATTTGGGGTTAGAAAGAATACAAACTTCAGAATGTAGGTATAATTTTTTTTTTTTCATTATTTGTTTAAGCCTCATGTGATCTAGAGTGAGCTTATACCGAGCAGGCACCGTTCCTGATGCCATATAATCAACATATAAAAAAAATAGCAAAATACCGACTC
This sequence comes from Hypena proboscidalis, assembly GCA_905147285.1. NCBI lineage: Eukaryota > Metazoa > Arthropoda > Insecta > Lepidoptera > Erebidae > Hypena > Hypena proboscidalis. The sequence goes on from LR990153.1 coordinate 427,235, forward strand.
CAATAACGAAAAATCCACTAAAGGGTACGAAATACTTAAATAATATTCAACGTCTCGCCTCATTGTGTATAACTTGAAAGAACTATATTCTCAAATGATCTAAAGGCTTACCTTACGGAAATAATTCTTTAAATATAGGCCTTAGCCTATATTTAAAGAATTATCTTCGTGCTCCTAGCCGTTGAAGAGTTGTACCTTCCAGCATCAGCTCAACAACATAAAATGTCTGACTGATGCAAATATCCGAGTAGTTTTAGGTAATATACGAAAAACAATATAGAAAGCCTTTGAAATTTGAGGGTTGCCCTCAATTTCCCTAGGATCCCATCATCAGATCGTGATCTGATGAAAATGGGACCCCATGACAAGTATACCCACATTCAGATAAAAAAGTCGGGCAAAAATGAAGTCAGTCAAAAAAACAAATAACACTTTTGCATCCAGGAATAAAATCAGATATGTTTTGAAAGGACATGCTCACCTTGCAGACTTGCATGGCGTTGAGGCTGGCGCACATGTCCACGGTGGACTGCACGTCCTGCAGGGACTTGCGCGCCTGCAGCAGCTGCACGGCCTGCGTGATCGGCTTCAGCACGCCCAGGATCTCCTCCACCTCAAATTATTGTATTCATCTTATTTCTTTATCTATTTAAACTTCATTCATACAGTATTTACCAAAATCGGCTCCAGGATTCCAGATGCCTCATAGTTTCATAAATTTGCCCAACCAGACCCACTTGAAAAAAATATGCTATAAATTGGTTGTTCAACCAAAAAGTTTATAGTCAACAGATAAAATGATTTTTTAAAAATTCACATTACACTTAATGTATAACCAAAATCATATTTTTTTCTAGTTACTTGAAACCATAGGTAATGGACCCTCAGTTTTGGTGTCACAATAAAAATGCTTAAGGGTTGAGCTGCATTAGACCAGAAAAAAAGCTGCCTTGCCATTAAAGCGGAGCAGACTACATTGGTCTATCACAGTGCTTGAAACTGTGAGAATCTAATCCACTCCGCTCCACTCCGCTCCGACTGTACGGACTTGGCAGCTTAACACAACTAAGTCAATATTTAACAGATATTATCATATTTTATTATTGAAAGGCACCTCCAAATTTGGCCCAAAATTGTATCAAAATCGTAAAGTAAAGGAAATAATAAGAGAAAATGACACTTACGCTCTTTTGCCCATACTCCGCCAAATGCTCTTTGATCCAAGTTTCCAGATGCGAGATGTTGTACCGGATCTGCAGGCCCTTGGCCCAGCAGCACAGATCCTTGCGGAGCAGCAGCTGGTTCAAGCTGTACGCGCAGATGTAGTAGAATAACTGGAAACAAAATGATGATTACAATATCAGAATATCATAGAAATAGGATACCTCAATTTTTTATATTTATACATTACATAAGATCTTTAATACGTATGGCTACCCACACGCACGCAATAATATCATCAATTTTATCAGCATCGACTGGTAAAACATCATAAAAATCAAATACTAAAATATTCGTATCATCCGGCTCGAAGGACCAACATTGGCAAGAATTGTAATATCGATCAATCTAACAATTTTCTGTAAATTCTGAATATAAAATATGAATACCCTCTCAAATAACCCTGTCCGACCCGGACATTCAAGCCGACACATATATATATATATATATAAATATTTATAAGTATGTTTATGATCGTGTATAGTGCTAAGCTCCTGCTCGAGTCTGTGGGGCCCCAAGAGTGAAACAGATTTTCTCGTGCTCTAATATGGCACGGACTATGAGACATTCTATGCGCTGCCGGGACACTAAACTTCGAGCCGCTAATATAGTGGTCACAAAACCTGACCCTCATAGCGGACACTACATCAGGTTTCTAATGGCATGGCGGACACTAAATCGGGAGACTAATGGCAGGAACCACTTAAACAAGCAACAAATGGCGACACTAATAACAGCGACTACGACTTATAACCTATCTACTAGACCAGGTTACTCAACTTGGACACTAACGACGGCCACTAAAGAAAGAGATAGAAACTCACCTGTTTAAATATCATGAGTCTCAGTGGCTGATCAACAGCAAAGGTATGTAAGTGATCGTGGGTAGTGCTGAGCTCCTGCTTGAGTCTGTGGGGCCCCGCGCCCAGTGTCCCCGAGGGCGGAGGGCGGTTGGTGGGGCCGGAGAGGCCGGAGATCTCCTCGTGCTCCAGGATGGCGGGGACTATGAGGCGCTCTAGTTGACGCTCGAGGAGGTTGATGAGGCCTGAGAAAAGAATTAAATAAATTACTAAATAACTTTGTCATTTAACTACTTACATCAAAGTTTTATATCTCATTTCAAAGCTTGTGAAATGTACATGTTTTTTTTATAATCAGCCTATCAAGTGACATAGTGATTTTTGGTTTTATACAGGGTGTTATGTGGGTGAAGATAGAAAAATTTGACTTTGTTTTTCGGGTTTTGGGACACTTGGTCTAAATTAAAGTCGCTAATGTTCATTTTTTTGGTTCGATTCTCGCTTAAGGCAAATCTGTGTGCACATGAATATGGGGGTTTGTCTTATTCTTGGTGTTACTATGTATGTATTTACAAAAGAAAAGTATATATTATGTATTAGTATCAGTTATTTTAGTACCCATAGTACAAGCTCTGCTTAGTTTGGCACTAGATAGCGTTGTGTGTTGTGAGATATGTATTTAAATAATAATGTAGATATGTTGATTAAAACATAATAATGACATTATAAAGAAAGAAACAACAAACATTTTTGTATTTCTAGTTGTAAAACCGTTCACTTCCTTTATGTGCGTCTATACATAAAGTTGTTGCAAATGAATTGTACTATCACTTCTTACACGGCTGTGCTCTCATTCAAAATCAACCTGTATACAGAATCATTAAAAAAAACAAAAGTGTGACAATATACACTAAAATATGCCTACAATTACACTAAAAAAAGAATGTAACCTTGATATATCCACACGGCGATGTCACTGAGCACTTGTCTGTACTCCGACAGATCGAATATCCTCAAGCATTGCTGGTTCTGCCGGGGAGTGTTGGTGGACTGGTATATCGTGTCGCCGCTGTATTGCCGGAGGTTGTTCAGTAATCTGAAAACATGAAGAGAAGAATTAGATCAACCTTTTGTGAAGATGTTCGAGAGTTCGAGTCGTTGATTTTTTTTAAAAAGGTTACTAGCAATTTGCAAATGCAAATTACTAGTATTCTTGTTAACCACCTCCAGCTAAGCTTAATTCACTTGTGTTAAGAGAAAGTTTACGTCCGTGGTGTAATGGCCAGGATTCGAACCCACGACCTCTCGATCGTAAGACCGATACCTTATCCATTGCGCCACGGCCGCTTATAAAATTATAGGTTGCTATAATATTATTAAAACCGACGTGAGATGAATACATTATAATTGAGAATACAGGTTTCTCACGTTATGTTAGCCGGGATATGCCGACTAGTTTCGAATCTAGTATGTAGATTTATCAACGGCGCCATTAATCACATTTCATCGCCGTCGCGCGACGTCTCGCACTGTTGATGAATCTACGTAATAGATTCGAAACTAGTCGGCATATCCCGGCTTAAAGAACATGAGTATCCCGTATACTCAATAATGAGGTTGCTATATTCATTGGCGTTAAGAATGCAGTGAGTCACCTTGTCCACCGGCCTAGTCCCGCTTCCTAGCCAATCAAATCTTTTCAAAATACAAGGTCAAGTTCACAGTAACCAGTTGAAGGCATTGCTTCGAACGTTACGCTTGTGTCCTGTCATTTGAGATAACTGATTTAAATTTTAAATTTAAACTCACTGCATTCTTAACGCGAACGAACTATAATGTTATTATTAAATTAAAGGAGACAAAGAACTTCTTCGCAAAAGTATAAAAATAATTAGAGCACACAACCGGCATCGGATGCAGGGTCCAAGCTACCGGTGGTTAGGGTTCCAGAGAGAAGAACATCTTCACAATGCGTGCCGTGTCGAGAAGCACCGCCTTCTGCATCAGACCCTTGATTCAGTCGCCCAACGCGAGTTCCTTAAGATGTTTGTCGAAACTTATGTTCAAACATCAGTCACTAGCATGGCCAAATAGACCATAATATGACGTAATAGTCACTAAATCGACCGTATTAATCACTAAACAGACATTTAAGTCACTAAACTGACTCGTAAGTTACTAAACTAACTCATAAGTTGCTAAACTGACCCGAAAGTTACTAAACTGAAATTATATGCCGACTAAAGTGGTCACTAAACTGACATGTAAGTCACTAAACTGACACTCATGTCACAAAACTGACTTATACGACACTAAACTGACGAAACGAGTTTTATTGCTAGAGCTTGTCTCAAGCATAACAATTCGTACAACCACATAGATGTTTTTACCAAAAAGCAAGTAACTTATATCAACTCTGTAAAAGCAATTGCATGTTCATCCCATTCATAATTTTTCTAAATAGTATTTATGTAATGTTGAAACTTTAAATCTAAAATATATATATACATATTATAACAGTTCTTGTAATATTAGTAATTATATAAAATGTTATGTTCTTTCTTTCTTTTCGATTTGTTCACACTGTGTATAATGTTATTGTGAAAACTTTGTTGGCTTTCTGTTTCAATTTATGTCACTATACTATCTGTACTAATAATGCTGTATGTTTTCCTTAAAGTAAATAAATAAATAAACTTAGCTACTAAACTGACTACTTTGTCACTAACCTGACCATATTAGCGAGCCACAGCGCGCTATACTCCACGCTTTCCGTCCGTTTCTTCAACGTTTTCTTCACGGTAGTTCTAACAGCTTTCATGAGCTGATGCATCTTTGGTTCATCATCCACGTGGTCCATGTGACGTAGCATCATGAAGAGGATGTACGCGGGGAGGCCTGGTAGGAGTGTTACTGCGGTTTTTGGTTTTAAATCTGGGGGAGATAGGTTAGTATTGAGTTAAATAAAAAAAGAAATGATGAATGAAGTCGGTTGACTACGAAGTAATATGTAACAGTATAATAGCAATCAACGTATGGAAGAGTGGTACTAACACCCACACTTCACCATCTTGATTAATAGGTGAGCCTATCACCATTAAGCGGTCGAGGTACAACGGTTAGGTGTCGGATTTGCGATTAAGAGGTTGTAAGTTCGAATCCTGGCCATTACACAACTGCCGTTAATAAAAATTGCTAATACAAATGTTTCGAAAAAAAACACCGTACTGAGAATTTCTCAAATAGCACTTTTGGTGTTGAACTCGAGACCTTACGGTTTGTAGATGCATACCATCCACTAGAACTATACAATGAGGTGGATTACAAGTTTATTTCATACTTACCACTAATAAGTTTTTTGATAATAACCGACTCGTCCTGTATCTTGTACTCGAACATGCCAAGATACTCCCGCTCTTTCTTACGGGTGACGGGCGCCATCTCTAACGTCATGGACGCGTTGGGGGGCGCCACTGCATCTGGAATACAACACATTATATTAGGATGAGGAAACCTAAATGCCTTAATGCCTAAAAAGTACTCGAGGGTGTGTGAAGTCTACCAATCCGCACTTGGCTAGCGTGTTTGTTGGACTATGGCCTAACCCTTCTCATCATGAGAAGAGGCCCGAGTCCAGCAGTGAGACATGTATTAGATACAGGGCTGCTATTATTATATCAGGATGATGTTATAATATATATTCTGTCGCCATTTGGCCTGCCTGAAGTTCGCCATAATGGAAATACTTTTTCGAGCCCTTTCCCTATCCTATATATCTTATTACATTAGGATAGACTTTTCCCTATTATATTTCCCTACGTCCGGCGCACCCTGGGCAATTCGCGAGTTCTCCAAAGCGAATTGGCTAATCCTTTCACCACGATGGCAAGTCAAAATAAAATTTGACTCAGCCATCGACACGACGAAGAAGAAGAAGGATAGACTTTTAGTCTAACGAATTTAGCTGAATATCAGTATTGTATGTGGAGCGACTGCCATCACGCCTCGACAACGCAGTACGAGGTGATACGATACTTTCTGTTAGACTAGTTGTCAGACTTTCTAGCCTCTGACTACCGTAACGACTGCCATAGATGTCCAAATGGCAACCGGGACCGCCACCTTAATGTCATTAACGTGCTCTCCGAGGCACAAAGAAAACTCGCTATGTGTAGATGGTCACCCATCCACGGCCGACCGCACTAAGTATTGCTTAACTTAAGATCGATCGGTTCGCGTGGCTTTAACTTAGTCATGAGCTTATAATCCTTAGGCATTGTCCTAGCTGAGCGAAAAGTGTGACACGACGCGATGCGACTCCATACAAACGTCTTAGTTTTCATAACAACCATTGCGTGCATTGTATAGATCGCGTCGCTAATAGTCTAGCAGGAAAGAGACTTAAACACTATAATATACTACGTTTGGGGTCGAGACGCATGTTTCATGGGGTCCGAGTGCCCGCTTATTATTTAAAGATATTTCTAAGCGGTTAATCGACGCTTCACGTGATCAGAAGGCTGGCTTTTACTTGTCTCAAACAATCAGCATTGCCATTCAACGTGGCAATGCCGCCAGCCTTCTGAACACGTTCCCTGCAGTCGAGGTCGATGCGGAGGAATTCTATGGCACCTTACTTGTAAATTTGTAAATCTATATATATAAAAATGAAACTCGCTAGCCGTTGTCACGACATAGCATGAAAACGGCTTGACCGATTTGGCTGATTCTTTTTTTGTAGTTTTCTAATACTCTGCACAAGGTTCATACGGAAAAAAAATATATTAATAAATTTTCTGTAAAAATATAAGTGAAATTATTGAACCCTACGGAATAAACACTATTATAAAATATATATTTTGTTTTTTATTTAATAAAATTAGTAAAGTCCTTCTCAGGTATGACGAGACCAGGAAAATAGGTATTCATTTTTATATGGAGGATATTATAGATTCCAGTTCAAATTGAATAGGTAATAATAATAATACATAAGATAGGTCAGCTATACAAAATAAAGTAGTGCATCAAATTTACGCTAAGGCGGTACGAAGTTCGCCGGGTCAGCTAGTAGGTAATATAATTAAATTTTGACAAATTTGAATACTATAACAACTAATAATTACCATTATTTTCAAGTATATCATTAACATCCTCGACGCCCGCCTCCTTGAGTTTGGAGACGAGCAGCCTGATCTGATTCTTGTACCGGCGACAGCTCTCCGACAGTTTGTCCACTCGCTCCTGTAATGTATTACATAACATAACACCACGTCATTACCCAGAAGGATATAGCAGAGGCGTATAACACCCCCATGTGATGAAGGCTGAGTCTACTGCAATCAGATAGCTTTCGGGCAAAAAAATCTAACATCTAAATTTAACATACACTTTGCTCGATCCAAGAATATTTTATCAATTTCAATTTTCAATTTATTTATTTTATGAAACACAGGTGTATGTTTTTACAAATAAAATAGGTACAGTCTTTGTATGCCTGTATGGACGGAACATGGTCCATACAGGCATACAAAGTTTTCCCTCAAGGGTTCTTAAACTATTATACATTAATCAAATATAGTAAAATCATGCAGTCAAAATAATAAGGTAGATTCAAAAATAATTGTAGATAATAGTAGTAACATGTCAAAAGTGATTTTAACAATATCCCATTAAAATGGTAGTATGTGATTAAAAATAATGTCAATAAATTTGCTTAATTTAATAATAATATATCAACCAACAAATAGGATTTAAATAAATATATTAGTATGTGAATAAATTGTATTTAATTAAAATCGATCATTAAAATATTCATTGACAGAATAATAAGCTTTGCTATATAATAACTGAACAAGTTTATTTTTAAATTCATTTATCATTCTTGCTTACCTTTATTTGGTCGGGCAACTTATTATATACCTTTGGTGCCATCGCATAAACACTTCTGTGAGCAAAGGCATTTTTGTTGGTAGCAAATGCAACATTTTAGAGCGACGTTGACTTTCAGTGCATTTCAAGACATCACGTTACACTTATCGTATCAACATAAGGGCCAATTTCAGACGTTCCGGATATATTTTATCGAACCCATTCAATATAACTTGTCCGAATTTAAAAGTGATACAAGTTACACTTATAACAGCTGTCATTTTAATTAATTTGTGTTATATGCTTTTCCTGCCAGGTTTATCTAGCACTTGTGAAATTTGGGCCATGACTTCGGACGAAGGATAACAAATATTTATTGGTGCACGAGCCAAAATCACGACTGTATCCTACATTTTTTGTTTAAGAAATTGTTCCCTCAGATATCGCGGCGGGTACATTATACATAAAATAACATCACGCCTATGTTATAGGTGTGGCAGAGTTATAACACCCATTTCCCTTGTTATATTTAGGTCCCATGTGATAGAGGCTGAGCCTATCGTCATACACCGGCCACATTTCCAACTCAGTGCCGTGCTATTAAGAATTTCCAAACCTAAAAATCACAATTAACACTTTTGTCCGATCCGGAAATTGAGCCCGAGACAGTGCAGAGAGAGGCCGTTTATGCTAGCCACTAGACAAACTAGGCAAGCGTTACATAGTACAGTGTATTAAAGAGAAAATAAGAAATTGGATGAGTTGTTACCTGTAACGCCAAGCTCTCGGCCGCCAGTCGAATGATTTCATTCTGCGCGAACTCCTGCGTCTTATTCTTTGGTTCTTGGCTCAGATCCGCGCTCAGTATCCTATAACAAAGAACTGCATTAATATCTACTAAATAGAGACATGACTGCCCCTTCCAAACATCAAGTCTATCACAAAAACGACCCTGGAAAACTAGTAAAATCTAGATTTTTTATTAGTCTAGAACCAAAAAACTAGTACAAATACCCTTCTCACCAGCTCTTCTCATGATGCAATACCCATCGGAGCTGGTACTTAGATTTATTTTAGTTTGAACCTAAACAGTTCGATTAAAATTGATCTAAGCTTCGGTAATTCAAATCATATTATTTTGATTAGTAAAATTTTAATTTATTTAATTCGTTAGATTATTTTTATTTGCTGTGTAAGTATAATGTTTGTTGACGTGTTTATGAAAATAAATGATTTGACTTTGACTCCGACTTCCAGGTTCATGCAAGATTCACTAAGGTAACCTCTAATCTAATTTCCACCAGCGAGCTGGGTTTGCACCTTGTGTTAAGTTCACATTGAAAGTTACGTTACATGTCCGATTTGTTACTTAGTTGTCACTATTATTATTATTTTTTTCTTTAAGTAAGCATGCTTTTTAGCGTACATACGGGGTGGATGCGACATAGCGACATTTATTGAAACCACAGCTTCTATACATGGTAAGTATCAATTTCCACCGGATAAAAATTCTCTGGCCAAAAAATAAAACTCACGTTCTCCGAACAATTTGAACATTGCGATCGTGCAATTTGTTCGGAAGACGTGGATTTTTTTTTTCGCCAGAGAATTTTTTATCCGGTGGAAATACATACTGGCCATGTATAGAAGCTGTGGTTTCAATAAATGTCGCTATGTCGCATCCACCCTGTATAACATATATATAAACTGCCTATGTTTCACAAATAAAGAATTATGAATTAGTACTGTTAAATGCAGAGGTAGATATAGTAACAATCTTCGTAGTAAAATGTTAGTTACTTTGTGGTAAAAATGTTTTTTGTGGTTAGATAATTATTACGTAGGATTTGAAAAGTCAGGATTACAAAGAAGGTTAAGGGTATAATGATGGTTACAAAACAATTTACTTAAAGGTTAAATTATAGTTTTTCAATTAAATAAGGATGGAAAAAAACTTTATTTATTGGTTAAAAAATTGGTTGTTATTTGATAGTCACTTAATTATTTGAAATTAGATGACTACATGAAAGTTTAGTGACTGGCAATAACGTTGGTAGCAGCACGATCGTTTTTTGACTGGCTGCAATATTTCATTGGTTACAATGACGGTGCTTAAATAATGGTTTTTTTGATTGGTTGCAATAATGATTACCTAGTGGGTTTTCGATTGGATACAATGATGACTACCTGGTTATTTTATGATTGGTTACAACGTTGTTTTTATTGGTTACAATGACGGTGATTACTTGGGAATACTACGATGTTAATTTGACGGCGACAGGTTAAAGATTTGACAGAGTTGAACAGTGGTTACATCATAGAAATCTTAATAATAAGGCAATAGAAATGTCAAAGACGCGTGACCTTGTCGCCGCGCATCTGTCAAGTCAAGCACAAGTGCGAGTTGAGGAATTGTCGTCTTAATGTCATCGCAAAAAGAATAATTTTGTTTGCAGGAATACAAGCGCATTTGTCTAATCGAACAACAGTGCGAGTTGAGGAATTGTCGTCTTAATGTCATCGCCAAAAAGAATAATTTTGTTTGCAGGAATACATAAAGTGGTATTTGAAAACCGGCGACATGCGTCCCAGTGTTAAAAGATAGTCGATAGCATTTCTATTGACTAGTTATTAAGATTTCTATGGGTTACATAGATGAAATGCTAGTAAAAAAACATTTTAGTTACAATAATGGTGTGTTTGTCAATGCGATGGTTACGCAGGTCGCTGGTTAAGTATCCCCATAATATTGTGACACCCTGTTAAATTGAGCTACTATGGTGGTGGTTACATTTGGTTACCTGATGGTTACTGATGGTGGCAATTACCGATGATGGTAGATACAATGGTTACACGATGGTTACACAGGTGACACAGTGATTGATTTCTTGAATATTTTTATAGAATAATATAAGTAAAATGTAGTTTATAATCATAAATAATTTATTTTAAATAGAAAATATAATAGTTAGAAAACATTTAGGATAATGAATGTCAATTGAATGAAAATGTCGGAAGAAAGAAATATTTGTTTTATAAATTCCTTAGGGTCGTAGAAACTATATCTTCTATACACCACTTGTGTTTTTTCTGTGTCACTGGAATTCAAATATTAAATAATGCTGTGACCTTTTTGATATAATTCACTAAAAATATAAGCATAATGTCAACTTTATCTAAAAGGTCCAAGAAAAGCCGCTTGAACTCTATTATGAACTCTTTTGTTTAATTTAAAAAAAGGTGACCCTCAAATCCTGGTTTATGTTCATGCAAAATTAAGTTTTAGTTAATAACTTGGGAATCGAACCCAATGCTTCATGATTAGAATCAAATATTAGCCGCTAAACCATTTGTCATTTAGTTCACTATAAAATGATTATGATAATGTTTAAAAGTTCATGTAACGAGCATATAACCTTGTCAGAGAAGTGAGTTAAGGATACATATCCATAGACATTGTACGAAAATAAAATTATATGGGGCTTTTCCTTTTTATTTATGTTTAAAATTTGGCTATAAATCTGTCTAACACTCTTGTCTGACTCTGTCATTGTATAATCCCCGCAAATCGCTAATGGGATAGAATCTTGTCTCAATCAGTTTTTATCAAAAAAAAACAGCATAATGGCACTTTGTGGGCATAAAACAATAGAAGTGAAATGTGACAAGGTTCCATCTCACCATAAGAGTATATTTAAGCATGCTATAAAGAAGATTAAGTACTTACTTCTGGAACTTCTCGTTCTCTTCTCTGAGCCTGTCTATCTCTGCTTTAGATTTGGAGATGTGTTCTGAATAGAACTTCTTTTCTGCCACCAATTCTTCTTGCAGTTGTCTGAAAGGTATTTTAAAACAGATTTATTCTTAGATTCTTTTTAGAATAATATTAGAGTCGGCATATAGTCTAACAAATTCAACTGAATATCTGTATTTTAAGCAGAGCAACTCACTACGATGGCAAGTCAAAACCTTGACCACCTTACTGACTGTCCAAAATGCCCTACCACCTGCACAAGAGAGGCGCTCATGAACGCCGACGAGAGCGCCATAACAGTGGACACTTATTGGACCAATAAAATTTGACTCAGCCATCGACACGACGAAGAAGAAGAAGCAGAGCAACTGCCAACAAACCTTTATATATAATCTAATACTAGTACAGACAATATATTTTGTAAGAGTGTTGAATGGTTTTTGACTTCATAACATAACATCACGCCCATATTACCGAGAAAGGTTAAGCAGGGGGTGTGTATCACCCACATTTCACCTGTTATGTTTAGGTCCCAAGTGATGTGATAATAATTCCATATGCTGCTATTTGAGAATTTTCTGACAGCAAAATCTTAAATAACACTTTTCCGCGACACGGGAATCGAACCCGGATCGACCACTACACCACAGAAACAATATGAATGAATGATGAACATTAAAATAACGTTAGGCTTATATTAACCAGAAGGGGGTACAACACCCACATTTCACCTGTTACGTTTAGGTCCCATTGGATAGGGTGTGAGCCTATCGTCATCACCAGACACAATGCTAACTCCGGGCTGCTATTGAGAATTCACAAATAATATATTGACGACCGGATGGCGGAGTGGGTAGTGTACCTGCCTGCGACGCCGAGGTCGTGGGTTCGATTCCCACTTAAGACAAATCTTTGTGTGCATGAACATGGGTCTTTGGGTTTGTCTTAGTCTGGGTGTTTATATGTATAATATGTATGTATTTACAAAAGAAAAGTATAAATAATGTATTAGTATCAGTTATTCTAGTACCCATATTACAAGCTCTGCTTAGTTTGGAACTATATGGCGTTGTGTGTGAGTTGTGAAATATTTATTATTATTTATTATATTATTATTATTAATATGTTTGCCCAACCGCCTTAGACGATGCGCCTCCCTCCTCGTGGTGAGAGGCGCATATGCTAACCACTAGTCCAACGAGGCAGTTGAGTTGTATGAAGTACATACCTGTTGATTCCCTTCTGAGCTTCATAAGCAGTGGCCAGCTCTCCGTCTTCGTTTATGATATCCACGTCAGACCCGTAGTTTGATGTCGCGAGGGATTTTAAGTTCACCGTCTACGGAAATGGAAATAGAGTGGCAATTAGATTGGATGTAAGACAAATATTAATAAGGGTGTTTATGGGACAGGGGTAGCAAATAACTTGCAGGTAGCATAATTTAATTTGGCATAACACGTTAAGCACTGTTTATTTTGGCATAATAGTCACTTGGCATACAATCCAATTTATTTGACATAACTAACAGTCGGCATAACGTTTTTTTGCATAATTGCTTATTATACATAATGTTATTTCGCTTAATAACTTATTAAGCTTTTTTTTTCGCTTAATAGCTTATTATGCATGTTATTTAGCTTAACCATTATTAGGGGCAATAGGTAAGGGTGCGGCGGGGATGGCCCTCGGGCCACCCATTAGCCGCCAATATGTTTATTTGATTATCTATAATAAAAAATATTTAAAAATTTTCTTTATCCTAAGAAAATTACTAAAGACTAAAAGACAATTATGCCAAAACGATATTATGCTATAAAAATATTATGCGTAATAATAAATATGCATAAAGTATTTATGCTATTAGATATTATGCCAAATTAATATTATGCGAAACTATTACTATAATATTATTAATTAATGTATGTATTAGTATCAGTTATTCAAGTACCCATAGTACAAGCTCTGCTTAGTTTGGGACTAGATGGCATTGTGTTATTAACATTGTCACAAGTTATTTTAATTTATTACACATTGTATCATTACAAGTATGGCACTGTAATGCTTGATTTAACAGCTTTAAATTCAAATCTGTAACAATATTACAAGCGAATGCACGTGGTCTGGGAGCACCTTAAAGGTAAAGTTACTCACACCAGCCGGGCAAGCATACGAGCGCGAGATAGATTTCTTCTTTTTTTTATTATAAGTAATCAATAATAAAAATTATGATATCTTAGCGAGATAGATTTTGTCGCGTTTTCGTTATGTTTCCCCATATCAAAATACGACAAAAACGTCACTAAATCTATCTCGCGTTCGTATGCTTGCCCCCCAGATCAAAATTAAAGATTAAGCTGTAAAAGTGCAATTCTACAAAACAGGATTTGCAAGTTAAATAAACATAAATTCTTAAAGAATTATCAGTTTTGGAAACGGTGTTGAGGTTTGTACAGGGGTAGTCATGAGTTACTTACGACGTTCTTGAGCGCTTGGAACCAAGGTTTCTTTCGTCAGCAAGAACAAAATACATACAATTTAATATAAGTATTAAACATACACATTCTATAAGGATAACAGCTTTTAGAACTGTTTGGAACAGAGATCATACATATATTTTGATCAAAATACAATATATCGTTAAACAAGCCAAAACAGAGGCTGCTTGTCGCTCTTGAAATTAAAAAATTGACATTGGTCAGGCAAATTGTTATGGTCTATTGCCGGGTCCACACCTAGCCGAAAAGGCGAACGAACGAACGACTACATCGTAATCGTATTCTTAAAATAATTCGTTACACTCATATCGAAGAGTGTTTATTCGATTATTAGTAACTTCCTGCACGAAGGACGCGCTAATGAACGCAGATGAAAGCGCTGTTCAGGTAGCCACATACTGGGCTTATAAAATTTGACTTTGCCGTCGACTCGAATGAAGAAGTAACTTGATAATCAAGTGGCATTTACTAATTATTATGCTCGCAAGTCCCGTCAGGCGTCATTGTTTAATTGTTCATCATTTAATCTTAAGCTACAAACAAATTTCAAATCGAATGAAACGGAGTAGATTTATTTATTACATCCCTAGCCTTTGTTTGCTAGGTGTGGACAGATGGACCCAGCATATTATTATGACGATCCGAACAGCGGAATCCACAACCAGCAATCACACTTGCCCTTGGACACACTTTATACCCGTATAATGCGAAAAATATTATGGGCTATTTCTACGCTCCTTCTGGGCCTGTCTGCCCTACTTACGATACGGCTTGTAGTTTACTGTAGCAAGTTTGGGAATCGAGACAGTAAGATCTAACTACGGGACACACGACAAGAGACCAAGAGAGATAAAAGTACAGTAAAATATAACAGTTATGAATTATTACCTCGTTTTGACAATAGTAAAAGGAACTCCTATGTCTCGGTCTGTCCATACATAGATTTTTGGATATCTTAATTCCAGTCAAAGGTATCGCCATTTTACACTATTATTAAATATATTTTGAATGTATAATGTTTACATTTATAAAGGGCATTATCTGCTTTTTAAACTTCGTTTGATATTTTTACTGCGTGTTCTGTATTTAGTGCCCAATTATATCTGTATTATTTTATAGTTTTCGATTTGTATTTAAAAAAAAACTTAGTTTTTTTTAAATGTTACCCGAAGTCCTGATTTCACAAATTGCAGATAAAGATTTAGAAACTGAACCACCTGATAACTCCTTTCAAATTTGACATTTATGCGTTAAAAACTTCAGAATTTAATTTTCATTATTTGTCTTGTATATTTTGTTATTTATTTTAATTAAAAACTTGTGGTATTATTAATTATTTTTCTACTTTTTATTATTCATTACAGGCGCTTCTGTCACCAAAATATTAATACTTTTCCACTTTCTTATAAGTTCACTATGGGTGCCCCAAAATTACACTACATTAACATTGACACAATAAAACCAACTAATAACCAACTTCCTGAAGTAAATTCTTTGACAAAAAAATTAATTAAACAATGAACACTTGTCAGTTTGGAGAAACGCGACACTTTGATACAAATACAAACACAAATAGTGGCACGAACCTATTCGGAGCATACACTAGTTGTGTACTGTGACTTTGGCTTGTTGTTTTATGTTTTAATACAAAACTAATATATGCTTTGAGTGTAATTATATTTTAAACCGACTTCAAAAAAAGGAGAAGTCTCTCTCAATTAGATTTTTTTTTTATATATTATTTTTTATTTTTGTTCACCGATTACTCGAAGACGCATAGACCAGTTTAAAAAAATATTTTTTTTCTGAAAGTAGTATTTAGTAAGAGTATACTTGTCATGTGGTACCCTTTTCATATATTACCTAAGGATGCTCAGATATATTTACATCCAGCAGTCAGCATTTCATGTTGCTGAGCTGATGCTGGAAGGTAAAACTCCTCAACGGTTAGGAGTACGTGGATAATTCTTTAAATATAGGCACTTTAAGGCCGTTTACTGTATTCTTTCAAATTATACACAGATGAGGCGAAACTTGAATATTATGTATTCAGGAAATACGAAAAAGACACGATTTTCAAACATTTTAATTGTTTGGAATATTGAATTTGTATGAAAAACGTGATTATCTTTCGTATTTTTTTGTAAATCAAATGGAATGTATTCTATTGATAAGATTTTAACGGAAATTAACGCGATTAATTTTATTTACCTTTCGGTGCTTGACTTTTTATTTAAATATTTATTTATGATATATTAGGGCACAAAACACATTACAATCATGGTTTTATTTTAAGTGTGTGTTACTTTTTGCTTTTTGACAAGGCACAATACAATATAATAAAATAAAATATAGTAAAATTAATCGCGTTAATTCCCGTTTAAATCATGTAAATAAATATGCAACGCGAAAGTTTAAAAGGAATGTATTACATACTGTTACATTATCAAATTTCATTCTCATATTTGGTAAAGTTAAAATGAGGTTATAATAATATATATTATTGTATTGTTTTTAAATAAGTATGCTAAGAATCCGTACAAACAGACAGATTTCACACCTGATATAGAACAAGCAAACGTAATATTTTTTATCAGTACAAATGATCGTTTATCTGTATGTCTGAGATAAGCCCGTCCACCGTGACGGAGAATTCGTCATGATATATATTATTATTATCGCGTAACATGTCTTTATAAATTACAACTCGTGTAATATTACGCCTTTATCTCATTAAAGGGCTAGACAAAGGGGGACTGCATACTGCTTCTGAAATCGTTTGAAATCGGCCAAATTTTGATTAGGGGTAGTCCATAGATTACCTGGTGAGATCAGGATGAGGGAAACAGACAAATCTTACGTGGGAGGGATTGGAGGTTTCGGAAAATATCAAGTAATAAAAAAAATGTGTTGAAATGTGAAAAAGAAACGAGTTTAATTTGAATTAAAATATGTTTCAACTCTAAAATATGTCAAAATAGACAATAGACAATTATTGTTTACATTAAAATCTATCCCTAGATGTAAAGTTAGTAGGTATTGATGTTCATTTATTTTATAATACTTTCATGATCACAAAAGAATACAAAAAAATAAACTTTATAAACGTAGTAACGTAAGTAAATTTTAGAAAATGTGGTCATCTATTTTCTATTAGGCGAAAAATCATGAAAAATGTAGTAAGATCTCACGTGAGATGAGAGTTAAGATAGGGTTAAGATAAATTTCACCAGTGCCAGTGGGTAGGATAAAAAATCTTCAAAAAGCAACTCACGTAATTTATGGACAATCCCTAACTTATAAAATGTTGTTTCTGACTTTTTAACCATTAAATTAATTAATTTGAATTTAGTTTTTCTCTAACTTATTAAGAAGAAGATTAAATAAAAAGTTCAGGTGTCAAAAAATACATCCGCATCAATGTCGACCGTGGGTAACGTGCCCAGAAGGCTGGCGGCATTGCCACGTTGTATGGCAATGCTGATCCTTTGTCCAAAGAAGAAACCAGCCCTCTGGTCACGTGAATATATATAAATGTAAATTGTTATTGAAATAAATAAATATAAAAGTTTTTCTCTGAAATATATTATTATGTAGAGTCAAGGTCATTAGTCGTGTCAGCTTTGGACTTTTGTTTTACTATAATAAATAAGGTTGCTGCTCTTGGTGGTATTTTATTGAACTTTTATTGGAAACTAATAAAAAAAATTAATGAAACGCATTTTCGACTAGTATGACATTCGTCGAAAATGCGTTTCATGAATTTTTGCAACTTCTTAAATTGTTGCAACAAAATAAAAATGATTTTTTTGATTGCATTTGGTTTCTGATTACCTATATTTTGATAAGGTACCAAAATATTTTACAATCTCAGGTTCAATCAACAAGCCTATTTCAAAGGAAATATTCGTCTAACTGGTCGTGATTCAATTTGCCTAATAGTACATAGAGAGAACAGAGATTCCTCACCTGGTTAGTGAGCACACTCTTGAGTTGAATGCACTCGTCTCTTCTTCTATCCAATTCCTTCTGCATTATATTCATTTGTTCTGAAACAAACAGTATTCATTATTGTACAAATTATTTAGTCATCATATCATTTATGGCTTATGGCAAATAGAAGTTACATTAATTTGTTTTTTTTTTAGTTTTTTTTTATATAAAAAAACGTCGCCCGCACTAGGAATAACTTCTGTGTCGCGGGGGTGTTCACAAACATACATTTCACACACACAAAGCACGCCCAGAGTCAAAACAAATCTTTGCGAATCACACAAAGGATTGTCCCATGTGGGGATCGAGCCCACAACACCAGCGTAGTTGAAAGCGGCGAGGCGACCGCTTTAACCGCTACGCCAATCGTGCACTTGTTGTTACACAAAAATATTGAGCACAACTATATCTACCATTCAACATGCAATGTTAGAGTTGTTAGAATTATCGCTACAATTATTCATTTCAAAAAAGTTATTACAAACTATTTGCAAAAATATTAATTAATTATTTAAGAATTATTACAAATTAGAAAAGCCAGTATTTTCAATGAATCATAAATAAATTTGTCATTAAGATAATCTTTCACTATGTAGTATGCTTTATTTAATAGAAATTTAGACAACTCAATTTTGAACATATTGATGGTATTTAGAGCTCTTTAAGACATATAACGGAAGATGATTAAATTAATTAATTAAAAAACATTTTATTCTGTTTACGAATTTCTGAACAATAATTATAATGATGATTAATTTATTTGAATTTTCGTATTTTATTTATTATATTTTATTGACATGGATATAATTTATAAATTGTAGTACATAAAATACTAATATTTGCATGCAATAATGATTTTGAAATGTAATTTCGATGTGTAAAATATTTGCACGCTCTCAATTAAAGAGCAAAACATGCTGTACCTACCTGATATATAACAACAACTTGTAATTGTAACGTGTTTTATGCAAATAAAGTTTTTTGAATCTTTGAATCTGTATAAATACGCGGTATCATGCAAAATCTCAGAAGAACGAATCATATGGAACTGCCATAAGCATGTACTTTGCCTGCCATACCTACGTTCACAAACATGGCGGATTAGGGATGTTCACTCGCTTGTCTATCTAATCGATAAAATTATATTGATGGATGCCTGGAGTTAAGATTGTTCAACTAACCTTAAGAACTTTGATTTTTATACTACTGTCGGTGAAACTAGATAATTTCAAGATTTCCATCTACTTTTATTGTACCTAGATAGATAGATAAAAACTTTATTTGTACATCATTTATAGGACATTTTTAATTAACCCGCGACGCAAAAAGAGGGGTGTTATAAGTTTGACGTCGATGTCTGTCTGTGTGGGTGTCTGTGGCATCGTAGTTCTTTAGCTAATGGACCGATTTCGATGCAGTTTTTTTCTTACGAGAGCCAGTATCCATGCAATGGTTTTTAGCTATGTTTGGTATAAATCGTTTCAGCCATTTACAATAAATGGAGGGTAAAGGTGGGGATGAAGAATCGATTATTTTCAAATATGCATACTCAAGTGGGGTATCAAATGAATGGTAAAAATGTGTACATCACAAAAATATATATTTTTCATAAATATTGATTCTGCCATTTATTTACAAGAAATTAGGGTTTGAAGTGGAGATGAACCATCAATTATTTTAAGATATACCTTAGCCCAACTAAGGTATAAAATGAACGGGCAAAACGTGTTGATTAAAAAAGAAATATGTTTCATGAAAATCGGTTCAGGCGCTTACAAAAAAAACAACAAAAACAAACAATTCTATGTGTAAGTTAAATGTTATGCTTAAAAGTATTAGTATATGTAGATAGTATAGATTAGAAAACCAACATTATTTTATGTAGGTACTTTATTCAAGAACTGCCTTTCAAGATCTTTTGCATTTTGTGGATGTGAATAACCCGAACATGATGGTTGATCAATAGTGTTTGCTCTGTCAATAAATGCCAATTGGGATGGGTGGTTTACCTGAAAGGGCATAAGTAGTATAATATGGATATGGTCACAAGTAATAGTAGGAAGTTACAGAAACATAGACTCTGTTTGGTAAATTGTAATAAAGAATTAAAATAAATTTTGAGTTAAATGGTTTTATTAAAACTACCAGTCCACTCCGGCTTCCATGGCACAAACATGGTCTATGTCACTCAAAGATAGTGAAGCTTTCAAAAAAAAAAATAATCTTTAAATTGATGCCGTAGTTTCGGTGCTTATTTGGTGCAAACAAACAATAACATTTTTCTCTTAAGATATTATAGATAAAGATCTTAATTATTTTATCTATGTAGGATAGATAAAATATTATTCTAAAAGCTAAAAAAAAAATGATTATGGTTTAGGGACCAATTATCACACCACTTATCACTCTGGGGCATTGATCTAGCAAAAATAATAACGTAGAGTGTATGGTAATCGGATCAACCTATCAACAGGAACAACACACAACATTACCACTACTACTATTACTACTTTCTATTGCTCTACTACATTAGACCCAAAAACAACAGTTTGATAAATTGCTTGCCTTTGTAAATACTGTTGGGATAGCATCATCTCTCAATCTAACTATGTTTAGAGTTTTATTGAATGCACTCTCTTCAAAGTGCAATGAGCACACATGAATTATAGACTCCTGGCCGGATATTTTCTAAGCCAATCTTTTCTAACCATTTCCTTTTCCGGGATTCGTTTCTTGGTAAACTATAACGACAAATAATACTTTGAATAACTTAGTACTTAATTTATCGATAAGGTTATATGTTCGATGATGGCACAACACTAGCATCCGTTAATGTTTTTGAAATGAATGAATTATTAAGAATATTGCGGGTTTCTGCAGCTCACAACCAAGATGATTCGAAGTTATATCACAGTTTTGCACAATAATTAAGTCGAAAACACTAGAACAAAACCGTCAAACACCGTTTAGTAAAATGGCGGCCTTGGCAGCAGAAGTACATTAGCCAATGAGGAGAGTGCTGATAAAAAGAGTGTTAGTCATTATTCCTAACGTAAAACTAGTGTTGTGAGAAAGAGATAGGTATTACATTATTATTGCTGTGTCAAATAGAGCAATTACGGCAATTCCATATGATTCGTTCTTCTGAGTGCAAAATATACTATTATTAAATTGTGCTGTCCTATTTGCTGGGAAAGACACTATTGACAAAAATACATTAACACCTATCATTAAATAACGCCTATAGTACCCAAAAGAATGTAGCAGAAGTGTATAACACTTCACCTTTTAAGGTCAGAATATGGGTGATAAATTATAGAAATATTTACGTACAATTCGTGTATTAGTTTTTACTTTTCACACATTTTTAATGACAAGTCCATGACAAGAACTCTTCTTTTTACTAAGTAAACATAGACAATACTCATAGAGTATTCTTCAAAGGTATAAACCTCCAATACTTCTGACATGTTTAGGTGCCATGTGATCGGGGTTGATGAGTTTTAGATGGTTTTAGCGCTTACGAGGGCTTTTATCTTGAATAAAAGATATTTCTGTGTACAAAACAAACTTCTTTATGTTCCGAACACATAGATGACAAGATACAAACGAACGTTGCCAATACCATTGACAATAAAACATTAATAATTTTATTATTGACATACAATCAGGTTGAAGCAAATACAATTATTCTTATATCCAACAGGGGTGAGTCCCCGACCATCCAACGGGCACAAATCCAACTTTGAGCTGCTATTGGGAAATGCCCGACTCGGGCATCGAAACCGAGACCTTGCTTGATGGCGCGATACGCTGACCACTAGACCAACATGGCATTATTATACTAAGAAACAGTTGAAAAAAATATGGGACCGACAGGATTTGAACCTGCGACCTGCACACTCTTTCTCTCTTCATTTGTGCATATCTTATAGTAAGGCCATTTTAATAGGTGACATTTGACAGTTCATTTATGCAAAGCAAAGTGTACATCATTATCATCTACTTATGTACATCAGGAGTAGAGTCTAATTTTCTTAATAAATAATTGTATTGTACTGATGTTGTTTTCTTGAGTTTTATTTCTTTAGCGTAAGGTATATTTTTCTTAGCATAAATGAACTGTCAAACGGTTGCTCTTAGATTTGAAAAATATTAAGTAGTATACAAACCAAAATGGCGATGTTACATTCAGCGTGCATTCAGCACAAATGTTGTAACGAATGATCGCGTACCTTATTTCAACTTCTTCTTGAATATTTTTATAGCATTTAGCTATGCTTAGCAAATTATACTAAGAAAAATTTTCATGGGGTATCTATGGATAGGTCATCAAAAATGATATTGAGGTTCTAATACATTTTTTTTCCAAACTGAATAGTTTGCGCGAGAGACGCTGCCAAAGTGGAAAAAAGCCTCCCCTCCCCCGTAACTTCTAAAATAAGGGAATGATAAATGTAAAAATAATATATGATGTACATTACCATGCAAACTTTCAAGGAAAATTGGTTTGAACGAGATCTAATAATTAGTTTTTTTTAATACGTTATAAATCGTAAACCGCATTTTACCTCTCATTCAATCAACTCCAATATAATAAAGAATAAAGAAAACATTTATTTAGATGTATAGTGGTACGGAACCCTTCGTGCGCGAGTCCGACTTGCACATGACCGGTTTTTTTTTATAGGTTTTAGTTAAATTCTATACACACCAATAACTTCCTTCGACACAAGCATGGAGTCGCCCGCCGCACGCAGTCTATCGAGGTGTTCCCTCAGCTTTTTGTTCTCCATCTCCAACTCCTCCAACTTGTATCGGTCTATGTTCGGATTCGTCGGAGGAGAGGCGTTGCGGTCTGGAACAAACATAACATAAAGCGGCCGTGGCACAATGGATAAGGCCAGGTCTTACGATCGAGAGGTCGTAACTCTCCCTGGGATTGCCCGTGTGTCATGCACGGTGCCTTTCAGTTGATACCGCTGTAGATCCTGGCGTCACAGTGGTTGGCGTGTGGGTGGGATTATATCCCGTAAAAAAAAGGTGTATATAAACCCCCATTTATCTGTTGTTTAGATCACATGTGATAGAAGGTGAAGCTATTGAAGTTGAAGTAATAATTATATTTTCATTTCATTTTACCTCAGTAGCTCGAAATAGTACACGTAGTACAAGTTCTGCTTATTTTGGGACTAAATGACGTGGTGTGAAAGTTGTGTGACATTAAAAAATGCGAGCAGTGAGCAAAACTTAACTTTTCTTCGAGCGAGAACAAAACTCGAAGCAAAATCAAGTTTTGCTCACTGTTTTCATACAAAAAAGAACTTTTTTCCGAGGTGCTGAAGTGAAAAATATATTTTAATTATATTATCTTATTATTGAGAATACGGGTTACTCACGTTATTTTAGCCGGGATATGCCGACTAGTTTCGAATCTATTACGTAGATTCATCAACTGGGCGATTAATTACGTTTCGTCGTCTCGCACTGTCACTAGTCGGCATATCCCGGCTAAAATAACGTGAGTAACCCGTATTCTCTATAATAATGTATTCACCTCACGTCG
The DNA here is from genome assembly GCA_905147285.1 of Hypena proboscidalis. Lineage (NCBI taxonomy): Eukaryota > Metazoa > Arthropoda > Insecta > Lepidoptera > Erebidae > Hypena > Hypena proboscidalis. The sequence continues at coordinate 450,932 of LR990153.1, forward strand.
GTTTTAATAACATCATATTTCCTTACTCATAATTCGTTGTTCCAAATCGTTCGCTCGTTTGGTAGTCCTCGAGAGCTCGCTCTGCAATGCCGATATTCTGTTCCTCATGCGGAGAACCAACCCTGCGTCTGCTACCTGTAACGAAAATTCGTTATATAAATCATTTTATTATATGTATAGAAGAATCCGAGAGAACAAACGTATCCTGTAGTTAAATTCACCTCTTTAGCATGCAAAGGTTTGTTTGCACGGCGGATATCCGTGAGTAAAAGTCGTTTTTACTCACTAGTGAGGAAATAATATCATAAAATCAAAAGAAGCGGCCGTTGCACAATGGATAAGGTATCGGTCTTACTATTATTTCACGTGAACATCCTCCCAACACAAGCGAATTAAGCTTAAATGGAGAAGGTTAACAAGAATACAGGTAATTTGTACTTGCAAATTAAAAAAACAAAAAACCCGACTGCTTAAAAAAAAGAACTGATAAGATAAAAACAAGTATAGCATTATCTACATTAAATTCATTAACAACAAATGAAATATGTCAAACTAATTTCTTTATGATGTTGCAGGCGGTGACAAACGAAGTTATATAGTAGTAACAAAGTATTGTTTGTCCCCGCCTGCAACATCATAAAGAATTTAGTTTGACATATTTCATTTGTTGTTAATGAATTTAATGTAGATAATGCTATACTCGTTTTTATCTTATCAGTTCTTTTTTTTAAGCAGTCGGGTTTTTTGTTTTTTTAATAATTATTTTTTATTTCACTCTTTTTAGTTCTTTTAACCGACATGTTTTTTTATATCTATTAATTTGTAGAAATCAAATCTCTTTGAGATCAATAAGCCTTAATCGTGAGTTAAACTATCAAATGCAAAAACAATTATTCAAATTCGACCGGCAGTTTCCAAGATTAGCGTGAGCGAACATACAAACTAACTTCCACCCACTTCGGGCGCGCGAGTGTGCCGATATAAAAATTGGTAAATTGTGTTTAATCAGTAATATAAATGTGATAAGAAGTATATATTTTTGAAATGGTCTTTTCATGGCTTTTTATTTGATACCCATATTACTATGATAAAAAGGAAATCCATACCTCCCCCCCTTTTTTTTTTCATTTGCCGGCGCCATTTTGAAAATTTATATAGCCTATGTCACTATCACTGTTTCGACGAATTCAACGACACCTCATTTGTCAAAATCCGTCTAGCCGTTTGGGCTGTAGGGCGTGCCAAAGAAATAGACATACATACATACATACATACATACATACATACATACATACATACATACATACATACATACATACGCTCGAAAAACATAACCCTCCTTCTGACACAGTCGGGTAATTAAAAGTAAGCTCATTTCTCAGCACTCACCGGTACAGTGGATCCGTTCTGTGCGCCGGCTGACCAGTTAACAGCCTCCAACGCCGGACGAGTGCTCTCCACCGAACGCACTGATCCATAGCCGTAGTCCTGAAACAAGTTTATTATTACAGTATTTTAGACTACATAAATGATAACAGTATTTGGAAATGAACTGCTCTTTTTATGTGGCTTTCAATATGTATGATAATTGTTATATTTTATTCGTTTCATTTGAAAAGATGGTGCACATGAGTTTCTCACCAGCTCTTCTAATAATGCAATACCCATCGGAGCTGGTACTTAGTTTGATTTTAATCTGATTCTAAACCGTTGGATTAAAATTAATCTAAGCCCCGGTTATTCAAATCATTGTAATTAGTATAATTTAGTTTTACTTATAATTTATTTTTATATCATTTGTTTGTAATATTTTGACGTGTTCAAGCGGCTCCTGGGGCCTATGAAAATAAATTATTTGAATTTGAATTTGAATTCAATTTTAATTGTGTTAAATTTAATAAACGAAATATAATAAAATAAATTTGCACACCTTAAAGGTAAAATGTGACAGACTGCAATTGTAATGTATAACAACTTCTATAACTCATGTTCATGCAAATAAATGATTCTTATTCTTATTCTTAAATAAAAAAGCATTTATTTCCTTAGCAGTAATAGTGCTCGGCCGACCGCGGTTAGCGTTGCTCAACCTGCAAGATCGATCGGTTAGCGCGGCGTCGACTTAACTACGAGATCCTTCTTCTTCTTCTTCTTGTCGTGTCAATGACTATAATTAAAATGTTTTTCTTCTATCTATATGGTTTTAGACTATATAATAGGATGCGACTGTGACGCCTTTTTGGTTGGACTGCATATTTTCTCCTTTTATGGTATTGTTTTACAAGCTCCTCTAAAGCTTTTATTGACATATATACATAAAATAATATCACGTCTATATTACCTAGAAGGGTACTGCAGAGGTGTACAACACCCACTTTACCTATTATGTTAAGGTCCCATAGGATAGGGCACCCTATCGCCATCCACCAGGCACAATTCCGACTCTGTGCTACTATTGTGAATTTTCTGACGGAAATTTTACCTAATATAACACTTTGCCCGACCCGGGAATCGAATCCGAGACCTGGCGGTGAGAGGCGCATACGCTAACCACTGGAACATCGAGGCAGTTATGTAATTGTAAAATTAAACATTTTATAAGTCGTTCAAATAAAAAGGCAATGCCCAAAAACTGTATCGCCAAAACCCTTGTGTCACGAATATAAGATAGTAAATAATTTCTAGTTTTGTGTATGACGATTATCTGGTAATAAGAGACATAACTTAAGCGGGATTTAATTAACAAAAGAGGTTTTCTATTTAAACATGAAGAATGAACTAGAATCTAATTTTGTTTTGATAGAATTATCGCGTTTTTTGCACTTGTTTACAAACTTTTTCCATGAAATCCCAGCTTACTATGAAAATATCTGCCTAAAAATTAAACTTTCATATTATTCTACATATTATTATAATACAGCAGTTTTTATCTTGACAAAGCCACGGAATAGATAGCAACGATAAACAAACCCATAGTCGATTGGTCATACCCCTTTGTTGGTGATACCTTTAGAACGATTTCCAACTAATTCGAATTCATAATAGCATGTCTTTGCTGCTGGATATCAAAACAAATAAATACAGATTAAAAATTTGTTTGGTATATAGTTAAAATATTCACAAGCAGTACTTACATCCTCAACAGTGGTTTCTTGTTGAGAGTTGTTGCTGGCGTCCGAAAGAGACCGTCTGTGTTCCTTGGGAGCGGGCGTCCTGAGGGACCAGAAAAATAGTGAAATACTGCCTTAAAGGTATACGGGGTGTCCCACGGACATGCCACTTGTACCTTTAATATGGTAGATAGCAGATTTTACTGAAATAAACTTTATTTTATATAAAAACTATTTTGACAATAATTCTAAATAAGTTTTTTATTCACCCAGGTGAATAAAGTCAACTTATTTTGTATACTTAATTCCCCCGGCGAATAAAGTCAACTAATAGTATTGTTAAAGCACCCAGGTAAATGACCCAGGTGTTTTCAGCCTACTGCGAAGTTTACTTAATGCACCCAGGTGAAAAAAGTGGCTTATTTCGTATAGTTAATTCACCCGGTGAATTAAGGCAACTATTAGTATTGTTAAAGCACCCAGGTGATTTAACACAGGTGAATTAACTATACTACACCACTGCATTTTACTATTTTTAAAATATCGTTTGTATTGTCAAAGAATTGAACAAGCTCAAATTTTGTAAAACGATAACATTCTTTAATTTTTAGCGTTAATCATAACAATTAAATCTCTATAACACATGGGTTAATTAAAATATAAGGGTACATTTCTTTTTTTTCTATGAGTCAGAGATTTTTTTCAAATTTGAGCTTGTTAGATTCTCCGGCGATACAAGCAAAAGTTCAAAAATCCTTGATTTTATTTCAAAATAAAGTCTTATTTCAGTTCGAAGTAGTATTCGCAAATTACTAAAAAGCTTTCCAACAAAAAAAGGAGAGAAGAAAGAAAAACTATGTTTACTAAGCATAAACTAAATAAAAATGGAAAATTTTAAATATTTTTTCAACTTTTTTTTGCATTTTTTGTATTTTTATTTTTTTTACTTTTAATTTTTTTAATAAGCTACCTGGTCCACAACTTTGGTCTTCTAAGTTGTGGATACAGCATGTGCTATGCCCAATCAATAAAGTTTTTTTTTTTTTTTTTTTGAATTTTGGAGTTATTTCTATCTATAGTATACATGTATACCTCTGTAAGGTGTCGATCCTCTCTTGCAGCTCATACTGCGCAGACAATAACTTTTGTCGGCTCTGCCTCTCTGCTTCTAATTCTGCGTTTAAGGCCTTCTTCTCTTGCTCGTGGATCTTGTCGCGATCTGCACAAATACATACAGATTACTCAATACATTTGTTATGACATCCCTCCAGGTGGACTGACGGCCTGAAGAAGGTCGCTGCAGAGGCAATGGCAATCAATGCCGGATAGACTGGCCTGTTGACAATCTGTGTGGCACTACCCGCTTTGAAAAATCATAAACGCACTGGCCATGTAATTTATTTAATTCATGTTTATAATCCGAATGTATTTAGTTAAGATCTATCTAGATAAGATACATTGTGTATTTATAAATTTCCAATACCTAATGTAATGAAATGTAAAACCCTCCTAAGGTTTGCATATTATTTTTGCATAATAATTATAAAGTGAACCCATCATTGATAAACTTTAGTGCCAAAATATGTGTAATGTGTTTGTATAGACGTTTAAGTCTCAAAAACAGTGTTTCAACATGTTATATTTACATTCTGAATGAGATCGTTTGTGAGTATATTTGTAAATTTTTTATATAAATAAAGACATTGAAAATCAAATCAATCAATCAATCAATGCCGGAGTCCCTCAGGGGTCCGTGCTCTCAGCAACGCCTTTCCTGCTTCACATAAACGACCTACTGATACCAGGTATGTACATACGACGGATACATACATATACGACACATTGGCGACCGGATGGTGGAGTGGATAGTGTATCTACCTGCGACGCCGAGGTCGTGGGTTCGATTCCCACTTAAGATAAATCTTTGTGTGCATGAACATGGGGGTTTGTCTTAGTCTGGGTGTTTCTATGTATAATAAGTATGTATTTACAAAACAAAAGTATATATGTATTAGTATCAGTTATTCTAGAACCCATAGTACAAGCTCTGCTTAGTTTGGGACTAGATGGCGTTGCGTGTGAGTTGTGAAATATTTATTTTATTTATTTATTTATACAGTACAAATAAAGAGGACCGGGTGTTTTCGGAGCAAGAGTAGATGTCCAGCAGTAGATTATCAGGGACTTGGTTTAAACATGTCACTCTCTCAGTGTTCTTTATGAAAGGTTATTTTAATCGGAACGTAACTTATAGAAATATTTTGTTTAAAAAAATGGGTATTATAATGTATTTTGTTAACTTACTAAAATTACTAATAGTAACATATTTGTAAGTCTACGTATTGTAAAGAGGTTAAATTGTTTACATAAAATTACTTTACTAAGAGTAACATAAAAAAAAACATGACCTTTGCTCAGCAGTGGGACAACATGGGATAGGAAAAAAAAAAGTTTAACATAACATCACGCCTATATTACCCAAAAGGGTGTGGCAGAGGTGTACAACACCCTCACTTCACTTGCTATGTTTAGGTTCCATGGGAAAGGGAGTGAGCCTATCGCCTATTGTAAATTTCCTGACAGAAAGTTCACAAATAACACTTTGGTTGGGTTCGGTGCCCACATGGGACCATTTTTTGACCAAAAATTCATAGGGACAATTGGATAGTGTGATTGCTTTTGGCGTTCTATCTAAAATATTAATTATGCAAGCAAATTATAATACGGGGCAAATATCTTGAGCAAATGACCTTGAATGCGCAGAAACGAATTTTGGGTCTCTTTGGTTACGAGACTGAGGCGCGACGTGCGGGGCAGGAGCGTACCTGCGCGTGATTGGTTGATCAGTCGACCCTTGCCCCGCGCACCGCGTCTTCGTTCCGCTCTCTCCCGAATACACTTGCGTGCAGTGAAAAGTGCTTACTTTTGTGCTCTGTTATAAATCGTTATTTGTTGAGTTTTCGTTGTTATTATTTGTTGACTTTTTATATTAAAATTTAATTAAATTAAATATTTTTAATAATAATAAACGATAACTTTTTTTCACGAGTTTTTCATTTCAACAAAATTAGCTGTTGCTTATAAAATAAATATATTTTTTTTACTATCTCTCACTCTAACTTTGTCTCCGTCGCTCATAAAATAAATTAAATTGTTTTTACTATCTCTCATTCTCTGACAAGCTTTGTCTCCGTGTAGTATTCCGTAACAACAATAAGACAACAATTTGTAAGTTTACTGATAACAATTTGTAAGATACTGAGAGTATCTTGTAGTTTTAATTATTTAATAATTTGTATATCGGAAACTCAACAATAATAATGTTAAATATCCCGAAATAAACAGTAATTGTAATAAATAAATTAAAGTAAGGCCATTTTAATAGGTAACATTTGACAGCTCATTTATGCAAAGCAAAGTGCTACTTATGTACATCAGGAGTAGAGTCTAATTTTCTAAATAAATAATTGTACTAAAAAACTGATGTTGTTTTCTTGAGCTTTATTCCTCTAGCGTAAGGCATATTTTTCTATGCATAAATGAACTGTCAAATGTTACCTATTAAAATGACTCTACTGTAGTTAATTTTAAAAACTCGACGTAACTAATCATAAAAGGGTGTGCAATATTTTGCACGTAAGTGTACGATGCGCAAACTCTCCCCCACCACGTCACCTAATGCTCAAGAAGTTTGCCTCGAATAATACATGATGTTGATATATTTAATGCAAACCTGGAGTCGCTGAGACGGGTGCTAAGCCGTGATTTCTTTTTTCAATATCAAAAGTGTGTTTAGTATTATTGAAGCAATTGATTAGTATAAGGCTCTGTTATAAATGATTTGTTGCAGTACATTCGTAATTCTTAATTTTATAATATACTAGCGACCCGCCCCGGCTTCGCACGGGTACAATGCTGATACTAAATACACTACAGAAAAACTGTGAACGTTGTATATAAACACACAGCGGCCCGCTCCGGATTCGCACGGGTATATAATATATAGCCTATGTCACTCACTGAAAAAATGATTAAAATCGATCTAGTAGTTTGATTTATTCATTACTGCCCGTGGCCCGTTGGAGTAAAACAATTCCCCCTTTCTATGCATGTATTATACATAAAAACCTTCCTCTTGAATCACTCTATCTATTGGAAAAAACCGCATCAAAATCCGTTGCGTAGTTTTAAAGATTTAAGCGCACATAGGGACAGAAAAGGCGACTTTGTTTTATACTATGTAGTGATTGTAACTTATTCGTGAGGACCTGTAATTGGCTGAATGTTGCCTAATATTTTTATTAATATTAATTGTTACTGCTGTTGGTCTTCCAATTTTTTTTTTTTTAATAAATATTCTGTATAAAAACGCACCTTTCCAGAAGTTGGCTCGAGATTCAAACTCCTGCGACCACACCACCAGGGACATGCCATTCCTTGGTTTATAAGATTCGTTCTCAGTTCTATCATTGTATTCATTTTCTCTTGGTGCATAGGATATAGGCGCTTCAGGAAGCCTGGAGGATACTAACATTTTTGTGGATTGTCACCCTTTGTACCCTATTCAAGGCCTATTGTTAACCCCTTTTATAGCCATAGATTATCACAATTTTATGACGGTATAAAAGCGCAATCTTTATTGTATATTTTGCAAAACTTGAAACACTTTATCACTAAGATTTAATCAATATATTATTTCATATCACAGATAAATTAATATTACATATAACACGATAATTATTAAAATATTCTTCCTTATTCAACCGCCATTTAAAATACGTTCTATTTACAAACTCACTCACAAAGAAAAACGTTTTTTATTTTATTTTTGTATACAATAAACTCCGAAACCACTGCAACTATCTTAATGAAAATTGGTGTGCAAATAGTTCAAGATCCTATAAAAAACATATGATACTTTTTTGACGTAAGTACCACTGGAGCGGAGCCACGGACTGAAGTTATTCACTTATTATTATTTACAAATTGACACGTTAGAAATTAACTTCAGGTTGCTTGTTGCGTCTGCTCACGTATACACAACTACTTATATGTATTGGAACACATTTCGCGCACTTTTCCACTCCTTATCTATTCAAAAACACTATAAATCAATTTGACAAAATTTTTACATTATATTTGGTAACCTTGGTGCACAAAACTAACGCGAAACCAATGTCCAAAATCGATTGTTTTAATTGATAGATTACGATTATTTTTATCTACAGATAGTCGCTATCGAAATTATTTAATGGTATCAGACTTTATCGCTACGTTAGCGAAGGTTTGTGAATATGTCTGTTTGTAAATATAAATATCTCACAATTTACACACAACGCCATCTAGTCCTAAACTAAGTAGAGCTTGTACAGTGGGCCAAGCAATTAGGTATACAGGGTTAACTTCTATGTCACGGTAAAGACTGGCTACTCTAGTTATGTAGGTGAGAGTTACATATTGAAGGAATGTATTATACCCATTATTAAGGTATGTAATTCACATATCCATAACTGGTGCAGGCAGTATTCACTATGACCTAGATGTTTTTGCCCTGCATAGCTAATTGCTTGGCCCACTGTACAAAGGGTACTAGAATAACTGATACTAATATATATACACTCTTTTTTTGTAAATACATACTTATACATAGAAACACCCAAAATAAGACAACCCCCATGTTCATGCACATAAAGGTGGCGCTGAAACTAAGTAAGGTTCGTCTAGCTAAGGTATATACTTGACTTTTATTGTATAACTGATGGATTTTGATGTTGCTTAATTGTTTGCCAATGGAAAAATGGAATGCACACTCACTATACCTTCTTACTTTTTGTACCTTTATAATCCATACTTTACTATCCTGCATACAAGCCTATATCTTGTACTGTACACACGCGTTTGACAATATAAATATCTTTTATCTTTATATATTTACACATTCTAGCATCGGAAAAATGAAGAATGATACGAACCTGCACCCCCTGGGTAAATGCCTAAAGTGCTTTACCAATTCAGCCATGGATTCGTTTACATAATAGTAAAGACAATAATCACTCACCTTCAATAGCCAATTCACAATGTTCCTTATTACTCTTCAACTCGTTCGCTAACTTCTCACTCTCCTGTTCCAACAACTTCTTCTCCTTCTCATGCTGTGCTTGTATGCTCTTCTTCTCTTCTTGTAAGCGCTTGTTGCTGTCTTTCTCACTCTGCAGCTCTTCCCGTAAGTCGGCTATGATGTTGTCCTTGTCTACCTTGTCGTTACGAAGGCCTTTGGCTTCCATTTCTACTTGTCGAAGATGTTCTAGTTTGAGTCTGTGGAAAGAAATGTTTATTGTTATGTAGTTTAGTGGCGGGAGAGCTTTTGTGATCAAGTGTAGCTTCGCAATATATTGTAAAGGTTACAGCCTATACCAGTGGTTAGGGAATAAAATTAACAAGATAATTATTTTCTTTGATAATTAATATAACATAACATCATGCCTACCACATTTTACCACTTATGTTAAGATCAAAATAATCTTATGCCACTGATTGCATGATAAAATAAAAAAAAAAAAAATGTTAAGGTCACCGGGCACAATCCCAACTCCGTGCTGCTATTGTTACTTTCCTTACAAAAAGTTCACACATAACACTCTTCGGCCCGGGAATCGAACCCAAGACCTTGCAATTAGAGGCGCATACGCTAACCACTAGACCATCGAGGCAGTTCTTTGTTATTTTTTGATAATTATCAAATAGTTATCAGGATAATTATCCAATATAGCTAATTATTTGGTTTCCTTATTTTCTACATTTCGGCCATAAACAGCAGATCTGTGCAGGTTCGACATTATTTTCCTGGCGTTACTTTATTTTTTTTTATTTGATGCACCCAGCAATAAATTCGACTTATTTCGTATACTTAATTTAACCCAGGTGAATTTATCTCTACTACAGCACATTTTTGTAGTGCACAGATAATGAACTCACTTGAGATCAGCAATCTGCGCCATCAAAGGTTCAATGGCCTTGTTCCTCTCGTTGGCATCGCCCAGCTTCTGCTGCAAGCTGATGATCTTATTCTCCAAGCCTTTGTTGAGCTTCTTCACGTGGTCCAGGCTGCGGGCCTCGATGCGCAGGCGCTTGTATTGACGCCGGACGATGAAACGACGGATCTATATACGAAAATACAGTCCATGAAGTCGGAAATCGGTTAAAAAGAGAAGAACTTATATTTGTTCAAAAATGATGCCTATAGATTTCTAGGAGGTAATACACAAAATGAATATTTTGAATAGTTATACATATTATTATTATATTATAGTCTGTACAAAGAATTGAACGCGCGTCTAACCAAGGCAAGGCGTTCTCGTAACGCTGGCTTATATTTCAGCCAGCGACTTAACGCCAGTTTCTGAGATTCTAGAGAAAATATAACCTGACAAAATTTAAAAGTGACACAAGTTACATTTGAAATAAGAACACAACTGTTACTTTAATTAATGTGTGGTATATGCTTATCCTGTCAATAAAGTTTATCTAACACCTGTGAAATTGCCAGCATTATGGGATCGCTGTCTGACAGTTACATATTAAGTTAGGACTAAGTTATTAGACTTGTTTAATTTAAGGTCTAACATGTATAATTCTCTGTAAATAAAGATATATTTTATACCTATATAAATATATATATTTAGAATAAACTCACGGAAGCTTGTGCAATGACGATCTGTCGCCGCATCTTCTTGACGCGCTGCCGGGCGAGGTACCCGCGGCAGTAGCGCTGGATCGTCAGCACCTGTATCACCAGACATATTATTATTATTCATAAAAAATACAATATTAAAAATACAATATAATCTCCTTCTCTGTCTCGTGTCCTTCTCATACTTCTAGTTTAGTACATTCTTCCTTCTATATTCAGTCTATCCTTATCTGGAATGCACTCCCTCTCGAGATCAGGATGTCGACTACACGGGACGCCTTCAAAGCTAGAGTACGTCATCTTCTGTACAATGAATCATCAGCAGAGTCATTAAAAAATTAAATGATATTGTGTGCCTATATAATATATTATATATATACGTTTAAATTATGTATAACCATGGGGTATCATTAGGAACATTAGATTTTTACTTCTTAAAAATTTCCATAGATGGCGTTATGTATAGCAATGCAAAAATAATAAATTGTTATAAACGCTATTGTTCAACTTTTGACCAAAATATGATTTTTAAAAAATAAAGCACGTATATATAAAACGTTAAAAGCATTCTTCAATTATTTCAAAGTGATTTGAGAGAAAAAAGAAATCTATGTCTTTAACTCGTAAGTCGCCGTCTTGGATACGGCACAAAATGTAAAAAATTCATGCGGTTAGGTTATTTGTGGCTAATAGATGGCGCTTATTTCAATTTTATTTTAAAATTGTATGAGTGTGTGAGTGTATATTGAGTTATAAACAAATTGGAGTTCGACGCTTTTGTCACTCAGCATGCTAAATTATTGGACATTCACTTACGATGACGCGTTTAGTTTCTTAGTCTACGATTGCCTTCCAATAGTAGTTAGATATAAAATCATCATCGAACTTTTTAAATTATATATTAAATACATGTTTTTCTAATAATGTAAGTAATCATATATATGAATTTTATTTTTTTATAATCTAAAATAATATAGATATCAATTGTCATGTGATGTACTTCGAACAGAAACAAAACGTTTTTCTGCAATGTTTATTTACAAATAATCGGGCCGCGCGTGTTTCCTTCACTTCGGTAGAAGTTTTCGGATTGTTTGTGTGCTCTTGTGGATATTTTATGTGAGATGTTTTTCAGATCTTTTTACAATTAAATAAATAAATAATTAATATATTTATATTGACATTATGGATATCAATAGAGTAAATAACGTAACACTCAAAATGAAGAAATTAATTAATTAAAAAGAACAAACAAATGTATGAATAAAAATAATTAGGAGTTGAAAAGAATGATCGGTATCATTAAGAAAAACTATAATATAAGAAAATAATAGGATAAAGATGTGAATGAAAAACAATATTATGAATGAGTATAAAGAAAAATGTTATTAATAACAAATTCGGAAAATAATTGCGATTTTATGAAGATATTTTTTTTTTTTTTATGAAAAACAAAGCGCACCCCTAGATACACTAGTGGGTATTTACATACAATCATGTTTTTTGTACTGAGTGATATGACTAAAACCTCCCTTGTCTTCTTCCTTCAAAGCAATCTTAGTCTAGCTAAGAATTTCGATAATAAGATTGCTACAAAAATACGTTTTTGCGAACGAAGACAGTTGTAGGAACAATGCTAAGCAAACATGATTGCACGTTTTTATAAACAGATTTTAGATTTTTCGATCAAACTTTACCAGAAATAAATAAAGATTACCTACTTTCTTTAGCAACTCTTTTATTGACTTAAGACGTTTAAATTGTCTTTACATTAATGTTGAAATACTTGAAATTATTATTTGAAGTAGGTACCTATAGGCAAAATAAGTAACAACGTTAATAGATATTATATCGTCCTTGGGAACAACAGAAGATTCACTCCTTATCGAAAGTCAAGTTTATTTTATGTAAAAATTATACCTACACCTCGCCTGAGGTACCCACTTGCACCACAGATAATATAATACTAGTCTTGCACGCAAAATTGAAACTTATTACAGCGCGCGGCGATCTGTTATGGCTAGGGGTTGGAAGACCGCAGCGCTCCGCCGCGCCGCGCCGCCGCGCCGTCGCGGCGTCGCCGCTCTCCGCCGTAACCGCTTAAGCGCCAGCCCAATGCAGTACTGCTTCGCGGGAGTAGCCCCGGCTATTTATACCTAACCTATGAATTGAAACATCCTTGGCATAGGTAGGCTCCCCACCAACGGGTCCCGCGTTGTCGTCGCGGTGGGGCTTAGTACCCGTGGTGCCTCCACACCACGGCGAAGCCAAGTGGACCCCAGAGGGGGGCTGCTCTTCGGGCTTTGGGCAGCGAAGCCCTTGTGGAGCAGCCCATGTTGCAGGGCCCTTATGGGGGGGCTCTGCAACAGGAGGGCCTGCGGTGTTGGCGTGAGTCGGCACTGCGGCCGAGGAGTTGCGGGGCCGCGGCGGGAGAGGACTGTCGGTGTTTCGTTGCCGCTTTCCCTACCTTCCGCGGTCCCGGCGGGGCCGCAGCCGTTAGTACTGCGGCGTGGTGGGCGGTGGGACGAACATCTGTCTCACCGCGGAGGGCCAGGCCGTCAGACCTTGAGGTTTTGCTCAAAACTTTATCAATCAAACTTGACATATTGGACAACGCTGGCAAAATAATTTGGTATTTTTAAATTTTAGATAGTTTAAAGCTATAAAAGTTACGTGAAACCTGAAAAATATTAGCAATTTTTTAACAATAGTGTCTTTATTAAGCATTATTGTAGGAAATATGGTGCGGTGTAGTGTTTTAGGACGTAAAAGTGATAGTAGAAGAAAACTGCCTGAATTATCGTTCCACTCGTAAGTATAACACATTTTGGCCTTTGAATCATATGCCAGGTTGTATTTTCAATGATTTTATCTTGTGTGAACTATGTTTGTTTATAATTTGATCGACAAAATCATCTAAAATATGAAATTTTAGTATTCATAACCTACTATAAAATATTGTTAGATGTTGTCAAGACTTCCATATTTTTTTCCCCAAAATTGTGGGTAAAATTTTATGTTGCATTTCTTATGATAAATATATCATGTAGTATTTTAGTCAGTTTCAATATCTTAATTGCATAACAGTTTCCCAGAAAATATTGATTTAAATCCGAAGTGGATTGAAGCTACAGGACGAACAAATTGGGCTCCGAGTAAATTCTCTTAAGTTTGTAGCAGACATTTTGGACGACATGAATTATTAAAAAAAGAGAGTAACTCTTTTGTTAATGAATGCTGTGCCACACAGGTAAATTAATATTTAACCTGTAGGATACATTATATACAGCGTGTATATATAATATTAATTATTATTTGAGATTTTCAGTTGAGTATTATAGGGGGCTATTTATTTATATATATTACAATATTTGGGTATAGTCAAGTTGAGATACTTTGAATTGATGCGCAACACTGAAAGGAAATCTACGTTTTTTACGATCCTAAGGATTTTACGTGCAATATAGACTTGAATATTTGATTTCGTTTTAATAAAACTAGCTATGGTCCGTGACTTTTGCTCTGTAGGATTCGTTGATCCTCACGTTTTTACCTGTGGCAGCCGTAACTGCCCGTCCCCGTGCGTGAGTTAGAAAGTATGTTAAACGCCATCTATTTAAACTTTTGCGTAAAGTTACTATTAAAAATTTTACAGTTTCAGGCAAAAGAAGCAGTGGATGAGCTAGCATAGTAATGCCGTCAACGAGTAGCCAAGAGTATGTGTCTACTAAACTCAATACTATGATGCCAGCAGTGACTGTTCAAAAACACGCAGCTGAAACGCCAGATGTGATGTGAAACTTCCAACATTGGTTGATCGACTTAAATTCAGTCATTACCTATGCAGTATTAACATAACAGTACATCACGCAATATGTTCAATAAACCGAACAATTGTTCTTTATATCTGTTTTATTTTCATCAAATAAATACATTTTTCATTTTGTAATTAGTAAATAATATATCTTAATATTTTGGCAAATTTATCCAAAAACTAGGGTAATTTAATTTGCACTGTCGCCACACTGTGCCGAGATTCTCTGTCTCGCTGTTGACCACGCCATTCCCTTATCCAGTACCTACTATCCTTCATCCAAGGCAGATAGATAATAATATTCTAAAACATTGACAGCTTTGGCACGCACACAGACACATTCTTACGCACACAAGGACGACATGTACCTATGTTACCTTTTGCAAAAGCTAGATGGCGTTAGGGTAGCGCGGTTGAGACTACTCACAAGTACGGCCATCTATTGGCATAAAAAGTGAATTAAAGTAGCTCACAGAAATAATTTTTTTAAGGTGGCGTCAATTTTTTGTATGAGATTGGGTATCTGTACTAGTATTATATTATCTGTGGTATAACCTGATTATATATTATATACTATATTATTTATATTATGTAATAGTAATACTTAGTATATTTACGCTATATATTATCCTGTTTAAAATATAACTATTAGAATAAACATTAATCAGGATTGTAAATTTATAGATTGTACTTTCTTTTTTTAAATTCTAAAAGCATCTACCATTATTGTCTCTGTACCTCCTCATGGTTGACTGGTAGAGAATGCCTTAGGCATTAAGTCCGCCATTGTACTTTTGATGTGCATATAGTCTAAAATAAATAAATAAATAAATATTAAAGTTGAAGAATAAGGAATCCAGGAGGATTCGAACCTGCAACCGCGGGTAAACGCTCGTGGGCTCGGGCCTCTTCTCATGATGAGAGAGTTTAAACCCTACCACGTTGGACAAGTGCGGACTGGTAGACTTCACACACCCTTGAGCATATGCATGCAGGTTTGTTTACGATGTTTTCCTTCACCGTTAGCGAGCGATAATGTATATGATAAATACACACATATCTTCGAAAAGACGAATCTTAACGATTTATTGACAGAGGTGTGTGACTTTGCAATCTGAAGGTGCGTATAAATTAAGCGCGGCAGCCGCGCGAGCCAATGTTTGACCAGAGTTGACGCTCATTTGCCGCGCGAGCCAATATGTAGATATTAATTTAGTTGGACGTGACAGCCGCGCGCGGCAGGCGATCCATCACGAACACCGCGGCGGATAGTCAGACCAGTTCACTCTCGTAAACTTGCGAGTATAGACAGGTGGCTGCCGCTTTTATTGTGCATCACCATCTTATTTGTAAAAAAAATAAAAGAAAAAAGCGTTGGTGAATGAAAATAATATATATATCGCCACTCTTCGCTGTCCATTTTTACGTATTCGCCGCGCGAGCCAAATCACCAAAACTACAACCGTCCCCACTGCGCGCGAGCGAACGACCGAAGATCCTTTGCCGCGGTCTCAAAAACCGACAGCAAGCGGATCGGCCCGCGGCACGTTCGAGCGCGGCAATGTCCGCGATCCCGTCTACATAGAGCGCGGCCGCCACGCGCACCAATGTTCGATGGTTTGCCGCGCTTCATTTATACGCACCTTTACAGTCTCCCACTCGGCTATCGCTGCATATACATACATATTTCTGAAGGTTATCACTCACCGCTTTGACCCTCCTCTTGTCCTTATACAGTCTCCTGGCCATGAACCCTCTGCCCCTGGCCTGCAGTCCGATAGCCAGCTTCC
The DNA here is from genome assembly GCA_905147285.1 of Hypena proboscidalis. Taxonomy (NCBI): domain Eukaryota; kingdom Metazoa; phylum Arthropoda; class Insecta; order Lepidoptera; family Erebidae; genus Hypena; species Hypena proboscidalis. The sequence goes on from LR990153.1 coordinate 467,336, forward strand.
TCAGCCGCTGGTACTTCAGCCGGCACAGCCAGCCGCGGACGTTTCGCTGGATCTTGATGGCGGCGCGGCGACGGCGGATCTCTTGAGCTTTTCTGTGGAAAAAAAGAATAAGAAAAAACTATCTTTTGCCTGCGACTTTGTCAATTTACGGTCAAATGTTACACCTATACTCCAGCCAAACTCGATGTAGACCAAATGTAAACAAACAAAACATATGATTTTTAGGGTTTTATCACCTCGATACATTTCACATTTTATAACTTATAACTCCTTTTACCTATAAATATGTCCAATCTGTCCTTGATAACATTTTTAAAGTAATCCTGTCTTAAGTTACTTTCAATAAATATTTCAATATAAGTATATATAAGTAATTTATTAGCAAAAGTTCAATATGAAATTGCGTCAACCATAACACATTTTTGTAAAAAGGGCAGAAATCGTCAACTTTTGGTTGCATTTATTATATGCATCCAAGTAAAGAAGATCATTACGCCCTATTTACTCTCAAATAAATAGGTGCATTTTAATTTGACAGTGTTCCACGCTATTGTGCAACGTTTCTTCGAACGCAGCGACTTAGTGCAATAATAATTAAAGGAAAGATTGCGATATTTTTTTTTTCAAAGGAAATTAGATTAAAAAGATTTTAAAATACTTTCAAAAAGGGCCAAAATATGACGGACGTTTTCTAGATGGCGGCATTAATGCCTACATTTCACCACCCGCAAAATAACACTTGTCGCTATGTATCTAATGAACATTGTCAAAATGTTTATAACCCTGGCTGTTAGTAGTTGCCAAGCAACGGTTTGTTATTAAACATTCTACATCTAATTTGGCTTTAGTATAGGTCCTTCCTTTTTCATGATGGTAGTTCGACTTATGCTATGGCTATCGAAGTTATACTCGAATTCTATCGGGTTCGGTCGGAGGATTCTCCCTTTGTGGTGAAGGAATATCACACCCGTTCCTCTACATATGAATAATATACATATAAAAAACATCTTCTCCTTGAATTTTGTAATTTTCCTTCTAGATTTGATATGTTGTATATTTTAATTTTTGTATTTAATATTTTGTATTGATATAATCATATATTTATATCTGTTTATTTATCTGTTATGCCATACTCTGTACCGACCTGTATGTATCTATTTTCTTTATTTCTATCTTTGGAAACTTGTAAATGGCCTTCATTGTGTTTATTTTTCTGTTAATCTGTAATTTTATAGCTGTAAGTTTTCCTAATAAAATAAAATAAAAAATTAAGTTCGTCCTATATATCTATACAAATTATGTACTTATAAACACTTAAAGAGTACTCACCTCCTGGCCAGGTACCCCCTAGCAGCCGCCTGCAACCCCCGGAGAGCAGCCACGAGCCGTAAGTACTTCCTCCGCGCCACGAAGCGCCGCACGCAGCTCTGCACGCGCACGCAGGACTGGCGCTGGATGTCGGCGCGCACCTTCTCCAAGTACGCTACCTGCGACATCCAATTTACTCAGCAAAATGACTTAATTACCCACTATAATACAATAATATACACAACTACAGAACTTATAATATAATATTTACAAATAAATAATAATAATAATAATAAATAAATATTTCACAACTCACACACAACGCCATCTAGTCCCAAACTAAGCAGAGCTTGTACTATGGGTACTAGAATAACTGATACTTATACATATATACTTTTCTTTTTTAAATACATACTTATAATACATAGAAACACTCAGACTAAGACAAACCCCCATGTTTATGCACACAAAGATTTGTCTTAAGTGGGAATCGAACCCACGACCACGGCGTCGCAGGCAGGTACACTACCCACTCCGCCATCCGGTCGTAAATAAATAAATTTGGATTTTCTACATTAGATAGAACGCCAGAAGCAATTACACTATCCAATGGTCCCAATGACAAGGCCAAATACACACATTCACTCACACAAGCACACCCAGTCTCAGAGCAAATCTTTGCAGATCACACAAAGATTTGTCCCATGTGGGGATCGAACCCACAACACCAGTGCAGTGGAGAATGGCGAGGCGAGCTTAAACCACTACACCACACGTGCAGACAAAACTTTATAGAGCATCAAAAAACTCCTTCGCATCGATGACAAAGGGCGACATCGTGGCCAGAAGGCTGGCAGCATTGCCACGTTGTATGGCAATGCTTATTCTTTGAGCCAAATAAAAAGCAGCCTTCAGTATATACTTTCAGACAAGGTGGAAAAGGACGCATATCAATGTTTCGGCACAAGATATTGGCACTGATCGCGATTTTGCATCGGAAAATGACAAAAAAATTGCAGCGGTATCGAAATTTGAAACAAATCTTATTACTCCTCTTTTTTTTTCCTAGCCTATGGGTGTTTCCCACAGCTGGGCAAAGACATCTCCCCATGACTGCCAAGTCTCTCTGTTATTTACCACTTCCAGAGTTAAAAAGTCATAAAGCAGCCGTAAAATAGTGGATAAATGACATCATTAAAACGTTGTAAAAATCAAAGATACAATCAAAATCTAGGCGGTAGTGTGGTTGGCTACAGAGGACATTTCCACCAATCGCCATGTACCATTCTAAAGCGTAGCCGTAACGTGAAATTGCATTTACGGCCAACTACAAAACCGCCAAGATCTTTGCTTTAGCACCTATGTAATGAAAAGCATAAAAATTTCATTCGTGAAGCCGTTCAAATTATCTGGGACATGGAACCAGTGGTAGAGCGATCACAAAACCTTATAAAAAAGTGAATTTTGTACAGTCCCGCAATTCCAATGCGGTTAGTGTTATTAGTAAGGGATTTACAACAAAGAGAACCCTCTCTTTGATGTAAATCAGTGAATCCGATGATTCAGTATGCTATAGAAAACAGCCGCTGTAACCCGTTTGCCGAAGCGTATAGTCAGAATTTAGTTTAATTATGATAATTTATAACTAATAGACGCGTTTTACCTGAAATAAAACGCATATTAAAATACTTACCTCACTGGAAGCTTTTATATTGAGAGAGCATATCCGTTTCCGTTGAATTTGACTTCTTTTTACCAGTTTATTCGCTAGTACATCCGGTCCAGTGGCGACACCTGGCGGCCGCGCGGCATTTTATGTTTTCGTAAAATGGTTGCCGCCATATTTCTTCATTGGCTAAGTATCACCAGGCAGGAATAAAAGCAAAGCTTCCAGTGAGGTAAGTATTTTAATATGCGTTTTATTTCAGGTAAAACGCGTCTATTAAACTACTGTAACCGTCACTGGAAGCTTTTATATTGAGATCTATTTGTTATCGCCTGGTGTCGCCACTTATAGATATTGAGGGAATAACGCCAATGTGATGAAGTAATCAGAGTAAAACAACAAGATTTTCGAATAATACGTATGTTAATACATACGAAATTATTATATATTATGTGTATTGTAAATGAATATTACTCTTTATAATTGTAAATAGAAATATTGATTATTTCAAGTTTTTAGTTTATAGCATTATAATCACAACTAGTGGCTTAAATCATAATTAATCAGTCGGTTCAAACATCTGTGCAATATTATCAGATTGATTGCTATAGTCGGAATTTTAATTCGATTCCAGATTTGACATTAGCTACTGTCATTTTGTGAAATAATGATACCACATATATAATAGTGTAGTGATGAACACAAAAATCGATAAACAATCAGTGTGTGTGCCATCATCCTTCATGATCACATTTTTTTATTTATTTCACACACAATTATAAAAGAAAAGTCTCAGATCGTTAATTAATTGTCAAAACTAAATTATCGGTTCAGAAATATTTAATTTCCTGATAAACTTAGTTTACGAGCGTAAAATTATAAACGAGAAGAATCGATCTGGAAATATTCCATTTCCATATCGAATAATTTCGCAACGTCACTATTTAGTACTTGTCATAACGTTGCAACACTGAAATTGTCAAATCTGGAATCGAATTAAAATTCCGACTATAGAATTTATTATTTCACGCCTATAAAATTTCTGAAACGTGTTGGCAGACCGCCAATTCCCTCGTGCTAGAATATCATCGAGTGGGTAATTCTCTAGCCAGCTTTTAGAAGCCACGGCAGAGCGAATGCTACCTAGAGGTGCAGCAATTTCGGCTTGTTTGAATAGAGTTTTGACCCATCCTGCAATGACAGTGCGTGATGCTGGCTTAGCCACTCCTCTAACTGTAATAAATAGGTTCATTGAATAGGCAGTGTTACGTCTTTCTCTTAGAAGCGTTATGGTTCTTTCTATCCAAAATAGAGGATTATATTTAGGATTATTCGTATTAGAAAGAAGTTTCCATCCAGATTGCCTATAGTTACTACTGTCAGTCTTGGAACCGAACCTAGAACATAAAATTATATTGTCATTGGACCGTATGCAATGTTCAATGTTTTGTAATCAAATGCTTAAGCTTACCCATATCTTCGACGAGTTTGCTTACTGTTGGATCAGAACGCCGAGCGCGTTTAGCCTTCTTCCGGCGACGGCTGCGATGGTGTGGGCGGCGCCGTTTCTGCAATTCACCCGAACTGCTGCTTGAAGAACTGCTGCTGCTGCCACTGCTCGACTTGCTTCGAGAACGCTTACGTGCAGAGCTACTCGGGCCCACCGTTTCCATAGCATTTTCTAAATAATTTTCATTAATTGTGTACTGTAATCTATATATATATAAAAGAAAGTCGTGTTAGTTACACCATTTATAACTCAAGAACGGCTGAACCGATTTGGCTGAAAATTGGTGGGGAGGTAGCTTAGAACCGGGAGAAGGACATAGGATACTTTTAAAATATTTTCGAGGGCCAAATTTTATCGAGCGCGAAGCCGCGCGGGGCAGCTAGTTTGAAAATAAATGTTAAACACTGAATTTTTTAAATTCCTGACCTAAAAGCGAATTCACTAGAACACAATCAGTAAATTTATTTTAAAATTATCACGAACTTGAAAGTACGATTATTCAGAACAAAAGGCAATATCAAAGCACTATTGTTAATAAATGCTGTAAAGTATTGAAATAAACGATCAGGTATTCATTTTAAAATACGAGATCCGAACGGTAAAAGCCGTTAGTATTATTTATTTCTAAAATCAATGGCGAATAATAAAATCTGTTATTATTCCATTTCGATCAACGGAAATATTTTAAAAAGGTAAATGAACAACAAAAACGTTTGTTATATCTATATAAATAAAAATGAATTGTTGTTCGTTAGTCTGATTAAAACTCGAGAACGGCTGGGCCGATTGAGCTGATTTTGGTTTTAAAATGTTTGTCGTAGTCCAGGGTAGGTCTAAACGGTGAGCAAATAAGGAAAAATTGCGAGTAAGATAAAGTAAGACGACAATTCCATTTTCCCATATAAAAGTTGACCACTTACTTTCTGTCAAACATTTGACGGTATTTATACTCTCAGTTCCACTCAAATTGAAGAACGCATTAAAACAAGACTTTTGAATCGACAACATAATATCAACTTTGCTCATAACATCGTGTATTTAAATTTCAAAATATAAAAATAATTAATGTGTTGACATGTTTGATGGGTGCCAACCTTACAGTGTTACCAACTCTCAAAAATATTTTTATTATAATAATAAGTGTATCCGAACGTTCAATTGTTTTGTCATCTCATGTAAAAAAATCCGTGTATCCGAACGTTCCATTGTTTTGTCCATAGATTTAAAGACTTTTTGCTGCGCTCCTACTTTAACATCCTTGGTTTTGTCATCTCATGTTAAAAAAAAGAAACATTTAATTGGAGAAATACTGAAATTAATTAATAATTTAATACAACCTGGACAGTTATTATTTTTGTTCTGCCGTTCCATCCACTTTTTACAAAAGGGAGAATGCATTTTAAGGAGTTGAGGGATATATAGCTTCACTATAACTTCTGGAAAATAGTTTTAAAATATCAACAATTTAAATATTTTAGTTGTTTGAATTCTTTATTTTCTCGATAACAGATGTAGTTCTTCTTCTTTTCTTAACCATGGCCACCGTCAAAAATAAAAGGACAGATGTAGTTTGATAGTTATAGTGTAAATATTTGTCAGTATTCACTCAAAAAGAAATTGTCTATGGTAAAATGTCACTTGAAATGTAAACGTCTCTTTGCTGTGCATCTATACTATAATTCTTTAATATTCCTAAAAATCTAAAAGCAACAAATTTCAATAAAATTAAAAAAGTATTGTGTCGTGTGTTTGTGACTTACTAAATATGCCTCCAATAATTAGGCGGTACGAAGTTCGCCGGGTCAGCTAGTTTTAAATAAAGATAACGAATATTATTTCGAAATAAAATAATTTACCAACACAATCTTCAAGGTGATTTCGCTTGCATGAAAATAAGTAAATTTAAAAACTTACGGTTTTGTTCTGTGATTGTACACTGTATAATATTTTGTAACGAAGCCAGTCTGGCTGTCGATAAAAGGGGTAAAATTAACATGTAAGTTATTTTTAAAAGACTTACACGATTATTTTGTTCACTCACTTCACTATTTCACTTTTCGATTAGAATATAAATAATTATAATGGATAACGGATTTGTAAAATTAAAACTAATTATTAAATTATTATTAAGTGCAACGGTAACAGAGCCGGCTGTGCACGTGTTGCTTCGACGGAAAACGAAACGCCAATGAAGAAATATGGCGGCAACCATTTTAGGAAAACATAAAATGCCACGCGGCCGCCAGGTGTCGCCACTGGACCGGATGTACTAGCGAATAAACTGGTAAAAAGAAGTCAAATTCGACGGAAACGGATATGCTCTCTCAATATAAAAGCTTCCAGTGACGGTTACAGTAGTTTAATGATGTATTTTTATTGACATTGCAATTTGAATTTGAATTATATTTATTTATTTTTTTAGTCTTTAATTAACAATTTGACATTATTAATTATTTTGGGACTTTAATTATTATCTGTAATGACGTGTAAACCAATTACCAATAAATGAGTTTTATGAGTTTTTTATGAAGGTAAACAATATGCATAATTCGCGTTAAATTTTGTTAAAATAACAATAATATACCTATGAAAAATAAATGTAGCGGTTTTTAACAGAGTGATAATGGACATTACAAAGTAAGAAGTATTACGGCAACATTATAACATTTTACACCCTGCATTAGCCTGTTTTAAACGATAAGAACACCTCACCTGTCCAGCTCTGAAGAATATCTTGGTGGCACCGAACTGATATTTATCAGGATCTTTTACATGACGCGTCAGTATTCTGCCGCATGTTGATTTGATGTTGCCGCGGTCTATTTCTTTGTGGAGACATAGCAGGCGATACCTGTACAATATAATAAATCAATGATATTCAAGCGGTAATTATTTTTATAGCATTTAGCTATGCTTAGCAAATTATACTAAGAAGCAGTTGAAAAAGAAATGGAATCGGCAGGATTTGAACCTGCGACCTTCTGCTGGTTAAAAGGGCTACTGGTTGATTAAAGCGACTGCCCGGTGTGCAGAAAGTCGCAGGTTCAAATCCTGCCGGTCCCATATTTTTCAACTGTTTCTTTGTATATTCAAGTAGTGGTTTTTAATTTAATTGTTAACTAGCTTTTGCCGGAACTTCGTTCGCGTGGAATTCGATATTTCCATGCTATTTCCTACAACATTAAAAAACTTTACTTATACACTTTGAACCGCAAAATTTACCCTTTTGGAGATAGGAATTTCCAAAGGAACAATATAGAAACCTTAAAAATTTCTGGGGTTGCCTTTGATTTCTCTAGGGCCCTATCATCAGATCGTGACCTAATGAGAATGGAGGCATGACAAGTATACTCTTTTATACAAAAAAATAATTTCTCAAATCGGGCCAGGCATCTTCGAGCGATCATCGGCGAATAAACATAAAATAATTTAAAACCAAATTGAGAACCTACTCTTTTTTTAAAGTCGGTTATAAAAGGCTAGTAGGCTCATTGATTGGACAGATTTATTTAATTTTATTTATTTATTTTAATACTGTACCTGTTGAAGAAGTCTTGATACGGCCATCTTGACGGGAATCCGGCCGCTGATATCCTTATAGTTTCTAGCACACCACACGCTCTGAAATAAACAATACATTCATAACCTTTGAGTTTCATTTTCTGTGATATCTGAATTTTAATAGATTTATCAATAATATCAGAAATAAAATACCTGAGGGAAAATATCAAATAAATCTTTTACTCGACTCGTAAAACAAACCCGGAACCACACGAGGATATATATATAGATATTTATAGTGTGTAACTCAAAATTGTTGCATTTGGTTTATGTTTACTTATATTTTGATGAGGTATTTTGTCTATGGATCAGTCACCATGCCCTTGCTTGGTCCACTAAACTATCCCATGCGGGTGGGGAAAGAAATACTACAATACTTGTAATATTTTAAAGCAAATTTTAGCTTTGCTATGCCTTTTTGTATTTTATATAATAATAAAGTTGAAAAATTAAGAATTCAGAAGGACTCGACTCGCTTTGCCAATTCAGCTATGGATTCGTATGCTGCAAGACTCGAAATTTCTCAACTCTTTTTGTGCCAGCACTTGGGGCGTATACCCAGGGGGTGCAGGTTCGAGTCCTGCTGGACTCTTAACTTTTCTACTTTAATATTATATATATTACTACATGAAAGGAGCCTCCCCGAGTGACGTCCACAACAATGCCCTACGACCGGCGCACCCTGGGCAATTCGCGAGTTCTTAAAAGCGAATTGGCTAATCCTTTCACCACGATGGCAAGTCAAAACCTTGACCACCTTACTGACTGTCCAAAATGCCCTACCACCTGCACAAAAGAGGCGCTCATGAACGCCAACGAAAGCGCCATAACATTGTCCACTTATTGGACTAATAAAATTTGACTTAGCCATCGACACGACGAAGAAGAAGACTACAATACTATTTACCTTAATTGTGCCACAGCTCGGACCGTATCAAACTTGAAAGCTTCCTTCGTATCATTGGGCTTGATACAGCGCACGTAGTGAGGAGTGGTGGCGGACAGAGTGCACATCAGCGCGGAGAGCGACTGCCGGAACTGGGAGCCTACCGTCTGCTTGTGACCTGAGGCACGGCGACCGGGTTGCTGGAACAACGATCACGACTATATTAAGTTTAAGTTTAAAAAAATATTTATTGACATGAAATGTATACAATGAAGAATAACATTGTTATGCTAATTATACTCTGTCCATTCCTTTATTTTCTTTTTGACAGATTACATTTAGGGATGCCTTCACACGTTACTGATTCGATTTGAAATCATAATCGATGTTGTCTAAGAAGAACTTTCAATCGATTAATTACATCGAAATGGTTTTAGTTCATTATAAATTATTCGTTTATAAGTAGTTTTTATTAGATGAAATAAATATACAAAATAATAATATAATAATAATGTCACATACTTAGTCTATGACGGTTTCCTATAGTTACCTTTGATATGTCATTCCAAGATTTCGACTTAATTTCTTGCAAATAATTATTCATGGAATCATGATACTATTATTATATTCTTTTTTTATAAAAAATACAGACAATACACATAAAAAAGTCAAATTATTCTTTTTTATAATGATCGATTTATTTCATTTCACGATTTGATTTATAGTCTGTGGTTGTTTGTTACAAACAGTGAACTTCCCTAAAAAGTGTCGCTTGTCAATAAAGTACATTATTATTGTAGTACATTAATCTGACAAAAAAAACGGTAATTCATAGGCGTGATCTGTCAAAAAGAAAATAAAGGAATGGACAGAGTATACTAGTTATTTATGGTACAAGTGAGAAAAAGTTTATATTTCTGTTGTGAGTGCCAATATTAAATCTTGAGCTCGCGAAGTAGTCTTAAATTGAATCACGAGCAAAGCGAGTGATTCTAATTAAGACTACTTCGCAAGCGAAAGATTTTAAGAGGTCACGAACTGGAAATTAAATTTTTCTCACGCGTTACAATACAAAACTTTTCACCTCTTCCAGTGAGAAAATATTAAGATTTTAATAAACTCGTACTCGATTGCTCAACCTGAAATAATGCCATGAAATACGACAGTAATACCGATTCATAATGCGTTTTAGGGCCTTTTGAAAGTCGCCACTAATTTAATATGTCGTACGCTTTCAAATACTACTTTTCACGTGAATTTTCAGGTAAAAAAGCAATCTTCTGTGTTAGAAGCAAGTTGTCACAACTCTTTTGGAGTTTCACAAAGTTCTTCACCACTGGATTCACTATTTTTTTGTTAAAAAGTTCCAGTAAACAAACATAAACTGAAAAGAATTTATAGTTGCCGCGATGACTGACACAGACACAGACTATTTTTTTTAAAATCGTGCGTTCGGAAATTCGTTCCGTAACATTTATTTATAGAGTCTAATATACTTAATATTAGACTCTATAAATAAATGTATCCGATTTAATTATTATATAATATGTACCCGATTTTAATTATTTTTTAGGGTTAATCACGAATATAAAACCATGAAAATACTAAATAAGCGTGTATTTATATAATTTAAAATAATTAAAACGTATCGTTTGTAGTTTCTAATTAAAATTGATGTCAATGTTTATTACTAACCTACATGGTGGCTGTTTAGTTTTTATTTAAGTATTTTGTTATGTATTATGCATATATTTACGCATATATTTTCATTATGTGTTCATTTATTGTATTAATTTGTTTGAAATGTTTTTTTTTAACATTTAAAATAATTTTTGACTTTTTAGACATTTGATTTACATTTTTTTGACATCCTACTATTTTTCTGAATGATATTGTGTTATAACGATAATTTTATTTTATTATTAGACTTTGACTTTTACTCTTTTGAGTCTGTGACATTTTATAAATTATGATTTTATGTATTATTTCTTTATAATTTGGTACAATCCTGCATGTAATGTCACTATTTTCATTATTATTGCATTGAAATTGGTACACCTGCTTGGGTTATAAATCTGTGTACTTAAAAAAAAAAATCTTTTATTTCATTAAAAATCGAGGGTAACAATAATTGATTGGAGTCTCTTTTTAAGCTAAAAAAGCCTGTGGTAGAAGACTCCGCTCATTCGTGGCTATACAGTTTTGTGGAATGAGTGATGCGTGTAAAGAAATGATTGTGACTGTGTATGTTGTCTGTGGTCGATGAATGGGGGAACGAGTGAATGTGGAATGGAAGGGATATGAAAAAGAAGATGGCTGTTAGAACGTGTGCAAAGTTGGATTATCTCGCTGGTTTTTCTCTGTAAATTAAGTTACGCGATTATTAGTTTTTTTAAGAAGTTCTCCGTGGCTGCGCCACGAAATAAACCCGTTATCTACAATCCGGATTACTTATTTCCTCTCCTGATCCCACAAATTTGGGGGCTCGTCCGGGATCCGGAGGAAATTTGTTTCTCGCTACACGACGGGACGATCAACGAATTGCCTGGTGTTTTCTACGAAGAAAGATTAAGAGGTACGACGACGACGACACCATGGGCAACAAGGATCGGAAAAGCGAGAGCGGGAGCTCAGATGAGGCTGAGTATGAAGATACACGTGGTCACAATGGCGGCGGCGGCATGCTGCATCTAACAGAAAAATTGATTGCGAAGTTCAGTGGACAAGATGAAACTTATACAGTTAATATGTGGATTCAAGATATTGAGGAAAACGGCGAGATATTTGGCTGGAGTGACATCCAGAAGTTGCTGGTAGCAAGACGATCTTTAACCGGCACAGCGGCGTTATGGCTCCGATCAGAGAAAAATAATTACAAAACATGGGATGATATTAAAGGAGCCATTAGTAAGGAATTTGTCGACTCGATAGACATTAAGAAAATACATGAGTTGATGAGCAGTCGGCGGAAGAAAAAGGAAGAATCATGTACCGATTACATGTTTATCATGAAGGAATTGGGTAAGCGCGGGAAAATGCCCGACTATGTGGCTATCAAATATATAGTCGATGGAATACAGGATTTAGAGATCAATAAGATCATGTTATACGGAGTTACTACCTATGCGGAGCTGAAGGTGAAGTTGAAATTGTACGAGACTTTTAAGAAAAATGCTGCTAAAGATGTGCGTGTGAAAACTAACAATGAATCAGTTCAAAAGAAGAACGCGAGAACAGAAAGTAGATGTTTCGGCTGTGGGGAAAGAAATCATGTGTCGGAGAGTTGTCCTCATCGGGGGCAAGGAAAAAAATGTTTCAGTTGTAACGAGTTTGGGCATATTTCACTTGAATGTCCTAAGAAGAAAATGGCGGATTCAACGGTAACAAAGTCTGCGCATACAACGACGACGTCATCATCAAGTGAAGGTGAACGGCAAAGTTCGGGACCGGTCGGAGTGAATCGGAACTCGAAAGTTGGCACGAGTGCATCCGGGAAGAAATCTACCAATCAAATTACGAAGCAAGCCTTCTTCAACATGTTGCGGAATGGTGCGGATGGCAGCACTTCCGACAACGCTAACTCAGACGAAGTTCACGTTGATGTTTTCATCGCGTCCAGCGGCGCGAAGTCAGGGTTGAATGGTTCGTATTCTGATGTTGGCCAACCTATAGCGGAACGTTCGACTGTGACTGGCTGCTGCGGTAAGATGGCGGCCGTGAATGAGAACGAGATCTCGAGTGACATTACTGAAATTGACAATGTAAACAAAGTTGACAAACAGTTCGTAAAGCGTATAAAACCGCAAAAAACTGTGTTTGTGCGCGATAAATCCGAAATAGCGTTGATAGATTCGGGATGTGATGTGAATATTATCTCAAAAAGCTTCTATGATGAGCTTGGTTTACTATGTGACCAAACTGGTATTGTTACGTTAACTGGTTTAGGCGGATCAAGAATAAAGTCATATGGTACGGTAACGTTAAATATTGTTATAGATAATAGTGAATACACAAATGTAAAGTTTTATATATTGCCCAACAACTCTATTCCATTTAAAATTATTTTAGGAAATGATTTCTTATGTGGTATTATGATGATTATGAAAGATGGTATGGTGGTGTTTATGCCGAAGGACAGATGTATGAGTTCTAGTTCTGATTGGTTGCAAGAGGTTACCTGTTATTCTTGTTCTGTTGATTGTATAGGTCATGTGAGCAGTCCAGGTATAAAAGAAGAAGTTATAAAGCTGGTAGAACAGTATGTGCCACTAAAAACTCAAGAAGCCCCAATTGAATTGAAAATAGTGTTGAAAGATGACCTGCCAGTATCCCAGAGACCAAGACGCATAGCCTTCAAGGAAAAGGAAGCTGTGGATCAACAAATCCAGGAGTGGCTCGATGAAGGAATAATAAGGGTGAGTTTTTCTGAATATTCAAGCCCACTTGTGTTAGTAAGAAAAAAAGATGGATCGCTACGAGTATGTGTAGATTATAGAAAATTAAATAGTAAGATGGTTAAGGATGAATACCCACTACCAATAATTGAAGATCATATTGACCAGTTATCATCAGCTAAAGTTTTTAGTACGCTAGACTTAAAAAATGGCTACTTTCATTTAAGGGTTCATGAAGATTCAATTAAGTATACAGCTTTTGTAACTACAACAGGACAGTATGAATTTCTACGTGCTCCTTTTGGGTTAGCAACCTGCCCTAAGGTTTTCACTAGATTTATCACTATAATATTCAGGGAATTGATCGCTGACGGTGTTGTTATTGTGTTTATTGACGATATACTGATTCCAGCAGAAAATGAAGTCCAGGCCTTGGAGCGCCTGAGTCAAGTCTTGAAAGTCGCTTCTGAATATGGACTTAAGATTAATTGGAAGAAATGTCAGCTGATGACTAGGAAAGTGGAGTACCTAGGACATGTCATTGAAGGAGGTACAGTGAGGCCATCGCCGGGGAAGACAGATGCTGTCACAAAATTCCCCGAGCCCCAAAACGTGAAGCAACTGTACAGTTTTCTAGGACTCTGCTCATATTTCAGAAAATTCATACATAATTATGCATCAACAGCAAGACCACTGACAGATATGTTAAGAAAAGATTGTCCATTCCAGTTTAATGAAGAACATAGGATTGTTTTTAATGAATTAAAGAAGAAATTGGCCTGTCAACCAGTTTTAAGGATTTATGACCAAAATGCTATAACTGAACTGCATACTGATGCATCTAGTGTGGCTTACTCAGCAATTTTGATGCAGCAGAGTAATGATGGAGAATTACATCCTATACACTATATGAGTCGACGTACTACAGATGCACAGACTAAATATACAAGTTATGAACTGGAGGCATTAGCTATAGTTGAAGCAGTTAAAAAGTTTAGACATTACCTTTATGGACACCATTTCAAGATAGTCACAGATTGCAAAGCTTTTAAGATGACCCTTGATAAGAAGGATTTAGCATTATCAACAAGAGTGGCTAGATGGATACTGCTTTTGCAGGATTATGACTTCACAGTGGAACACCGTGATGGTACTAGAATGAGGCATGCAGATGCTCTGAGCCGAAATCCCTATGTCGCTGTGGTGACTTGCAGCTTACACCAGGAGATTCAGCAGGCTCAGCAGATGGATGAAGGTCTGAATGCTATAATTAAAATTCTAGAAGATGGAAAAACATATAAAGATTATTGTTTGAAACAAGGAGTACTCTATAAAGGAATAGAGCAGAAACTTGTTATACCTAGTAAGATGGAAATTGAAATTATAAAAAGAGCACATAATAATGGACATTTTGCCAAAAAGAAAACATTAGACTTAATATCAAAGGATTACTATATTGAAAATCTAGGAAAGAAGGTGGAAGAGCTCATAGCTTCATGTATACCATGTTTACTTACAAATAGAAAGGATGGTAAACAAGAAGGTTTCCTCAATCCTATAGAGAAAGGTAATACTCCATTGCATACATTACATTTGGATCATGTGGGTCCCTTGAGTGAAACAAAGAAACAATATAATCACATATTAACTGTGGTGGATGCTTTCACCAAGTTCGTATGGTTATTCCCATGTAAGAGTACAACCACCAAAGAAGTTTTAAATAAAATGGAGATATTACAACAGATGTTTGGAAATCCAGAACGAATCATAGCTGATAGAGGTACGGCATTTACTAGCAACGACTTCAAAGAATACTGTCTAAGAGAGAAAATAGAGTGCTGCTATATCACTACAGGAATACCTAGAGGAAATGGACAGGTAGAAAGAATTCACCGAACTATTATCTCAGTACTTACCAAGCTGTGCATTGAAAAACCAGATTTATGGTACAGGCATGTAGGAAGAGTACAGATGGCATTAAACAGTACATTCCAACGAAGTGTTAATACTACTCCATTTGAGATGTTAATTGGAAGAAAGATGAAAAGACAGGAGGATGTCCAAATTTTTGAATTGTTAGAACAAGAAGAGCGAGACAGCTACCAGGATAATAGGGAAGAGCTAAGGAAACAAGCTAAGCAACAAATACTACAAGTTCAGCAAGAAAATAAGAAAAATTATGATAAGCATAGAAAAGAAAGCATAAAGTACAAGGAGGGAGAGTTAGTAGCTATAAAGCGAACACAGTTTGGAGCAGGAATGAAACTTAAACCTAAGTATCTAGGGCCCTACCGGGTTACTAAAATCAAAAGACTTGATAGATATGATGTAGAGAAGGTTAATCCTCAGGATGAGGGACCTATCAAGACTTCCACTTCGGCAGATTACATGAAAAGGTGGCCGGATATGTCTCAAGCAACATAGTGGAGGTGAGTGTGTTTATTTAAAGTGTTCAGTATAGAAGGGAGGCATGAATGTGTTTACTGGTAATTAATCTTAATAGAGTTGTTAAATTATGTGTTAAGTTGTTTTAAATTTTGTTGTGTTACCTACCATTCTAACTATTGTTATTTAAAGTTGATGAGTCTAATAAATACTTGAGCACTGTAAACTTAATTTAGACTAAGATGTAAACTAATTGTACTTAGCTGTAAGATCTGTTAGTATTAAGTGTATGCAATCTTATGTAAATTCATATTAGCATGTCTGAGGACAGACAAGAAGTAGGATGGCCGATTGTGGAATGAGTGATGCGTGTAAAGAAATGATTGTGACTGTGTATGTTGTCTGTGGTCGATGAATGGGGGAACGAGTGAATGTGGAATGGAAGGGATATGAAAAAGAAGATGGCTGTTAGAACGTGTGCAAAGTTGGATTATCTCGCTGGTTTTTCTCTGTAAATTAAGTTACGCGATTATTAGTTTTTTTAAGAAGTTCTCCGTGGCTGCGCCACGAAATAAACCCGTTATCTACAATCCGGATTACTTATTTCCTCTCCTGATCCCACAGTTTTATTACAAAATACATTATATTAATTTGTGTTCCAACCATGTTAACCTGTTTTATGCAAATAAACTATTTGAATTTGAATAAAATAAAAAGGGAAATTTTGTCTAAAAACACAGACATACTTACAGTCAAACTAGTGACAGGCACAGAAGGCATAGTCCTCCTCTTGGAGGGGGGAGGCAGAGTGTTGGCCGACTCCACGTGCGCGTCCGCCGCGAACATCGTGTGGATGAGCCGGCAGTTCGTGGCGGACTTGATGCACTCCAGCTGCTCGGATGACACGGTGTCTCGGTTCTTCTCCAGAAAGCCGCCGCATTGGTATTCCACATTGTCCGCAAAGTGTTTTATTATGAAGGCTGAAACAATATGTTATTCACTAAGAAACTGTTGTTTCATTATTTTTATTTAAATCAAATATTATTATCTATATTTGTACGCTTAAGGCAAAACATGGCTGAACATTATGTATTTCTGTAACACCTTTTAACCTATGCTTACAAATAAATACTTTGACTTTGACTTTGTAAAAATTATGGGACCGGCAGGATTTGAACCTGCAACCTTCTGCACACCGCGCAGTCACTTTAATCAACCCCCGCTATACAGGAGTAATACATAAAGTGGGTTGTACCCTGGTTCCCGAAGCGCGGCTTCATGAAGTGCGGGTAGGCGTGGCAGGACTGGTGCAGCTTGGCCACGAAGCCGGCGTCGCAGCCGCCCGGCACGCGGCACTGCTCGTCCAGCAGCGCCAGCACGCCCAGCCGGTCCTCGATCAGGTCGATGCACGGCTGGTTGTCGTAGAAGTCGATCATCTGCCACGAGATCTCTTCCTGCGACGCAAGGCTCACTACAGCTCAGTCGTTCAAACGTATTTTAGAAACAGAAAGGATTATCTTTTAAGGAAGGCTATGGGCAACAGCAAATATTTCGACTAGTCGGCTACTAGTAGCGGCCTCGATAAAGACAAGGCCGATCATTATAGTCGGAATTTTAATTCGATTCCAGATTTGACAGTAGCTACTGTCATTTTGTGAAATAATGATACCACATATAATAGTGTAGTGATGAACACAAAAATCGATAAACAATCAGTGTGTGTGCCATCAGTGTGCCAATTAAAGACTAAATTATTGATTTTTATTTAAATAAATACATAATTATTCATAATAATTATTATCCATAATACATCTATCTGTTTTATTTGTCATACGTTCCTTCATGATCACATTTTTTTATTTATTTCACACACAATTATAAAAGAAAAGTCTCAGATCGTTAATTAATCGTCAAAACTAAATTATCGGTTCAGAAATATTTAATTTCCTGATATACTTAGTTTACGAGAGTAAAATTATAAACGAGAAGAATCGATCTGGAAATATTCCATTTCCATATCGAATAATTTCGCAACGTCACTATTTAGTACTTGTCATAACGTTGCAACACTGAAATTGTCAAATCTGGAATCGAATTAAAATTCCGACTATAGGTTTTGTGTTGTTCATCGAACCATCACATATAGTATATCTGGTTGTCTAAAATAACTTTTAACAAAAAAAAACCGACTTCAAAAAGTAGGTAAACTGAAAAGCTAAAAATAATTTTACTTCGCACAAAATAATACATTTTTTCATTTAGTTCAATAGAAATTATTTTATAATTCTGAAGCCGGTGCCAAGTAAACAATAACTCTGTATAGATAATATCAATATTTCTAACAACTATTTTCTGACTGAATAACAATATAGAAGTCTTTAAATTTTAGGGTTGCCCTCGATTTTTAAGGAACCCATCATCAGAACGTGACTTGTACAAGTATATCCTTTCAAACAAAAAAAGAATTTCTCAAATCGGTCCAGGCGTCTTCGCGTAATCGGCGAACAAACATAAAAAAAGAAAATAAATACAACCGAATTAAGAACCTCTTCCTCTTTTTGAAGTCGGTTAAAAAGAAATAACTTTATAAGGCCGCCCATTGAGCATGTTTAAATTAGTAAATGTATCACAATTACGTACATCTTCTTTGTGTACAATAAAGAATTCTCTAACTATCTAAAGAAAGAAAAGAAAAGAATCGTTAATTCTGGTATGAAAAAAAAACACATTACAAGGCATCTAAAACTGAATAATTATAAAATATTATTCATAATGCCAGAAATGGTACGCATCTCAGCACAATGCTGCACTGTACCTCGATTCAGTAATTATACCAATGTTAGTAAGGAATAAGCCAGCATACTTCGTAAATGAACAAAAAAAAATTGGTGCAGAAGTTTTAAGTAAAATTTTAACAAACAAAAACCTTTTCTCTTCATAATATTGGTATAGATTCATGTAGATATAGATATTTACTTACCTTAATATATTCGTCCTGCTCTAGCTTGAAGACGTGTGAATTGAATTGCTGCTGCAGCTTCTCATTCGCGTAGTTGATACAGAACTGCTCGAAAGAGTTGATCTCGAAGGTCTCGAAGCCGTAGATGTCGAGCACACCTGAGGACAACAAATGAAGTATTATGGATTATTTTCGTGGGTTCGATTCCCACTTAAGACAAATCTTTGTGTGCATGAACATGGGGGTTTGTCTTAGTCTGGGTGTTTCTATGTATAATGAGTATGTATTTACAAAAGAAAAGTATATATGTATTAGTATCAGTTATTCTAGTACCCATAGTACAAGCTCTGCTTAGTTTGAGACTAGATGGCGTTGTGTGTGAGTTGTAAAATATTTATTTATTTATTATTTAAGGAAACTTAAATTTGCTAGAGAAGGTTCCACTACACATCTCATTTATACTAAGAAAAAGATCCCTCTGCATACCGGGCAGTCGCTTTACCAACCAGCAACGGTCGCTTTTTGCCAGGACCTTAAATTTCTCAACTGTGTGTTACGTCATTTCGTGACGTCACGTTCATCCATCCTATCTTAAGTAGGAAACATCTCTTTAAATTTTTCAAAAAGATAATATTGTCCAAGGCCGGTCACGATAGTTAACACAAGATACAAACCTATGTCATGGCTAAAGTTAGGTTTTAATACTTAATATCGTCGTTGTCAAACCAAAATCTGCTATGTGCAGAAATCATAGTTTTGAGAAATTGACAAAAAAAGGTCTCCTGCATTCAAGGGATTGTAGGTAAGAGGTCGTCAATAAGAGGTCGTAGATCGTCATATAATGGTCATAAGCACATGACAGTTTTTTATATGGTAGGATATAGCAGCGAACTATATGCAGAGGTTTAAAGTAGAAATCTTACAAAAGTGCACATAGCAGATTTTGGTTTGACAACGACGATATATTGATTCGGAACTTTATACTAGCCTTCGATTCAATAACAATGTTTTAGTACCATAAACTGGTGTATTGTGGGTGCAATTGTAAGACAATAATACAGTTTTATACTTTATTATCCTACAGGACACATCTAGTTAAATTTCACGTTAGAGTTGTTCATACTTATCGTATCAAACAAATACTTGGCAAGAGTCCCTCAAGGACCTATGTTTGGTCCGCTTCTGTTTTCATTATGAGACGCTCATCCTCAAATGGATGAGTGCACAAATCGAGTGAGATAAGTCTTTGTGTGATTCGCAAAGATTTGTCCTGACTCTGGGTGTGCTTTGTGTGTGTGAAATGAATGTTTGTGAACAACCCGCGACACAGGAGTTATTACTAGTGCGGACGTCAGATTCAGATTCAGATTTATTTATGCACAAGAATGTAGTAGTACATAGGTGTTACATTACATATTAAGACACTGTGACATTCTACCATAACAACAATGGTGTGCAAATTTTAATTAGAAATTAATTTTAAGTATTAAGTAAATTTTAAGTAGTAGCATATTAAAATTAGTAATTAAATGTCAAAATTAAATTCTAGTTAAATATTAATTCATTATATAATGTCAAGATAAATACGTAATTATAATGTCAATGAATTTATGAAATGTCCAGTTAATGTGTTAAAAAATAAAATATTACAAGTCTAATTTTATTAATGATTAAATTAATCGTTTTAAAAAAAAATTGTACTTACCAATAAAATGGCTATTATCATGCTTAGTATCGAGCGCTCTGTTGACTGCTTTAACGATCCACGCGAACACTTCTCCATACATCCTTTTAGCAAGCGCATCTCTAGCGAACGCCGCGCGCGTGGTGTCCATCCTGGACACGATGACTTCGTGCGCGGACGCGATGCGGCGGTGCGTGAGCCAGCGGGACAGCTCCACGCGCGATACGCCGAGCAGCGAACAGACTGTGGTTAGGTGCTTGTCGGATTGCTGGGAACGAATTATATTTATGAATACTAGTGGGCCCGACAACGTTGCCCTGTACTTACAGCTCAATATGATCCGGGTTATCAATGTTTTTTTAAGCCTGGAGTTTATATTATTTTAGACGTTTATTTTTTTCAACTTTATTTCTTTGACAATTTTGTACAAACTTTGTCCTGACAATAAGAAACAAAACAAAAAAGAATATTTGTTTAATCTTGCTGAATTATCCAATTGGGTGTTACGGTTCCTAAGTTATGAACGTTTGGCGTAGATACATGTTTAAAATTTTATTATACATATATAACTTCAAAGACAACAACGAAATAGACGCCAAAGAAGTATGAATTTCGTTTGATATTCCTAACGAAAATGCTCGGGGATCAGTAATGAAATTTTATAACGACCAAATTCATTTTATGACTATACAATAGTTATAGCCAGTTTCAGAGGTGTCGGATAGATCTTATCAACCCATAAAATATAATGTGACCGAATTTAAAAATTACACAAGTTGCTCTTGAAAAAAGAACACAACCGTCACTGTCATTTATGTGTGTTTATATGCTTATCCAACCCATACAGTTGATCTTACACCTGACAAATGAGAGACAATATCGTAATTTTGTCCTTACAATATTCTACCAGGCCTACTTCGTACCAACATTAGTTACTTCATTTTATAATACTCACACTAATATAAGCGCCGTCTTCGCACTCGGTGGCGGGCGGGGCGTCCGGATCGCACGCACTTAACTCCATGTTACCGAGGTGAAGGATTGTTGATAGAATTTTGAACATGTCCTGCTGCTCCGTTTCTGATACACCTGTCAAATAAAACATGTGTAATAATAACATCTAATGAGTAATTTTTTAAGGGTCAATTTTAGAGGTTCCGAAAAGTTCTTATCTGGCCCATAAAATATAACCTGACCGAATATAATAAAGACATAAGTAATACTCAAGTAAATAACACAGTTATTCAAATTATGAAATACGGGTGTTACTCATTGATATAAATGTCATTGGTGTTACTCACGTAATGTTGGTCTATTTAGTCGACCGCGGTTTCGCCTATACGTCTAGGCATTATCAAGAGAGTGCGATACGAAGCGCCTGAGTCGCAGCCAGTCTTGCACTGTATAGGCGAAACCGCGGTCGACTAAATAGACCAACATTACGTGAGTAACACCCGTATTTCATAATTTGAATTATGTTACAAACTCACGTCAGTTTTAATAAAAATAAAGAACACAGCTGTAATTTTCATTTATGTGTGTTATATTCTTATCCTGCCATTAAGGTTTATCTAACACCGTTGAAACTGGGGCTAAGTCTATTATTTATTTTACATTTTTTTTTTCATTTTATTTGTGTCAGGTCTCCGAGTGCTTTGTGAAGTCTTAGATTCCATTTCATACTTCGTTGGCAACGTGCGTGTTAGAGTCAAAATAGTTTAGGTTGCCCGCTAAATTATCAAGATACTAACATATCTTACATAAAAGTCTTGTCTATAGAAGTCGGATGTCAGCGGTTAAGCGTAACGTACCTATAAGTAGAATACACATAGATTGTACTTATACAGAAACACAGAGTAGGACAGGGCGTTGGTTCCGACAATTCGATCTTACCTAAAGTAGTGAGGGCACTCCTAGTCTCGTTGAAAGCCTTCAAGTCATCAACACCGTCGATATTGGGACTGCCGCCTTGGTTCAAGTAGTGGAACGAATCTTGGTGATCTGAAGCAAAATTAAATAGTAAAAGGTTATATAATATTCATTCAAGATCAACCTATACATTTTCAGTATAAGCTACTCCAATAAACATTAATCGCAATAAGAGGGCTGGTCTCGCATTGGTCCGGAAGCCACAGGACGAGATCATTTTATACTAGAAATGTATATGATAGGTTGATGTGTAGAAGTTACATGGTGACTAATTGCTCTTTGATACCTTCTATACATAAAGCTAAAGTGAAACACATTTGACACGAAAAATTCATGTACAAAAATGACAAATTATAGGAGTCCCAAAACGGTCCCCTGTGGCACTCAATATTATATATTAAATGCTATGCTGACTATATCCCTTATCTTGGCGTATTCATAGCTCATTGGACCTTTACCATTAAGAACGAAACACCAACATAATCTCGGTGACTCATCTACTCATATTTATTTACAGTTCAAAAGAGAGTGAGTGTATCAAATGCTTTATACAAATTTTCATCTCTCACCTAGCTTTAAATCCGGCATATAATGCGCAGCGGCGCACAGCTGATAGAATACGTGATAGTTTCGTTCCGCTCCGCTCTGGTACACAACCCTGGACTTCTCTAGCAGATAGGTCCTCATGCTGGCACCGGAGATGCGGTACATGCTGTCAAAGTGAATCTCTATGAACTTGCCGAAGCGGGACGAATTGTCGTTGCGGGTTGTTTTTGCGTTGCCTATTGCCTGGAAAAAGAAGAAAGGTTGCACTTTTAGGAGGCTAAAAGCGAAAAGCCAGAGCCGGATAAATTTTATTGACTAAATAAAATATAATCTGACTGAATATAGAACATACATAATATAGAATCACGCCTTTATCATATATATAGAAGTTTGGTAAAGTTCAAAGTAGAGGGTTGATAAAGGTTAACTAACTAACCGTCTCTTTCAATCCATTTAGCAGAATAACTATCAAATATCTATGCTATAAGTTCTAGTACATTTATTAATTAATTAGAGACTAATTTGACAGCAAGAACAATGCCCAGCTGTCAATAATCTATTGTTCTTGCTGTCAAATTAGTAAATGTGATTAAAAAATTAACTAGAATTGCTGATCACATGGTAAGCTTATAAAAAAAGTCTGTTCTCCAGATCTTTATCTATCTTCCTACCAGTTGTCATCGAAATGGGTAAAGTGTTTTATCTGTGAAATCAGAACAGAACTACTTTCACATCCATATTCATATAAATAAGACAGTAATGTCATTAATGGTTTCTGGACTTTAACTACATGCCTTGTTCACCCATTTGTAATAGCACTCACCTCCATGATAGGACTGGAAGCGAGCACTTTCCTCTCCACCTGGGTCTCGCTGGCATTGCCCCCCACAGCCGCGAAGTACCTCATCGCGTATTTAGCTGATACCGTCTTACCCGCGCCTGATTCTCCGCTCACTGAAAATAATGAATTATTTTTTTACGACACACAAGTGGGCATTATTTGAGACTAGTAGATTATATGTCGATAAATGAGCCTATAATGTGTTAATCCAGGGCATAAACTACCTGAATGGCAAATTTAATAAAATCATTCATTTGAGCGTCAAAAAATAACAAACATACACACATGATTAATCCCAACCATTAAGTTTATACGTTTTCATAGAGGCACAGTTCTTTAGATCTATTTGAAGGCAAAAGTACGGATTTATTGTTCCAATTTCAAGTATGAATATTATTATGTTCGTATCTCTTGCTCTCAGACGTACTTTATGCACAAGTGCGTTCTCTGTCGCTCGTAAAAAGTTACTCTTTAGATCACCCACAAGAACTGTGCCTCTATAGACACTTATAAACTCAATGACCGCATAGCCAACCCGCAAATAGTGACATTTGACATTTCGGCGACCGCACGCTACACGAGAACCCCTAGCGTCAAATTCATACGCGAAAGCCCTCATTTATAGCAACCTATTTCGACTCGTTATCTGAGCGACATCTGGCGGCTGTTGTGGAGCTTTGCTATGCCTTTTTGTATTTTATACAATATTATGGTTAATAAATATTTATCGAATAAATTGGCACTAAAAAGGTTATAGAAATTTCGAGTCTAGCAGCATACGAATCCATGGCTTAATTGGCATAGCACCTAGGGCGTTTAACCGAGAGTTGCAGGTTCAAATCCTGCTGCATTCTTAAATTTTTTACCTCAATATTGTACTAATTATACATTATCCTTTTTTTTTTTACGAGCCTATAGTGCCCCACTGCAGGGCAAAGGCCTCCCCACCCTTTTTCCACTTGTCTCTGTCTACGGCTTGTAGTTTCCTGTCATTTTGGTAGGAATCCAGTTCATCCCGCCATCTTCTTCTGGGTCTGCCACGTTTATCCTTACTAATATTATAAATGTGAAAGTTTGTGAGTATGGATGTCTGGACGATTGTTACTCTAGTTTGCTGATAGGGGCAGCGAATTCATACGCGATAGCCCTCATTTAGAGCAGTCCAATTTGACTCGTTATCTGGTAATCTGGTCGATGGGTTTTCAGTAAAGATCCGCAAGAATCGTTCAAACTTTGCAATTTATTTCTGTAAAAATGCCATTGTTTTTAGGTTCAGTGTGTTACTAAAACTCTTACTCACCAATAATACTCTGGTCCCTGCGTTCCCTCTCCAGCTTGGTGTAGGCCTCCTCGGACACGGCGAATATGTGCGGGTCGAGGTCACCCATCGCCTGCCCGCGGTACGCCATTATTGTTTCATCACCTACACAAAACAATAATATTATTATTATTAAAAAATACAGGTGTTGTTACAAATTGATTACAGCGCCACCTATCGAGTTCCAACTATGTATGAATCAAAAAGATCACATACTTATATAAGAGTTGTTAGCGCGTCTAACTGAGGCAACACGTTCTCGAAATGCTGGCTTATATTCCGGCCAGCGACTTAGTATCCGCAATACAACGCGGTAATGCTGCCAGCATTTTAGGAACGATGCCTTCTGACAGTTAAGTTATTAGACTAATTTAATTTAAGATCCTATATGTATATTTTTCTGTAAATAAAGACCATTATATAACTTCAATTTTTCATTTCTACATTTGCACCCACCATAACATTATCTCTGCACCACCTTAAGGTTGACTGGTAGAAAATGCCTTTGGCATTAAGTCCGCCTTCGTCTCGTGTTTTTTTGTGCGTGAAGTAAATTAAATTTAAAAAAATAAAAATAAAATGATTCAGAAATTCACATAAAATAAACTAAGTTTTAACTGTTAGAAGAGTTTTTATTACATCAATCGATCGATGGATGGTATAGTCGATATCGTTCAATTGTTTTAACTAATCGGTCGTCTTGGTGTCATATCATCCTAAGACACTCTTTGGTCTAATAGTTAGCATATGCTCTCACCACGAGGTGCCGGGTTCGATTGCTGGATCGGGCACAAGTGCTATTATAGTTTTTCCGTTAGGAAATTCTTAATAACAGCACGGTGTTGGATTTGAGACCTGTAAAGAGGTGGATATTGTTTATTTTTTAACAAGTTAACACCAATTAGTTTGTGATTGGAGCCTTCTTTTAAGCAAAAGATGCCTGTATTAGAAGACTCCGCTCTTCCATAACAAAAATAAAATATAAAATAAAAAGAAAAATATTAATAATTTAGACATAGGTAAGTAAATTACAAAACAGACAGGATTGACATAAATACAGTTTGTGTGTGTGTGTGTGTGTGTGTGTGTGTGTGTGTGTGTGTGTGTGTGTGTGTGTGTGTGTGTGTATGTGTATGCTTGTGTATGATGTGTGTTTGAGTGCCTGTGTATGAGAGTTTAGGTTACGTGGTTAGTTTAAGGAGTTCTTCGGTTTCCTCATAAGTAAGAGGTTTGATCCATTTTAGTAAATTCTTTTTGCATGTATAATACTGTTCTTTATATACACATATTTCTTTATTTATCCGATTATACAATCGAGCAGAGCGTGTTTTAAATTGCATGGAGGCAACCAACGTTTTTGTTTGGGGGACTTCCGCAATATTATGCTTCCTTCGTTTTGCTAATTTAGATGCATCGTACGGTAGGGTCTTGTGTTTTTTCAATATAGTTTGAACTATGTATAGCTTCCTCACTGAGAGTAATTCGCTTAATTTATAAAGACTATCTGTCGGGTATCTCATTTTCTTAAAATACATAGTTTTTATAAGGGCTCGTTGGGCACGCTCTACTACCATGAATTTAGTTTTAGCTGACCCTCCCCAGTTAGGGAATGGCGATAGACTCACCCTTTATCACATGAGAATTAAACTTAACAGGTAAATTGTGCCACACCCTATATTACGACGGATTATATTACGCTTCCTGTGCCAGAAATAACCGGACCACAGTTAAGCAAGCACTATTTGTCGGTGAGACACGGGTGCACGTTTTTAAAAGCTTTCCTACCACTAGAAGGATGTATTACTTACCGTAAATGGGTAAATCGTAGTAAGGGTTGATGGCCACTAGGACGATGCCGCAGTATGTGTAGATGGCGTTGCGGTCGCAGAACCTGTACACAACAATTAACACATTATCCTTAAATAATAATAATAGCAACCCTGTATCTAATACATGTCCCACTGCTGGGCTCGGGCCTCTTATCCTGATGAGAAGGGTTAGGCCGTAGTCCACCACGCTGGCCAAGTGCGGATTGGTAGACTTCACAAACTATCGAGCCTATTTTTATAAACACTTTAAGGCATGCAGGTTTTCTTACGATGTTATACTTCACCGTTAGCAATAGACAATTTATATTTATATATATACACACATATCTTTGAAAAGACGAATCTTAAAGATTGATTAACAGAGGTGTTTGCCGTGGGTTCGAACCCAAGACCTTTGACTTCGCAATCTAACGGTCTTCGACTCGGCTATGGCTGCAATATTTTCGTTAGGTCACTATCCTTACTAATATTATAAATGTGAAAGTTTGTGAGTGTGGATGTCTGGATATTTGTTACTCGTTTATTGCACACATGTAGCTTATAGCCTTAAAAATGACTTACAACGCGGCCAGAGCCGCAGGCGGAAGCTAGTTATTAGATATAGTGAAACATAACTCCTATTATAACACGTTCAAAGTATTCAATAAACATCCAATAGAACTTAAGATTATTGTGTTCAAATATCAGTTTGGATCCAAACTTAAAGCTTTTCTTATCAGTAGTTGTTTCTATTCAAAAGATGAATTTTTAAAATGACATGGTGTTAATGTAGGTATTATACATGCCTTTTTATTATTATGTTATTTATTTTGCTAAATTGACATTATAACATGTTTCGGCATAAATTAGCTATTTTTATTCGGATTATTTCTAACATGACTGTGACATTGATAACATTTTATTTCATGTTTTAATTTAATTTAATTTTAGACATAGACTAAAATAATTTGTTTAATATTTTCAACACTATGTTATATTGTTTATAAAATAAATGAAATATTATTAATCTTCTCTCTAACTACTTTCTAAGAACTCTACTATCTAAATTCCCCACAAATGAGTCAGACATACGCAGATTTTCATCACACCCATATCATACGCGATAACCAGTTCCCGTGGCATATCTATATAAGAAATAATGAACTTAATATCCTAATACATAAGACTGATAATTAATAATACAAATAACGGATATGTCATAGATGAGAATATAAATATAAAATTAGGAATAAAGAACCTTATCGGTGGTACATATAAGGTTGATAATTATCGTTTGTAAAGATATCTTCATTTTTCATAGATGATTCAATGTATGAACAAGTGTTAGTTTTGTAGTGTTGAAATAATATTAGAGTTTTTGTTGAATGCAACAATATTAGAATATACTAAGAATCAGTTGAGAAATATATTTTTTTCGCTTTAACATATGCAAAGGACGCAGGTGGAAATCCTGCCGGCCCATTATTTTTCAAATGTTTCTTTGTATAATTAGCTAAGAATATCTAAATACTATAAACATAATCAATAAAACATAATAGAACATTTTTTCAAAAATTAAACAACGGGTCTAAATCGCGTAATTATTATGAAGGTAAATAAATAGCTACGCTCGACGTTTCGAAATGACCTGCATCATTCGTGGTCACGAGTCGGCTCGTGATTTATTTACCTTTTTAATAATTACGCGATTTAGACCAAATGTTAAGTTTTAGAAAAGATGTTCTCAAATCGCGAAAGTTTAAAACATATAATGGAATATTTACGATTACTGGGTGTTTGTCTGAAATAAATACATTATGCAACAAAAGAGGAACTCGTGGTGGAGTAAGCAACGTTTACTAAAGTTGACGCAAGGATGGATGACCATTGTTTCTCATTAGCCTTACTTACTTGACAATTATTTTAAATTTGAAATTCACAATAGCAGCATGGAGTTGGAATTGTGCCCGGTGGATGACGATAAGCGTCCCTATCCCATGGGACCTAAAGATATCAGGTGAAATGTGGATCTTGTACACCTCAATCACACTCTTCTGGGTAATATAGGCGTGGTGTTATGTCATGTTTGAATATTTTTAACATAATTAATCATCTTGGTCAAAGAAGAATTAATTAAAACGGAATAAAAATACTAATGACACCTATTAAGTTGGTTTATAAAAAGATAGTACACAACATTTTTAATGGTGTCATTAACCGTCAATTTAATATCGTTTAATCATTATTAAAGAAGGGTATTCTTCAGAAAATCGGGTAAACACATTACCAGACAAATTTTAATTGAATACTAAAAAACTAAAAATCATTTGTTGGAGTTGAAGCGGGGTTCGAACCCGCGACCTTAGGATTCCGTCCTATCACTCTCCCATCTGAGCTATCCAAGCGATACCTGAGAAATCCACGAATCTTTTGACTGTATGATGCACTGACCGGACGTCTCGTGTTATTGTATTACATATTAGGAGATAGCACTCACGGATGATTTCGAATGTTTCTTAGTATTAGATTGCTAATAATAGCAGCCCTGTATCTAATACATGTCCCACTGCTGGGCTCGGATCTCTTCTCATGATGAGAAGGGTTATACCAGCCCCCCACGCTAGCCAAGCGGAGATTAGTTGACTACACAAACCCTCGAGTACTTTTTAAGCACTCTCAGACATGCAGGTTTCCTCGCGATGTATTTCCTTCACCCATAACTTATACCTCATTCTTTAATTTTAACTAAGAAAATAAAAATGAGATATTTTTTGTATATTGAGTAGGTATTCCTATTCGTACCTGGGTTATTTATAAAACTGGAAGGTGCTGGTACTTATAGCATAGGATTTCCTATTTTAAGTACAAGTAAAAACTGACTGCAATAGATATGCAAGTTTGTATTTGATATTTAATAAGTGTAATACACCCACTATTTAGATATATAACTCACTTATCCATAACTGGTGTCGTAATTCTTTACTATGACTTAGAAGTTTTTGCCCTGCATACCCAACTCATTGGCCGACTGTACCAGCAGAACATTATATTATGTTTTCTTTTGTACTATATACCTACTGTTTAATTTGTGTGCCAAATAAAGATTTATTATTATTTCACACACACAAAGCACACCCAGAGAGACTTTATGTTCCATAATCTAAAATATGCTTCAAGTAGTGCCGAAAGACATTCATAGTAACAATTAACAAAACAATGTCTGATATTGTTAGATAAGTATTGCTAATACTGTTGATAACAAATACTCAGTGATACCGATATAAATCTGGGGTTTAAATAAATGCAATTGATTAGTTGGCAAGTGGTAGATGTAAGGACTGTTTAGTAAGTATACATACAATATATATACATAAAATCACAAAAACGAATAATTGCAAATATTTGCCATTATTCGTTTTTATTTTAATTTATGGTCCTTCGAGCCGGATTTAGGCATTTACGGAAATGGTGAGACTTGTCTCTTATACCTTTTTTCAACTCTGTAATCACATTGAAGACAACGAAATTCTATGGATGATGCAGACTCTCCTTCTTAATATTAGCTCTTTAAGTATATCAAAGTATTTAGTCCCCGCTACACACACCCTCCTGCCAGCGCAAATCAGTTTGCTTCGATATAAATGTGCTTAAAAACAGAGATTTTAGAACGAGATGACCTCTTAAGTAAACATAGGTATGCTAATAGGTGCTGTACAGACTACGATCCATGTCATGACCTGTCTCACTTGCTCCACCACCTGCACATTGGAAGGGCTCATGAAAGCCGATAAAAGCGCTATCCGCGTGGCCACGCACTGGACTCATAGAATATGACGGCAGCCATCGACACGAAATAAAAAGAAGAAAGGTATGCTAAAAGTTGGACTGGGTAGTCATGACGAAGCGTGTACCTATAGACACGACTGCTCACGTTGAATACGCTTCCCGTGCGATGCAAGATCAGCTCATACAGGAAACGTATAGGTTGCGTGTATATTTGGGCTATTAGACTCACCGAACCCTCAGGTTGTGCAGCACGGCCGGCTCGTGGAGGTATGACAGAGAAGTCAGGTCGTTCTGACCGATGAGCAGCGATGGGTTCCGGAGAGGCGGCATCTTGCTCTCGTCTGTGATCTGGAAAACATAATAATATGTTTGAACAAACAATCTTATAGACTCGGCGCAGCACTTATCCGTTACGACGACAATAGTATAAATAAAAAATATTGTTCATTTACATATGGGACTATTTATGTATGTAAATGACCAATATTTTTAATTTATACTACTAGCTTTTACCCGCGCCTTCATCATTCAACAATCAAATTCATTATAATCCAAAATAAATGGATGAAAACGCTGATGGGAGTAAAATTATAATGTATCTACTGATTTTTGGAACGAAGTTCCTTATCGCGCGTTACGAAAGGGAACTAGACGAAAAAAATTGGGACGAAAAGTTGTAACGACACATTTCATAGCAATTCTCGTAGCGGCGTAGTAATTACATGCTACGTTACAGCTACGGTGCTACATCATTAGACACACAGAGAAAAATGCGCACGCCGCAATAATTGTTATTAATAAAAAAATATTATTATAACTAAAAAAAAGTTTTTTACTTAGAACAATAAAAATTTCTTTACTTATTAATCTAAAGGAACTTCGTTCCATCCGGGTGTCCCTTGACACCTCACTAGTTTTTTTTGTAATTATTTCTTTCTTTGACCTATTCTAGTTGTAATGTTAATGATTTTATATTTTTTATTAATTGTGATATTTATTTATTTGATTTAGCCTAGCCTAGCCTAATTTGTTGACATGACGATTAGTGTATATTACACATTAATTACAAAAATAAAAATAAAAATAATAAATAATCGTAATGAAATCTATGGCATTAACTGAATATTTAATTTAATTTATAATAAGAAGTAGCTGCTCCCGCGCCTTGATCCGCGTTAAACGTTCCTGCCCCGCTTTCATGGAGTTCAGCGTAATGTCAAAGTTTTAAACGTCATTTATTCCACTGCACTTGTCAGATAACATTCACAATTTTTTAAGTTTTGGCAGCTTTTATCCGGCCTGGGGAAATTTTTCTATAAAATTTTACAGTCTAATTATTGCAAAAGTAAGTTAAATTTTCTCATGTTACATCTTGACATCTATTATCTCTGAAAAATATACAATCATAATCCAGCAAAAATTCAATAAAAACAAATGCAGCTCATATTTTTCTTGAAATCACATATACAAGACATAAAGTCTTGTATGAACCTTTTTATCCCTATGTCGCAGGGTTTTCTCCGTCTCGATATTTTCATTAGCAGCACGGAGTTTAAATTGTGCCCAGTAAAAGGCAATAGGTTCACCCTTATCACATGGGACCTACACATGACAGGTGAAGTGTAGGTCTTGTACACCTCTGCCACACCCTTATGGGTAATAAAGGTTAATCTTATGGGTTAAAATGAACATATAACATACCTTAATCTGTCGTATATCATTGGTCTGGTCTAGCTTTACGATGAGCACTCCAGACCTGTAGTCTGACGTGACTGTGGCACTCTCCCACACCTTCTCTGCGTGCTCCACCCATATCCGGGCACCCTGAGGGACACAGATGCATAATGGTGATAAATTACACTACTAGGATTTTTTTTAATCTGACAAAACTGTTGATAGTCAAAAATAAATTGGATTTACAATTTAAATACGTGAAATATGACTTTTATTCACTCAATTAAGTTTAAATAAGTTTCGTCTTTTTTGTAATTGTTGATTTTTGATCACCCAAAAGTGAAAACATCACTGTTAACACTTCATACAAATCTCATGAAAGGTGCTTATTTTAGATGTTTCTATAAAAGTGCTTTATTTGACTAGTAATCCACATCGCTTTTGTTACATACAAATTAAAAAAAATCGCCTTATAATATTAATATAGGTAAAATACCACATTGGTGTAGTGGTTAGCATTGGTTTTTAACACGCTTATATTAGCTTCACCTGTATGTTTGTTTGTTTGTTTGTTTGTTTGTTTGTATGTAACCGACTCCTTTGGACTCGTTTTTGACCCACTTTAAACGGACAGATTTAATTCAAACTTTCTACACTTGTAAAGAATCAGCGACAATATAATAATTTCATAAATTTATCTCATTATCCTAATTAGGATCGCCAGGATTAAAAAAAAACTAAAACTAAAAAGTGAAAAATAAATATAGTTTAAAAAAACTAAAAAAACACGCTTTTAAAGCACATCAAACTAAAAAGTGAAAAATAATTCTTATTATAACCTGAAAATAATAATAAACGAAAAATACTAGTACTATTGTGAAAAAAAGCGTGGGGCGCTCTGTGCCATATTTTTCGTCTATCGAGCGACCCACGCTTTTTTTCACAATAGTACTAGTATTTTTCGTTTATTATTATTTTCAGGTTATAATAAGAATTATTTTTCACTTTTTAGTTTGATGTGCTTTAAAAGCGTGTTTTTTTAGTTTTTTTAAACTATATTTATTTAAAAGTATTATTTGAAAATTACAGTAGATGGAGGCAGGCTCACGATCTATCATGTGAGATCGAACCTGGTAGAACTGTAATCATTTACAAAAATATTCCTTGATAGTTCATAAAAAAAAGCTTACTAGTATTCTTGTTAATACCCTCCAGCTAAACTTAATTTGCTTGTGTTAGGAGAAAGTTCACGTCCATGGTGTACTGGCCAGGATTCAAACCCACTACCTCTCGATTGTAAAACCAATACCTAGTCCATTGCGCCACGGCCAAATATTAATTCAAATAATGTACATTCAATAATTATACATAATACA
Organism: Hypena proboscidalis; assembly: GCA_905147285.1. Taxonomy (NCBI): domain Eukaryota; kingdom Metazoa; phylum Arthropoda; class Insecta; order Lepidoptera; family Erebidae; genus Hypena; species Hypena proboscidalis. Next base: position 500,967 of record LR990153.1, read on the forward strand.
TACTAAAATTTAACATAATATAACAGTAATATAGGTAAACACTACTATTATGGTACTGTAGATGACTATGTCAATAGCGTTGAAGTCAAAAACATTAAATTTGTTTAATATAAAAGGAATTTATTACATAACTGCCCCAAAAAGGAGTGTCAATATCACAATTTAGGTAGGTATTTATAAGTGTTTCCTTTTGTTAATTATAATAATTTGATTCAACAGGGTTAGTCACAAGTGTTTCCATGTTTTACCTTACATGGATATAATACGGACATAGTGAAAAGACTTAAATGGACAAAACCATAGTGATATCTTACAATACAAAAAATAAGGAACTTCGTTCCAAAAAACCTTATATGATTTTTGTTCCTTGTAAATGAGCGAGGACAACCAAAAGATTGATGATTTTAAAAACAGAGTTGGCAAAGACTTGAAAAGAGATGGACCATAAAAATGGAAAAGTTGCAGGAAGCCTATATCCAAAGAGAAGCTATGCCATATACACTCTACAAACTTTTTAATTACTAAAGTTCATCAGGGCATGGAATTAAAGGATGAGTTAGTTGTTATATTTATCTAAAATTTGGCTTGTTAATAAAAACTATTCGAGTGGAAATGTTTAGTTTGGATTGATCTATGCAGAACTTGGCATTCAAGTATATTCTTTTGTCTGCGAAGTTGGTAACAATGCATTTGATGACTTGGCCCTCATTTCACATTTATGTTTATTATAATACTATTCTTCTTCTTTGCGTGTCAATGGTAAACACATGGAAATGCATAATATTAAATTTTGTGACAAATAATTTGCCACAAGAACGGCATTATTGGTGGTGCTCCACAGGATGTTTATGGTACAGGTGGTGGGACATAAAGGGCATGTAAGAAGGTGAGCCATTGTTTGGGGATTGGCACCTCATTCACAATTGGCAAATCAGCAAATATTTAAAGGTCAGTTAAAGTTAAGCCAGTTATGTACTCCTTTAAGCTTGTCTATGTAACATCTTCTTCAAAATAGAATTAAATATTCCTAAACAGTATTGAGTCATCAGATAACAGCAAGATTTATGATAGTTTTTTTTTTAATAAAAAAGTTGGCTTGGCAATTATATTCATTAAGTACTTTCTTTAAATCCAAGTTAATTAAAAAATCTAATCATATTCAGATAATAATCAAGATAATGATCTAATTAGCAAAACAAACATGAACTGGATGAAATGAGTTTATCTTACATAAGTATGCATCCACTGTGAAATTGGAATTTAAATAATTCATGAGCATAAAATTGTGATGTCACTGGCCCTGATAGTGATAGTGATAATTATAATTTATTATATCAGCTTATGTATACAATACGATTAATACTTTTTAGACTCTGTATTGTAGGCGTTTTTGACATAAAATCTTTTTAAACAAGGCTGCATTTGTCGTACCTTCGCCTGACATCACCAAGGAAGTGTAAATAATATCTCTATGACATGAAAACAACTAAGAATTGATACTTCTGTGCAAAAATGAACATCCGTGATTGTAAATGATGAAAATGACGTGACCAATACTAGAAGAAGGTCAATTAATATAAACCTAAGATTGCGATATAAATAATTAAATATTCTATGCGATAAGTATATCTGTCGTGGGCGGCATTAAACAGTCCGAAGCCTCACAAAAGTTCAATCACTTTAAATTAAGAACATCGAAATACGGGTAACAAAAACAAAATACTATCAAATATGTACATTTTACTTAACGTTTTTACCTTTGTATACAGCTCCTTCGTCGTCATTTTGATATTTCACAACAATCCTGATTAAATAAACAGATAATTGGTATTATTTCATTATTTCACCACGAGTTCCGAACTTGGATATTTCATTTTATTTAATGTAAGGTAGGTTCGAAATACGATTTTCCCGAATGCGAAACGTCACTGCAATGTTATTGACATTTTATTTTCAGTGTTATCAGTTTTATCAATATTCGCAATAAAATTAACAAACCGAATAGATAAACTTCACGGTGGGAGACTATTACATGATTTCTTTGAGGAAGTGATTCTTATTGGAATCTAATAAACGTAACAAAAAACATTTGACAACAATACAAATCGAAAGTTACGCTTATCTATAAAATTCCCACGATCAGTCGGTGCTGCCATGATAAAATATTCGAAATTAGGCCAAATTTACGGTTCATTACACGCAGACATGAATTGAAGACTAAAGATTATAAATTATTTTAATTGTTATGAATGAAGAGAAGGGAAAGATACTTGTTAAGATAATATTGATAAAGGATAATATTGAAATATTGGATATATGGATGATATACTATTATTTATCCGTTAAAACAATGAATTCATAACCGTCTCAGATTACTAATGGAACCCAGAAGGTTAATAATGAACCTTCTGGATCCCATTAACAATCGGGTAGATGTGAGCATTTATCTAGCGCACATCAACCTATTCATTTCCAATATAAGATGGGCTTTGCACGGAAAGGGATCCTGTACTCCATAGGATTTCTTCCCGTGCAATGCGAGATCAGCTTATATTTAATTTTATACTGGAAATGATCGGTAGCCCTCGTGACTATCTAGAGTATTTTTGGTTTATTCTAACGTAGACTACCAATTTTGATGGCCAAACTGTACCAAATAAATAAACATTCTGACGCAATCAGAGGATTAATTAATATAAACACAATATGTTTAAAGTTCGTTAAATTCATGGTTTACAGCGAACCACCCACATCACCCCGTTTTAATTTACCTAATAAAATTAATGTTTGTCGACCGACGTTGATTGAGGGGTGAATAGTAAAACAACAGGATGTGACTAAAGCATGTTTATATTTCTACGTTACAAGTCATAATTTCCCAGCCTTTAAAAATTATGAATTTTACAGAAAATTACATTTCAAAATTCGAAAGACGAAAGCAGTGTTGCAATGCCTAATATAAAAGGTCCCTAAAAATAGTAGAAAAAAGTTGCGTCGTAATCCAAGACCGAATGCTACTGTCGAAGAAAACAGGTTTTTTTTTAATTTACTTATTTTCTTGTGATGGGAACCATGCCTGGCATGCTTCGGTGGCGATCTCGCAGAGCGCTGTGAAGGTCTTGCTGCGGGAGTCGTATTCTGTAAAAGACATAGGTAATGATTTTATCAGCTGCTATACAAAAATAATAATATTTTAGTCAAAACACACATTTGTGTTGCACAGAGGGTCATGGAGAGATACATGCTAGGTATCAAACTCCAAGATCGAGTCAGAAACACTGAGATCTGGCGAAGAACTAAGGTTCGGGGTGCAGGACACGTGGTTATGAACCCAAAAAAGAACTGGGTAGGACACATTTCTAGGCTCAGTGATTACTAATGGAGTAGGGTGGTGACAGAACTATCACACTAGGACTATATTAGCAGAGGATCGGAGCAAATGGCAAAGTAAGAGTAAGCAGTGGATGAGGATAAACCAAAACAAAATACTTCAAAAAATTTAAACTAAAAGTTTTAAGGTCTACTGATTAATTTGTTTTTTTTAAAGTAGTAGAGTAAGACGTAATTTTTCATGGATTTCGCTTGCATAAGTTTTCAGTTGGAGTAACACAAAAAGAAACATCTCGTTTGTAAATTTGGAATGTGTGCTGAGGGCAGGCGGATCCATCATGTGATAGATAATATTAAATAAAAGACGATTTGAATTTGTTCCGATGCAATGAAAGTAAACGAAAAATTATTAAAAAAAAGAAGGATAAAGTCTTACCAGTGGGTCCTCTCTTTCCGAACATAATACCGTTCATGGGGGCGTTCTTGTAGTTAGCTTCGCTGACTGCCACCAAGGAGAGCAGCACCACCACCAAGCAGGCGAAGCCAACGGTGAACCGCATCATGTCTCCGAACATCTGGACATAGAAATAAAGCTATTTTGAATTAAAATTATCACAATAAGATTCACTTTTTAAGAACCAAAATCTTTCAAGATATAATTAAGTAACGTTACAAGTATGCAACAAGTAAAGATAATGAAACAACACTAAGAAAAATGTACCTTGGTTTTGTTGATATATTAGTTACTGGTAACTCTGTTGAAGTCAAACGTCAACTGATGCTGTGGAAGGATTTTCCCGCCAATTTATAGTCGGAAAATCAGAAGATGGCGGCAATGTCCACTCAATTATTGGATTACTGGATACTGACCGCATATTGACCGAGCTCGGGGGATTATAACTTTGTTAGTGCATAAGATTAATACTTGGGAATACGATGTTAAACGGCCGAGTCTGCCATCTTGGATTTTAGTTACAACTTAATTAAGTCTGTGCCTGATGGCTGACCATCGGTTTATAGAATGAATTAACTTTGTTATACCCTTTTGTTGATATTTTCTTTAACCTGTCCAATCTTAATAATCTATTGATTAATGTAAGTTATGAGTTATTTAAAGTCGAACCTGTCCAATTCTGGTCTACGCTCTCTTATTCGTAGAATGGTGGATGCTTTGATTATATAGGTGGATGCATACTTATCACGATTGAACATATAAATGAGAGAATATACTCTCGATTATTTCCTCTGAGATTCCAATGTTCTCCACATAAGTTCAAAAGTCTGGTACTTGCCTAATTACGGCAATAACAAACTAACTTTTGTATGTAACAAATTAATAATAATGATAAGTATATTAAATCGTGGGTTGCAATGTTGTTAATACTCTTTATAAGATTGTATCGTATTTTTAAGTTGGATATTGTAGTTTTTACACGCTTTATATTTGCTTCACTTGAATGTTTGTTTGTATACATGTTTGTATACTCTATTCATATAGACTTGGCAAAAAAGATAAACAATAATGGCTGACGAAAAAAAATAGTGATGTGAATCATTTAATGAACTGTTGTGAACTACTCAGAATGGCGCTTCAACATTCATTCAGTGAATGATATTAATTAATTAAAAGTCGCTAAAGTCGGTTAAAAATGGACTTTGATTTAGTTATGTGTCGTTCGCGATTGAATGAATCTAAAGAACCGAGTCGCGCGAACCGCACAATCGAATGGGTCACTTTAGTTGTAGAAAATGATTAATTCGTTACGATTTGTTATTCACGATAAATAAATTAAATAAAATTGAATTTAATATAAGTACAGCTTTCAATAAATTTAAGAATGTTTTGAACAATTTTAATTCATCATCACTGACAAAAACGTAAATCAATCCCAATCGTTCTTTCGTTCACTTGTTCCCGTCCCTAAATCAAATGTCAAACTTCCATGTCATTGTTTTAATCTGTGGTTTGAAGCACAGAACATAAATACCCCTGTTTGAAGTCTCCTTGGAATAACGAAATTTGCAAAAATAATACATTTGCACAGTGAAATTACAATAAATAAATGTGAATATTAGTGTGTTGGTGTGTGAACTAGTTTATACAACTCAATGTGGTAACGTACAGGTGTTATTCTTTCGCAATATCGTAATTTGTAATTGGGGGGGGTTTGTTTACTGTTTTTGCCAAGTCTAAATGAATCGACTATAATGTAACCGATTCCTTTGGACGCTATTTTGACCCACTTTAAAAGATTTCATTAAAATTTTGCACACCTGTCAAAGACCGATGACAATGCAATAATTCGATTAATTTAAAAAAAAAACGCATTTAGTAATAAACTAAAAAAAAGTAGAAAATATATAATAGTTTAAAAAAACTAAAAAAAACGCTTTAAATAGAAAACGAAACTAAAAAATAGAAAATAAATTTTAATGTTTTTGAATTAAGAATAGTGTAAAAAATCTAATAAATATAAATGAATAATAGTGATTATTTATTTATTTATTTATTCATTTGCGAATATGGGTACCTAAAGATGGTACAGAGGTTGTTTGATTCATACACATTCAGCCATGCAGCATGCAAATAGTTTAAATTTTATAATAATAATAATATGAATTCATGCAATAATTAAGCTTATTAAATAACAAAATTCGATTATTGAAATTGAAATAATAGTAATAATGTCAATTTTTAATTAATGTGAAGAATTCAAAATTAAATTAATGAGAATCATAATAAAATGTCAAAAAAAAAAATACAAATGATGTCAAATTAGTATTATTTCAAATTAATAATAAATATTTTTAGTATGTCATAAATGAAATAATAATACAAATTCAAATATAAATCTCCTTAATTATTACAAAATGTGATAACCTTATTGTTGTGTATGTATACTTTTATCTTCTAAAAATTCTCTAATAGAGTAATGTAATAACATTTAATTTTTGTAAATAAGAAAAAAAAATATTTAAAAAAGCGTGGGATGCATGTGTCAATAGTTAGAAATATTTCATTGACAGACATGAGAAGAAGGATTATCATTTAGTTATTATCTTGAAAAGCACCCAGACTACGTCGTGGCTATGATTTGCATCCGCTCGCTGTGAAGTCTCGCATTTAATCCCTGGATTGGGCAAAAGTGTTTATTGGAATGTTGCAAATAGAAAATGCTCCATAGCCGCACGTTGTCCAAAAAACTTGCGGCGGAGCAATTCCACGCAGCAAGCACGAATCCAAGATTTGTGCTAGGTATATGGCTATATATAGGCTTATATATAGCCATGGCTATATATAGCAGTTCGTGGCTAAGTTGAAGCCTCGCGGACTGATCGATCTTGCAGGTTAAACAATGCTAACCGCGGTCGGACGTGGATGGGTAACCATCATATCGTATCGAGTTTTCCTCCGTGCCTCGCAGAGCACGTTAAGTGTCCCAGGTTTTATTAAAAGATCTATGGCAGTCGTTACGGATAGACAGAGGCCAGAAAGTCTAACAAAGAGTATCGTATTAACTCGTACTTGGTTGTGGAGGTCCTAAGGTCTTATGGCAGTCGCTCCACGTAATATACTGATATTTAGCTAAATCCGTTACACTAGAAGCACCGACCCCAATGTAATTGGGAACGGATAATGTTTTCGTTACATTGTAACTACCATCACAGATAATATAATACTAGTACTACCATTAGCTCTTACAAAGTTAGAGGATTTTTAGTATTCCTGATTTTGTAAAGTGCCTAACCATTTCATATTACTTACATCTCAGTAATGCATAAATTTATCATCCTGCCATAATACCGCAAGGCGCAACTCAGTAATAGAAATACAAACATTTATTTGCCAAAAACATGGTACAATTAAATTAGAGGACTCAACATGTTTCACCGGATAATCGGTATGCAAAATGTATAATGCCTTATTTATGCAATAATAATTGCAGCCCCGTATCTAAAACATGTCCCACACTGGGCTCGGGTCTCTTCTCACGATGAAAAGGCTTAGGCCATAGTCCACCACGCTGGCCAAGTGCGGATTGGTAGACCTCACAAACCCTTGACTACTTTTTAGGCATGCAGGTTTCCTCACGATGATTTCCCTTCACCGTATACCTACCGATAATTTATATGATAAATACACACATATTTCCGAATAGACGAATCTCAACGATTTATTGACAGAGATGTGTGCCATAGGTTCAAAACCAAGACATTTGACTTCGCAGTCGTACGGTCTTCCACTCGGCTATATCTATGTACTAACATTATATTAAGTAGGTACTAAAATTAATTTAAAGAGACAACACTAAATGTAAAGTAGTAATGTGCTATTTGTTGGTTAATTATTTACAGTTACACTTGTCCATCTACTTATCATTATTATGTATCATAGGTACGTATTTAAATACCAAAATTTAATTATTAATTACAAATAGTTCCACTCGATTACATTATTCATTGTCTCTGGAATCGAATGACATAAATTCGGCTATTGTGTAAAAGCAAAGTCGATTAACCATTTTTTTACCGTCGTTTATATTTATAAAAGAACAATAATATTTTGGTATTTTGCTATATAGTAGCGAAATCATGTTATGTCCTTTTATCGTTCACAAAAGCTTTATCACCCTCGCAGTCTACCACATAAATTTGTCTTCAAATCAGAACATAACACAATTTGTTACAAATAATCACTTTTATCTCCAGACGGCCATAAGGGACTACAATTAACCCATTTTTTGACACATTGATTCATCCTATTATTACTCTTTATTACTATATCGAAGAAAATTGCAATAGATTGCTTTGAGACTCGATTAAGATGAGATTTTGATATAAAAGGCTGTGGAAACTGGTGAAATGCATCAGTTGGCTTGCGTCTTCATTGCTCTCTGTACCAAGTCTCAGATTTCCAAGTGAGTTTATAATTTTAGTAAATTTTAACATATCATAACATCACGCCTATATTCCCTAGAAGGGTGTGGCAGTTGTCTATAACATGGATAGCACCGACATTTCACATCTTAGGTGGTGGTTGTTAGGGGCATAATTACAATTGTGTGCTGTTATAGAAAATTAACTGGCACATACCTACCTTCTGAACGTGAAATGCTGACTGCTGGATACAAATATCCGAGTAGCTTTAGGTAATATACGAAAAGAATATATAAGCCTTCAAAATTGGAGGATTGCCCTCTAGGATAACATCATAAGACCGTGATCCGATAAAAATGAGACTACATACTAAGAAATAAATTTAAAGAGATACATATAATAAGACGTTACATTCTCAATACATTTACGAAAATTTAATGTACGTTCACTAAAATCAAACGAAATTTAAGAAAAATAGTGATCTCCATAAATTAAATCTAAGGAACAAAAACAAACTCGCTGTGCCCACTACTAGGCTCCATAAAATCTCTAACTCGTTTCCAGGTCAATGTATACGCTTTTACAATAAACTTCCTTTAGACGCAATAGAATTATCGATAGGTAAATTTAAAAAATATGTTAAAATTAAATTATGTCAAAAAGCTTACTATAGTATTTCAGACTACATAAATGATAATAGTATTTGGAAATGAATCGCTCTTCTTATGTGATTTTTTTATGTACTTTTATATTGTTATATTTTTCATTTTAAAAGATGGTGCACATGAGTTTCTCACCAGCTCTTCTCATAATGCAATACCCATCGGAGCTGGTACTTGGATTGATTTTAATTCGATTCTAACAGTTTGATTAAAATTAAACTGAGCCCCGGTTATTTAAATCATTGGAATTAGTATAATTTAGTATTATTTATGATTTATTTTTATATTATTTTTTCTTCTTCTTATTCGTCGTGTCGATGGCTGAGTCAAATTTTATTGGCCCAATAAGTAGCCACTGTTATGGCGCTCTCGTCGACGTTCATGAGCGCCTCTCTTGTGCAGGTGGAAGTGCAATTTGGAGAGTTATTAATTATTATTTATTATTTTTTGTAATGTTTCGACGTGTTCAAGCGCCTCCTGGGGCCTATGAAAATAAATGATTTGAATTTGAATTTGAATTTGAACATGACAAGTATACTCTTTCAGACCAAAAACCCTAAAAGGATCGTCTTCTGCATAAGATCTTCTAGATCCAGCTGCTTTAATTGACTATGCACATTTTGCACTTGATTCTGCCTGCAACTTTTCACTGACGCAATTCAATGATGGTTTCAGAATAACAAAGATGCGTTTCTTGTTCGCGCTGTGCTTCCTGACCGTGTTGGTGAGCGTGCTCCACGATGCTGAGGCCACGTACAGAAAGCCTCCCTTCAATGGATCCATCTTCGGGAAGAGAGGAGTCGTTGGTAAGAACCAACTCCTTTCCTTACTCAATTTATAAACATCCAAGTCACAAGAAGCTTTTAAGAATATCACCATCAATAGTTTAGGCGTCATGAGCCATATCTTCAGTCGTGTCAGTCTTTCCATTCCAATCGGGTTATCAGAGTAAGGAAATAGAGAGTGCTCTTGTGTTTCACACAGGCGTTTGAGCATTATAATAATCTTCCACGCAGAGTTAGTTTGTGAGTTAGTTTGAAAACAAATTTAAAATTCGACTATTAAACATTTTTTTAATATTGTAGAAGCTCTAATATTATTATGTCCTGTACTTAAATACTGATCAAATATTTTACAGAATATGACAGCACGGGCAGAGCACTTTCAGCGCTGTGTGAAATTGCCGCGGACACCTGTCAGGCGTGGTACCAAACCTTAGAAAATAACAAGTAATGCGATACTGATGTAGCCTTTGCAATGTGATAATAAATAACGTTCCTAATTAACCCTTCAATATGTTAACTAAGATAATAAATGTATCTATAATGTAACATATTTTCGTCTTTTTTTTCCTAACCAATCCAATTTAACTTTAGGTGAACCTTCTTTCTTAATTTCGTCATCACGCATAAACCCTTAGACTGATTTCGATGAAACTTGCTATTGTGTTAAATGGGACCTTAGGGCAGAAATAAGCTTTTTTTTGTCCGAACATCGATGTCGAGCGCAACTTGTCATGGCAATGATAAACATGTGTAACACAAGTAATACTAACGTGTTATATCTACACCGTACTTAGTGGCAACTTCGAATAACCTCTAATTGCTTCAGGGGCGGTGAGATTTGATCGTGTGTGGACACAAGACCACAGATAATGGACTATCTGAGAACTTATCTAATGGGGATCGCAATATCGAATATTTCATGCACGAAATTGCTTGATGTTGTCTCAATCTTACTGTACAAAACTTGTAATACTTGAACCTTTGGACGCGTAGATAACTAATGCCATTGTATAAAACTATCCCGAAGAAGGGTTTAGAAAAGTTGGAAAAGGTTGTACTTATATCTTTAAATTGTCTATTGCTGTCAAACTTAATTTTGCAGTTAACGAAAATTAACTACAGCAGCTACAGCTTCTTAACTTGTTATGGGCGTTATGGCCACAGAAGTTATGGCATCCTACTCATTTGATTTTTTTTTTATATAATTATGTTTGTTTGTTTTAATCATTACGTTTATAGAAACGTATAGTTAAACTAACGTGAAAAGGAACATGATTACGCAGTGCGTTCTCTATTACAAAAAAAATACTTTGTGTATAGTGTATAAGACGTCAGATCGTACTACCAATGGATTGGTCGGTTATCTCGCTTATCGTCCATTTGTCCAATAAGATTCCAATTCAAACAAGCACGTTTTACCAATAAAAACAATTTCTAATCTGCCTAATGGCTGCTTCTTTTGTGATTAACGTGTGTGGAAAATTAAGTTTTATGTGATAATTATCCAATTACTGATAGTATACTGTGTCTAAACTTAATCTTGTACGAAGCTCTCGCCTGCTTGTGAGAAAAAAACATATCACACGGAAAGGAAATTGACGTCAAAAGCCGAAGTCCATCTCGAGGCAAACGTAAGATTACTTTATAACATATTTTTCTGCGTATTTGATTGAAAATTAGTTACGCTAGTGCTGTTCTAAAGTTGTAAAATCTTGACAGAGAATATAATCGCGAGAATCTGTTCTTTCTCAGCGGTTATCATGGTCTACGAGAGTTTTAAATAAGGTAACATGAAACTCATAAAAGGTATAATTATCAGACTTTTTGTCAACAAAACACATAATTGACAAGTGTACTATTATCTTAACTGCTCCAAAACTGTCTGTCGTTAAAATGAATTAGCATCAGTCCATCTTAGGTGGAGATTTACGCATTTGCTGTAAAACAACAAACAAACAAGCATTTACCATGGAACTTCATTTTATAGATTCAATTGCATACCATTATAATAAGCTGACACTTTCATTATGATACACTATCTTGTTTATAAAGTCACAAATAATATAATTAATGATAATGATATGTATTTATGTAATTTATCTTGGTATAAACAGTTAGTTGAGGACCAGAGGGATGTTTGCTCAAGATTATTGTTTAGAATATTCATATTAGCTGTTATAGCGCGTTATTTGATCTCTCGATATTGACAGTATCAATCTGCGACTTAACGTCACAACCGTTGATAAGATAACTGCAAACGATATTTCAGGAAATTATCCATTTTCACATTTAACACTTGGAATTATCTCTGTTGAGATTTTATGTTTAACTTTTGAGGTTATTTACCTGTTAAGTATTAGGTCCTGTTTCCACAAAAGCAGAGAAGAGAGATGTGTTTAAATAACCAATCAGGTTTTATTAAAGTCAAAGTAGGGACGAGAGATGTGGAAATAACGTAAACCTGAATGGTCAATTGAACTCATTTCTCCTCTCTTTTTTATAAATCAGAAAGTCAGTGAAAATTTAACAATCCCTGACCTTGTGTTTATCAATTCCTGATTGTCATTATTGTGCAATAAGATTTTAATAAAGAGTTAGAAAGAAAACATGTAGTAGCAAACTATTACAAATAATTGCACTGGTTACTTCGAGAGATGGGCAAATTGTAGTCATTACTAGAGTTTGTTATTACTTCTTTTGTGGAATCTGTCTCTCATGTGATAAGCTACGTTAGGACCTGCCCGGTAGCAGGGCATGCCACTATTGACATTTAGTTTTGTCATGACTAGTTATCAACATGGCAAAGTCAGTCAAGACAATGACCAAGAAATTGATGTTTCTGTGTGGATAACCTATGTCATAGTCTAATTAAAATGTCAAGCCATCCAATATTACTATCTAGTTGGTTATTTAAACATAATTATTATTAACTATGTTATGCTTATAACAGATTGGCTTTTAATAACTTATTTTATCATAAATCTTAGACAAGCCACAAATTTAAAAAGAAAATCCCTCTACACAAGAAATAAAAGCCATAAATTATTCACCTTTTACATGTAATTTATTGATATTTTTTTATTTTATTCACCCATTTAAGATGGTGCCATAGACAGACACACAGCACTTAAACATATAACACCCGCCTTTTCGCGTCGAGATTTAAAAGAGACTCATTTGAGTCATAAAATGTAATAATATTTATTTTTTGGTTAAAAAAATTGGTGTTGTGTTTAAAGAGTGAATACAGTGTTTAATGAAATAGTGGTGTTGTTTGTTATTTTCAGCAAGAAATTGAAGACTGAATGATTCAACTGTAACTGGACGAAATCAGAAAATACTACTGCACAGGAAGGAAGGCTCAAGCAGAAAATAACAGCACATAAATTAAAAAAACTATGGCTAATAATTTGATTACTGTGGAAAAAAATCTCAGACAGACAATGGCAGATGAAATAATAAAATCTCTTCACAGTTTTGAAACTGCAGAAGAAATGGAGGAACAATTAAAAATGTCTAATAACAATAATGAAACAGAAGACGAGTTAAAAATAGTAAGTACCTTAGACGTAGCCAGTACATCAAAAACTGCAGTTACCTTAGAAATGTCTACTCAATCAAAAGCACTGCACCGACCAGACTCACCACGAGAATATTCAATCATTGGCGAGCCAGTAACCAAAAAAGTCAAATATTTAGTGTCTTTAGATGGTTTAATAGACAATGTTGTTAGTTCTACAGAAAATCTCAGAGCTGTGTTGAGTGACGACATCTATAAACCAATGCCATTCACAAAGCTCCACGTTGGCCAAGTCAAAGACGTCAAAATGCTGTCAAATATAATCTTGACCCTAAACAAGAAGTTTCCACTAAAGGATCTCAGTCATTTAAAGAGAGCCTGCAGAAAAGAAGTTATATTATTTCCTGCTGCTTGCTTAAAGGATCAAAACTATGAAACACTTCAACAGTTTATGGAAGAAAATATCCCTGAATTGAAAGATGAGTTTGATTACTTTAGAATTGCTGAACTGCCCTCGTTTGCTCCGAAAACAAAGCAGCAAAATATAGACAGCGGCCGAAATTGGTCGTGCAATTTCCATCCTGATAATTATATAGAAAGTTTATGCAAGGGTGATATGTTTTCGCCAGATTTAACAAAAAGACATAGATTATACATGGGGATGGCTTTTGAAGTAGCTAAATACTATTTGAGCCAAAAGAAAAGGAATTTGGAAGCTGCTGATGTGAAATCTGCAGACTTGAATGCTGCAGTTGTTTATGATCCGATAAACGACTCCGTAGTGGCTGTGGCGTTTGATAACAAATTGAATCATCCCTTGCAACACTCGGCTATGTTGGCCATAGACAATGTAGCTAGAACTCAAAGAGGAGGAGCATGGGATTCTTCCACAGATATATTTAGCACAAACCTTCACGGCATAGGTGTTATGGATTTGGCGTTACATTTAAAGAATAAGTATCCAGCGCTCAAATTTGGTGCTAACAATTATTTGAGCAAGAGCGCGGTGAAAAAGAAGAAGGGGAAGGCTTCGTCTAGTCCTTACCTATGTACTGGTTATTACATATATTTGATTAGAGAGCCATGTCTAATGTGTTCCATGGCCTTGGTTCATGCCAGGAGTAAGAGAGTTTTCTTTGCAGTGCCCCAAAGCAAGGGTGCGTTGTATTCCATGACCAAATTACAGTGTATCCCATCTTTAAATCACCATTTTGAAGTGTTCACTGACTTTTTGTAATTAAATTATCCCATACTAGCCTCCCTGCTGTTGATATATATTAACCAATGTTTTTTCTCAGTCTTCAACTATCTCCATACCAAAGTTCAACAAGATCTGTTCAGTTGTTATGTTGTGAAAGTGCAACAGACAGACATACGGAGTTACTTTTGCATTTATAATATAAGTGTGGATAATGTTTTAGTACCCATGACTGTGGAATTTCCTATAAGACAAATGATTGATTTCTAAAATCTTAGCCTAGCACAGCACTAATGTTTAGTACCTACTTGTCACTTCATACTAAACTTGACAATGATAAATTATACTGCGTCCAAGATTCGAATATAATTATATTGTTTTGCAAACAAGCTTTAATTAATTGAAAAGAATTCTTTCCATTGTAATTCAATTTGACTTAAGACATTTTGTTATTAAAAAACAAATTTTCTAGTGACACAAATAGGATTGATTTTTGTAAAAATGTAATATTTTATAATTCTTTCTGTACTTTGGACGTAGTGTAAGTAGCCAAAGTTAATAATCTTAGTACTACACTTCTGTTAACTGTTTACTTAGCCTAATATACATGTTATATGCAATAAGTACAGATCATACACATCAACCTACACATTACCAGTACAAGATGGTCATGCATTATTAATGAGAATAAAAATAATTATGTATGTGAAATAAAATATTACTATAACGTTTTTATAGCCAAGTGTGAGACCATAGGACTGCTAAGTCCAAGGTCTCGGGTTCAAACCCACAGCACACACCTCTGTCAAATGTTAATGTTAATTGTTAAGATTCGTCTTTTCGAAGATATGTGTGTATTTATCATATAAATTATCGCTCGCTAACAGTGAAGGAAACCTGCGTGAGAGTACCTAAAAAGTGCTTGAGCATGTGTGAAGTCTACCAATCCGTACTTGGCAAGCATGGTGGACTATGGCCTAATCCTTCTCATCATGAGAAGAGTCCCGAGCCCAGCCAGGGCCGTCTTTACCAGGGGGTGCAAGGGGTGCTGTGCACCCGGGCGCGGAGCGTCCGGGGCGCCTTTCGAGCTCTGAATTTTTGGATATTTCATTGAACTTAACTCCATTGCACAGTTTTATATACTTGTTAATTACGACAAATGCGCAAGCAAAAAAAAATTATCATCAACAATAATATTTTTTTCTTTTATTACGCTTTCGGCGCTTGTCATACTGCATTTTTTAATGTTTAATTTTTATTTGTTGGATCACTCTACGCTGACTGTAATATTTTTAACCACTACTTCTTATGGACATGGTCTGAAATAAACGTTTTATTATTATTATTATTACTACACAAAAAGTAAAAAAAAACGAGGGCGCAGTCTGAGTCTCGCACCCTGGCGCAAAATAGACTTAAGACGGCCCTGAGCCCAGCAGTGGGACTTGTATTAGAAACAGGGCTGCTATTATTATTATTTATGACGTTTTCAAGTGATCAATGTATTCAATGAAATAAATATGTTTGACTTTGACTTTTTGACCCATGTAATACAAGACCAGCATATACAGGCAATGTATAGGTTGATCCGTAGCTGTGTGTACACTTAAAAAGTAAATGTTTTTCTGACCTATGGATGTCTCAGTAGAATTAGCAGTCTCAATTTATGATGCATATAGAAGTAGTGTAATTTATTCATAAATCAGTTTCCGATACAGTATAGAAATAATGTAATTTATTCATAGATGTTTGTCTCTACTATTCTACATTATTATAATTATTATTAAAAGGTACTAGTCTAAACCAGTGAGAAGTTTTTGGTATTAAAATGATACCACATAAGCAAATTTAATTTGGTTTCCATATCATAAAAAATAAGGGATATTGAATTATTGTTACTAATAGAACGGTTGGATGTAGTCTTTTTATCTCAAGAAGAGTTTCGTAAATATAACATGGGTACTAACTGCCTCGATTCCCGGGTCGAGCAAAGGGTTTTTTGTGAACTTTCCGTCTGGAAATTCACAATAGCAGCACGAGGTTGTTATTGTGCTTGGTGAATGGCGATAGACTCACCCCTATCCTATGGGACCTAAACACCCTTCTGGGTAATTTAGGCATGATGTTATGTAACATGTATACTTAGTCCTAAGTGTCCTAAAGCTTCGATTTCCTAGGAAAGCGGTGTGGAATAATGCGGCCGTAATATTATTACCGTGACACGATTAATATGTAATACGTTAGGTCGATCACCGCTCTCTAGGAAACCACTACATTTGTTTTACATAGGCAACGTTCTAGTGACGTCATTGTACCGTTATCTTTACGACCGCATTATTCCACACCGCTATGCTAGGAAACCGAAGCTTAACAAGCCTTAGTCCAAGCGTTCTAACAGACAAAATGTGGCATAGCTGCACGAAAGCAGGGATCAACAAACAATTGCTAGAAATTATATTATATTGGTCAATGTTTTCTAGATACAGACAGATTGTTATAAACAGAGATGTGGTACCGTCAGAAGTTCAAAAACCACCTGTGGTTATGACCAATTCATATTACTGATATTCCTTGCGTCAGTTCGAGTTAGAGAATACGTGCACTCACGTATACTCTAACTCGAACTGACAGAGATGAGAGCATGAAATGCTGAGGGTGATGAAAGCGGCGGCAAATAATGGTCTAATATATCAATATAAACTTAGATGCAGTTTCTTTGTCTGCCAGTGTTAGCCTAAGGCTGACCCCACGTTAGGTGTGCGCGATCGTCGGGCGTGTGGGCGCGCTGGCAGCAACAAGCGACGCCGTGTGACTTGTATGCAGCCAGCGCGCCCACACCACGCCCGTGGGGGACGCCTAAATAGGTTGTTTTAGAAACTTAAATCTGCGGAACCTGTGAAACTTAGTTTTCTGTTATGTCACTAATCAATGATCATGATAAAATTGAATGTTAAATATTTTTCAAAAATGCATTTTGTTAAATATATTATGTTGTAGTAATTAAGTACGAAATTATTTTTCAATAAATGTATTTTGTAAGTATAAATTGTATTTTTTTATAAACATGCCTAAAACATTACAAACACTGTTGTTTGATGATTCTTGGACGGGATCCCTTTTTTCGCATAATTTAGTTTACATAATTGTCTTTTGGCATACTACTTCACTTGGCATAACTATCATTTTGCATAATGTCATAATGTGTTTATTTGCATAATATTATTTTCGCCTAATAATGATAAAAATAATTTTTCATACACACAAAGCACACCAAGAATCCCGTGTGGGGATCGAACCCACAACACAGCAGCACGGAGTTGGAAATTCATGGCCAATCTAGGCAATAAAAGAGTACCAATTCAATGGACTTTGATTGATTATATGATACTCTGCATATATAGGTATAGATCTAATTTACTGTTATACATAGCTTAACACAACTGTATTTTAGACTACATAAATGATTATTTTTAAGCTATTGCATAGCTTCTATCGCGGGCCTCAAATCCACAAATTCCGTAACGAAAATAACCTAACACCCCCCAATCCGACCGGCGGTGATACTTTTTAGTTTTGCCATCTATCGATGAATAGCAGAACTTTTTTGAAATATCACGCTTGTCTCTTTAGTTCAGCAACTCGCCTCTAGGTGCCATTGGTTGTATCGGCGTTACTGCGCATGCGTAATCCCCCTCTTCGCCCCGCAATCTGGTGACTCATGCCTGCTTAGAGTTTCGGCGTTATAATTACATAAGTTGATAAAAAATGCTATGCAGTAGCTTTACTGCGGCAGTCCCCGAGTGCCAAACGTCTTATTTTTTTTATTTTTTTTCTAATCCATGTTGTCTCACTGCTGAGCAAAGATCTCCCCAATACACGACCACAATTCTCTGTTTTGGGGTCTGTCTGTCCAATCCCTCTGAAAAGGGTCCAAATAAATAAATGATAATAGTATTTGGAAATGAATTGCTCTTGTTATGTGACTTTCATGTACTAATTGTTATATTTATCATTTGAAAAGATGGTGCACATAAGTTTTTTGCCAGCTCGTCTCATGATGCAATACCCATCGGAGCTGGTACAGTCGGCTCCTTATATACCGCCAAAACTGATCAATGATATTAGTACAACCAAAGTCTTCTAATTATATAAATCACCCATCTTGCACAAATATGTATATCCGAACGTAGACACCTTCAAATATATGAGTGTATTCAAAGTCTCTAAATTATAGTAACAAACACAGCGCCAATGGTTTCGAAGCATACAAAGTATTCAAAAATATGAAGCAATAAATGAAAATTAACTCAATCGCTATATTTATTGGGTACTTTTGATAGAGCCATACATGATAATTTCTACCGTAAATATACTCTTAACTGTCAAATCAAATTTCAAATGATGTCAAATGATTTTGGCTTGAGTATTATCAAGCATTTCAAAAAGCCCTTTAAATACATAGGTAAAGAGTTCGTTTTCATTTACTACTTTATATTTTTGAATACTTTAAAAGCTTTGAATCCATTGGCACTGTGTTTGTTACTATGATTTCGACACTTTGAATACACTCATGTATTTGACAGTGTCCATGTTCCGATGTATTTGTGCAAGATGGGTGATTTATTTAATTAGAATACTTTGGTTGTACTGATATCATTGATCAGTTTAGGCGTTCCTATAATATCTGGATATTTTGTCTGTGACTATATAAAGAGCCGACTGTACTTAGATTGATTTTAATCTGATTCTAAACTGTTGTATTAAAATTAGTCTAAGCCCCGGTTATTCAAATTTATTTTTATATTATTGTTTGTAATGTTTCGACGTGTTCAAGCGCCATCTGGGGCCTATGAAAATAAATGATTTAAATCTTGATGTCCTTGTTGAGTATTCAATTTGTTATTAATACTCTTTCGTTTATCCTAATAACGACTTACACGTTTCCGACCCTACTAATCTGTCAGTGACGTTGCTGATAACATCTTCTTAGCGTATAGAACCTTTCTACGGTGGTCAGTCAAAACTGAGCTTTATCTACAGGTCTACACTACCCTACAACTGCTTACCATCAAGGGGTTATTAATTATGTTTGTTTGCCACCTTATTGGAATAAAAATAATAGAATAGAATAGAATAATCTTTATTGTACACCAATATTAACAAAGAAATTTATGCTGTAAATAAATGCACTTAAAAATTATGTTGCACAATGGGCGGCCTTATCGCTATAAGCAATTTCTTACAGGCAACCTTAGGATGGACAAGTAAGTAATGAGCAAAGTTATGGGCAGTCGTTGGTGCGTTAATTAAAGAAAAAAGAAAAGAAAAATACAGTAAAAAGAAACGTCATGATAATGACAATGGAGATTTTAAATACATATAAATAATAAAAAAAAAAAAAAAAATGATTTATTACCAAAAAGCACAAACATTCACAAATATCCATTGGTCCCACACTAGGCAAGCCTGTCCTGTGGGTACCAGAATAACGATTGCCAGTTGTATTACATAATGCACTCAGTCGAGATCGTTAATGACAATATTAATTTCTATAAAAGTTTAAGTATTAATATTATTACATGCAATAAAATGATATAAACAGAAAAAATAAAAATAAAAAGTATACATTATTTATAAGGCATTTCGGGAAGTTAAATTATAATTATAATTTTGGTAATTTTAGGCAATTATATAAATTTATCTGTATTATATGTAATTAAATAAAATTAAATTATTAAATTAAATTATTTATATTATTATGATGTCAGTTGCACAATACAAGTAATTTTTCAGTGGAGTTATAATTTAGTGTTGCAAGCCAATTTGTGACTTTACGTTTTGATTCACTTGCAGTACATTTCTTTACATCACAGAAAGAAGCTACCTGGTTATAAATATAGTGGTCCTTATATGGGCTAAAACGTCTGCCAAAGGATGTGTTTACTTTGGATACAGTTACTCTATACACGCGACGTTGAAGAAGATGTTGATATCCATCTGAGTGTATTATTCTCTGGTGAAAATCAACAAAAGTCCCCAAAATGAACAATTGTCGTACATTCAACACATTGGCATCCTTGTAAAGTTGTGTTGTAGGATATCTGAAACGTTTCTTGTGCATTGTCTTCAAAACTGAACGCTGAGCTCGTTCCACATCTATCATGACTGTTTTTGAAGCATTTCCCCAGCATTTTATACAATAAGTTAAAAGCGACTGAGTTAGAGCAAAGTAAACAGACTTCAGGGTTTTAATTGATGCCGAGGTGCGAAGGAGTCTCATGATGTTGACTGTCTTTCGTACACGTTTCGACAGAGCGGATATATGTGCTTTGAAGTTTAATTTTTCATCAATAATTATACCGAGATACTTTATACTGTCTGTTTTTGTAATGCATTCACAATTGCAGTATGCTCGTTCTTTACAAGTATGTAATTTAATACTGCAAGAGTTCCCCGGGGCTGTCGCAGCCGTTTTGTGAAAACAAACATATTTCGTCTTATTGGCATTCAAAGTTAAAAGGTTATAATCTAGCCACATTGAGACAAGCTGCATGCCGTCTTCTGAATTTTTAAATGTTTCGGCCCAACTGGTGCCATCAAAAATTAAGGCAGTATCATCAGCATAGCAAACCGCACTTGAATGAAAAATGTCATGTATATCATTCATATACATAATAAACAGCGTAGGACCCAGCACACTACCCTGCGGAACGCCAAAATGTATTGGATGTAGCGCACTCTCCTTATCACCAACCCTTACACACTGCTTTCTGTCCGAAAGATAGCTACTAAACCAGTCCAGTGCAATCCCGCGAATTCCAAATTGCTTTTCCAATTTCTGCAATAGTATCGAAATTGAGACTGTATCGAAGGCTTTTTTCAGATCCAAGAAGATAGCAATACTGTGTCTACTTGTATCAAGATGATTTGAAACTGTAGTGGTTAAAAGAGTAACAGCTTCCTCAGTCGACTTTCCTTTCCTAAAACCGAATTGTCTATCAGAAATGAGCTTCTTGGACTCTAAATACTTCATCAGTCTTTTATTAACAATTTTTTCAAGCAACTTGGAAAACGCGGTGAGAAGGGATATCGGTCGGTAGTTTTCAGGATCATCTTTGGGACCATTTTTGTAGATAGGTGTTACGGACGCTATCTTCCATACATCAGGGAACGTACCAGTTTTCAAGCTACGATTAAATATTTCAGTTAACGGGGGTATTATAACATTTTTCATTTCTTTTAGGAGCCTATTTGTTAGGCCATCCATACCGGGAGCTTTGTCGTTTTGCAGTGAAAGTATCAGAGACTCCACCTCGGCACAATCAGTAGGTTCTAAAAAGAAGGAGTCTCTAATAAGTTTACTGTCAATTTTAGCTGCCAACGCTTCTTGGGTTAGTTGTAGTTTGCTTAGAATTTCGTTAGCCAGTCTCTGTCCAACTGTTGAAAAGTACGTACCGCACATGTCTAACGAGTCCTTAGCGTCTACACTGCCCTGCAGCATAAGAAGCTCTTTCGGTTCTTTTTTAGTTTCAGATAGGTGACATATCGACTTGATAGCTTTCCACATTTGTTTTGCATTTATTGTGCCACTAGATAGCTCTTTGTTCTCGTGTTCAGTTCTTAATTTTCGTAATAACTCATTACAGAAGTTTCTGTACCGAATGTATACAGCGTGTAAGAGATGATCATTAGGGAGTTGCTTGGTTCTCATATGCAGTCGATCTCTATGTTGCATGCAACGTATAAGCCCTGGTGTAATCCACGGTTTAATGTTAAATTTTGAATGGCTAATCTTTACTTTTCGTGTGTGCCTGTTTATTGTTTCAGCGAGTTGGTTACAGAAGTTACCAATTGATTTGTGTCCGAGTGATCAAATTGTGAAACCCAGTCGACTTGTGACAGTTCTTTGACAATGGCGTCTAAATCTCGTTTAATAGCAGTTCGATCAAAGCTTTTTATCTTACGCTTGTTGGTTGTTAGTCCTAGAATAGCCATTTCATGGTCAGTTATATCAGTACAACAAACCACACCTACAACTCGTTGAACCGTATTAATGAAGATGTGGTCAAGACAAGCATTTGCTCGCGTTGGTTTTGTTATAGCTGGAAAAATGCCATTTTCTGCCGTAAGGCACAGATAGTCCAGTTCCTGATTGTTTGTTGGTGAAAGCAAGTTGATGTTAATATCGCCTGCAAGTATAACAGTATTTGATTTATTAGAAAATCTATCCAAAACACAGTGAAGAGAGTTTAAGAAGTTATTAAGCTTTTTAAAAGATGGTGGACGATAAATGCAGAAAACAGTTAAGTTAGTTATATTTATATTTAGTTCCAAGCAATTAGCATCCATGATATTAGGCTCTAAAACTGTCACATTTAGAGTATCTCGAACGTAAACCACAACCCCACAATTCTGATTAATATATTTTTTTGTGTTGTAGCTAATGTATGATTGTATCTGAGGTATTATTGAAAATTTGTCAAGCCAGCATTCAGTTAAGATTACAACATCAAAAGGAGTGGCGAATCTAGCCAGAGTAGTAAGAAAATTGTCAAAGTTTTTATGCAGACTGCGTATGTTGAATGTGATTATCCTAAAATTATAAACAGATGTAATGATTGTGTCACAATGTTCAGGCTCGTCCATTGTGTGACAATTTATACCTACCGCGTCGATCTCATTAATGGTGTTATTATTTAGCATTGGTACATTGAGTAGGTAAAACTAATAACAAATTTGTCAATAGAGTGCTCATAAAATTGTCACACAACACCACGGCCGCAATACACAAAAATAATATCGTAATTACTGCAAAATTTACCACTACATTATAAAGCCCATATTTCGCACTATTCCAAAAGAGTACCTTAGTAGGTGACCCGTAATAACCACTGAATCCGTAAATCTTAAACAATTGCTTTTTCATATTACACCATGAACTTTCTATTTTTTGATTATTATTAATAACAATATATCTATAAATTAATATAGTAAGTCGGTTAAAACTATAAACTATATACAATAAAATTGAGACATGCAGAAATGAGAAATAATTATTAAACAATGAAATTGCTTTAACAGAGTTATTTATTATACGCAGAGGTTGCATTTGACCTGTGTGTGTTACTTTAATTTCCGTTGTTAGAACTGTGTATCCGCGAAAGATCGTCATTATTACGTATCGGCAAACTAGGTTTACCTTCACGTTGTTTGACATATATATTGCCTTGTGAACACCAGCAGTAAGTGTAACCATGCTCCTTGGATTTTGCTGTTGCGGCCCGAAAAAGCAACCTGTTGTCTTTTGTTAGACGCTCGTTTAGGTAGAGTTTCTGCGGTACACCGGACACCTCGATATCAGCACTAGTTAAGTTTCTTCTAGTTTTTGAGGCCTTCATTATTTCGTCCCGCTTACTCCGTCGCAGGAGACGTATTACTACCGGCCTAGAGAATTTAACATTATGTTCTGCGTTTAATGCGGACTTTATACGCGGGCCTACTCTAGTCACCCAGTCAACGTCGTTAACATTCAGTTCGACACCCATTTTGCGCGCGACGAGCAGTGTGAGATGCTGGAGATTCTCGTTGTTATTTTCGGGGACGCCAACAATTTCAACTTCATTGCGTAGGTGGTATTGCGCTTGTCCATTAATTTCCTGCTGGAGCTCCATCACTTTTGATTCAAGAAGCTTGACTTCTTGTTCCCGGCTTTCCAGGCGTTTTAATCGCACATCTTGTGAGGCTACGGAAGAGGCTAGCGTTTCTAACCGTAATTGGCAGTTGCTTAGTGATACCGTAGCTTCTTCGAGGTTTTTCTGAAGACTTGAAATTACTTGCGCCAAGGCACGAACTTCTTCTATTAGCTCTCTTAACTCAGAGTTCGCGTTGGTGTCAATATAAGAGTCAGTCTTTTTTCTTAAAGTGATATTTTCAGACGCAGAACGTATCGGAGTCGAACTGTTATCACCTCCTTTCTTTTGAGAAGCACAGCAGTCTGGACATTTCCAAGACTTAATTTTCTCCGATGACAGCAGTGATGGGTTAATGCATAGCGAGCAAAAGCTTTTTTCACATTTAGATGTAAAACAAGTTAAAAGTTTTGCATCCTTGACATTTTTCAAGCAACCAAAGCATTTCATCTTGAGGGTGTGTATTTAAATAAGTAGCCAAAAAAAAAAATTGGCAAAAATGTTATTTGATATAACTCAGGATTCGATCTTAGAGTAAAAATAAAATGAAATTATGAAAGCACAAAAAGACAAATTTGATTCACACTGAGGTTCGAACCACGTCTCTATGATTACAGTGTTCAATACCGAATGCTTTCCACAACGGCCACCGAGCTGTTAGATACTTTAATGAAATTGGTAATCTAGTCCTGTTGTTTTGTACTTCCAGTTGTGTGGTCTTTGACCTTATTTACAATGTTCAATGTCAATCGCCAGCACGCACGACAAAAATGTTGATTTTAAAAGTAGTTATTTGTTATTATCTTTTTTATTTGGATATGCACAGACACCGTACTTGCACTGTTTTATGCGGATTCTTATTATGTACGCACTGATCTAAGTTTTACTCAAATTTGCACAGTTTTTACTACGTTTTCTTTTAAACTTGTAAGAAACACACAGCGACACGTCCACACACGATTACGATCCGACCATTCTTGTCTTAAATAATACAGAAATTAAACTACGTATAGTGTCTTAAACCTAAAATTATATATAATATACTAATATACCTTATTAAATATATTATATAATATTAAATATATTATCTACTTATATATACCTAAATATATAAAAAATATACTACATATATACATAATAATATATATATTATCTAATATTCAGGACACAATATTACTCAATATCAACAATAATTTCCTAAAGTGACATGAAATGCTCATTGACCATTTTTTTAAATATAGGCAAAAATTGAGCTTGTCTAATGCATACGGGCAAAGCATTCCACAATCGTGTTGCCTGAACTACGAATGACTTGTCATAAAATCTAGTGGAATGCATTGGCATCTCCAGTCTCAAGTCCTCCGATGATCTTAAGGACCTTGAATGCATATCGTTTAGGAACTTAAAACGTTCCTTTAAATAAGAGGGAGTGGAAGGATTAAATAAGATTTTGTATAATAGAAAAAGAATATGAGTATCCCTTCGAAGGCGAATTGGGAGCCACTTGAGCTTATTACGGTATTCAGAGACGTGATCATATTTGCGTAGGCCAAATATAAATCTTATACAAAAGTTTTGATTATAATTCATTAACATGGAATCTGTATTACTCTGTATATTACAATGAAATTAAATCCAGAACTTAAATAGATAGATAGGTGAATGAGGAACATTATTGAAAGCTGTCAACAGATGTCGCACTTTCTTACGGGCGAAATGGACGACTCTTATTGGTCGAGAAGACTACAAATTTCAAACTCAACTCTAACATGTTTCATCATTATCTTTGTCCGACCTTTTTGCCAATTATATTGGCGGATATTAACATGTATGCCTGTGGAAATATTTGACAGTGACCTTTTCCATGAATTCCTTAAACATTGTGGACTTATTTCACTTTCAAAAAATTGTTTATGTTACATAACAGTTTTTCTTAGTAATCTGATAGCTCTATTCATCAGCACTGCACAGCAGTGTGATGAATTACGAGGATGTCATACAGGGTGGATGCGACATAGCGACATTTATTGAAACCACAGCTTCTATACATGGCCAGTATGCATTTCCACCGGATAAAAAAATCTCTGGCGAAAAAAAAAATCCACTTCTTCCGAACAAATTGCACGATCGCAATGTTCAAATTGTTCGGAGAACGTGATTTTTTTTTTTCGCCTGAGAATTTTTATCCGGTGGAAATTGATACTTACCATGTATAGAAGCTGTGGTTTCAATAAATGTCGCTATGTCGCATCCACCCCGTATATCTTCGTTTAACTAACCCTCCAACGACTTGTGGTTCATATTATTTGCTTCATATGATTTCAAGAAGAATTTGTTCAAAACAACTTTTTTTTAATTACATTTTACTACAATTTTAGTAAAGCACTCTAAAGAGGCATATGTCGACTAAAACCTTATTTAATATTTCGTCATCTATTTACTGATTATATTAATAAATACCTAAAGTTTTTAAGCAATCGGTAAATATTCATTAGATTAAATTATGAATCATTAGAATGCGTTATCAAATCGATTTGTCTAAATGTGAGACTACATTTTACACTTGCTGATTTAAATACCAGTCTAGTTTTTTTACTTACCGATGCATTTTTTTACGATCGAAACAAAAAAATTGACTAAAAACGTTGGAATAGTTTGCCGTGATGCAAGACATAAGTACAACGGATTTTTTATTAATTTGTATTATAGACACAGGCAGGTTTATCTCATGCTAAGTTGTGAATCAAAAGTACGTTTGCACGATTCGAAAAATTAATCAATTTATTCCGTCCCAAATAATGCGAGGCGCTGCTTAACAACCACTCAATATCCCAATTGTCCCCCCTCATTCTGAGCGACGAGCACTGCAACCTAGCCACTTGCCGGATTTGTACGCAGCGTGCGCATGCATTCCGTAATCACTCCATTTTAAAAAAATATAATTTTGACATTAAATTTGACAAGTAAAAAGGCGGGAAAATGACCGTTTTTCGCTCCGTTGTTGCTGGCGGTGACGCTTTTTGGTGAGTAGGCTTTGAGTTTTGTTTATCGTTTTAAATTCAAATTTTGAAAGTGCGGTTGATATTATCAAATATTTATAATTTTTTAACAAATGCATGTCCAATGTAATGCTTATAACATTTTAATACAAACCAAACATATTGTTTTACTCTTTAGGATTTAAACAACAAATTGAAAGAAAAATCGATAAAATTAGATAGCTGCATATTTAACATTGTAATCATTGATATTCATTGATTGTAATAATATTTTTCATAAACAGTACAAAAACTATTTTTTTCGGGTTCAAATAATCGAAATATTTTTTTTTCATTTCTAAAGAAAAAAAAAACAATCTTCTAGAAAAGCAAGATCTACACGGGAGCAGCAGTAACTGGTTCTTACTGAAATCTATTACAATAAATCTTGCGTTAAACGGAGCATAGTTGGTGGCTTCCGCGCGTCTCGACATCTCGCTGGGCTCTTATTACGTTCAGCATAAAGTGTGAATTTGATTGGCGTTTGTTAAATGACCAGTGCGTTCTTCCTTCACGTGAGACTTAAATGAGCTCTTAATGATTGTAAGGTCTTGGACACAAGATGCTGTGCTGATGTGATATGAGAATATTATTCTTCTTTTTAAACTGTGAATTCCTCTTCTTTTTTTTGCGAATGACATCGTATTTTTATAAATGGTAAATAGAATAGAAGTAAATGGAATATATTTATTGTCTAAAAAGATACGGGGGTACGGGTTCTAAATTTAAATAAACTATTTAAAAGTGTAGATCTACAAGGTTTCGTTTCAAGCAGTTCTTGTTTAGTATTGCGTACCTTGTTTACTTGGAAGAAAGATTTTGTTTTCGACTATATTTTGCCGTTATATTATTATGTTTTCCACTAATTATAGACGTTATATATCTTTGAAGAATGTCATTAACAAGCACGATAAAATGACAATTTCGCGACCACTATTTAAATGAAACCGGACCGATCCCGTAGTCATTGTGAGTTCAAGGCCTGGTGCTCTGATGGACTGAGGGGATCTCCACTCAAGGAATTTAGGGATCCGTAACGTGTAGTTGATGGTATCCGGCTACTCTCCCCTTCAATGGGATCGAAAGAGTCGTGGGAGAAAACTGCATGTTATAAAGCTTTCCGGCTAGAAGGACCACGACAAATGACAGTAGTGGTCGTGATTATAGAGTTATATCCGGGTATGATGGTGATATTTTCTACTTTATTATTACACCAGGGTATAATGTCATAGATTTTCTAAGACCAAAACTGATTTGTGGTTCTAGTCACTCAATATTATTAGTTTTAAAAGTACAGAATAGACATGGAAAAAAATTGCGCGTTTTTTTTTCACACACACATCGAGACGCTTTATTTTATGAGAATACTCACTACAATATACAATACAAGAGAGAGAGAGAGAGAGAGCTAATGCTTTATTGACATTTTGAAAATGATAAAACCTGAACGAAAAAGCAACATGGTGTTAAAATTATAATTTCTTCTTTTCCAGACATACGTTTGCAATAACAGCAGACTACACACACACACATTGACACATAGCAAGTGCAAAAGTGAGACAGCACTAGTTTGCTCGCCACCGTCGTCTTCTGAAGGTTGATGGAAATACTTCTCCTCGGATTTATTGCACTTGGAATGAAGAAGAATCCTGTTTACAAGAAGCTGTACTGAAATTTGGAGGATTTAAAGAGCGGCGATTCGTTGTTAATGGTGAGTAAATCTTTCTTTACCATGCAGATCCTTTTTCATTACGAAAAACTGGACTACCACTAGATGTCGCTATTTTAAATGTAGCTCGAGGGTCAGACAATAGATGGCGTTGAATTTATTTATTAAACTTAAGGAACAATTTAATTTTAAAAGCTACCCACTGTTTTTTATTACGAGCTAGTGTATACATTAACTGTCTTGTCATTTCACTGAAACATATAGAGCACACATCTGCGAGTCGATAACAAAATATTGTTGCTCCGTACCGCCATCTACTGGCAAGTAATATCAAGGTGGGAGGATTGATTTCTCTCAAAATAAAGGGCTTTTGGAAACCTTTCTGGAACATAGTGTGAATTAGCTCTGTATTTTGTTTACTTGTAACCGAAATCCCACTGGATTCTTTGCTTACAACTTTTATCTCTTTAAATATATATATGTATTTTTTAATGTCATCATTACAATGTATACTATACCTACTTAAGCTTCCTCCTTAATTGATCATGTTGTACTGTACTGATATAATTGTCTCAATTTTTCTAATGATTGCTTTTGACATAGCCTTGTTCTGTAGTTTGTTACTCTTTTACAAATACGGTAAAATAAAATTACTTGATGAAACGATGAAATTTATACAGGATGGCCATTTTAATTTGTTACATTTTAAAAGACACAACTTAAGCGGGATTTAATAAACAAAAGTGTTTTTTTGAACATGAAGCCTGAACTGGGCGCTGTAAATTGTTTTATAGAATAATCACGTGTTCATTGTTTTTTTTCATGAAAATAATATCCGGCTTACAATTAAACTTGTATATTATTCTTCATATAATACTGCAGATTTTATGTTGACATAGCTATATAATAGATAGTACAGTATGATGAACAATCCCATAGTCAATTGGTCATACCTCTTTGAATTTCTTCAATACAAAATAATAATTTCCAAATATTTTTGCATCAGTTTCTATATTAGTCTTGCCAAAAATGTATGGTTAACATTTTACGCCATTTAAAAGCCTTCGTAGTACAACAGATGGAAATTCTCTACAGTCTCTACACCCATTTTTTCATCACGTTTTGGTCTGTATCATCTACCTCGTTTATACTGCGATGATTTCTTTCAATATTTTGCTCCCTGTAAAATATAAAAAGAAAAAAGAAGCTATTATTATATTTCTTTTTGTTCACCCAGCATCATGAAAGATAAATTAATCTGCCACAATACTGTACGATTCAAATTTATTCACTGACTGGAGATTATTAAACACCACTTCAGTGAATTACAAAGGAAATTTTTAAAAAACAAATGTCATCATTAATGTCAACTAAAGATTAATATTGATTACAAAGACGATATCCGAGTAAAAAATGGATTTTAACAAATTTGCCGAATCTACTTTAAATAATATAACAAGAAATAATAAAATTAGGTGGCAACAAAATAGGATTCAAAATGTAAACCGGTAACTTGGCGACTTTGTATAATTAGATAAGAAATAATAGGCCAGTGTCGCAAAAAGGGTCCCCATACTTCTCCCGGTCTTCAAATATTTTCATAAAATGTTTCATCAAGTTCGCTACAGCCGATTAGTTAGTGAAAGCGAAACAAAGATACAGAGCTACTTACTATGTTAGTAAGACTATAGCCTCTCTGATAGCCTAATAGTAATACTCGCAATGTACCGTGTCGTCAACAATTACATTTGACACAAATACGTAAGCAACAACGGATATGCCTGTCTCAATTTATTCTCAGAGAAAATTGGATAACGCCTAACAGAGAAAATTGGCAGAAGTACTCATAGTTATTGCTTTGTATATTAACTTACAAATGAAGAGTTCGATGACTTAAATGACTGACCCGAACAGTTTGCGCTTGGCAATTTAACCAAACCAAGCTGGGTCAAGGAGCTTGGCGTCTCTAGACAATTAGCTCTTATAAGAAAAAGTATTTACTACTGGTAATTAGGAGGAACTGCCCACCAACTGCTTTTTTTATTAGATGACATACTTTTCCCCGCTAACACCCTTTCACAGCAGATTGCTGTTATGACAACTCAGATGTTTGCTTGTATTTTCACAAAAGGTATTTTTTAAAATCTGTATCTAGTTATTAGTTAAAATCTGTATCTAGCTGCAAACCAATCCTTAACTAATCCAACAGTAAATACTCACAGATTCCTATTACCATCAACTTCAAATTAGGTTCTTTTGATCCCAACAAAGTCACAATACCAGCCGATCCTATAACCCCATTGATGATCTCCAATTGTTGGCATTGCCCTTGATGCCACCATGATGTCATGTGGTGTGACGCGGATACTCCACGTGCACGTAATTGCTGGCAGATCTTTATCGCAATGAATTGTTGATAGGCTTTAATGAGAGAAACAGGGACATTATTGTCTTATTGTAAGCGGTAAGTTGCTGTGGAAATTATACAGACTGTAGTCTCTGAGCAACTAACGAATCTAGGTAATAGGGTGAAGAACAGAACTTTTAATTATAATCTTCAGCTAAATCTTGAAGTGGGGTGGATTGTAGACCTAAGCTGATACTTCTTAGGGAGTCGATTCATCTCTTTATCTTCACCTGGCTGGCCTTTTACATTTTTGACACTAAACCCTGCGCTTGCTTTGTTGGTGACAAGTTAGTCATTTGTCAAAAATTAGACAACGGGTCTAAATCGCTTAATTATTATAAAGGTAAATAAATACCTATGCTCGACGTTTCGCGATTAATAATTACGCGATTTAGACCCGTTGTCTAATTTTTGAAAAATGTTCTCAAATCGCGAAAGTTTAAAAACATAGACTGGTTAGTCAATTTGGTTGTTTGGTTGTGTTACCTATTACTTACGAATTATAAGAATTTAAATAACTAAAGCAATTTTACTGCATATTAAAAATGAATCTTCTTAGAACTTTAGTAAGTTTATTATTCTCCTTTCTTACAATTAATTCTGCTTATATAAAAATTGGCAACGCCACTCGCTCTCCTTAATTGCGCTCAATGAATACCAATTAACAGTCCAGAGTACCACGCATCTTTATTATGTCTAATTATTGTGTCCTCAACTCCTCACGAGCGGACTGTAAGATTTTGGAAAATTTGCTGGGCAATTGAAGAATTCGGCGAAGATTATGTAGGTACTGTTCTTAACTCCTTATGAGTCGAACGTAAGATTTCGGCAAAACGTACTGGTCAAAAGAAGAACTTGGGAAGGTAATATTCTAAGTTCTTCTATTAACCAGTACTGACTGCACAAAAATTTCTGTTGGTCTCAAGAGCGTTAGAATAGATTGGGCGAAAATTAATGTGGAAGAGTGGAAGGATAAAAGCTAAAAAGTAAATGTAGTTTCAAACGACGGTACTCATTCGGTCTTTATTGGTGTGTCTTCAACTCACGGGAGGTCTGAAAGACTTCGAAGATGATCCTGGGCTTTTCAGACATATTTTTGATGGTTCTCCTAACATTTGATTAGATTTAATGAAAGTACGAATGTGGTAGAGTTGTAAATAACGGAATGAAGGAAAGAGGAATAGATATACATAAAGATACATCTCAACATGATTACGTAAGATTATTTTATTTACTCAGTCCTCATTTCTTCAAGAGGGAATAGATTTTGAGTAAGACCTTGAGTACATAAGCGTTTTTTTCGAGTTTGGTCACAGCAAGACTCGAACATCCTCCCAATTATTCATCCCCTAAAAAAAGATACGTTATCTTATTAAAAGACAATGAAATCCTTTTTTAAGGCTACTTTCTTGGTAGTTGTTAGTGTCCTTTCGGGTAGTCAGAGGGCAGCAAGTCTAACAAACTGGTATGGCTCGGTACTGGATTGTGGCAGTTTAATGGCAGTTGCTCTACGTAAAATACTGATGTGAATAATGGGCCGCACAAACCATGTGATCTACTATCAAGTCGTCTATTTTATCAACAAATTCTTTAAAAGTAATCTTTAGCATAACTATCGTAGACATTTGTGTAGGCTCACAATACAGTCCTTCATTATGTTACATTGTTAAACCAAGCTGTCTTGATTGGCGCACAGAATAAATTGGACAAGCGTAGTAGTGCCATAACACTTTGAACGCATCCTTGCTCCTGCGTCTGTCGTCATCTGTTTTTGTGATATGGTACTAAGATAATGATTTTATTTTATTTTATTTATTTAAATATTTTAGGAAAACTTGCAGCTAGTACAAGATATTGTGATAATACATAATAAAACTTGGCCAATTACAAATTTCCACTGTTAGTAAATGAATAACATTTTGATAAAGTTTCACATCGGTGATCAATAGATATGCTCACACACACGCAACTGGATATAAATTATTCTAATAAGATAACACATACATAAAAATTATATTACTAATAGCTTTTTTTAACTTAGCGATATTAGTAAATAAGTCAAGTTCAACCATAAGACACTCGCCGTTAAAAGTTCGACAAACTCTTACAATAAATGAAGCTTGAGAAAAATCAACACTCTCATCTTTACTTGCTTGCGCCCGCGTAATATTAACCTCAATCAAAAGTAGTCCGTATATTAATCTGAGATATAAGCCATCAAATACCAGATTTTTCCCTAAAAGATATCCTCACAACTTTTCATTCAGGAAATTATGGGTCAGGCGGAAAATGATTTTCCCATACGAACAGAATTCCGCAAGCGCAATTTATTAAATACTATTGTGTTATTTGCATTAAGACAGTATTAATCTTGTCATTGATAAAAATATAATAAATATCTACATAAATCTAAGTTTAAGAGAATTGAATTTCCCATATTTTTACAGCGTAAACGTTACATTTTCATATTATTTGTTTAGTATTGGAAATATTTATATCTGTAATATTTTTTGAACCAAAACATAGTTTATATTGTCCAGTTTGGCGTTAACAAAATAAAATGTAAAAAAAATATTAAGTTTTCATTTATATATTTTGAAAGGCAAGGTAAATTTAATTTGCGTTTACATTTTGAACGACCAGCTGTCTTGCGTGGATAAATGTAAGCGCGCGTGCAAAGATTTGTACTGAAAAAATATCAACAACCTGATATAAAAGATTTTCCCTATCTTAATATATTTACTACGTTACTACAAAGTTACGTCATAAGTTTTGGTACTAACTTCCATTTCAATCATGCTATATTTATTGGAGTATAATAATCAAACATATTTTTAGGCCTCGGCGATGGCCTAGGATGCAGGATCGACTGAAATTAAATGATAATGAAAGCTGCGTGACAAATGGCGTAAAGTTCACGTTCGTCGTTGTGTTTGCAATCGCAGTTATGTGCATCCATAAGGCACGTGTCTTCAGTAGTCTCAACAGAGCATCGCGCGTCATCTAGTATAATATCGATTTCTTTCAGCCCTGGCCTGCCCGCGTCGTACGTCGATAAAAGTAGAATCTTTTTTGCTTAAAAGATAAATAAATATGTATGGTTAAATTAATATGTGGCATAGGTGCCATATCGGTCGATAAACGGAGTTAGATGAAAAGATAAAAGTTGTATGATTTTTCTCCGGTTAATTAGGTATTCTACCTAATTTACCGGCGGTATAAGGTGTTCTACCTTATTCACCAGAAGAAAATATACAACTGTTATCTTTGCATTTCTTTTCACGATTATGGAAACTAATCATACTTTATTAATTTATCAATGTTTATCGCTCAAACTTATGTAATAGCTTAGTTGTATTATCTATTATGTCTTATTTAGATAAGATTTAGATTCCCTTTTTGATTCTTGACTATTTAAATGAATTGTCAGGGTTAGACGAGTCAAGAAAGCAGTATTGCTGAATTAGTTCAGAAATCAATGTCGGTTTCATCAAAGCGTGTTAAACTAAAGTTTACCGCCAAGCTACAGCATTGGATGTCTCTGTCCCGCACAAACATTCGATGAGAGTGAGAGAGAGAGAGATAAGTAGAATCAAGTACAGGTTTAATAAAATCGTAGAAGAAATCGCGGCTAAGTAGGTATCCACCACAAAAATGTGTGACGAATTTTCGCCATTACGATTTGATCCACTTCAGTAGCTGATAATGGCATTGGCACTTTTATATTTCCTCTCATTACAAGTAAACAAGTGAGAGCAATTGGATTGTTTGTTTGTGTTTATTGACATGCGCCATCTTGGTATTAATTATCCCACCAACACCAAGACTAGCTCTTTAAAAATGGATTCGTCGAAAAATTTAAACTGTCTGCCTGTATCTGAGAGCTAAAGTAAGTAAGCTATTTTCAGTAGGCAGAAGATGGATTTATTGATGCATATAATGGGTGACATTGCCAAAATTGAGCGCATTATCTCGTCAACAAGTTCCATGAACCGCCATGACAGTGTATTTTGATGACAAAATGACGGCTGTCAAGTAGCGAATCATTTAATGGCTGTAAGGAACCCGTCGCGAGCCGAGCAGTACCCAGTCGTGTTGACCCAGCGATTGGCTGACCCTGCGGCCGCAAGTGGTCCCAATTCCCGACATCCACACGACGTCGCGTTCCAGTCCGCGATTGGCCAGTGAATTAATGACAATATTGCGTACTTATTCGTTTGATCGTCTCCGTACGTACCGTCAATTTAGCAATAGACGCTGGACTTCTTGACGTCCGAGCGCGCCGCCCGCCAACGTAATTTGATTTGAATTTCGAAAAAATACAAACGGATATCCGCTTTCGACTCCCGCGCATCCAATTTTAAATACAAACTGTCGTTATTGTATCCAAAATGGTGGATTAAAATGGTACATTGCAAAGACGGAGACGGTCGGCGAGACTATCTTTTCATGTGTTTCGCCAATATGGCTTTGTAAAATAAATCGGTGCGGTTATTCGGACGCCCTTGAATGTGAAATCTGTTGTTACTAAGGACTCGATATAAAGGTGAGATTCCGTGGTTTTATGTGATTTCTTGTCTGTGGAACACATTTATTTTTTTTGGTCATCTCGACAAGGTATTTTTTTTGGTATATTTTGTCATTCCAGTAACTCACTAACTTGAATCATTGCTCAATAATTATAATATTCATCTTAAGCATATATAATGTAATTATTAAACGTGCGTGACAGGAAAAGCAAATAAGTTAGGGTTGTTGCACGTGGCATGAAATTGTGCCTTTGTTTAATCACATGGAAAGAATGCGTACTAGATTATATCACCACCTTACTTTCTTTCACCTTAAGGTTCATTTTGAAGCAATTTCTTTTTGCATTTACGCCTTTTAATGTCAAAAAAATATGCTCACTAAAAAGCTGGAAAATCAATCGACGAGATTATTCAAAGGATAACCTCAATAAATTTAAAAATTGTATGTTGAGACTTTCTTTCTCTGAAATTGTACACAACCGACGATCCTAACTTAGCTTATAATATGTTTTTTAAATTATTTAAACTATTTTATGACTTATGCTTCCCCTCTCAAACTATAACGATTAAAAATAATCAGAAACCTAAATGGGTATCGAAAGGTGTTCGGCTTTGTAGCAAAAAAAAACGGCAATTACTTAGGCAATATCGTAAAAGCTCAAGTGTGGAAAACAAAATTAAACTGAATAACTACACTAAGAGGTTCAAAAAAATTACTAAACTGACACAACGTGCACAAAATAATCACGCCATAAACACGTCAAATAATAAAGCCAAAACTGCCTGGAACATTATAAATAGGACCAAACAAAACAAGCCAAATGAAATGATAACACAAATAAAAACAATTGATAAATTAATTACTGACCCCATAGAAATAGCAAATACTTTTAATGATTATATTATTGACAAGATAGTACCTAATTCTAACATTCAATCATTTAATTCTAAACTTGGCATAACCTCAAAGGTTAACTCCATGTTTATGAAACCTTCTCTGCCACATAATATATTGCAAATTATTAGAAACCTGAAAAACACAAACAGTACAGGGTTTGATGAAATATCAACGCGAGTAATTAAATATGTAGCGGAGGATATATGTGTCCACCTTAGTCATATCCTAAATCTAAGTATAGAAACAGGATTATTTCCTGATAAGCTAAAAACAGTCATGATTAAACCCATTTTTAAGAAAGAAGACAGAAATAAAGTTGAAAATTATAGACCAATTGCCCTTATCCCAATAATATCAAAAATATTTGAAAAATATATATACATAGAGATAAATAATTACTTAGAAAATGAACAAATCTTTGCGAAAGAGCAAAAGGGCTTTCGTCAAAATAAAACCATAAACATGGCAATTTATGATTTTTTGAAAGTAGTCATGACAAGTATTGATAGTAGAACACCTGTATGTTCTATCTACATGGATATGACTCAGGCGTTTGACTACGTGGACCACGATATACTCCTATCGAAGCTCAGTGCATATGGCATTAGAGGAAACGTGTTAAAACTACTCGAATCTTATATGAAAAATCCCATGCAATATACTGAAATTAGGCGAATCAATAACCTCACTACAATTGAAGAAGTATACCTCTCTACGCAAAGAATAGCGTGCTACGGTGTACCGCAGGGTAGCGTATTAGGACCTCTTTTCTTCATTTTATACATAAATGACCTACCTAGTGCGACTAATAACCCTATAGCTTTATTTGCGGACGATAGTACTTTAACCATAAAGTGTAAAGATATAAAAACCTATGAAATGGATATTAATAACTCACTGAGTACCGTCATGAAATGGTTAGATAGAAATAATTTACGGGCTAACTTGAAAAAAACTAAGCTTATGCATTTTAGCCAGCGGACAACAAATATAAGACAGCTAAACGTTCTTTTTGATAGCGAAAAAATAGAGGCAGTTGATACCTCAAAATTTCTTGGCCTCATTATTGACAAAAAACTAACCTGGAAACAGCATGTAGAACAATTATGTAAAAGAATAAGTAAGTCCGTTTATGCGTTACATGAACTTGCCCAAATAGTGAATACTAGCACTCTTATAACTGCATACCATGGCTTGGTGGCGTCGGTCATCAGATATGGTATAATTTTCTGGGGAAATTCGACCGATGAAGAGATGGTCTTCAAGGCTCAGAAACGCTGCCTGCGAGCGATGTTTGGCTTAAAGACTGTCGAAAGTTGTGTACCTTTCTTTAAGAAATATAATATTCTGACATTATCGTCACTTTATATTTATGAAGTAGCAATATTTGTAAAAACAAATCCTCATCTGTTTACTCTAGCAACAGAAGCATCCAATCGATCTCAGCGAGATAGAAATAGGCTCTGTATGGTAAAAACTAACACGACACTGATGCACAAAAGTATTTTTCACATGGCACCTGTGATTTTCAATAAATTGCCAAAGATAGTAAAGGATTTGAATTTAAATATGTTTAAGACTCATCTCAAAAAGCTACTCCGTGAAAAGTGTTATTATAATTTATATGAATTTTTGGCCGACAAATTATAATAATAATTATTATTGCCTATTTTTATTATTTTTATTACTATTATTGAATTTATTTGCCAATTGCCCTATGTAATTATATTATTGACATTTATTAATTATTATTATTATTAATTTTGATCATTTATTTATTTAGTTATATAATTCTTTGACATTTTTATTTTTATATTACTTTTGCCTGTTTGACATTCTGCATGTTCAATAATACTCTAATATAATGTTGTACACCACTATGGTAGGACATAGCGCACTGCAATGTATTATTTTTATAAGACCTTTATGTTACCTATGATCCACGAATAAATGAATTTGAATTTGAATTTTATTTAGTTTAAAAACGTAATCTCTGTAATATTCCATCTACGGTATTATTTCTAAGCTAACTGTAAGTGCCATATAAAATCGTCATCTAGGTATAATCATTCGCTATTAATAATCGATTAAATGATATCTGTAGGTTAAATGCATCAACCCTTTTGTGTAATTACTACTAATTAATTGATTTCTATAATACATAATAATATTATAATTCATATAAATATAAAACTATACATTCGGTAATGCACAAGTTAACCGTTACTAACATAAATGAAACATAGCACAATTAATTTTCCAAACAAAATAACAACTTTTTTTAAAAACAAAAATGCACTAAAATTAGAAATACATAAGTTATATTCAATGTCTCGCCTCATTTGTGTATAATTTGAAAGAATACAATAAACTGCCTGAAGGTGCCTTTATTTAAAGAATTATCCTCGTACTACAAACAGCCTTCCAGCATCAGCTCAGCTACATAAAATGCTGACTGCTAGATGCAAATCCTTGAAGCTTGCCCTCGATTTCTCTAGAATACCATCATCAGATCGTGACCTGATAAAAATGGCACCACATGACAAGTATGAAAAAAAAATTCGCCCAGGCGTCTTCGAGTAATCGGGGGAAAAACAATCGAATTGAGAACCTCTTCCTTTTTTTTTGGAGTCGCTTAATAAAATTGATTATTATAATCTAAAAGTTTTAGGCTGTCTTTATTTTTAGGTTAATATAAAACTAAATATCTCATTGTTTTTGCAACTAAATAAAGCAAAAGAATATTAATATTTAATTGATGATATATACTACATCCTTCCCTTGTTTCAGTTTTTTTAAGTTTGGTCTTCTAGAAGCCTTCATCCAACATTAACACTGATGTCCTTTCCTATCATATCCTCTTGGATGTCTTTCACCTTGGAATACTTCTAGTTGACGCTACAGTGCTTTAAAAATGCAGCATTTTGCAAAGATGCGTCCCTTTCCATTTTCCATTCTCAATTACTAGAATAAATTATTCATAACTTTTCTATACATTTTCAATTTCTAATTGAAATGCTGCTTTTAGTAAATATATTCTCAATCCAATTAGTAGATTTTTCGAATCTGCCAACTAAAGCTATAAAATCTTATAAAAGGACAATGTGTGCAGCGCTCGGATGCCAATTAAATAATTAGGCTCGATTTCTAGTAAGCGATTAAAATCTAACTCTGGCAATTGTCGTGGGAAGTGTTTGGGAGCTGGAACTGGCCTCTAGTAGCTGCTTGCTAAGCCTTTAACAGCCAGGGTTAGACTGGCTATATATTGAGGGACTTTGAGGCCTTTGCGGGCTCCCCAAGGACCTCATGGTAGAGCAGCATAGAAGGAAAAATTGCTTGTTGCAAAAAACCTGGGTCCCTGATACAGTCCACTGAGCCCGAACCCAATTCTATTAACAGCTGGCAAACGACATTACACTTTTTCCTAAATCTCATATCTTTCGCCATTTTCAGAAATAATAATAATAAATTTCTGTATTGCAACAAAATACATTCAGTAATTTAGATGTAAGCCATGATTCCCAAACTAGCGCGAGTTGTATGTTAAGAAGCAGTTTCTTCTCTATATAGTTTACATAGTTATAGGTTTACTACATGTTTCTATAAAATCATAATTTTAAAGTAAAATAATCTCTCTCATTGAGACCTATAAAATAATGATGCTCAAGATTTGAAAGCTCTTAATTCAAAAAAGGTTCTTCTAGATTTTAGAATCTTGATTTATTATTTGACCATTGAACCTCATTAACAAAACTTCTTGCTTCTTTTGCCCACACATTTAATGTATTTTTAGTACCTACTCTACTATTCACTAGAGGCCCTTCTCGTAGACCCCCTACGGGGTTTCGGGGTAACCAATCCAGGAAGTGTCCTGTCGTGGTGGTGTCACCGCCGGCTGCTAAGACTGCCGGGTCGCTGGGTTGGGTCCGGATGGGCCCGCTGGTTAGTCGGCTCGGGTCGTGGGTGAAAAATGCGCACGCCCGGCGTGCGCATTTTTCTGTGTCTGTCACTCTCTCGCTTATAGAAAAAAAAGATAAAATAAACTAAAAAAAAAATGACTAAAGTTGAGTTTGTAAAAATATAGGGGGCGCTGGCGCGCTGCGAAAGGTCCGCGCAGGCGTACACGATCGTTGTTTTAGTCAGATAATAGTGAAGTGAATTAATGGCCTGGTATCGTGCACATTAATTAATCCACAATTGGATCTGCAGAACTTACTTAAACTATAAATCGGTGGACCTTAATCTATAGGACTTTGTAACGAAACCATAGTGCGATCTAACTCGATCCCAACGCCATCTATCGAGCGGCTTCGAAATTGAAAAGGAACTTCGTTCCATCCGGGTGTCCCTTGACACCTCAGTAGTTTTCTTTTTTTCTATTTTTGAATGAAAATCATAATGCGGTTCACCGAATACATCTACTTCCTAACTTCACTCAAGTTTCCACAGTATAGCTCTTATAGTTACGCGAAAAAAGTGGCTGTGACATACGGACGGACAGACGGACAGACATGACTCATTAAGGGTTCCGTTTTTTGCCATTCGGCTACGGGACCCTAAAAAGGTTTTGTCTCTTAAATATCAAAATAACTCGCTACAACAATTATACATGGTAAATATCCCGTTATATCTAAAATTTTGTAAAAAAAAAAACCATGCTTAGTCTCAAAACTTATTAGAAAGCTTACTAGATATTTGCAAAAACATATTACTAGTATTACAATCATTATCGCACTAGTAAATTAAACGATATTTTATCTCATAATTTATTGCTATCAATAAATAATAATATAGATTTCCAATCATAGAATTTACCATATTATTATGTACAAATACGATTATCTCATTTAAAACATTAAATTATCTATTTACTCTCTCTTCTAGTGACCTCAGGGATTAAACGTACTAATGTGTGAAGCTGTGAAGTCGATAGATTTGCGTCGTTGATACTAGTAACGCCATCTGTTGAAACAACATTTGATTAGCGTCTATTTTATTATGATTTAACAGCGACATCTATTTTAATTTCTTGTAAGGTTCAGTAACTAGGTACTTTAATAGGTGGCGTTTGTGTTGTGTAGCTATTATATAGAGCCTCCCCGAGTGACGTACACAACGATTCCATACGTCCGGCGCACCCTGGGCAATTCGTAAGTTCTCCAAAGCGAATTGGCTAATCCTTTTACCACGATGGCAAGTCAAAATAAAATTTGACTATGCTATCGACACGACGAAGAAGAAGAAGCTATTAATATATTATCAAGTTTTTTTTAAATACCATAATTATGTTCAAATATTGTATTGAAACTACTAAAACATGAAATTAATCAGCCTCTTTTAGTCCACTACTAAGCATTAGGACTTAGGAGTTCTGAAGTTGTTGTCCTTCTTACTTTTTTTTAAAACTTTATGCTCATAAATGTACTAAGGCGGACTTAATACTACTCTACCAGTCAATCTTTGGGCAATGCAGAGATGTAGATAGTACTGTAATATTTTAAAGCAAATTTTAGCTTTGCTATGCATTTATTTTATGTAATATTAAAGTTGAAAAATTAAGAATCCAGCAGGACTCGAACCTGCACCTCTTGGGTATACGCCCCAAGTGCTTTGCCAATTCAGCTATGGATTCGTATGCTGCCGGACTCGAAATTTCTCAACTCTTTTTGTGCCAGCTTTTAGCTAGACGAACCTTATTTGGTTTTAGCGCCATCTATGTGATGTAATAAGTACTATTCACATACTGTAAGTTTGAATTAAGATCAATACTGTTACAGTCAAGAGATGACGCATTTTTATCAAATACTGTAATATTTTAAAGCAAATTTTAGCTTTGCTATGCATTTATTTTATGTAATATTAAAGTTGAAAAATTAAGAATCCAGCAGGACTCGAACCTGCACCTCTTGGGTATATAAAATATTACAGTATTTGATAAAAATGCGTCATCTCTTGACTGTAACAGTATTGATCTTAATTCAAACTTACAGTATGTGAATAGTACTTATTACATCACATAGATGGCGCTAAAACCAAATAAGGTTCGTCTAGCTAAAAGCTGGCACAAAAAGAGTTGAGAAATTTCGAGTCCGGCAGCATACGAATCCATAGCTGAATTGGCAAAGCACTTGGGGCGTATACCCAAGAGGTGCAGGTTCGAGTCCTGCTGGATTCTTAATTTTTCAACTTTAATATTACATAAAATAAATGCATAGCAAAGCTAAAATTTGCTTTAAAATATTACAGTATTTGATAAAAATGCGTCATCTCTTGACTGTAACAGTATTGATCTTAATTCAAACTTACAGTATGTGAATAGTACTTATTACATCACAAAGATGGCGCTAAAACCAAATAAGGTTCGTCTAGCTAAAAGCTGGCAAAAAAAGAGTTGAGAAATTTCGAGTCCGGCAGCATACGAATCCATAGCTGAATTGGCAAAGCACTTGGGGCGTATACCCAAGAGGTGCAGGTTCGAGTCCTGCTGGATTCTTAATTTTTCAACTTTAATATTACATAAAATAAATGCATAGCAAAGCTAAAATTTGCTTTAAAATATTACAGTATTTGATAAAAATGCGTCATCTCTTGACTGTAACAGTATTGATCTTAATTCAAACTTACAGTATGTGAATAGTACTTATTACATCACATAGATGGCGCTAAAACCAAATAAGGTTCGTCTAGCTAAAAGCTGGCACAAAAAGAGTTGAGAAATTTCGAGTCCGGCAGCATACGAATCCATAGCTGAATTGGCAAAGCACTTGGGGCGTATACCCAAGAGGTGCAGGTTCGAGTCCTGCTGGATTCTTAATTTTTCAACTTTAATATTACATAAAATAAATGCATAGCTGTTGTGGGTAGGCGCAGCTATGTATGTGTGAGTACCTTCAGATAAAATAAATTAGTTGTTAACCAAGCTCGGTCGTTTCATTACACCACATGGTGGCAGCGGTGATTTTTAATAAGTATAAGCGTGAAAGTACAGTAAAACTATTGTTTTATCGCGAGATTGTGTTGTGTTACGTGTTGGTATTGTGTTAAAATAATGGAACACGCTCGACCACCGACCGAACTGAGTTTGGATGGCAGCCCCGTCAGCCGGGCTGACGCGTGGAAGCGGTGGAAAACACAGTTTAATCTGTTTTTAAAA
Source organism: Hypena proboscidalis (assembly GCA_905147285.1). Classification (NCBI taxonomy): domain Eukaryota; kingdom Metazoa; phylum Arthropoda; class Insecta; order Lepidoptera; family Erebidae; genus Hypena; species Hypena proboscidalis. The sequence continues at coordinate 544,723 of LR990153.1, forward strand.
GCATCCGGGGTGCATAAAGAAGAAGGCGGTGTGCAGGCTAGCCTACTGATCAACTTAATTGGGCCCGAGGGGTTCGATGTTTATGAGACTTTTACATTCACTAATGATACTGAAAGAGATGACGTCAACTTGTTGTTGAAAAAGTTTGACGAGTATTTTGGAGTGAAAACGAATATAACGCTCTCAAGGTATAACTTTTTCACAAGAAGTCAAGAAGTCGGCGAGTCGATAAATCAGTACGTCACCGCATTGAAATTGTTGAGTAAAAATTGCGAGTTTAAAATCTTAGAAGAGGAGCTTATCCGCGACCGTATTGTTTGTGGCGTGAGTAATACCGTTGTGCGAGATCGTTTATTGAGAACGGAAGATTTGACGTTAGATAAAGCTATCAAAATTGTTCAAGCCAACGAAATATCGTGTGATAGCAGCCGTGTGTTGGAGACGCGTCACGCTGGCCAGGGGTCGGCGGCACAGGTAGACGCGATCGGCGTGCGGGGCGCGACCGGCGGCCGGGGTCGCTGGCGGGCTGCGCGCGGAGCCCGAGGAGGCTTGCGCGGGCGCGGCCAGCCCTCAGCCGGGAACAGCGGCGGTGCCGGCGGGGCCGTGCGACGTGCGCAGAGTGCGCACTACGCGTCATCATCAGCGCATTGCCTCCGGTGTGGAGGACAATGCAGGGAACCGGCGGAGTGTCCCGCTACTTCTGTGCAGTGCTATGTGTGTGAAAATCATGGTCATTTTGCAAGAATGTGTAAGGTTAAGAAAAATGTGAAAAAAATGTATGACATTGGATTGCGTGAGGAAAAATCAGACGAAGAAGATGACTGTGAGTCGTTTTTTATATCTATGTTATATAATGTTGCCGAAGTTAATACTTCCTTAGAGGAATGGTGTCAAGTTCTCATTGGTGAGTGCGGCACAGAGACATTTAAGTTAGATACCGGTGCTGATATTAATGTTTTATCGTACACTCGTTTTATAGCCATGGGTTATAGTCCTGAGATAATTAATACTAATTGTAGTGTTAAATTACAGTCATACAGTGGTGAATTTATTCCTATAAAAGGAACATGTCATTTAGTGTGGAAATATAAAAATGTACCATATGATTTAAAATTTGCAATTGCTGCTATCAACTGTCAAAGTGTGCTGGGATTACAGGCCTGTGTAGCGTTAGGGTTAGTTCAAAGAATTCAAAACCTTAATTTATCACAAAATGAGGATTTATTCAATGGGTTAGGCTGTTTACCCGGTGATTACCATATTGTGGTCGATAAAAATGTGACACCTGTAGTTTGTGCTCCACGCAAGGTACCTTTAGGGTTACGGGATAAATTACAGGAAGAATTGGACAGGATGACGCAGCTGGGAGTCATAAGAAAGGTGACTCATCCCACACCGTGGGTGAATTCATTAGTGACAGTTGCTAAAAAAAATGGTCAATTACGTGTGTGTCTGGACCCCAGGCCCCTCAATGTAGCTATACAACGCGCGCATTTTCAACTACCAACAATAAATGAGCTCGCGACCAAACTTCATGGTGCTAAGTATTTTTCTGTTTTAGATGCAAATTCTGGTTTCTGGGCGGTAAAGCTAGATAAAGAAAGTGCAGATCGGTGCACTTTTAATACTCCCTTCGGGAGGTATCAGTACTTAAGATTACCTTTTGGATTAAATTGTGCGAGTGAAGTGTTTCATGCAAAGATCAAACAGCTTTTAGAAGGCTTGGAAGGGGTAGAATCATTTGTTGATGATATTATCTGCTGGGGAAGCACCAAAAAGGACCATGATACCCGGTTAAATGAGTTATTTAAAAGGGCACGAGAGATAAATTTAAAATTCAATAAAGCAAAATGTCGAATTGCAGTGGAGGAAGTGAGATACTTGGGTCATGTCTTCAGCAAAGAGGGAATGAAAGTGCGTTTAGTAAAAGTAAGAGCCGTACAAAATATGCCCGAACCAACCGATCGTAAGAGCTTGGAGCGATTTTTAGGGGTAGTTAATTATCTATCCAGATACATACCGAATTATTCGGATCATACATTTCCCTTAACTAGGTTATTAAAAAAAGATATCATGTGGAGTTGGGAGAATGGGCATAAAGTTGCGTTTGAAAATTTAAAAAACTTAATATGCAAGGCACCTGTTTTAAAGTTATATGACGCGCAGAAGCCAGTTCTGTTATCAGTGGACGCGAGCAGCGTAGCGCTCGGCGCCGTGCTGATGCAGGGCGGACGGCCAGTCGAGTACGCCTCGCGCACGCTTACTGACACTCAAGTTAGATACGCACAGATCGAGAAGGAACTCCTCGCGATTGTTTTTGCATGTGAAAAGTTCCATCAATATGTTTATGGAAAAAAATGTGTGCTTGTGGAATCGGACCACAAACCGCTCGAAAGCATTTTTAAGAAGCCTTTAGACTCGATCCCAGCACGCTTGCAGCGAATGATGTTAAAATTGCAAGGTTACGATTTAACTATTATGTATAAACCTGGCAAGTTTATGTACATACCTGATACGTTATCACGCGCGCCTCTTCCCGATTTATATGATGATAAAATAAGTAGGGCAATTTTATATCAATTAAAAATGGTGATCGGTAATATTCCAATGTCACAGAACAAACTTTCTCTTGTGAAACAGGAGACGGTTAAAGACGAGCTATTAAAAAAGTTACTAGTTTATATTTCCCAAGGTTGGCCCAGTCATAAATATAATGTTCAGAGTGACTTAGGGTATTATTGGTCTATTCGAGATGAATTGTACTGTGTTGATAGTGTTATTTTTAAAAACAAGCAGATATTGATTCCAGATTCACTAAAAAATGAAATGTTATAATTGATTCATGATGGGCATATGGGAATCGATCGTTGTAAAAGACGCGCGCGTGAAGTATTGTTTTGGCCAGGTATAACTAAAGATATTGAAAGTTATGTTAAAAAATGTAAAGTGTGTCAGGAGAATACAAATAAACCAAGTAAAGAGCCAATGATTCCAATTCCGATACCAAGTTTGCCATGGAATAAAATTGGAACTGATTTATTTGAATACCAAAAGAAATCATATTTAATTTTAGTGGATTATTTTTCTGGATTTGTTGAAGTTAGTAATATAAGAGATACGTCGGCTAAGACTGTAATGACCGTGTTGAAAGAAAACTTTGCTCGTTATGGAATCCCAGAAACTGTAATAAGTGACAATGGTCCACAGTTTTCATGTCACAACTTTAAAAAGTTTGCTGACGAATGGGGTTTCAGACATATAACATCATCCCCGTATTATGCGCAATCGAATGGTAAAAGCGAAAGAGCAATACAAACCGTTAAAAAAATGTTAAAAAAATCCATCGATAGTAACTCGGATTTTTATTTTAAATTTACTGAGTTATAGAAACACGCCGCGAGATAATTTGGATTCTCCTGCACAATTACTGATGGGAAGGCGATTAAATTGTAGATTGCCTGTTCATCCCGATTTATTAAAACGAGGTTATAACTACAACGACAAATTACAGCATAAAACACTTTTAGATAAGCAGAATAATAGTAAAATCTATTACGATCAACATAGCAAAGCGCTTCCTGAATTAAATGTCGGCGATGACGTAATCATGTTAGAAAATAATAATAAGAAAATTCGTGGTACTGTTTTGGGAAAAGCGTCCACCCCGCGTTCTTATATAATTAAAAACAGAATAGGCATTTATCGACGCAATCGACGACATTTAGTTATGAATTCGCATGATAGTAAACAGGTAGAAAATAAAAAAAAAAGTCTGAGTCCTATTGTTATATCAGATGATGATGATCTATACAAATCAGGGGAGGAAGGAGAGGATTACGAACCGAGTAGGGAACTTGATGAAAGTTTTGAATATTCACCTCCTCGACTTCGAGAGAGAAAGAATAAATAATTTCTTAATTTTAGTAAATAGGTAGTTATGGTTATTCCTACCTATTTAGTTATAAGTCTTTGCTTTAATTTAAGTTGTTTATCTTATATGTATAAATAGTAATGCAGTCTAAACTAAGCTATTTATATATAGGGGAAGATGTTGTGGGTAGGCGCAGCTATGTATGTGTGAGTACCTTCAGATAAAATAAATTAGTTGTTAACCAAGCTCGGTCGTTTCATTACACCACAATAGCAAAGCTAAAATTTGCTTTAAAATATTACAGTATTTGATAAAAATGCGTCATCTCTTGACTGTAACAGTATTGATCTTAATTCAAACTTACAGTATGTGAATAGTACTTATTACATCACATAGATGGCGCTAAAACCAAATAAGGTTCGTCTAGCTAAAAGCTGGCACAAAAAGAGTTGAGAAATTTCGAGTCCGGCAGCATACGAATCCATAGCTGAATTGGCAAAGCACTTGGGGCGTATACCCAAGAGGTGCAGGTTCGAGTCCTGCTGGATTCTTAATGTAGATAGTAGGTTGCAGGATGCAGTTTTTATCACGTGTGAGGAATAGTTATAAATCTCAGATAATAAATTAATAGCTATATAAAGAGCATTAATAAATATTATACTAATACTTACATCATTAATACAACAATAAAATATATAAACAAAATACAAAATATATTTAATACAAACATATTATTATACTGCAGTAAATAATACATAGTTTAGGACATACACTATAATGAGGAGATGATTCCGCCAATTCATCAAATAGGAGAGCACGAATCTCCACCTTAAATGAATAACGTGATGTCGCCATCCTAGTTTCGAGTGGAAGCGCGTTCCAGAAGAGGACAGATTTTTTACATTTTAGCGTTGCCCGAATTCAGCGTTCAGAACCATCAAGTCTTAGTCACAAATGAAATTTAACCCACCTACTTTCCTAAGGTACTGAAAGGTACCAATTGTGCAAAATTATTCACTTAAGATGAGATAGCCGTACGACCTTGGACAGCAATTCTAGCTCACGATGCGCGCTCAATGTATGCTAAATTGGCTGGGTCTTACACGTGGCGAAGAAATGAAATAGGACTGAATGATGTTTTGATCTTGTATATCGTTTTTCTTTGTTTTTACGAAGGAAATCTTTTATGGCTACGTAGACTCTTTTGAAAATCTCGTCTGTCAAATATAAAAATATTTGGCGCAATGGATAAGGCATCGAGAGGTCGTGGGTTCGAATCCTGGACATTACACCACGGACGTGAACTTCCTCCTAACACAAGCAAATAAAGCTTAGATGGAGGGGGTTAACAAGAATACTAGAAATTTGTATTTATTAAAAAGAATAAAAATACGTTTTCTCATATCTTTTACCAATTAAAAAACTTTATCAAAGTTTTCAACACAGGCTCTTTCACTGAAAGCAAAATTTTAGAAAACGTTACGAGTACTGACTGGATGATTGTGTCGACAGTATGTATGAAGATGTATTTCTGTGTTTCCCTAGATGGGGTGATAGCTATCAGCTCCGCTGGGCCCTGCTCTCTATGTCCGCTCTGATATAACAAGCATTCGAAAAATTAATGTTATTCGCCTTGCGAAGATTTTGGCTTAGAATTAGTTAGATATACGTATCTACTAAATTTAAGCCAAATTCTTCGTGAAGTCTTATATTTTACATGCAACTGCGCATCTAATACTCCAAACTACGTACCTCCTTATTCATTCTTCTTAGAATTGCACAAATCGATATTGCTTTTTGATTATTTTCAATTATCTGCCACTCGAAGAGTCGTCAATCAATAAAAATGTCCGAGACTTTCCGTTGCAACATTTAATTTAAAGAAGAGTCACGTTTCTTGGAACCGTGATTAAGAAGACAAATATGCTTCTAATTTATTTGCGACGCAAAAGGAAAATGATGGGATGTTGTGTCGTGTCATTGGGAATGTAGTTTGTGACGTTGCAACGTGTTATTTTTTATGATGGATAGGCATTTAACAAAGACCCTGCTCTCACCCATGATATTTTAGTACTTTGGTCAATGCCTCTACAAAATTACCAACAAAGTGATGTTCGTTTGATGTCCTATTCTGAACATTTTTATATAATAGAAAAGTCGCTTCGCCGGTATTTTCCGTATTCAATTCCGGATAAATTTACCATAAACCTCTATACTACAGATTCGGATTTCTGCATTATAATGAGTTGTCTGATAGTGTAAACTAATAAGACAAACAAAACAATAAATATTAGAACAAGTGAAGATATTTTAAGCGAACATCAAACCTAGTAAGAATCTTTTGATCTCAGCCACTTACATGAAACCTTTCTGTATTCCAGGAGCCGTAGTACACCGCCGCCGCTCGGCCTGACAGAATCGAGTGTCGGTTCAACCATTGCAATCTGCCCCATGGAGACCATCCTCACCCAGCGCACATATATGATTGGCAACCGCTTCACCAGCAAGACATCCCCCGACCCCCACACGCAGTACCACATCTGCCGCTCCAATTCCAATATGCTCCTAAAGATTGAGAACGAACTGCTCCAGAGTCACCGCCAACGAGAGACCACCGGAATTAAAAAGTTATACAACTCCTTCTTCGTACTGTTTTAGTTAAGTTACCGAAGAGACCGTTCATCATCATCATTCATCATTCATTCTGTGTTAGTGTAGTGATATGGCCGAGGTGTGATGGAATATTATTTCGGTGAGAAGGACTATATTATGCATGATACGCGCAAGGAGGACAATTTCTGTTGGGAGTCGAGTGTGAGGGTCGCTCTGGTGAGGGAAGAAGACTTCGGGATGTATCTGGAGGAGCGAGAGGGGAGGAAGCGCAAGTGGCAGGTGGTGCAGGGGGAGGGGAAGATGATGAGAAGGGACGAGAGCGAGGAGAAGGAGCAGAGGAAGGTGCCGCCCAAGAAAGTTATGGGTGAGTTTTATTGACATTTCTAATTTAAGCTTAGGCCAAAAAAGGGATATGTGATTAAAAACTGGATTGTTTCTCAATTATTTGCGCGCCATATACGGAGATACTGTCATATCCGTCAATAAAATACTCGATTTAAATAGCAATAGGGAACATTGCACAAAATTCTGCACAGAGAGCGCCACAGGGTATATACAGTAAACAAACCGCCCCGCGCCCGCGCCGTAGTGCCAATTCGATGACGCGACGATTTGCCAACAACTGTGTACGATAGAGCTGTACTCCGTCAGAACGTTACGCAGTATATATAGCAGTTTTTTTTTATTATCCCACTGAGCTGGCAAACAAGCATACGGCCCGCCTGATGGTAAGCAGTTACCGTAGCCTATGGACACTTGCAACGCCAGGGGCATCACGCGTGCGTTGCCGACCCTGCACTATTTTTAAAGAACCCCATGCTGTATTCTCTTGGGAAAACCTTGGCAGCGAGCTCATTCAACAACTTGTAGCAGCATTGCCACACTAGCAGTTGCAGAAGCGGCCGTGGCGCAATGGATAAGGCATCGGTCATACGATCGAGAGGTCGTGGGTTCGAATCCTGACCATTACATCTCGGACGTGAACTTTCTCCTAATACAAATATATTAAGCTTAACTGGAGAAGGTTAACAAGTATACTAGTAATTTGTATCTGCAAATTAACAGTATGATAATGATATGTACATGGTTAAAAGTAATCGAATCCAAATACAAGAGCCTGCTTTTTATTATATTACTTTTAAAGTTAGTTTTTTTATTTCAGATTTTTGGTACTGACACCGCCATCTGTTGGTAATCTAATGAACAAGTGCTTGTTTTGTATTGTATTTTTGTTTTTTATACTAATCTACTGTAGGTTAAAATTGAATACGAGATAAAAAAATAAATAAGCGGTAATGCACTGCATATTGATAAAAATTTAAGAACAACGGCTTGAGAACAATTTTGAATCGGCGCCAAATAATGGGGCACATTCGAGGGTTTCTCTCAATTTCCCTAGGATCCCATCACCAGATTTTGACATCCTTGCCATAGGACCACCGTCAAGGTATACATACTCTTGTGCATAAAAAAAGAATGATCAAAACTTGGACAACTTAGTCAAAAGATATGCGTGGTCTAACATTAAAAAAATAAAATACACATTGTCTTGAGAACGTCCTCCTTTTTTTGTCGGTTTATAAATATGTGGACATGATTAATAAGTGGATTAATACAAAAAAGCATAGCAAAGCTAAAATTTGCTTTAAAATATTACAAGTGGAAAGAGACTTGGTAAATGAGTTACAGAAAGGAAGATCTTATAAGCTTTTCCTCTTCCACTTACCGCTTGTAAATTTCTTATCGATTATGTTTATAGCATTTAGCTGTGCTCGGCAATCCAATACCAAGATCAGTCGACATTTTGTTAACATGAAGCGGGATTTGCACCCGCGACTATAGAATTACAGCATATTAGTGTCTAACTTCTAATTGATTATTTTTATAGCATTTAGCTATGCTTATGAATATGGGACCAACCGGTTCAAATCCTACCGGTGCCATATCTTTTTCAACTGTTTCTTAGTATAATTTGCTAAGCATAACTAAATGCTATAAAAATAATCAATTAGATGTTAAAATAACATACACGTTCATTCTTTACAACATTTGTGCTGAATGCAACTTCGCCATGTTGGTTTGTATCCTACTTTAGAATCTTAAGATAGGAAAAAATGGATGAACGTGATGTCACGAAATGACGTATCATACAGTTGAGAAATTTAGGGTTCTGGTAAGAGGCGACCGTAGCTGGATGGCTAAAGCGGCTGCCCGGTGTGCAGTAAGGTCGCAGGTTCAAATCCTACTGGTCCCATATCTGTTTCAACTGTTTCTTAGTTATTAGTGTCTACCTACTAATATGTAGGTACAATACATAACGCGAGACTTCCAAATTCAAATCATTTATTTTCATAGGCCCTAGGAGGCGCTTGAACACGTCAAAATATTACAAACAAATGATATAAAAATAACTTCTAAGTAAAACTAAATTATACTATTTACAATGATTTGAATAACCGGGCTTAGGCTCGGCGCAGGTGTCTGTCGCGCGCTACCGCCACATTTCTAAAAGTGTCAGAAGCGAGCGAATGCTACCCGTGTCTGGAAACCGCTACATTTTATAACCCGCTAGTGCAGATCAGAATTCAAATCCCAAATAGCTGGACGTTAGTATCAACATCCATTGAGACGCCGCGCCGTGCTCCATGATGGTACGCGTGCGATACGTATAACGTCGGACGGTTTCTCCGCGGGGGGTAGAGCAATGCGACAGTGGCGGTTGTCGGCGTTTTGTGTAGCACGTAGTGACCACTAGTGGCGAGTCGCGGACTCTACTGTAGCGAGTGGCCGCCATGCGGCGTGTCTATACAATATCTATTAAAAAGTGTGTTAAGTCGCCGTCGCTGGCCACCGGTGGCTGTGGTCGGTGGCCCATTTTCGCCGAGCCTTAGATTAATTTTAATCCAACTGTTTAGAATCAGAATAAAATCCGGAGAGATTCGAGGATTTGCAGCGGGTTTGGATGGCTGTTTGGTAAAGTGATAGGCTAGAATCCTAGTCACGGGTTCAAATCCCGCTTCAATTACAAATATTTTATTATAAATTCAATAAGTATAAAATGAAAAGAATATAAAAACAACGTTTTGATTTTAACCAATAGACAATGTAATATCTACAATATTATTCTTTCGTATGATAATACTCTTTTGTTGACATGGGAGGACCAATGGAAGTCCACCTTACAAAGGCTATGTTGTGATACAGAAAGGGCTGATCATTGAAAATAGTGTTAGTATTTCTAGTATTCTACCTAATACCATATTGAGATGAATGCTAACGCAAATTTTATTGTTACTATATATTAGATATAACGGGCTATTTACCACGTACTTTTGTTGAAGCGAGTTATTTCACATGGTAAATATCCCGTTATACCTAATATTTAGTAAGAAAATAACCATGTTTAGTCTCGAAACTTGTATTTATTGTTGTTATGAGCCTGCCTTTATTTTATGAGGTATGTGAAGTATGAAGAGTATGAAGTTTTAGGTCCAGAATTAAATTGGTTTGGTAATTAATCGATTGACGTCGATCGAAGGTTCTTGCGTACGGAACATCTAAAACTAAATATAATAATAGCAACCCTGTAACTAATACAGGATACATTTCGGAGAGTGTGCAGAGGAACTGCACAACCTTATTCCTCCGTCCTCATTTCCCCAGCGGACTTCAGACAAACGGCACTCCGGCATCGCTTTATGGTAGATATGCCACAAGTATGTACGAAGCATTTCGCTTCAACATTTCTTATACGAATATAAATGGTAGTACAGCTCTTGTGAACCAGCTTGAGAGCGACAGCAGCACTGTCTCACCTTGAACCTGCCACCAAATAATAGTGCATGCATACACATGAGATCGGGCGCTGAAAATTACTTGCTCATGAGATAACATCGTAGACTTTTGATGAAGCGACGCGACAGCAATTTGCTTTTATTGATTGTTGATGTTCATGGACTGTAATTACTACTTACCATCAGGTAGACTTCATACATCGTAATAATAAATACAGGGTGTCCCAGTTTAGGACACCGTCCATCGATGCATTTGACGTTTAAAGGGCTAATAAGAGTGCACCGCGCATGCGCTGTTTTGCGTTAATCGATGCATAGGTCGACATCGATCGATGTAGATGTAATAAACACCCTAATAGATTATGTGACAGTTATCTTCGCTAAAATGATTTAATAAATAAATAAATGAGTGAATGATTTCGACTCTTCTGCCATTTGGCCGTCAATCGTTCATCGATCGAAGTAATAACCACCTTTAAGGACTCCTGGCACGTTTTGCTTAAATATAACCTAGATGAAATAAACGTGACATATCCTGTTTCTGACACATGATCTGTTGGATAAGTCTCCTTTATGTGGATAACATCCTGCCCCGTGAGTGCACACTGCTTATTTATCTATTGTGTTATATTAAACTTCATTTCTTAAGGTTCGTCCCCACAAACCAGCTCAGAGCGCAGCAATTTTTTTTATCACGTGTAAAAAAGCGTCTTGCGTCCTTACAGTTGACACTGAGCGCGAGGGTTGCTCGATAGACGAAAAATATGGCACAGAGCGCCCCACGCTTTTTCACAATGATACTAGTATTTTTTATTTTTATTATTAGGAATTATTTTTCACTTTTTAGTTAGAAGTACTTTAAAAGCGTGTTTTTAGTTTTTTTTAAATGTTATAAGTCGTTCTGTGACCTTGGGTAAACGGTCGCTTATGGGCAAAGCATTCGGCTTAGAAAATGTATGAAAGAAAAATGGGAATAAATAAATCAGGCACCAAATATAAAACAATTAAAATTAAATATGTTTCAGAAATCTCAATATCATTTTTTGGTCAACAAGTACCTAGTCATCAAGATTGTTTCCTAATTGAACAAATTGACGCTATTAGAAAGTAAATAAATTAAAAAACAAAAAAGGTTTTCTCCTTGATGCATTTTAGTTAACAACATTACCAATTTAGTGAAATCCTCACAGAGTCAAACACAAATTAGGCACGAAACGCTGCCATCACTCGACCCACCATATTTCTGGTATATGTAATCTAAGTTACTGATAATATAATGACACAACAAGTTATTATATCCGTCGACAGTTTCCGAATGCACGCCGCGACTGGATCACGTATTTGCGATTTTTTAGTCGCCCGTCTGTAATTAAGTGATGTTTTGTGAAATTGTGGTTTATAAACTATAAAAAAAAGAATTGTCTGTGAATTTAAAGTGCTTTTAATTCGTATGAATGTGAGTCAGTGGTTTGAGTTTGTGGTGTAATATTTTTTTTCACTACACTTTTATTTAAAGAATTGCTTCTGCCCGCGGCTTCACCCGCGTGTTATATCGATAAAATATAGCATATGTTACTCAGGAATAATATAGCATTCTAATGGTGAAGAAATTATTGAAATCGGTCTTTTAGTTTTTGAGTTAATTCGTAACAAACAAATAATTTTCCAAAAAAAACTGGCTTTAATTATAAAAAATACATAAGTAATATTCAACGTCTCGCCTCATCTATGAAAAACTTGAAAGAATCCAGTAAACGGCCTCAAGGTTCCTATATTCAAAGAATTATCCCAGTACCCCTGACCGTTTTTTTTTTTTTTTTTTTTTTTTTTTTTGCTTTGGTACCTGTTGCTATTTATTTTGCAACAACTTGTTTCCCTCAATTTTTTTTTTTCTGTACATACTATCCCAGTGTTCATCACCTCTCTTGGTTTTCCTTTACACCATTGTTGAGCCATTGTTTTTACAGGCTAGTCGTAATATTCCCTCTGCGTAGTCCAAGAATATTGTTCTTCTCCTTTTATTCTCCATCTGGCTGTGTAGGTTTTCTTTTGTGAGCACGTCCTCTGTTCTTGCTTCATAATCGTGTCTTATTATGCCATATTTTGGGCATTCCAGTAGAACGTGCTCGATGGTTTCTTCAGTTTCATCGTCACAACTGCATGTTGGGGTATGGACCAGTTTGAACCTGTGCAGGTATTTCCTTATACCCCCATGTCCAGTCAAAAGTTGTGCTCTCAAGTTATTCATACCTGTGGCCAGGATTATTTTGTGTGCCGCTCTGCAGTTCTTGAAGAACAACTTGGTCCCACTGCCGGTAGAGGATTCGTCATACCGAGTTTGCCAGAGATACCCCCTGACCGTTAAGGAGTTGTACTTTCCAGCATCAGCTCAGCAATTTGAAAAGCTTACTGTTAGATACAAATATCCGAGTAGCTTTATGTAATATACGAAAAACAATATAGAAGCCTTTAAAATTTGAGGGTTGCCCTCGATTTATCATTATAAAGTCACGATCTGATGAATGACACTAGAGTCAGTTGTAGAATTGGACCACATGACAAAAACACTCTTTCAGACTAAAAATTATTTCTCAAATCGGTCCAGGCGTCTTCGAGTTATCGTTTAAGAGCTACGCTGCCACAGACAGACATACATAGCGGTCAAACATATAACACCTCTCTTTTTGCGTCGGGGGATAAAATCTGGCAAGACTAGACGATGATTGAACTGCCAAAACCTAGCCACAGTTTCAATTCAATTTTGATAATTTATAATAGCAGCCTTGTATCTAATACATGACCATGTCCCCTTCTGGGCTCAGCCTTAGTCCACCACGCTGGCCAAGTGTTGATTGAGCGGTAATTTATATGATAAATACACACATATCTTCGAAAAGACTAATCTAAACGATTTATTAACAGAGGTGTGCGCCGTGGGTTCGAACCCGAGACTTTGCAGTCTCCCACTCGGCAATCGCTGATTTGATAATTTAGGTGGCAAATAAATTGGTTGTAAACATGATAATATTCTCCACTCGCGGATCATTACATTTCCTGGTGATAATTTTAACCTCTCAACTGTTGAATATTACAAAACATTCTGTAGAGTAAGATTAGGTTTATTGTGGTACAAGAAACAAACAGTATTATAATTAAGAACAATTATCAAAACATACATAATTAACACTGTCACCAACAAAGTTTCTAATAATAAAATTACACTCGACGGCTTAATTAATCGCACAGATAAATAATAAATATTAAAGTTTTAACAATTTGAGAAAATATAAATATATATAACATTTGTATTTATAATCGCTTATACCTAATATAAGATTTAACACATTTAATAGAATAAAAGTAACCTAAATAAATCAGAGTTATTCCGCATTAGAAAATAGTTGTAAAATAAACTTATTTAATATTTCATGAAAAATATCAATATCGTTAAATTTATTATTGTAACAGCTACACGCTCGTATTATGAATCTGTTTTTACCGTGTAAGGTTCTTGCGTACGGAACATCTAAAACTAAATATAATAATAGCAACCCTGTAACTAATACAGGATACATTTCGGAGAGTGTGCAGAGGAACTGCACAACCTTATTCCTCCGTCCTCATTTCCCCAACGGACTTCAGACAAACGGCACTCCGGCATCGCTTTATGGTAGATATGCCACAAGTAGCACGAAGCATTTCGCTTCAACATTTCTTATACGAATATAAATGGTAGTACAGCTCTTGTGAACCAGCTTGAGAGCGGCAGCAGCACTGTCTCACCTTGAACCTGCCACCAAATAATAGTGCATACACTTTTCAGTGTCGTGGTGGCGCTGAAATTACTGGCACGTGAGGCATAATATCGTAGACTTTTGATGAAGCGACGCGACAGCAATTTGCTTTTATTGATTGTTGATGTTCATGGACTGTAATTACTACTTACCATCAGGTAGACTCCATACGTCGTATTCATAAATACAGGATGTCCCAGTTTAGGACATCATCCGTAATCGGGTAAAAGGGTAAGTTATGACAGTTATCAAAAAAATCCAAGTGCCATATTTGAGAAAAAATTATCCGTGGAACGGACTTCTCGCTCCTGATATAGTTTCTTTAAAGTCTGTTAAAAAAAATGTGTGAATTTACTTCCAATTGCTCGCAATGAATATGTCATTGCGAGTCATTGGAAGTAAATGTTACTTTTTATCCATCCAATGATTTAAAGAATTCGTGATCGTCAGGAAAAGAAATGTACTAGTTGAGTTGGCCAAGTAGCATCAAAGTAGCAAAAAGTTGACACAAATCATCAAAACTCGGCTTTGAATGAACTTGGCATCTATGTTTGGGCAAAAAGTGACATTTAATTACGAACTGTCGCATCTGATTTTAAAAAAACGGTATTCAGGATCATATTTCAGCTAAAACTGATATAAAAAAGCAAATATCACTCGTAATAAGAGCGAAAAGTCCGATTCATGGTGTAAATTGCCTCGATTTTTAAAATGTCCATGGTTTTTCAAATATGGGACTTGTTTTTTATTTATTTCTGATAACTACCATAACTTATACTTTTACCCCATTTCGGCTTGACGTCTTAAACTGGGACACCCTGTATATATATTATACAAAGTATTATTAAAAAAAACATAATTTAGAACCCAAGTTTTTTAAAAGAATATAATAAACCAAACAAATAGATATTATCAACGAAATAAAACAATTTGTTTTGTCATAATTATTTCGTTTTCTTACAATCTGTAAAAAGTTTATGATAACAAGATAGTAATAAGTTTTAATTACATAGTGATGAAGACAAACAAGTAACAGGTTATTTGATTAGTTTAATAGTTGGTTAGTTACAGAAATAAAAAATATATATTTTTTTTATAGCAGCCCTGTATTTAATACATGTGCCAATGCTGAGCTCGGGCCTCTTCTCTTGATAAGAAGGGTTAGGCCTTAGTCTACCACGCTGGCCAAGTGCGGATTGGTAGACTTCACACGATCTCGAGTACTTTTTAGGCATTCTGAGAATGCTGGGTTCGGACCCACTGCACACACCTCTGTAAATAAACCGTTAAAATTCGTCTTTTAGGAGATATGTGTGTTTAATCATATAATTATCGCTCGCTAACGGTGAAGGAAACATCGTGAGGAAATCTGCATGCCAGAGAGTGCCTAAAAATTGCTTGAGAGAGTCTAAAGTCTACCAATCTGCACTTAGCCAGCATGGTGGACAATGGCCTAAACCTAAATCATGAGAAGAGGCCCGAACACAGCAGTGGAACATGTAGGTAAAGGGCTGCTATTACTATTACAAGGGATGTCATCACCAATACTGACTAATAATACGCACATTATCATGTACAATATACAGGGTGGCCCGTTTATAGTAGTCCAAAGAATTTTCACAGATGTAGGGCCGGCCAATGATTGATTTAAACGCAAAATATGTTCCGCGAAAATCAATAGTTTAAAAGTTATGATTTTTTAAAGTTTTTTTGTAAAATCGCCACTTTGAGTCATGTAAACCTCTCTAAAGTGAAAATGATTGGATAAAATCGAATCAAATTTGGGGTGTTAGTAGCTAAGTTCAAATGACGTATAAAGTAAAAATACACACCTTTAGTTTTTTAACTACTTAGTCCATACAATGTTCAATTCTGAAGAACTTTCGATAGTTATGATACTTTTTTTTTTATTAACGCTATCCTCACATTTTAAGGTAGTTCTTACCACGATTAGAAAATTTCGTGTAGAACATTTTTAATTTACTAGATTTTTTTGAAAATCATACTTTAACATATGAAAATTACAAACTGCTTTTAAAAAGGTATAAAACTATATTACCATTTTAGAATAATCTTAAAAATAGCTTATTTCCTGCTAGCTACATGTTTTAGCTATATGCACACCAAATTTGATTCGATTTTATCCAATCATTTTCACTTTAGAGAGGTTTACATGACTCAAAGTGGCGATTTTACGAAAAAACTTTAAAAAATCATAACTTTTAAACTATTGATTTTCGCGGCACATATGTTGCGTTTAAATCAATCATTGGCCGGCCCTACATCTGTAAAAATTCTTTGGACTACTATAAACGGGCCACCCTGTATATAATGCGCGCATACGGCTGGCTTGTATAAGAATATAGCCAGTCTGACACTTTAAACAGGTTTCTAGACCTGACGTCTCAGAAAACATACATTAAAGCATCACCAAGAGCTGTACTCTTCCATAATAGTAGTTTTAAGGTCATAGAGCTGCTAGCCAATTTTTTTAGTGATATTAAAAAGCACAGCAGCCATTATATCATAAGCTGTATTAGTTTTGGAATAATTGCAATATCTAGTGCCGAATCTCGGTTACCAACAGACATCTTATTACTTAATTTCCTATGTAGGTCATCGATAAACATCATCAAATAAAGTTACCCTCCTTCTAACATATCAGCTCATTACAAAGAATATGTTAACCTCGCGCGTGTTATACCTAGGGTTGCCTGCTTCAATGTCGTCATTCCGGGGCGAAGTGGAGAGGAAGAGGGGGATGTTTTTTTTTTTTTTTTTTTTTTTTTTTTTTTTTTTTTTTTTTTTTTTTTTTTTTTTTATAAATATCTCACAACTTACACACAACGCCATCTAGTCCCAAACTAAGCAGAGCTTGTAATATGGGTACCAGAATAACTGATACTAATACATATATACTTTTCTTTTGTAAATACATACTTATGATACATACAAACACCCAGACTAAGACAAACCCTCATGTTCATGCACACAAAGATTTGTCTTAAGCGGGAATCGAACCCGCGACCTCGGCGTCGCAGGCAGGTGCACTACCCACTCCGCCATCCGGTCGTCGTGTTTGCTTGACAATACAAAAATATATATAAATTAAGACGCACGTGACCGGTTTATGTAATAAAAAAACCATCAATTTGCTATTTTGAATCGAGTAGCTTCTTATTCGTACTCATTTCTTTGACTGGTGCCCAAATTAGATAAGTTTTCGGAAGCCGGTATAATAACGTCTAATAAGTAGGTCAGACACAGGACAAGCCGCAAAATGCCGTAGCATCCCGAATTTCCCGGGCGTCGGCTATCTGGCAACCCTAGCCGTAGCTGAGACGGTTATAAGTCAGATATCGCGTGACTTGTGACCTATCTGCCGCCATACTGGATTCGACGCGGTTTCGTACTTTATAGGTTAGCTGATAATGTAATTAATAACCACAATAATATAGCGGTTTACCGTCTTGCTCTTGCCTGAATTATTGACAAACTATTTTGAATCTAGTTATATTTTTTTGACAATTTCAACAGTTCTGATAAATTTTGTTGCTGTCAATAACAATGCCTTTTTTACAATCTTCTAGAGCTTTCCGCATCAAATTATGTTTATCGTATAATTTGTTTAATTGAAATGGTCATAAAACACATCCTTGGGGTACACCATTTTTGACCCACTATAAAAAGGATCTGAACATATAAATTGATCCTACCTTTTCTTAATCTAGCATTTTACAGATTCAGATATAAATACTAAAGTAACCCTTTTTATGAGGCTTTTCCTTATACGACTCTATGACATGCAATCAAATGCTTTTGTATACTCCGTGACGCATTAAGTGGACCTACGACTACTTCCCACAAAAAATCTCGTGTAATCTACTATTGACTCCTGATTTTCAACAAATTTAATAAATTATCAGATATTATTATAATATGTCGTCCAATATATAAACGCCTTATGCTAGACATGGCTAATATTTTGGGCACACAGCAATCGTAATTGTCACCATACAGAGGTGTTAACTGATCTGACGTGATATTTGAACGTTTATAAGAGTAAACATTTGCTTCTTTGATTATTTTCACGTGCAATGTATAAAAGTCAGCTAGATAAACTTTTCGCTCCTTTATATTGAACGATATTTACTTGTAATTGATTATTTTTATAGCATTTAGCTATGCTTAGCGAAATATACTAAGAAACAGTTGAACAAATGTAACGTATCATACACTTGAGAAATTTAGGGTCCTAGCTAGAGGCGACCGTAGCTGGATGGCTAAAATGACTGCCCGGTGTACAGTAGGTCGCAGGTTCAAATCCTGCCGGTCCCATATCTTTTTCAACTGTTTCTTAGTATAATACTTACTTATCTAAAACATCAGTATTCTGGTTATCTTTCGTATGTAAATCATAAACTCTATTAGAGAGAGCTGCTTAACTATTATTGATTTTTAACCCCCGACGCAGAAATGGGAGATGTTAGCCCGCTATGTCTGTCTGTGGCACCGTACCGCTCTTGAACGAGTAAACCGATTTAGAAGCATTTTTTTTTATTTATAAGCAGATTTCTTGGCATTTGTGCTCAAATATATGTTATATAAAAACCGGTTCAGCCGTTTACAAGATAGGATAAATTTTAAAATTTCTCACACTCAATTTTTTTACGCGACAGTGAAATCTTAATAAAATAAAAAACCTTTAGCTTAGCATTTAACTTGAGTTCAATACGTGCGTTGGTGTAATCGACACTTAGTTACATGAAAAACTGTCAAAATGTCAAAAAGACTGACATGTTAAAGGTTATATTTAAACTTTATATTTTTTTTAAATTGCAATTCTTGTAAAATGTTATTTAAATGCTAAACAACTGTCAAGCTCTCATAAGTTGAGACTTTTATAAATATACGTTAGAGGTTAATCATTAAACACTAAATTGGTACAACAAACTTTACTTGTAAAAAAAAATACGTACTCAACTTTATTTACGTTTTAACATAAATTTGAGTACATTGATGTGATTTCTTTTATCAGGTACAATTACGGAGATTGACGTAATATTCGCTATCTCAGTAATTCACAACATACACACATAGATTTATTTGCATATATTTCCATATCTTGCTATTTCATCTGTTTTTTTCCTTGCGGGGAAAGAAATATATAAATATAGAGATAAATAAAAAATAAAAGCAGTGCTTTTGGCCGGTTAGACCCGGTAATATCAGGCAAATACATGATACAGAATAAACGATCTGAATATTAATAATTATAAGTATTTTTATGATACTAGATACAATTCTGAACCGATTAACTTTCAATAAAAGTGTAGTGAACACAAATAGCCAAAAATGCTTTCGAAGCAACCGTAAGAAAAAAGTGAAACTACAAGCTGACTCAAAACAGTGCCAAAAATTTAAGTGCAGTGAATAAACTCTATAAAATGACACTAGAACACTTCCTAAGTGCAACCAAATATCATATTAACATTATTACCGAATGCAGTGTGTGGACGTTGATTTTAAAACAATACTGGATTCTCTGACAGTGACTTTTAAACCTAAAATACTAGCTGTGATATCTAAACCAAAGTCTAACGTAAAAAGCTACAAGTGACGCCCTCTATTATTCAAAAAATATCGTCAAACTTACAACGCCATCTGTGGCCTGTAACGGTTACAAATTATACGAGTGTCGCCCTCGGCTCCCCACCACCGTCTACAAGTGTGTTTTTGAAATATAAACTTCAAACCGCAACCGTCAACACCATAACGTGAAGTCCACTACCGCCATCTATCTGCGTATCCCGGAACTACGACCTTGCAAGTGCCGCCACCTGTCGGCGTAGATCGTCAAGCTGTCTGCCATGGTAGAGGACACGGCGCCGCAGCAGGAGCGAGTCTCCGCAGCGGCGGTGCTGCAATTTGCCGCGAGAGAGGCGAGCGCGGGGAGGAGGTTCACGGAGTTTGGTGCGCATGCGTTTGCGAGCATCACTTATAATGCTTATGGTATCTATTGGTTTATTTATTGTATCCAGTGGCGTAACTATAGGGAGGCAGGAGTGACAAAATGCTACGACCTCGAAAGTAACTTAACATAATTATCAATAAAATTAAGATTTAAACGCATTCATACTAAAAAAAGGTGCGCTGGTGGGCTTGCAACGCTCGGGAAAATCTTACATGTTAACAGAGGAAGTCCGTATTGCTCTGGGGCCCTATAGCTATAGCGATTCATTGTGCAAAATATAAACATCTGGGATTCCTTGGATTATAATTATGATAACGGAATCCTAGATGTTTATATAAGTTATATTATCTTGTTCTATGTATTCTTTCTGTGAATGTTATGTGTTTCACACAGGGTCTCAAAGTAGTGAACTGAACCGCTGGTAAGCTTCAACGTGACGATTTTTACTAGGCCGTGTGGCCATCCAATGTTTTAGCCACGGGCCCCGATGGTATAGTTACGCCACTGACTTTATCTTTCATTTTAAGTGTAAGGCAATAATTAAATTACACAATGTCGATTCAGGGCTAAACAAAATAAATATTTTTCAAACATTCGAACAACCCAACCTGTACCCGTGTTACGGATACAAATTATCCAACAATGGGCGCACTCTACTGAAAATTTAAACTACAAATCACACTACCGCCATCTATTGCCTTCCCTTATTCAGTACATCCTTAATCATTGACGAAAGATCTGCCGAGAGAAAATATTTTCTGTTTTCTTAGTTCGCTTATCCACACGTTCCAAGTTCACTACAAAAATCAGTAATTTACAAAGCTAGAAGATTACGTCAAAATGATTTGAAAATAATTATCTAATTGTAGAACTCATTAAAAAGTTGTTAATATAACACTATTAAATTGCTTCGCTTAACACAATTGACTATCATAAATGAGTTCATCGCACGTTAGGTACAAACACACGTAGTACGCACGGCTACGGATCAACCTATACATTTCCAGTATAAGTATAAGAAGGTGTCATAATTCATAATTCATTTATTTTCTTAAAATCATATGTTGGTACAAGCATGCATTATACAGATGTTCTTGACACTAAGTTCAGCTATGTCTCGTCCTTAAGGCATAATGAGAAATTCATTTTTATTGATATTAGATACAAACAGAGAAATAAAAAAATAATAATAATAGAAATACAAAACAGAGCAAAATTGATACATTTAATTATTAATTGATCATGAGGTTGTTGCATCATAAATTGTTAAATACATTTTTGGTAGTAGGTTACAACTACACTGTTCACAACATGACTTAAGCAGGTGACTTTTTGTGAGTGATTTATCTTCTAGAAATCGTACAGGCTTCCCGTGCAATGCGGGACCAGCTAATACTGGACATGTGTAGGTTGATGTGTAGCCGCGTGTACTAACAGAATTATTTGTTTTTAATATTAGCTGAAGTTGTGAACAAATAGGTTATTTTTAGAAGCAGTTATCAGACTCAAATTCCTTGAATTTGATATATTTGTATTTAATGGCAGTATGTATTGAAAAAAGGGTACCTACAAAAAAGTTATTGTACATCTTAATGCTTGAAAATATGTATTAATAATTATTTGTGCAACAAGAAAGCAAAGTTCGTATTTTCTTTGAGTGCTTATGCTGAGTCCCGAATAATCGAAAGATTCTATACTAGAATCACGAACGTATCGAGTGATTCTTGTTTAGAATCTTGAGCTTAGTGAGGGACTCAAAAGCACGAAATATAAATATCTTGGATCTCGCGTCGCACATACAACTTTTCACCTCAACACTGTTGAGTCAACTGATCGAAAAGGCAAGTGTGCATAACTCAGAAACGCAGACGAAAACCAGAAGCAAAATCGAGGTTTGCTCACTGAAAGGACTTGAAGCAAAATCGAATCTGCTTACTGTTTTCACACAACAAAGGACACCTTTTAGAGCTGCTGAGGTGAAAATTAAAGTACAGTGGGAATTGAATTTTCATAGAATGTTATTCCAAGATCACATACTACACACTAATAATGACTTTTTACTGAGGTAGGTACTAAGAGCGAAAGCTAGTTAAAAATATTGCAAAGCCCTGTTCTTGCTTCATTTGTAACGAGCGTGAGATAGATCTTAGCGTTTTTTCGTCATGCTTTCTCATACAAAAATATTAAGACGAAATCTCTCTTCCGCACTTCACAAATGAAGCAAGAGCAGCGAAGTATAAACAAAGCGTGCCATTTATACTGCACACACTAATAACTAGTTAGAACATGGTTCAAAGGTTGTAGATAACTTGCACTACTATTGTTCAATAAACTATTCATATGCGAAGAGAACATATATAAATATAGATTGGAAGACTAATAATATAATAATAATATGTCCGGCTTTTGTATACTATCGCCTAATATTCTGCCTAGGGTGCTATCACACCGAGATTGATCGACGTCAATCAATGCATTTAACACTAAGGACACCTTTCGGGCAGCCGAATAACGCTGACACTAAGGCCAATAGCGCACTAGCGGCTAGGCTGCAGCGGCCAGGTCGCGGCGGCCATCGATATAGATACCTTAGTATGAAATCGCTACAGAGCACGCGCACCTGGCCGCGTGCGGCCAGCGGCCACACCGAGCCGCAGCGGCCAGCGAGATCCAAGCGACGCATTTGCGGCCCGTGTTCAGTCGCTGGTCGCTGCGGCCAATGAGATCAATTGCATTGTAGTTATATAATCTGTGTGCGCGCACTAGCCGCGGTGGCCGCACGTATTGTGGAAGTACGGTGATTGATGGACTTAATTTTCTTAACAGCTCATCAAACGAAGACTTGCTCATCCGCAAATAATTAAAGAACTTGTCATCATATTGCTGAAGGTTGGTGAAATAAGTATGAAATAATCCCTTTGTTTGCCTTCAACCCAATATTTTTTCCTTTTCTTAGTCCGCTTCTTACTTCTAAGATACAAGAGCACTGCTATTTCCTCAACGTCCATTTTGAAGCTCGTTGTATGAGCACTATGAGCAACTGACGATCGTAGCCGCGGTTTTGGCCGCGTTGCAAATCGCAACGTCTGCGGCCAGGCCGCGCGTGTCAGCCGCGCTGCCAGGTCGCTAGTGCGCTATTGGCCTAAGAACAGTCGACATTTTTTAGCCTATCGCTTTACCACCTAGCCATCCAAGCCCTACTCCAAATCTTTTGACTGTATGCATCGTCTAGCGTCATCTATTGTACCTAATTCAAATTCAAATTCTTTATTGCACACAAAAAATTACAGATGACAACATTAATAATAAAGTTCATGTACAAAGGCGAGCTTAATTCGACATGATTTTCAACCGACTTCAAAAAAAAAAAAGAGGTTCTGTATTCGATCCGTATGTATGTATGTCACCTTTTTATGTTCGCGATTTTCTCGGAAACTACTGATCCGATTTGAATGCAGTTTTCGGTATTTTAATCCTTGTGTTTCAAGGAAGGTTTTAGTATATAATTTATCAGAATCTGATGAAGATCTTTGGAGACAGGCAACGGAACTCTTCAAAAACGAATAGCTAATGAACCACGTTTTGTGCAATCGTGTATCTATGTATTGTTTTCACCACTACATAACATAACATCATGCCTGTGTATGCTTTGAAGGGTAAGCAGAGACAGCCTACTTACCTAACCTTAAAGTACCGAAAGCTCTGCTTAGGTTTGTACGGGGCTTACGTTTCAGCACATTTGTTATTATCGTAGTGATAACTTATGATCATGAAGATCTCAGAAAGAATTTTTTCATTATTTTGATTGTTTCTATTGTGTTTCATGCGTAATGATGCCTTAGTATTTCTTCCTAACCCTATCGTTAAATCTAAAAAACTAAGACACTAAAAAGCTTGAAATAAAAAAATAAAAATAAAAAAAACAAATAAAAAAAAAAAAAAAAACTAATTAAAAAAAAAGAATATTCTTAACTCGAGCGTATTCTAAATATTATAATTATGTACTAATTTTTTTCAAAGAAAAAAACAAATAAAAAAAACTAATTAAAAAAAAGAATATTCTTAACTCGAGCGTATTCTAAATATTATAATTATGTACTAATTTTTTTCAAAGAAAAAGGAACCGCCTTCAAAAACTCAAAAGTAAAAAATAAAATATTCGCTAAACTTTGCTTACCTTTATATTAATTTGTTTAAAACAATAAACCCAAATAATTATGTAATACCAATTAATTATATTTTTTTGAAGTCGGCGCCAAATTACAAAATCAAATACCAATTAAAACCGTATTTACCGAAATAATTGTTGAAAAAATCACAAAATCAAATACCAATTGAATTGGTATTTGATTTTGTAATTTGGCGCCGACTTCAAAAAAATATAATTAATTGGTATTACATAATTATTTGGGTTTATTGTTTTAAACAAATTAATATAAAGGTAAGCAAAGTTTAGCGAATATTTTATTTTTTACTTTTGAGTTTTTGAAGGCGGTTCCTTTTTCTTTGAAAAAAATTAGTACATAATTATAATATTTAGAATACGCTCGAGTTAAGAATATTCTTTTTTTTAATTAGTTTTTTTTATTTTATTTTTTTTTATTTGTTTTTTTTATTTTATTTTTTTATTTCAAGCTTTTTTCTAACATCAAACCTTTGAGACATAGAGAAAATAATGATGGAAAAGGTCAAGTCAAGTGTAACAACGCTAAAAAAATAAATGATGAAAATGTATACCTATTACTATCTTAATTCTACCTTATTACCTAAATAAGTTTACATATTATGTATCATTTATACGGTCCATAAATACATATGATTATAACATAATTACCTATATAATTACATAAAAACATAAATATAAATATATAATAAAAATAAATAAAATCTTTTAAGTATATATAAATAAATAAATATAAATATCTCCCAACTTACACACAACGCCATCTAGTCCCAAACTAAGCAGACTTTATTTATTTATTTATTTATTAATTTGCGAATATGGGTACATAAAGGTGGTACAGAGGTTGTTTGATTCATCCACATTCAGCCATGTAGCATGCAAATAGTTTCAATTTTATAATAATAATAATATGAATTCATGCAATAATTAAGATTATTAAATAACAAAATTCGATTATTGAAATTGAAATAATGGTAATAATGTCAAATTTAAATTAATGTGATGAATTAAAAATTAAATTAATGAGAATCATAATAAAAATGTCAAAAAAAAAAAAACTGTAAACTTGTACTGTGGGTACTAGAATAACTGATACTAATACATAATTATATACTTTTCTTTTGTAAATACATACTTATTATACATAGAAACACCCAGACTAAGATAAACCCCCATGTTTATGCGCACAAAGATTTGTGTTAAGCGGGAATCGAACCCGCGACATCGGCGTAGCAGGCAGGTACACTACCCACTGCGTCATCCGGTCGTCACAAATACATATTATATTATGTTCATTATAATGGGAAAGAAAGGAAACCTACATATTAGTAAGTAGCAACCGACATGACTGATGTTACAATCAATACAAATGCTGTATCGATAAACACGATCGTTATTTTCAATTTCTTATTGAACAGTCGATTCTTTTACGTTTTTTATCTTAGTGTTAAATTTCTAAGCATTGCTAAGGCTAAACATAAATCAATTACAAAAATATGCATTTGACGTGTACAGAAACATGACACAGAATGTCGACGATTCATCAACATCGATCGACGTCGATCGATTTCAGTGTAATAACACCCTAACATAGTGACTTCAAGACCTTTACTTTATGAACCTATTAATACTGCCATTGAAAAAAAATTGGACTAGTTACAGTCTTGATAAAGTCTTGAAAACGACGACCGCACAAGGAATAACTCCTGTGTCGCGGGGTGTTCACAAACATACATTTCACACACACAGAGTCAGAACAAATCTATGCGAATCACACAAAGAGAAGAAACTATCTGAAACTTTATAAGAAAATGGTAGAACTAGCCCTTTGTCTATTATGTCATGGAGAACTCCTAAAATGTAGTCAACCTTTAATTTATCTACTTCGAAAATAAGTATTTTTAATTATATTCGTTTTCGAATGTTTTTCATTACAGGTTTAAATGGTAATAACAATTGCACATTAAAATATAAAACTTTAATTATTTCACGATTATAGCTTAACTTGCATAAATTACATATTTATTTAATGTAAAAACTTTCGTTAAATAAATCATGTTATTATGTGTTAGTGTCAAGTCAATAAACTTAATGATTATGAAATTTGTTGTATTGAAATTCTTAAGAATCATTCTCATAACATAATAAATGATAAAATAACCATTGCCTCATACACACGATAACACTTTTAAGTACCACATGGTACCATTACAAGCTATTAGACAAGTGTGCACTTTATACACATGACACTATTTGCTATCACGTCCTCTTTATGTGACTCGAAATGGTAGTTTATTATTGAAGTGTCACTAAAAAGTACCACTCAAACAAAAATAAACTTAAAATACAGTACATGAGGAACATTTTCATTTGTTACAGAGTTATGTAAACAAGTGATATTGGGGTCATAAGTTAATAATGAAAATAACTGACTTGCTCTGGATTTCTGTCCGCACGAGTTCTATTTATTAATAATTGTGTATATATAGTTGTATATAATAACTAAAGACCATATTCATAAAATAATTAAACAATTACAATTTCAAAAACAAAATCGTCGCACTATTTTTATTTTACTTAACTTGTTCGTAAAGTAACCAAAAAAAAAGTTTTTTTACTTGTCGTTTAGTAGCGTGATCGTAGATCGTAAAACTTAGAAAGCTATGTATTTTAAATAATTCAAAACAAACACTTGGTAAACGATCAATAGTCTAGCTAGATGTTAGTTAGACTAACCTTGGTGCGTGGCAGAAACCTCCCCGCGTGCCCTTTGTATACTTACGGCAGTTGAAGGGATGGTGCTCCCTGGGCCGGGATATGGTGTTATCTCGTGGTTAACAACACAGCTAGGTTACTTAAGACAGATATGAAGTAATCCCCCCATTCCCAAGCCCGGTTCCAGGATATAGCTTGGGGAAGGCTAAATTTATCTTGCTGTAAAACCGCGGTGGCACAGCTATGGCGATTGCGGCCTAGCGGCAATTTCGTGAAAAACAAACTAATATAAACATCACACTGCAGAAACGACATGCCACAGCAATTTGTTCATGAAACTGCTGCCGCGCCGCTATTGCCTCAACAGCAGTGCGGCCGCGGCCTTAGCGCTGATCAAACTGAAGTATCGTGGTAAAAGTTCAGGAAGAACTTGCACCCCTTGGATACTGCCTACTAGGTCCTGTCGGAAAACTCCTTTAGAACCTAAGACGCCACGGCTAACTCTCTTTGTTCTTGTTTCAGCCGCCCTGAGCGACATGGGAGGCAGCGGCACCAGCTCTGCGTCGTCGCACATGTCGCCGGGCTGGCAGGTCAACGACCTTGACCTGGACCTGCCAGGGGAGCTGTCTATGAAGTAAGTATTACATAAACATCAAAGATCTAGCTCTTGCAAATTGATATCACAGACGTGACCTGCCCAGTACCCAGTCCCACTTAAATCTGTCTGCATTTTGGCTTTTGACAGCAGTGCGTGTCTTTAAGCGCAATGTGCTATTTCAGTTCAGACGTGTTTGGTCCTTTTCACCCTAAGAATACCGCGCTCCAAAGCTCTGTGGCAGACTTTTATTTGGCCTTCTGATTTTCAGACACGTCCGTGTCATCTTTGGGCACCATACGTTAAAATGAACCAAATTCCATGTGGAATACATTTTTCTTCCATATTAGTCTTAAAGAAATAATTTTAGAAATGATATCTCATTTTTCAGTGACGCGCTACTATCGCTGCCATCCCTGGCAGTGTTCAAGCAGGAGGCCCCTTCGCCGACGGGTGCGGTGCTTTCCCCACCACGACGCCCCGCCTGGCCTCAAAGGAGACCTGATGAGAGACAGGTATAGTTCTTTCAAAATTCCTAGAATTTATTACACTCCTAGGAGTATACAAGCTAGAGACGTTGTAGTGGGTACAAAGCTCTAAGGTGCTTAAATCGCCCTTTCCCAAAGCATCCCAACCTTTTTAATTACCCTGGATCTGACCCTGATGGGCACTGTATATGAACATCTTTAGTTACAACTCCTGGCAGTATTCAAGCAACACTCCCTCCTGAGCTCATAGGCAATCTGAAGACGGACAGGTATGGATTACTTTAGTGCTTCTTTTGCTGGTTAGCTCCATGTCAGGCCCTTAACTATATTGGAAAATTTGCAAACGGGTTTGTGACCCGTGCCAAAACAAATTGTTTTAGGTAACTCTTAAACACAAGCCACTACTAAAAAAGGTCAAATAAAATTGATAAGATATATCTTTCATGAAATAGGTACACCTCGACATGTCAGGGCCTTCAGCAACACATAATAATATAATATAATATAATAATAGCAATGAGGCGATAAGTTAAGTCCCCCAGAATTCCTGCCTGACTTCATCTATTATTCGCCCATCTCCGTCACAAAGTAATAGGCGATAAATATTTTTTATTAGCTTAAACTATGGTAAATATATAGGACTTTTGTTTAACAGATAATGCTTTAATCAGTTTTGTTACATATAGTCATAATAAGCACGATCCTCGACTTCAAAAACTAATGACATTTTATTGTATTGTATAATCCTATAGAAGGTGTTTTTAGTTGTCATCATCTGAAGATGGATGGATGGGTGTGAGTAAATGTGTGTATTTGGCCTTGTCATTGGGACCATTGCAAAGTGTTATTGCTTCTGGCGATCTAATGTGAAATATCTAAATTATTTATTTATTATTATCATCCCTATTCTAACGGCCCCAAGCCACCTCCCTGGTCAACCCTTCACTCTCATAATAACTTCAATTTTGCTGAATAGCTGATATATCCTTTGTTTTTGTTTATCCTCAGATCGCAATGGAAAGTTCAAAAATAAAGCAAGCAGACTGGGAATATGAAGTGAAGAATTTGTGCGAGGTTTATATAAAAATACTATTTTTCTGAATGCAGTTCCATTCTCTTCTTCCTTAGATGTTGGTCTATGCTCTCAGATGCTTTACAAAAGTCTTCTGCGATTTGCTCTGTCGTAGGTGTAGTACATTAAAATTCATGTTTCCAATGCATTCTAGATTGCCATATTGCCTGTAAGTCTGGCTGAAGCAACACTCATACGCCTTTCTAGATTCACCAAGTAATCTTTTAGAATTGTATGTGTTTATACCAATTTCTTTGAGCAGATCTTCTTTAACAATAGCTCGCCGTTGCTAAATTTCATGTTCATTATCATCCAAAACATTTTCAACATGCAATGTGGTTGATCAAATTTTAGATTCTGCATTTAGTTCGTAATCATTTATCGTTTCTTAACCATATTTCAGTAAAGACATTAAATGTGGAAACAATATCATCTAAAATACACGCTGAAATATAAAAACTCACATAAACGACTTGTCTACTTTATTTGTACGTCACTTCATTACAAATACATTAAATAGATTGCGAAGAACCTATCCTTTATCTTGTTTTCATTTTTGAATCAACGAAAAAGTAGAAACCAATTTTTGAAGCTTGATCACTTAATCTAAAAGACGTTTTATCACATTTGTGCTATTGTTTTCCATCAATCTGTTGCGAATAAAAAAGACAAACACTGCCATTGTAATTTATTTTCTTGTACCCAGAAACGTACTACAGGCTATGTATTCATAAAGTTCCGGCTTCCCACAAACCTTCAAAATGAGTAACCAATAATATAACCCACAAACAATGAACTGCATAATGAGTTACACCAACACATCTAAATATTACCTTGAATTGTAAATTGTTTTAATTTATTGAAGTATTAATTTTTAATGCAGATAACCAACATGGTGGTAGATGGACAGCGTGACGTCATGGAAGATGGCAGCTGCCAGCAGTCGCCCTCTCATAATGGCAACATGATGGTGCATGGTAAGCTACCTATAATATACGGACATATAACTAAGGGCAAAAGCACACATGCTAATTTTATACGCTACAACGATACGATAACGAATCCAAAACCGAAAAAGTCGCCATGCAGCCTTCATAGAAAGGTGATTGAACTGCGACCTAACGAGTCGTCAAAACGTGATGCAATCACAAAATCACAGATCGTTGATTCTCAAGGCACCGTAAGTGCTATGGCCTTGAGATCCAAAAAAAATATTTGGCAAGTGAATAAATATGTTATAATCGTCAGTACGTCTTTCGGTAGCTACAATGCAATAAAATGTGGTCCTTCGAGCCGGATGCGGATACATAGACACTGGCAGGGCGTTCCACTCCTTAGCAGTCCGTATAAGGAAAGCTGATGTTGATGTTCTATACATATTCAGGAGCATATTTGTTTATTTAGGCAGTCCAGAAAGCATGCAATGTCAGCCCGCGATGCCGCCGGGTACCATGATACCCATCAATGGATACCATTCCCCTAACGGACAAGAAAACAAAAGTGAGTGACGCCATTTCTTGTATAACAAACGAGGTCTCAGGGTAATAGGTAATTAATGCATGTGATACAAATAACACTTTTCGAACTGTACTTTTTCAATCGTACTGAGAGTTAGGCGGTTTCCTGAATATGAGATTACTATGAGAATTTTATACAGTACCGCTCCCGCACCAAATAATCAGGAGGTCTCAGAGTAATAGCCGGTAAAGTCAAACGCGAGCCTATCCACCATTAAAAAAAAAAAATAAGGACCATCATAATTATATTAGTTAGCAAATTTTAGATTAGTAAACTAGATGATTAAGTATATTGTAGTTATACATCCATTGCATTAGGTTATGTTTACCTGTAATGATGGCTCTGTATTTATGTAATAAATAAATAAAATAAAAAATATTACTTACAAAAAAAGTAAAAAAATGTTTCACTGAAACCATTGTGCAGTTAAATCTTAAAAAGATAATATCAAGCATAGAAGCATATAAATTTTCTCAACACGGTAGACACACAAAATAAGTTTATATGTATGATAACATTCTGTTAGACAATTAAAACATTCATATTTTACGGTTCCTTTGCTATTTTATGACATTCGGCAACAACGTCCATTTGTCTCTATGGAATACACGTCCCTGTTTGTTTGCTCTTACTTCATCCATGTATCAACAATGTATCTAACATGTTCTATACTTCCCGACACAGACGCAGGACTGCTGATGTGTTCACCAGTGGGCTCCCTCGACGGATTTCTGCAGTCTCCCATACAACAACGATCTGAGCCTAGCTTTAAAGATGATACCAGGTAAATGAAAATTTACTGCTACACACGGACAGACTGACAGACTTTGTATATAAATAAATGAATAAATATGTCACAACATACAGACAACGGCATCTAGTCCCAAACTAAGCGAAGCTTGTAAGGGGGTACTAGAAAACTGATACTAATACATATATACTTTTCTTTTGTAAATACATACTTATTATAAAGCAAGGTACGCAAACTGGTAATGGGGTGGAACCTTATCAGAGCGAGCATTTAGACGGGCGTGCAAGAAATAGTACCTTGTCGCAGTTCACAACTATGTTGTTGGACCATTTTCCCAATAAATAAGGCAATAATTCTCATCCCACCCTCATTTCACCAGGTTCCAGTACGTGCTGGCGGCGGCCACGTCCATCGCCACCAAACAGAACGAGGAGACTCTCACGTACCTCAATCAAGGACAGCCCTACGAGATCAAACTCAAGAAGTTGGGGGACCTGTCGCATTACAAGGGCAAGATATTGAAGGTAGGATAATTTGTGCTTATGGTCAAAACGACAATGTTATTTTTTACGGGATCGCTTCGGTAAGATATTCTTATAGACTAGATAGAGCCAAACCTATGGAAAATGGTAAAAAGTGAAAAATAGGCTGCTTTTTACAATAGTCATAATAAGGTATAAAAATTAAAAACAAAAATTGAATTGTATTTGGGACATAAAAAGGTAAGTTTTTACCAAATTTCGTGAATAGAAAGTAACGTTAGTAAAAAATAAAAATATAAAACTTAAATCTTGTTTATTTAAACTTTTCACATAAAATTTAAAGTTATGTGAAAAAGGGAAGATACAAAAGATTTAGGTCTTTTTATTACCTACAACGTTGCCATTAAACTTTTTTTAATAGGACTTGTAGTTTTGCCGGCAATTGTAATAAACCATTTGCTAGTGGCCCAACCTAATTGCTTTGAAAATTCGAACTCGAGATCTAAACGAGTGAGTTAAAACCAGATCTTACACTTGCAATATTTTTATTTTTTTTATTTTTTTCAATTTTTGTTTCTAACAGAGCATTATCAAGATATGTTTCCACGAGCGTCGCTTGCAGTACATGGAAAGAGAACAAATCGCGCAGTGGCACGCTGAGAGACCCGGCGAGAGAATCGTCGAGGTATATATATTTACTGTATGATGTAGGTAATTAGAAAAGGCGCTTTCTTCCAGGTAAAGCAATGCTGACCAGGGTTGGTCGTTGGATAGGTTACCAGCTTAACATAGCGAGTTTTTCTCTGTGCCTTAGAGAACTCTAAGCCATAGGTCCGGGTTCTCGTTTTGAGGATCTATGTCAGTCGTTACGAGTATCGTCCCGTACTGGGTTGTGGAGGTCTGATGACAGTTGCTTTACATAAAATACTAATATTCAGCCGAATCAGTTCGACTATAAGCCGACCCAATTGTAATCAGATGATTATACATATATTTGTTTTAGGTGGACGTGCCTCTATCATACGGCGTGATACGAGTGGAACAACCAGCCTGCCTTAATGCGCTGCACGTATACTGGGATCCCACTAAAGATGTCGGAGTATACATTAAGGTAATATTCAAAATATAATATTTTGTTATTTAATAGCTTAACTTACGAAAACTTACTTGTAATCATTTCTAAAAAGATTATTGTGGTTAAAAGACACTCAAAAAGCTTTTGAACACATTCATTCTTTGCACAAACTGTACAGTACATTCTTATTAACGATATCCCTAAAATGTGTTGAGTTATTAAAAAAAACCTTTACTAACGTTTTAACTTCATCAAAATTATATTTCAAAAATAGAATATATTTGAGAATATTATATATATAATCTCAAAGAGACAAATTGGAGTTCCTCAAGGTAGTGTTCTCGGCCCGTTGTATTTTTTCCTTATCACATTTAACCTTAGGCAATTAAAAGAGCTTTGGCAGACTCATTTGCATATCTATGCAAATGAGTCTGCCAAAGCTCGTGTTCTAAACATCTGTTTGCTTTCATTTCCTCTCCATATCAAGATCGATCAGTGTGGCAGCTACATTTTCGTAGCAAGTTTTGCAATAAGTTTTTTAGTCTTCGGTATTATAAAACAAGTCATTTGTCTCCTAGGTTAACTGCATATCGACAGAGTTCACAGCGAAGAAGCATGGAGGAGAGAAGGGTGTGCCATTCCGTATTCAAGTGGAGACGTGCCTCGCTAGTGATGAACTCAACAGGCTGCATGCTGCAGCGTGTCAGATTAAGGTATGTACTGCCTTATATGTGACAAAGTACCCTCTGCCGTTTAAATACTTTTTACTGGTGGTAGAGCTCTTGTGAATGAGCTCGAGGGCGGCAGCACCACCGTCTCACCTATAGCCTTCCGCCAAATAGTAGTGCTTCCATTACTGTGTTCCGGTTAGGTGGTGAGATCAGGCCGTAAAATTACTGGAACATGAGGAATAACACCGTAGCCCTCAGCTGCAGCGACGCATCTATAATCTGCTTTTGTGGATTGTTGATGTCCATGGGCTGTACTCTACTTACCATCAGGTGGACTACACGTTCGTTCGCTGTGGGCGCAGTATAAAAAAAAATATAGACAATAGACAATATATTTCTATAAAAAAATAAAGACAATAGACAATATATCTATCGGCCCGTGCAACGCCGTACTAATAGGCTGGATACATAATTATAATGTCCTATACTTATTCTTTTATTCATTGGCAGGTGTTCAAGCTGAAAGGCGCGGACAGAAAACACAAGCAGGATAGAGAGAAAGTGATGAGAAGACCGCGCTCTGATCTGGAAAAGTACCAACCGGGATGTGAAGCCACTGTCCTTACTACGGTAAATATATATTTCATAATTATCTAAAACTGACTTGTTGGTTTAGTGGTTAATGTTTGCGACTGCTCACTGTAAGGACTCGAGTTCGACGCCCGGGTAAAAATGTTAGGTTAGGCGCCACCACGTTTAGAATTGTAATCGGTAGATGGCGAAGGTTCACCCTCAATTAAATTGGAGCTAAACATAACAGGGGAAATGTGAGTGTTTTATACTTTTGCTGTACCTACTTGAAAAACAGAATTTATGTTATGATGAAATGTTAAAATCAAAAAACTAACCCGATTGTATAATTTGACAGCTGTCAAACGACGCGTTGATGCCGCCGCCATCTTTGGTCACTACGTCACCGCCATACTCCCCAGAGATGTGGTAAGTGTTAGCTTATAGTATATTGCTGATGACCCGATGTAGGGTTTTTATTATATTTTTGTAGTGGTAGTTTTGGCAAAAATACAGGTTCGAGAAGTAGCACGTTAAGAAAGATAAAAAGATAAAAGGTAATTTATTTCGTAAATATGGGTGTACAGTACAGTAGTATGATGTTACATAGTATATGTATAAAATATAAGTCCGCCAAATTTTACCAGTAGGCATGCGAAAGGTTACTTAACCATTAAAATTGAGAAAGCAACAAAGGCAGCATAAAATGTTTCAAAACTAACAAATAAAATAAATTTTGACAATATTATAAAACAATTCTTCGTCTTACGTGTCAATGGCATTTTGTTTTCTCATTTTTATGTAAATTGTTTTTGCGCAGTAGGTAGCAACAATTAACACATATAAAACAAGTAACTAAAAACAATTACAAACTACCTTTTTCATCCACATGGAAGAGGAGTTTTCAAAATGACGCCCCCTGACGGCTGCACCGATGTATCAGGTTCATAAACCTGTCAAAAATGTCAGAATACCTATAGAGTCGAAACACTCTAGGTTGTCCTCCTCTAGCGCTGCAGTCGCTCTATGGTTATATGTGTCTCAGAATTACGACGTACAAATTGTGAGACAGATTTCAGAATTACCTCGAAAATTCAGTAGGACTTATATTATTCCTGGACTATTTGACTCTATTTTCATACATAAAGCGAGCATTATTGTGTTGAGAGACCTCTTACCAAACTACTGCCAACTGGATGGTAACTTTACATTTTCAAGAGATTTGGAACAGCGCCATCTTCCGAATCTGCTGAAAGATAAGGTAAGCTCAAATAAAATAAATAAAAATTAATATCTCACAACTTACACACAACGCCATCTAGTTCCAAACCAAGCAGACCTAGTACTATGGGTACTAGAACAACAGATACTAATAATCAAATCATTTATTCATAAAATTATGGGTAGTTACAAGATGTCACTTAAAAATATTGGTCCACCAAAATTTGCCCGTTCAGGCGTATGAATTGTAAAACATGCATAACAAAAAATCTACTCTTAATTATAATTATAACATTATGTCTTAATATAAAATAGACACAAACAAAATTAAATACAAAATAAAAAAAAATCCGTTTCAATAATACAATAAATTATAACATAATTTTAATCAAGTCAAATAATATTCTAAGTCTAGTCTTAGTCAAATTAAGTTGCATAATATTATTATCATTGAAAAATATTAATGGTATATAACATTTGCGAATTAATTATATTCTTGAGATTAAATTTAAATTTGTTTATGTTGTGAACTTTAATACTATCTGGAATTTTATTATAAAGTTTAACAAACTTTTCCACATCAGATAAGTTTTGGCACTCTGTAAGCACAATGTATTATTGTTATTATTGCAATTATTACGACTATTATTTCTTTGTAAAAAATCTGATCTAAGCTCAAACAAATGAGGATTATTGTGGACAAACAATGAAACTTCAAGAATATACAAAGACGGAAGCGTTAGAATGTTGTACACATATACTTTTCTTTTGTAACACCCAGCCTTAGGCGAACGCCCATGTTCAAGCACAGAAAGATTAGTCTTAAGCGGGAATCGAACCCGCGAACTCGGCGTCGCAGGCAGATACAATACCCACTCCGCCATCCGGTCGTCTAAAAAAATAAATCAATCAATTCTGGCGCATTATTGCGAATAAATACTATCGTAAACCTTTTTCTCAAGCAATTTTAGGCGACTAGTCTACTATCGACCATCTCATTTAACTAGGAAGTAGATCACAGGTCGCCGGAGAGGTCACAGCGAGGTGACTCCAATTCTGGAGCAATCATGTCATTGTACCTCTGAGTTCCTCAATGACAGTTCATGTAGGCATATGGAACCAATTAATGAATTTACGTCTAATTGTAGTATACTATCGCTTGTTCGAGTCTACCATTTTTTTTTTTGTTATTCACTTTTTATGAATCTTTTTTTAGCATTTCTAAATCATTGTATGATCTATCGGTCACTGAAAGTCCCGTCAAACTAAGCTAATCCGATATCTAGATGATATTCCCAGACATAAACTCGTGTACATGTATATACTTATACATATACATTTTTTAGGTATCTATTTATATATAACCACTTTACCACCACCCTATTATATAGTATGTATGTTATAATATTGCTATGTATTAGTATGTAAGTATTTTATTATTGTACCTATACTTGCCTATACGTAGGTATATTCATCATAATAAATATATTTATGCATTTATATTCTTTTCCTATTATTAATTCTCTCTAGTACACCTTGAACTTCCCTTTCGTGTTTCTTTCTTACTCTCCATCCAATGGTTTTCTGTAAGAGATTGGCTTAGTTGCGATGTTGACCACCTTACTGACTGTCCAAAATGCCCTACCACCTGCACAAGAGAGGCGCTCATGAACGCCGACGAAAGCGCCATAACAGTGGCCACTTATTGGACCAATAAAATTTGACTCAGCCATCGACACGACGAAGAAGAAGTTGCGATAAGATAATGCCATTTGTACTATATATTTTCTTTTTTCTGTATATATTTTTTTCTCATTGGTATGCAATAAAGCTTTTTTATTATTTATTATTATTATAAAAACCAACAACTAATGAAGATAATTGTGTTTTTTTTAATGCTATATAGGCACGCTATAGGCCACGACCTTTGATTATCCTATAAAACAGCTAACACTCACTCAGCTGCACTCACCAGAAGGTAAACAAATCTGACCTACAAAAATGGAAGGTCATTTATATTTGTATCTTATATGGCGGAAGTTTACCGCAAAAGTGTGTCTAAACCGGTAAATACCGTATTTTGTTGGCATGAATTAGTTCACAGACTCTTTTTTAAAAACCACTCTCAGCTCGACCACTAATCTAACTAAGTTGTGGCTAAATGCAAGTATTTTATTTATATTAAACGTTACTGTTAATACCACTGATAATCACTCTTCATTTTCTTGGATTCATTAAATGATTCAGGATGATTTCGCCTACAAGACCTATACGAAGTTGTTAAATACAGCCACTTTTTTGTTGTTTTAATCTCCAAGCACTATATTTTACTTATTAACCTAAAATTATTGTACTTGAATTGATTGGATGGGATTTACAAAACCGATACTTACCGAAAATCAAACTATATATAAAGCACATAACTAGCGGACCAGAAATAGAGCTTGTCCCCGTTAATTGAGGAGTCCGTAATAACTGTAATTAGCATGCTCTTTAACTGCAATTGTGCTTTAGATAGATGTGTTGCGTGACAACTGCACTTGTGACATGTAATTGCGGTTATTCTTAGTGTCGCGATAGGGCTGGTAGCTGCAGACTGAGAATTAACTCGAACAAGAACCGCTATAGTACAAAATATAAATATTTCTATGCAGTGGCCATAGCCTCACCTTTAACCTGCCGCCTGTAAAAGATAATACTGTTATGTTATTCCCTAAATATTAATCACCGTCA
The DNA here is from genome assembly GCA_905147285.1 of Hypena proboscidalis. Classification (NCBI taxonomy): domain Eukaryota; kingdom Metazoa; phylum Arthropoda; class Insecta; order Lepidoptera; family Erebidae; genus Hypena; species Hypena proboscidalis. The sequence continues at coordinate 582,843 of LR990153.1, forward strand.
AATTGTGCAAGTTTTGACTACCTTTTTCATTGTTAGGTTGTAAGTGCTCTCAAACTTAAAACTTCGCATCACATTGTTGTTCGATTTTGCTGAATTTTCCTGAAAAAATAGCTGTGTAATTTAATGACATAACATTTTTTTCTTAAAATTCTATAAATTCTAAATAGCGTTATTATTATAAAGGTAAATAAATACCTATGCTCAACGTTTCGAAATGACTTGCTTGCTTAAAACCTTTTAAATCAGCAGCCCTATAGTACAGATGGAGTGCTTCAATTCCTGGACGCTTCTTGCTGACGTAACGCTGCAGTGTTTGATCACAAGACTGGTCCTCTCGCTTGATGAGATAATGAGCATTGCATGTCTGAAGCGAATGCATTTAACTCAAATTGAGAAAATCATACGACCGACGCTGGAAAAATACTCAACTAGGATTGGACGAGGGAAAATGACACTTTTTAGCGCTTAGAAAAATGCGGTACATCGCAACACAAATAAATTAAAAGATTCCGATTCTGCTCTTTTATCTTTATTTGTAAAAGTTAACGATGTTTTCCAAATGCAGAATAAGGGTTAGTTTCAGCAGTTCTGAATTAGTTCCTGCCCCCTTATTTATATATTGAAGTCGAAAATTTGTACCAAAAATTTACATAATATTTTTAGTACAAATTCTCTTGTTCAGATTTGATACGGGAAAGTTAACATTGAAAAATCAGTACCGTAAAGGACAACTAAATATTTTATTTAATGTAAAGGACAGGTTATTTTCGAAACTAGTGACTTTACGTAAATATTCTGTTTATAGTAATGGAGTACATAAAATCTTAGAAACTTTGTCTTAGACACCATTAAGATGAGAGAAGGCGATACAAAGTAACAGATGAATTTGTAAAAAATATTTTTTTTGGCTCTCAGACAAAGTCGTGGTTTGTCCCCTACAGTAATTGATACTTCTGGTGTGTGTCAACATTATTTGTACTAATTTATCTTCGGAATTAGGGCATTTATAGAATTAACTAGCAGCCTAACTATCCAAAATATTATCAGGAACTGGTGAAACTGGGTGTAAGTTTTGTTATTGGATACCATTTTAATGTTATCAAATAATTAGGACAAGAATAAAATTCGTTTTATTCATGTGATGGCGAAGTGCCTGCCTGTGACGCTAAGGTCGCGGGTTCGATTCCCGCTCAAGACAAATCTTTGTGTGCATGAACATGGGGGTTTCGTCGTTTCTATGTATAATAAGTATGTATTTACAAAAGAAAAGTATATATGTATTAGTATAACTTATCCTAGTACCCATAGTACAAGCTCTGCTTAGTTTGGGACTAGATGTCGTTGTGTGATATTTATTGATTGTCATATTTTTAAACACTAAATCACAACAAGCAGCTCTCAACCATTCATTGCGGTTGGATTCGCCGACCCCATTACTACGTTAAATTGTGCTAAATATAGCTCCGAGGCAGAACCAGTCCTAACTGGATACAGAGGATGTCATGACATGATATTGTAAGCAGACTCGTCTTTTGTCAGACATCACGTTTGTAACTGACTGATTTATGTTCATGTTACAGTTTGTGGGTAAAGATAACATGTATTTTAGAAATGAGAGACGTGGCTCAGTTTTTTTTTCTTTTACCACTTTTTAACTGAATTCAGAAAGGATGAGGTATATTCTACGCGTATTTTTTATCCATCGATTTCTCCGCCATTTGCCAGAAATATTTTTCTTTTTATTAATATAGTGTACTACAGAGTGGCCCCATAGCTACCAAGTCAGGATCTGAGTATGAAATCCCAAAGAAATCGAGGGCAACCCTGAAATTTTATAGATTTTAACAGTATTTTTTTGTATATTTTCTGAAGCTATTTGGATATTTGCATTTGACTGCAGAGATGAAGGGCTGTAGTCTTTAATTTTTTTAATTATTTCTGTAACCACCTAGTCGTTTATCGAGGGCTTTAAGAAAAATGCTCTAATATACTCATTATTTAATACGCTTTGTCATTCCACCGCAGGTTTTTTTTCAATAGGAACTATCTATTTACATAATTTAGATTCTAAGGTATTTAAACGTAATTTTCGAAGGCTTTGTATATGTTTTCCCGGCCAGTGTAACTCGTGTTTCATAGTTGATATCCGTCCTTTTGTAGTTGCGCGCTGAGCTATGCTGTGCTGTACAGTACATTACAGGTCGTTGACATTCATGGCCTTTGTGCTGCACGAGTCTATGTTGATGAATGTCGAACGAAATTCCATTACGAAAAAATATTACGAAATAAATAAATTGAATTGAATTGAATTTTTAGCAGTACCTTATGTCGCAATGTGGACATTTCTGCGATCGAGTTTCGTCGGTTTTTTACTAAAACGTGTGGGAAATGTCTGATTACAGCTTGCATTCAAATACGGTAAAGTATAGTAATATTTCAGGAGATTACATTAACATTTTTACATTACACCGTTTCTTCAAACGGTGTGTGTGTGTTTCATGGGGTCCGAGTGCCCGCTTATTATTTAAAGATATTTCTAAGCGGTTAATCGACGCTTCACGTGATCAGAAGGCTGGCTTTTACTTAGCTCAAAGAATCAGCATTGCCATTCAACGTGGCAATGCCGTCAGCCTTCTGAACACGTTCCCTGCAGTCGAGGTCGATGCGGAGGAATTCTATGACACCTTATCTGTAAATTTGTAAATAGTTATTTTTTATTAACTTACATATAAATACTTAATTTTATATGAATTAGAAAATTTATATTAATGTAAATTAAATTCGATCAATACACTTAAAAAAGAAAAAAACGGTACATGTAGTTCTATGTGTTGGAATGAATTAATCTATGGTTGGTGACCAAAAGCTTAATCACGCTCTTTTATACAAAACAGGTGAATATTTCAAGTCCTAAATAAACCTTCATTGTCTAGATGTGAGGTCTAAAAATATATCTTTAATTGATATAGTATATTATATCAATATTCGTTGGGATCGTTTGTATAAATAAAGGACACTGTTTTCAAGCCCCCTATCTAGACGTCCATGACTCATGCGTCCTGTGTGCCACATGCAGTATAAAATATAAAGTATACATCTGTATCCTTGCGAAGGACGCGTATCCTCCATCTGGCTACAAACCAGTCCTATGCAGTGCCTATCAAACTAAATAAACACTATCCATTTATAAATCACGTGCGAATCTCGATGCGTTTGGAAGCACGGAGCACGAACCGCCTCGACGGCAAAAAATCAGCTCGTACCAGTTCTGAACGCACGCAACTGCAGTTCTGTGCACTAGCTATAAATGTAACGCTCTCAATATTCTCGATACAACTGTACTCGCTAGAAGCTTGAATTATGGCCAGGAATATATTGCTTGCTGAAAATAGAAGCGTTGTCTAAAATATTTTGGGATTGGCATAATTAAATTCATTTCTTCTTTTTCTGAAGTATGCTTCTAGTTTACTATGATTGTTTCCATATTTTACTGGCTGTGTGTGCTTACTAGTATTATATTATCTGTGGTGTGGTCTATATTTATTATTCGTGATGTTTTTTTTGAATTCTTTTTGGATAGGTGTGATAGAATTTTCTAATTCTTTTTACGTTTTATTAAAGTCTGCTTCTCAGAATATAAGTTCCCGTAATTTTTTCTGAATTCTGATTGACAAAATCATCAAAAGCCAATAACAGTTTATGGTTAACGATTTATCCTAGAATTTTTGATTATCTTATCACTTGTTTTATTACGTTTATTTTAGTTTATCAGTAAGGATGGACTAAAGAGTTTCTTAAAAATTCAATGCTGTGCGATTGCAGTTAAGTTTTACCCTACACGCCTAGGATATTAAAAAAAATTGGACCTTCACGTCTAACGCAGATTGTCTTCTAATATATTTATTTGGATTAAAGTTATAAGTTACAAGGTCTACCCTTGTAAATAACTAAGTTCCAATTGGACCATCCCTTACTCTTTGGGGTGACTTTCTCGATTAGTGATAAAAACAACATATTTAAAATATATTTAATAAATTGACGAATGATGACTGAATAAAAAGTATTTTATCTGCAATAAATAAGTTAATGCATAATATGTTAAGTAAAAAATTAAACTGCACATTGCTTAATAAGTAAATATAAATAAACTGATAGCGAAACTTTTAGCGGGCGATATTTATATCCAAGGTCGCTTATAAATAAAACAGTGTTGGCTTATCTGCAATGGCCGAATGCATAAGTGCATTGTTTCCTCCTCAAAGATTACATTGTATATATACATGTATTACTTAGATCATGAAGTGTCTATCGAATACATTGTAACAGTATGTCCTTGTCTCTGCGAGTGGCACTCAGATAATAATAATAAAATGTACTTAAACCAAATTCAAACATATCCTTTCATTGCTCAAAAAGTAAAACTTTTACTGTACTTTTATAAAAAAAAAAATAACAATCTAGACTGTAAAATTCCTAAGAAATACGCGTACATAAACACTTTCTTAACAAAGCTTTCGCAGCCCATACCTATATAACAAAGTGTTATTACAACAGTTCAAAACCGTATTATTTTTAAAAAAATTGTCTTTTTGAAGTCTTTTAAATATATGTGTACAGTAGCCGCCATAAAGTAGCAAACATACAGATTACACTATACACATTCCTATAGCTATTTCCGGTCTTTAAAAAGTATATATAGCCAAAAATCTAAGTTATTTTTCTTAGCACCCTGAGCCCCAGTTTCACAGGTGTTAGATAAATCTTATTGACAGAATAAGCATGTAACTCACATAAATAAATGTGACAGCTGTTCTTTTTATTTAAAAATACCAAATTTACATCTGTAAATTTAAAACCACAAAATATAACCAAACCCATAAATTGAACCATAGATATATGTCCGTTTACCTTGTAACTTAATGTTAGATTTACCGTAAATTACCCGTTAAAGCCTTGAAGTTTCAGTAAGGTGAGCAATACGGACGTCATTTTCTGATAAAAACAAATTTACATTTGTAAATTTGGTCAGGTTATATTTTATGGGTCGGATGAGATCTATCCGGAACCGTAGATATGTCCGTTTACCTTGTAACTTAATGTTTGATTTACCGTAAATTACCCGTAAAAGCCTTGAAGTTTCAGTAAGGTGAGCAATACGGACGTCATTTTCTGATAAAAACAAATTTACATTTGTAAATTTGGTCAGGCTATATTTTATGGGTCGGATGAGATCTATCCGGAACCGTAGATATGTCCGTTTACCTTGTAACTTAATGTTTGATTTACCGTAAATTACCCGTAAAAGCCTTGAAGTTTCAGTAAGGTGAGCAATACGGACGTCATTTTCTGATAAAAACAAATTTACATTTGTAAATTTGGTCAGGCTATATTTTATGGGTCGGATGAGATCTATCCGGAACCGTAGATATGTCCGTTTACCTTGTAACTTAATGTTTGATTTACCGTAAATTACCCGTAAAAGCCTTAAAGTTTCAGTAAGGTGAGCAATACGGACGTCATTTTCTGATAAAAACAAATTTACATTTGTAAATTTGGTCAGGCTATATTTTATGGGTCGGATGAGATCTATCCGGAACCGTAGATATGTCCGTTTACCTTGTAACTTAATGTTTGATTTACCGTAAATTACCCGTAAAAGCCTTGAAGTTTCAGTAAGGTGAGCAATACGGACGTCATTTTCTGATAAAAACAAATTTACATTTGTAAATTTGGTCAGGCTATATTTTATGGGTCGGATGAGATCTATCCGGCACCGTAGATATGTCCGTTTACCTTGTAACTTAATGTTTGATTTACCGTAAATTACCCGTAAAAGCCTTGAAGTTTCAGTAAGGTGAGCAATACGGACGTCATTTTCTGATAAAAACAAATTTACATTTGTAAATTTGGTCAGGCTATATTTTATGGGTCGGATGAGATCTATCCGGCACCGTAGATATGTCCGTTTACCTTGTAACTTAATGTTTGATTTACCGTAAATTACCCGTAAAAGCCTTGAAGTTTCAGTAAGGTGAGCAATACGGACGTCATTTTCTGATAAAAACAAATTTACATTTGTAAATTTGGTCAGGCTATATTTTATGGGTCGGATGAGATCTATCCGGCACCGTAGATATGTCCGTTTACCTTGTAACTTAATGTTTGATTTACCGTAAATTACCCGTAAAAGCCTTGAAGTTTCAGTAAGGTGAGCAATACGGACGTCATTTTCTGATAAAAACTGGCATCCACTAGTATTTCAAGATTACTTAGGATTCAGTATCAATTTCTGTTAGTTTTGTTTTAATGGATTCTTTCGTGTCGTCAATTTTGTTGCATTGTTTTTCTGAATTTTGGCCCGTGCGTTTGTTTTATAGGAATTCGAAATCCCGTTTGCCAGTAATATGTATGTCGTATTATTCAAATAGTCATTCATACTAATTTATTATATCAGATAATAAAATGATTTTAAAATAACAAAAATGACGTAAAAATACTGAAATTAAAAAATAAGTGAACATTTTAAGTCTTGGGTTCTGAAATGGTTACATAAACTATAAAATATTATATTTTACAAATTTTGTATGGGCGTCGAACAAGATGTGGTCCTATATGCACGTTGACTTGAGATCCTCCTCCGTTTTTTTCGTCGTTTTAAAATATGAATAACGTTGTTATTACAATATTTTGTAAAAAAGTATTATGCAAGAAGAATAACAGACATCCATCTGATGTTTGTGATCTACCTTCTAAACAGATTTGCATAAAATATGGCACATGCATATAAATTAAATAAAGTCTTAATTAACTAAGGCCCAGTTTCTGAGGTTCGGGATAGTTCTTAACCGAGGCATAAAATATAACCAGACCGAATTTATAAGTGTCCATGTATCCACACCATAACTAAATATGGAGAACACCAGAGTGTTAACCAGAGTGACCTTTGTTTTTCTGGATATGTAACGGTCTTTCCATATCATACCATATCAAGTCCTTTGAAGTTGGGACATTGCGGTTTTGGCCATACCAATGCGTTGCCGGATTTCCTCTTCGCAGGAACCTGAATCGGAAATAGTGGTGCCCAGGCATACAAAATCGCTCACTATCTCGAAGGGCAGGACATGACTTGTTTGCAATTGTTTTGTGCGGTCTACCACCATTAGTTTAGTTTTAGAATTATCAAGAAGGTTTATCCAATACCTGTGAAATTGGGGCTCAGTATTAATATCTACTTTTTATCAATCGACCAACTATGTATGCGGAACCTAGGTTACCTATATAACAAAAAGATAGGTAAATATATTATCCTATTCAATACAATGTTGCAATACACACATGCAGAATATAACACTGAACAGCGTAAAACTGGTTCAAGTGTAAGAGATAACGAATGCAACGATCGCGTGGTTAATTCTACCAGGCTCCAATTAGCGAACGTCCGAGGTGGTGAGAACCAGATGTAACCACCTCGGCGGTGGATTTAGCCGTTTTAGCACCCCACCCATTAACTTCATTCATTATATTTACAACTTTTATTTATTTATAAACACTAAAGAAATATAAAGTTACATTAAATAAATTGAAAATATATACATAGGTAAAAATAAAAAGGCAAATATTTACATTAAGTTAGGCGTCATAGTATTCCTCCGCATCGATCTCGGTTGTGGGGACCGTGTTCAGAAGGCTGACAGCATTGCCACGTTGTATGGCAATGCTAATTCTTTGTGCTAAGTAAAAGCCAGCCTTCTGGTCACGGGAAGCGTCGATTAAGCGTTTGGAAAGATCTTTATATAATAAGCGCGCACTCGGACCCCACGGACCTAGCGTCTCGACCCCAAACGGCTCAAATATGTAATCTCCTGAAAGATTACTATTTAGATTTGCGCCGCTTGAGTCTCCGCAGATGCAGCAGCAGTACTGCATTAATTATATTGAATGCACTTTAGATTGGGGCTATGAGAATGACGTGGCTAACTTTTTTGTCGATATATTTAGACTCACTGCCTCGTTGGATTAACGGTTAGCGGTTGCGCCTCTCACCGCGAGGTAAGAGGTTCGATTTCCGGGTCAAACAAAATGCTATTTTTAACCGACTTCAAAAAAAGGTGGAGGTTCTCAATTCGGTTGTATGTTTTTTTTCTTGATTGCACGGTTAGCGTAGTGGTTAAAGTGGTCGCCTTGTCACTTTCAACTGCGCTGCTGTTGTGGGTTTGATACCCACATGAGACAAATCTTTGTGTGATTCGCAAAGACTTGATCTGACTCTGGCTGTGCTCTGTATGTGTGAAATGTATGTTTGTTTGTCAACACCCGCAACACAGGAGTTATTCCTAGTGCGGGCGTATTTAAAACAAAAATAACTTTCTGTTAGAAAATCACAATAGCAGCACGGAGTTAGAATTGTACCCGTTCCTATCGCCATCCACCCATGGAACCTAAACATAACAGGTGAAGTGTGGGTGTTGTACACTTCCATTCTGGGTAATATAGGCGTGATGTAATGTTTTGTGGCAATCATAGCAGCACGGAGTTGGTCTTGTGGATACTATAGAAAGGTTACATTTTATTTGTACTAGCAAGAAACACATTGTAATCCTGACGATAAGTAGGAGCCATGAAATCCACGAACATCCTCAAAGATAAAATTGGTGATCTTTTGCTGCGTACGGTAGTAGAGATTTATTTGGAGGACATTCACAACAGTTTTAATGATTTGGTAATATGTAATAATATAAACATTAATTTTTTACTAAAAGATAAAAACTACCAATGCCGCTTTATAGTTTCAAAGGTAAATTATTAAAAAAGTAGCCCCTGACTCTTGTGGATTAAAACGACGCGGCGACGGTAGACGGTTTGCTACTATTTTTTTATTTTTGTAAGGAAATATTTAAAATAATCGTCGGCAGCACTCCGTGACTCAAGGCGAAAAAGGTGCCACCCAGGCTAGCAACGCTCTGTCTGCATCTCCTATAGGTTGACTGGTAGATAATGCCAACGTCATTAAGTCCGCCTTTGTACCAATTTTGTGCATAAAGTATTTTTTTTCATTTTATTTTTATTGAAAAAGTAATTTTCATATTCAAATTACTAGTATTCTTATTATTAACCCCCTCCAACTAAGCTTAATTCGCTTGTGTTAGGAGCAAGTTCACGTCCGTGGTGCAATAGCCAGGATTCGAACCCACGACCGAAGACCGATGCCTTATACGCTGCGCCAAGGTCGAAATTCATAAATAAATAACACCCACGTTGGTAACGATTATATTAAAGTGTTATCCTGTTAAAATTTGAATAATTTTAATATAAAACGTTTATTTTTTTGGTCTAATTAATGCGAGCTCTTGCCATTGACGGTAATGTCTTTATAGCTACTTATCACAAGAATCTATATAGCTCACCTTGCTTGTCTAGGTCATTGACAGGCTCGTGCTTATTATAAAATAATAATAAAATTGCAGGCATAACATACATTTTGGATTGTGTGTTATTTGTGGACTTTCCGTGAGGAAATTCACAATAGCAGTACGCAATTGGAATTGTGTCCGGTGGATGACGATAGGCTCACCCCCTATGGGACCTAAATATAACAGGTGAAGTGTGGGTGTTGTACACCTCTGCCACATACTTCTGGGTAATACAGTCGTGTTATGTTATGTTGAAATACATTTGCTTTATTAAAGTTTGTCAATGCAAATAAACGTCAAACGTTAAAAATAATAATTATGTTTTTATACTTAAACTTACAAAATTGTCGTCTGATTAAATCGATATTATCATTATTAACCCAAAATATCGGTTTAAAATATGTGATTTAGGCCAAAATATCAAAACATAAAATCCGAAACTTCCGACAAAAGTTAATAATATTTATCTAAATGATTGCCGCGTAATTTGTGTGACGAAAGAAATCAGTGAGTTCTCGCACAATCACAGCGTTGTCTAAGGTCTGGTTCTGAATCATCTGAATGTTACATTATAAATAGTGTTGTACATTATTTTCGCGACGATTTATAATCAGATTACTGTATTTTTGTGTCAAGGACTGACTTTGAAATGTTTTTGGGCTCTTCGCGTGTTTTTATCTAATATCGATTTTAATCAATTTGTTATCAGCATTAAGGTATATAATAATACAATATTAGTACCTAAATAAAGCTTCGGTGATGAAGTAAAGCTACCTTGCTTAGGTGTTTGCGAAATTGTTGTACAGATAAAGATCACAGCTAAAGGCTAAACAATATTATTACTAGCTTCAGCCCGCATCTCCACCCGCGTGCTACGTCGTAAAAAGTAGCATATATCCTTCCTCAGGTCTCAACGATCCCCATACTTTTTTTTTATTCAAAATAAGTTAGTTTTGAATAGAATAGAATACAATGCTTATTACTTAGTTGAAAATATCTAAGATTTCAGTCAGTTCAGTTTTATTGGTATCGATTTCAGAATTGTCTATGCCTATAATCTTGCCTACTGTGTATACAGAGCAAAAAGTAAGAATTGTGGACTTAAGATCCCAGAAGGTCTAGCTAGACCTGTGTTTTTCAACTTAGCAGTTAACTGCTTTCGGTAGTTTAGCCGTTAAAGCGTAACAGACAGACAAATAGAGTAACTTTTGCATGTATAATATTAGTTAAGATTAGCCACTCACATTATTATTACGTTCTAAAAATAGTACGTAGTATCAGCATTATGTGAGATGTAAACATTATCTACAAAAGTGCGTAGATATAGCAAAACTTTAAAACTAAACAGTTTTATCGTTGCTCCTTGATTCGCAAAATAAACCACATGAATAATGACAGGGTCAAAACTACAGTGTGATGATGATATATCACATGATCTGATTGTTACCAGTTCGCGGCCATCTGCGTTCATTGCTAGCCAGGTGACCTGTCATAAGTCATTAGAATCAGCGAAGTCAAATGTTTTGACCTCTGGTTGCAAATTTTGTGGCTAAATTAAGTTTTCTAGAATATTTAGAACCTTTTCATGCAGTTAAATATATATTTAATGTAAGCGGGTAAGCCAGAACTTTTTCAGTTAATTGCACGTTAATTGTAAATTCTTCTAGGGATACAATGAGATTAAGTCTTAAAACTGAGATTAATTCACATTATTTTGTCAATAACGAACATCTAGTCTTACATTAGTACTCGACAGCTGTAGAAACAAACGTATTTTATTGTTATTGACTCCCACACGCTCGAGTTGCATATAGATAATCAAAGTAAAGCATTATTTATTTTTGTATGTTCAAGTGAGTTTTGATGTTTCTGTGTTCTATTTCTTCTAAATGTGCCTAAGACATAATTTACGAGCCAATGTTGTATTATTAAAGCAGGTCATTTCAGTCTAGCATCTAGATACTCGATAGCGGTTATTAACATCTATTACTGCCCAGAAACAAACGTTTATGTCTAGGCTATTGCACAAACCGGATCGTGTCAGTTTGCAACGAATTGACACACAATTGGCCGAAACCGAATAACACGACTATAATATCCGGTTTGGATGCGATACGTCTAACTTCAAAATTAATTGCAATTGAGTGCTTATGTAAAAAATATTCCACGGTGATAACAAGCGTCACCTATTATGAAGTATTTGAGTCAATTACGCGAATGACGTTATTTTTGTTTATTCAAAGAAAGCTAAGCGACGAATCGATACAAACAAACGTGCGTGTCGCAACACTATCGCTCGGCCGCGCGCGATGCACCGACCCGAGCCGGCCGCAGCCTCTGCGAACCGATTACAACCGGTTTTGATCCAATCGAGGTGCGCGCCTCACTCGCGGCCAATCAGCGTCGATTACGGCCAGTCGTTTTCGTTCCGTCGTCTGTCACGTACTCCTTTGTTTCTCTTCGAACAAATTATTTTCGCTGTTATCGTTGTAATTCTCGCTGCACGGCATCTAACCGGTGATATCTCGTGTTGAATATCGCTTCGCCGTCTTCGATCGTAATCATTTGCGATTCGCGTATCGGTTTCTGCGGACCGCCGACTCCAATAATGTTGGACAAGTGAAAAGTGCCAGGAACAGTGCTCTGACTGTGATCCCTAGTGTTGTGGTGTTCTATTTACGTTTATAATCCTAACAAATGGTTGTTGAAGCGGGTCGCGGGCCAGCTATGGTGGTTGCGTGCGGGCGAGCATACCGTGTGGGCTCCGGTGCCTTTATCTTCTTCAACCTTACGAGGCAGGACCATAGCTGACGAGTAATATGCTCGTGCTCGAGCAAAGACTGAGTGCCAGGCATCTGGGCCGCGGGGTAGTGCTCAGTGCTCGTCTAGTGCACGGCGTGCAAGCGCAGGGCTGGCGGATGAAGTTCTCCCTTCTCAAGGCCGAGGTGGAGATCGAAGCCGACCCTGCGACGTACCGGGAGCTAGCGCGGAGGCTGAACGCGGCTAACGTGCACGTCAGACCCGCTAGGCCTAAGAGATTGACGTAAATATACTTTCTATTCCAAGTTTTTGCAAATTATGATCCTTTTATTGAACAATTTGTAAATATAACCTCTTGTTATGTTTATAAACTTCTCAAATCCAGAGAGTACATTATCTGATTGATACAAATTGTTGTTTGATTGGAATTTGAGTGGGTATATCAGTGGGGCTAGAGGTCCTGCACCAAATGGACAACAACAAGAGACAAATGAGATCAAATTACAAGACATTGTTATACCCCATTGCTGCGGAGAGGTCCATACACTATATACAATACACTAGTTCTATTCTTGGCCAATCCTAGGCTATTTAAATCAACATGTTTATTTATAAAGCCATTACAGCCACTGTACACTGAAGTGTTTTCAGTATAATGGACTCTTTTTTGTTCTAATTCTGTTAACAGCAAATACGCATTTATAACAGCAAAAAGACAGTTATATTTACATTATTTACATTAGTCAGTAAGAGGAGCCCTATGCAGCAGGCCTGTGATACAGACATGAGTGTTTAAATTCATGTTTAACACATTGCTGAATTGTTACCTAGATAGTTAGATAATTCATACTAATGGAACTAAGTATGTACCTATAAGACAGGTTCTACTAGATTATAGTACAGCTAAGTCAAAAATGTTATCCCCTCAACTGTCGATCGACCATTATAATAATTATTTAACATCCACACACAGTTTATATTATTTATATACCTACTTGTAAATGTCTGTAACAATAACATCACATCTATATTACCTAGAAGGGTGTGGCAGAGGTGTACAACACCCACACTTCACCTGTTATGTTTAGGTGCCATGGGATAGGGGGTGAGCCTATTGTCATCCACTGGGCACAATTCCAACTCAGTGCTGCTATTCTATGCTTAATTGTTCGCCCACTGCACGTACCAATATTGTTGTAACCATATTAAGACATCAAAAATGGATACCCTTTTCCTAAGATACAGACAGGTTGCCTGCCTAGTTTAGGAAAGGGAGTCCTATGATTCTTTTTAATAGAGCTGTACTGATTTTCTTTATAACTATAATTATAATAAGACAACTCTGTATACCATGTACAATCTAGTTTTTGGAAATAAATTATTATTATATTATATATTATTATATTATATTGGACTATGCCCAGCCTAGAAATCATACCTGAGATCTCACAGTGAGAAGCAAATATACTAAGCACTAGACACTTGAGTCAGTTAAGAGTAGAGTTAGATGTTTATTGCCCAAGTCTGGTTAAGATTAGATTTGAGCACCTCTCACTAACTTTTACCAGAGCTGACTGGATCCCAATCTAGCAACTTCCTGTGAAAAATAACAATGTATAAATAACTATATGGCGATTTGTTATCAAACAGATATCGATTATTTGTTTTTAGTTTTTATCTGTACTATCTTGTCAAATATGTTGAAGAGTTAATCAATGGAACATTGTGCCTATCTCGCTGTCCTTTACAAATTTATTTTTTTATTTATTTATTAGGCGCACAAAACACATTACAATCATGAAAAACTTTAAAAATAGATAATTTACAGTTCAGATTTGGATCGTAACATAGATCTGGATCGTAACATAATGAATAAGAGATGCAAATAGAGGTTTAATAAAACCTTAGATTAAGAAAGAGGATGAGGAGAAGAAGAGCTCATGGCTAAGTCTAAGAACGGACTGATTGATCTTGCTGGTCAAGCAATGCAAACTGTGATCAACCAGCGATGGGTGACCATATTTGACATAACAAGTTTTCCTCTGTGCTTTGGAGAGCATGTTAAGCAGTTGGTCCTAGTTTCTATTTGAACATCTATGCCAGTTTTTACTGGAAGGCAGAGGCCAGAAAGTCTGACAAATAGTCTATCAAAGAGTACAAAATACCTTGTACTGAGTTGTGGAGGTCTCATGGCAGTTACTCCACAAATAATACAACCCAACCACAATTTTATTGAGAAAAGGCTCAGTAGATAGAGATTAAGAAGTCTGGTTTAATTGGGACATCGTCAGAATACAGCAGCACTTTTAATAAATTTAATTTGAGCCATAACATCGTAGTCCTCATTGTTGATGTCCATGGGCTGTACAGTACTCCACTTACCATCAGGTGAACTACACATATGTTCTACTACTAACTGCAGGCGTACTTTGAAGAGTGATGTCAAATGGGTATGATCAATTCACTATTGGATTGTTTATCGCTCTGTGCTATACTCAGCTAAATCAAGATAAAAACTGCTGTATTATTCAATTTGACATCATTTAATTTAATTTAATTTTCAATCTTATAAGTTAATTGTTCATTTCATAATGTGATATATTTTAATAAATTATGTGTCAATTATGTAACTAATTTTAACTGCTCCATTTTAAAAATTGTAAGGTGTGGACTAATTTGTCTGAATAAAGAAAGTTATTATTATTATATTATATTATTATTATGAAGAATAATATAAAAGTTTATTTGTAAGCTGGATATTTTAATAGTAAGTCATGAAGTTTGTGAACAAATGTAAAAACATGTGTTTCCAGTTCATACTTCATGTTTGTTAATGAAATCCCGCTTCAGTTATGTCTCTTATTATTAGATAATCGTCATACACAAAACTAAAAATTATTTACCATTGTATATTTGTGACTCAAGGTTGGTGGCGATACAGTTTATGGGTCTTTTATGTGTTTACTATTAAACTTGGTATTCAACCAAGAAACATAACATCTATAGTAATTAAACTTGTTGTATATTAACAGTATAATGGTTGTTGTTTCAGTGTTACTCCAAAGAGCGTTGCCAGCCCCATACTGGTGAACAAACCTGTTCTACCACAACATGGTAAGTGTCTCCCATCTTCCAGTATTAAGCACCCTCAAGTAATAACATCACGCCGTTATACGGTGGATTACATAACACCCATATTTAACTAACCTAACCCATGGGATAGGGGGTGAGCCTATTGCCTTCTACCGGACACAAATCCAACTCCGTGCTGTTATTTGAGAATTGAACGACCGGATGGCGGAGTGGGTAGTGTA
The DNA here is from genome assembly GCA_905147285.1 of Hypena proboscidalis. Lineage (NCBI taxonomy): Eukaryota > Metazoa > Arthropoda > Insecta > Lepidoptera > Erebidae > Hypena > Hypena proboscidalis. The sequence continues at coordinate 598,327 of LR990153.1, forward strand.
ACTGCCTGCGACGCCGAGGTCGCGGGTTCGATTCCCGCTCAAGATAAATCTTTGTGTGCATGAAACATGGGGGTTTGTCTTAGTCTGGGTGTTTCTATGTATAATAAGTATGTATTTACAAAAGAAAAGTATATATGTATTAGTATCAGTTATTCTAGTACCTACAGTACTAGCTCCGCTTAGTTTGGGACTAGATGGCGTTGTGTAAGTTGTGAGATATTTATTTATTGAAATAAAAATCCCAAGTAATACTTTTGCCCGACATTGGAATCGAACCCGCGATCTTGTGGTTAAAGGCGTATATGCTAACCACTAGATCAACGAGGCAGTTAGAATAATAACATGTCTGATAATAATATGATAAACAGATGATCTATAAGTATAAACATAATTAAATAATTTAAAGAAATAAAAAATATAAGATAACATAACATCACACCTTTTTTAACCCAGAAGGGTGTGTCAAAGGTGGTTAACACCCACACTTCACCTGTTATGTTTAGGTCCCATGGGATAGCGGGCCTATCGCCATCGTGAATTTCCTGACGGAAAGTTCACAAAGAACACTTTACCAGACCCGGGAATCGAACCCGAGACCTCGCGGTGAGAGGCGCATGCGCTAACCACCAGACCATCGATTAAAAATATGAGTATTAATTAATTGTTTTTGCAGGTATTATTGCTACAAACAATCAAATCAAGCCATACTGCCAAGAGTGAGTACCTGTTTATTATTTATATCACCTGTTCATATCATATGTGGGACAGTTAACTACTATTTGGTGGCATAGTTTTCCTGGGCGGTATCCGCACTTAGTCCTCCTATGGGACCGTTGTGCGTGAAAGGTTGCCCGTTTACTCCAGCCAGCCTAAATCGGTCCAGAAGGAAAGCAGTCTCCGAAGACTGCTGAAAGCTTCTGGAAGCGATGTTGGTGACTGAAGAATTTGTGCCCGTTGGTCGGCCACGCTGCTACATTCCATGATGACATGCTGTGGCGTTTCTTCTGCCTTCATGCATCCTCTGCATAGAGGGCTGTCTGTTATTCCTATCGTGTGTGGTGTTTGTTAAGTAGACAATGACTGGTCAAGATTCCAATTACTATTTGGTGGCATATCAATAATCTTTGGAATTCTTCTACGGCGTGAATCTAAAGGTCAAGAGCAGCGAGGCGTGGGACTCGGTTGACTTTAAACATTAATATACATAGTATAAAAACAGAGTCGCTTTCCACCGTCTGACTGTCCCTAATTATGTATGCTTTGATCTTTAAAACTACTGACAGATTTGAATATAGATTGAATTATTGATAAATCAAAGGTTTAATGTATAAAATGTAACTTGAAGTGTAAGATCTTGCAGCCCATACTAACTAGGCTATTGGACAAAGAATGTTGATTTCTATGCAACATGTTATATTATTTTCTTTTTATGAAGATTTGGTGTTGCAATAACTTACACTTACCTGAAATTATCAAAAACAAACTAAATAGTATGATTTATTACTTGAAAAGAAGGCGCACTCACCAGCTCTTCTCAATGATGCAATACCCATCAGAGCTGGTACTTATATTGATTCTAATTTAAACCTAAACAGTTTGATTTTAGCTTCGGTATTTCAAATCATATTATTTGGATTAGTAATATTTTAATTTATTTAATTCTTTAGATTATTTTTATTTGCTCTGTAACTGTAATGTTTGTTGACGTGTTCAAGCGCCCCTTGGGGTTTATGAAAATAAATTATTTGACAAAAGCATGCATATTATTATTATAGTACTACACAGTACAGGGAGCGAAACTAGGGCGGGCCCCTAGTGAAATATAAAACCGGACCATGATCAATAAATGCACTTTTATCTACTTGATTTATCTAATCTTGAAGTACATCACTTATCATTAGTTTATTTACTTATAAGCATTCATATCGCGTATGTGAGGTCACCTTTCACTGTATTGTTATTTATGTGTGGAAAGAAAAACGTGTACAATGCAGTTCGGAGGGTCACAAAACCCCCTTAACGCACTTAAGACCAGTTGAACAGATTCCTAGGCTATTCAGATTTAATTTCACTGTTAAACTTATTTCACCAGTTCTAGATAAGTCTATAGCCTATTCGGAACATTTTACATGAGAAATGTCAAATTTGTATACAAATTTATAGGCATTTAACTTAACGAGACGCGCTTAGTAGGTATTTATAAATATTATAATCTATGTCCGTTTGTTTTAGTGGCAATGACATTAAAGTGAGTTCCCCTGTGTGCCACTCTCCCGGCGCCATTCTTCCGGACCTGCCGCAGCCCGCCGACGATCCTGATAAGGTACTTTTTTATTATGATTCCTCATTTTTTTAAATCTAATTTTGTACCCTATTTTTTGTTTCTATTATTACTCCCGCACTAGGAATAACTCCTGTGTCGCAGGGGTGTTTTCAAACAAACATTTCACACACACAAAGAACACCCAGAGTCAACGACAATGATTTGTCCCGTGTGGGCTCGAACCCACAACACCAGCGCAATTGAAAGCGACAGACGACCGCTTTAATTACTAGGCCAACTGTGCACTCAACTTTTGAATATCTTCTCATTTATAACAAAAAAATACAGAATTATGCATTGACTATTTTGACTCTGCTATTTAATACAGTACATTTTAGGATTGTAATACAACTAATGGTGCTCCCACACTGCCGTTAGAAAATGTTTGTAAACATTTTCTAACATAAAAACATTTACTCACAAATGTTGTCAATTGTTACATTATGTTAGGAACTGTTACATGTTATAAGTGCTCCTACACTAATAGAAAATGATTACTAATGTTTACTAACATTTTATGACATTTAAATCTGGTATTGGCTCGCAGTTTGGTTTGCGTTCTGAGAGCGTCTACACGAAAGTGGAAGAGGATTTGCTCATTAGAATTGCTTTCATTTTTGTTTAAAAAAGAAGAAAAAAATTGGATGTGCCAAACGCTAAAAGGAAACACATGTTTTATTTTGTTATAATTTGTTAACTTAACGTTACTAAACATTTTCTAACATGAAAACATTTTTTAACATTAGTGATTAAATGTTTGCTAACAAAGGTTTACTAACGTTACTAAACATTTTCTAACGGCAATGTGGGAGCACCATTATGATATATTTACTTATTCAACTGTCATGTAAAGTGTGGATGTGAGTATGTGTGTGTTAAAGTAAGTTGGTGAGTGTTGTCTGGTTATAAAGACTAAATATCTTGAAAGTCTTTATATCCGAACTCTAATCTGAATCATTGACATTATTTGTGTAACTAAATATAGAACGTGTTATCAACGTTTAGCAGAACAGCGGTCTGTCGAAGGAGGCGACCTCTAGCGAGACGCAGGCGTGGCTGGCGAGGCAGAGGTTCGGCCATCACGCCGCCACGTTCTCCAACTTCTCTGGATCTGATCTACTCAGGTATTGTACATTCTACTCTTATGAAATAACGTAGCTTATAAATATTATAAACACGCCTTTGCTGCCCAGACGTGTATAATACCCACTCTTCACCTACTTTGTTTAGGATATAGTTGTTTCTTAACAGTTCACGTTATATAATAATAAATAACATTTATTTGTTTACTAAGTTGAAAAAATTGCACACCGGGCAGCCGGTTTAACCAACCAGCTTCGGTCGCCTCTTGCCAGAACCCTGAACTTCTCAACTGTTTGTTACTTCATTTCGTGACGTCACGTTCATCCATTTGCTCCTATCTTAAGTAGGATACAAAAGCAAGAGGCGATCGTAGCTAGTTTATTAAAGCGGCAGCCCGATGTGCAGAAGGGTAGATAGGTCTCAGGTTCAAATCCTGCTGGACCCAAATTTTTTTTCAACTTTTTCTTAATACAGTTTGCCAAGCATAGCTAAATGCTATAAAAATATCAATAAGATATTTATTTGTTTGTTTGTCAGGTTGTCCCGTGATGACATCATTCAGATCTGTGGTTTGGCGGATGGCATCCGTCTCTTCAACGCATTGCATGCCAAGTGAGTATTTGTTGTGATCAAACTTTCGACTGTTTACTCCATACTTTCATGGAACCATATCATATCAGATGTTTCCCTAATAACCTTCAGTTGAAGACAAAGGACATCCATAAAGAAATGCCCCACTTCCGGCAGCTGAGATAAATATTACATACAATAGATAAACACGTGTATTAATAAACTGTATACCTCCGATTGTCATCCTTACTGGCCACCTGGCACATGGCATATGTGCTATTTAAGGCCAGTTTCTGAGCTTCCAGATAGATCTTGTCTGACCCATAAAATCCCGATCTAATTTAAAAGTGACACAATTTGAACTTAAACTTATACTCTGTCCATTCCTTTATTTTCTTTTTGACAGATTACATTTAGGGATGCCTTCACACGTTACTGATTCGATTTGAAATCATAATCGATGGTGTCTAAGAAGAACTTTAAATCGATTAATTACATCGAAATGGTTTTAGTTCATTATTAATTATTCGTTTATTAGTAGTTTTTATTAGATGAAATAAATATACAAAATAATAATATAATAATAATGTCACATACTTAGTCTATGACGGTTTCCTAGTTACCTTTGTTTACATTTTGATATGTCATTCCAAGATTTCGACTTAATTTCTTGCAAATAATTATTCATGGAATCTTGATACTATTATTATATCCTTTTTATATAAAAAATACAGACAATACACAAAAAAAGTCGAATTATTATTTTTCATAATGATCGATTTATTTCATTTCACGATTTGATTTATAGTCTGTGGTTGTTTGTTACAAACAGTGAACTTCCCTAAAAATTGTCGCTTGTCAATAAAGTACATTATTATTGTAGTACATTAATCTGACAAAAAAAAACGGTAATTCATAGGCGTGATCTGTCAAAAAGAAAATAAAGGAATGGACAAAGTATAGTCTGTAAGAGATTGCCTTAGTTGCGATAAGACCGCCATTTGTACTATATATCTTCTTTTTTCCGGTATATTTATTTTTCCTTGGTGTGCAATAAAGCTTTTTTTATTATTATTATTAATTAAAGTCACGTTCATTTATGTGTGTTATTTGCTTATAATGCCAAAAAGGTTTATCTAACACCTGTGTAATCACGGCCTAATCTTAAAAACTACACAACACATTTTGATGCAGTCTTCAGCAATACATAGGGTATTACGTGGAAGGTTTATTTGTACAATACATGCTTATAATATTAGAGAAGAGAAGAGAGAATACTAAGAAAGTCAAAGATTTGTAATGTGAGGCTCGTTACATTCACGGGTTGATGCATAAAAAATACACCAATATTTGACGATCGGATGGCGGAGTGGGTAGTGTACCTGCCTGCGACGCTGAGGTCGCGTTTCGATTCCCACTCAAGACAAATCTTTGTGTGCATGAACATGGGGGTTTGTCTTGGTCTGTGTGTTCACAAACATACATTTCACATTTCATTTCACACACACAAAGCACATCTAGAGTCAGATGGTCCCAATGACAAGGCCAAATATAAACATTCACTCACACAAGCACACTCAGTCTCAGAACATATATTTGCGAATCACACAAACTTTGCAAATCACACAAAAATTTGTCCCGTGTTAGGATCGAACCCACAACACAAGTGACCACTTTAACCACTACGCCAACCGTGCACTCAACTTCTTGAGATACGTATCATTCATGTCGGAAACAGGGCTATTTTGCAACATCTCCTTTGAACAATAAACTGAAATCTTTTAATTGGACTTCATTTTCATTCAATCATCTCTTTTTATTATATCATATTACCTGTAAGTTTTCCTAATACTGTAAATTAAATAAATAAATAATTGTGTATATTCCAGACGCATCGAGCCTCGCCTCACGGTGTACGTGTCCGCGGCCGGCTCCAACATCTACAGCGCGCTGTATCTCCACGCTTGCAAAGCGAACGAGCTCGTGCACAAACTCAACACTCTGGTGCACGCCAACGGTGCTAAGGTACCATTTAATTTTATACTAGCTTCTGTGCGCGACTCCGCCCGCGTGGTTCGTCGATATAAAGTAGCCGGGTAGATTGTTCAATGTGTCAATCATTTCTCCTCTTTCTGAACTGCACCTACCTATGCTTATCTCTGCACCACCCTAGGTTGACTGTAATAGAATGCCATCAGGCATTAAATCAAAAAAAAAAAATTGTTCCACGCATTTTATATGACGTGCAAGAGCGGCGCTCTTCCACATTTGGCGGTGGGGTACGCCTGACAATAACTAGTCCTTGAGGTTTAATTGTCTAAGGGTAAAAGTGATTTATGGGAATTTATCGGATATGAAATGTTACCCTATCAATTTTTCAATAGGATTTAAACAAAATATTTGTGAAATCAGTGTTATACATGTCTGCCGCACTCTTCTGCGTAATATAGGTGTCATTTTATGTCATACTAGCTGACCCGGCAGACTTCGTACTGTCTCAATCGATAAATAAAAGACCTAAACTTTCGTATAAAATAAATTTAAATTAAACAAATCTGTAATTAATTTAAAAAAATGCTTGGTATGTGATTATTCCACATAAAAATAAACTGATAGATAGTTAACAACTCTCATATTTATTCACGTTTTAATCCTTCTCTGGACTTTCACAAATAATTCAAGACCAAAATTAGCCAAATCGGTTCAGCCGATCTCGAGTTTGAGCGACACTAACGAACAGTAATTTATTTTTATATGTATATATAGATAGAAGATAGATTTATTTGCAATCAGTAGTCAAGTATTAATGATTTGTTTAGCTTTTATATTCCCTTTGATGTCGGGATTTTAATAATAATGTTTGTTTGGTCAACAGGAATGCGAGACGGTCCTCGTATCAGGTCCTAATGGCGCCCGCGTGCGTCTCACGGACGAGCTCGTGCGTCACATGCCTGACAACTCCACTTACAGGCTGGAGAGAGTTGAGGACCACGGAACGCTGCTGCTCTGTGCCACCAGCGCCAGCAACTGATGGCGTGCCACTCGCGGCAGTGCGTGACCTTGTCGCTCGACTCGGGAGCTGGAGCCGGATACCACAGGACCAGACAATACGGTCGTTCGAGCCGGATGTTATGTGACGATCTTCATTTATAGTGTCTAACCGACAGTGAATGTTATAAAGATATTTAGTATCAGCTTCACTGGTTCCTGATAAGTCCTTGATTCCTATTCGAATTATTTGACATAATATGTCAAGTCCCGTTATCAGGCGGTTAGCTATCTAAATCTTTAACAGGAACTGGTGAAATTGGGGCTTAATATTATAAGAGACAGATAGAGATATTAGAAGAGATGTTAACTAGTTACTATTTACCGGATTTTACATATAATTATTAATAAATAACCCGCGATTTAGTTTAAATCGCGATTGGGTTTCAAATATTGCCTTGGAGTTTGTAATTTTGTAAGGAATTATATTGTAATGCCTAAAGGTGTATTTTGTAGAGAAGTTATCTATTAAGACAAGAATCTTGCCTTAAATTACTGCAATAAGCAGTTTTATAAATTTGAACAAATAATTTGTACGCGATACTATATGGTATGCTGCCCGATATTTTTATAAAATTACATTTATAATGATGGCTCTAGTGTGAAAGGTAACTATTAGATAGTACAAATCACGCTATACTAAGGGTGTATATGTTAAGGTGAATGTGATGAAAATTATTACCGGTGATTATTAATAATTACTGAAAGGTGGGTGAAAGTAATAAGTTAATCACATTTATCAGTGATTATCAAAAAGTTTACCACAATACCGATAAATGTAATACATTTTCAATAATAAATTCAGCTCTTTCTGATCAATCAAGCAATGGGGGAGGTTTTTAAGTATTGATCCTATAAGTAGGTTAGGTTTGATTGTGACCACCAACGCACGAGCCGAGCGAGCGTGCTGCGGCAGCGGTCGGAGAGTGCCAGTATCGAAATGCTTGCTAAGGACTAGATTGACTTAATAAACTACCGGCATAAGTGAAAAATTCTATATTACGATAAATAATTACCACAATTTATCACTTTCACCGTAACATATACACACCAAAAGACCATGCCGGCGGTTTCGGTATGAAACAGCCTTATAATAATAATATAATTCTTGTATTTGTAAATTTGTACAAGACGGACCAAAGAGGACATGTAATGGAATAGAATGATATTAAATAGAGGCCAGCGTCTGAATAACTAATCTCATACTCATCGATCGTACTAACAAACAAACAGATATATACACGACTTTGTATACGTATTTTATAAAATTATATTTATTTCTTGCAAAATAACATTGACAAAATTACGTAACATACAGTTAGTAATTTAAGTTTCTGGCAAGAGGCGACCGTAGCTGGTTGGTTAAAGCGATTGCCCGGTGTGCAGAAGGTCGCAGGTTCAAATCCTGCCCGTCGAAACATTTTTACAATTGTTTCTTAGTAAAATACCATTGCGAAAATGTGTAAATTTAGTATCATTCGGTTAAAATGACGCCTAAGGGAATGGTAATATTAAATTGCACTATCCGACCGAATAATTTAGGCATGTTCGTTACTATAAAACTTAACGTCTACAACTACGAACCAAAAAAGTCCTGAAATTACTGGCATATGAGGCAATACATCGTAGTCCTCACCTGCAGCGACGCATCTACAATCTGCTTATGTGGATTGTTGATGTTCATGGACAGTATTCCACTTACCATTTGGACTACACGTTCGTTCGCTGCATGCGTGGTATATAAAAACTAAAAATGGTTTGTCAAAATAAAGTTGTTATAACCGAATTATACTGTTTACTCAAATAGGTGTGATTATATACTTTATAATCACACTTATTATATACGTTTGTCGTCGCTAAGGTTGTGTATTATTAGAAAATGTCAAGAAATAACAAAATATGGTATACAGGTCGTGTATTCTATAGAATATTTTTATGTGTTTAATTTTAAGCTCCCTTGTTTACAAATATATGTAATGTATGAGTATTTGTCACGATTCTGTCTCATAACTGAAATAATGTAGTTGCATATTCGTGCCCCGTGAAGTGTGGGTGCTGTACACATCTGCCACACATCTGCCACACCCTCCTGGGTAATATAGGCGTCTGAAGTTACTGAAGGAACGTGATAATATATTTTTATAAGTAGCGGTTGTATATTTTTAAGATGGCATCGCTTCGATGCGACTATTAAATGTACAATGTTGATTCTGTTATTGTTATGTTATAAGACATTAAATACTGATAATGCCCGCAACCGAGCGGAGTAATGGCTCCAGTGGACAGGCAGCCTTCGATATGTGTTAGGGTCGCTGCACACTGCTCCACACACAATGTCATACATAAAGGCAGCTTCACACCATATTAAGTTATTTCATTGTTATGTAATCACAGATTATATTTAAATATTATGATATTTTTAATCTGATTAAATAGTTAACGTTTAATATTATATTTTGTGTGTAATTTTCTATTCTAGTGTAACATTAAGAGGTTTTGTGCCTTCAAAAGTGCCTGAATAGTCGTGGGCGCATATGCGCGTGCGCATGCCAACTATTCATATTTACTATTTAATATTGTTTTTATAATTCATTAGATATTATAATGTTGCATGAAGTAGATGTAGTCAAATGTATCAATAGTCAATAAATGTATAAAACACGCACTTTTGTTTGTTTGTGGATCCTTTCTCTAAAACATCAAAACTAATAAATACTTTTCAAGAGTATGTTTGCAGGAGGCCGACTTTTTAAAATAATTATATTCTACACTAATAAGATAACCTGAAATAACGTACAATTAAGTACGAGCAACCGGTCTTTCCCGTTGGTCAGATCAATGGTTAGATTAGTCTGTCCAGTGGGAACTTTTTGTCCCATTATCCAGATCGGCTCTGTTTTTTCCGTTGGTTTGATTGATGGTTAGATTAGTCTGTCCAGTGGGAACAGTGAAACAAAGTACATTTAAAGTGAAAACTGTTTATTATTTCTATTTAATTATTTTTATTAATTAATAAAAGATAAAAGAAATGTTCCTCGCACTCCTACATACTACTTTTGAGTATTTATTGTCAAATAAAATACCCATTCTACATTCTATATTTGCGTGGAGCTACCGAGACAATTACGAAACTAATCAATTTTTTCCATCTCTATACGAGTACAACGTCTTAGGGTGACGTTAACATTATTTACCTAATTGGTCCGGTTTCTTGGAAATGCATGGTTAAACTTGGCACTTTGGTACAAAGAATTAAATAAAAAAATAATGACAAGATACGTTTATCTTAGACGTTCTAAAAAATGACCAACATTCAATTCTCCATTAATTAACATCATTTGAGAATTTTGAATGAATTCGTCTCTTTTTACATGTTCTTTACTTCGTTTATCGGTTATTTTAGAAAAATCATCTTTAAGTAAAACTTAAAGTAATCTTTTTTGTATTCAATGATACTTGCATACACCTACATCACAAGCTGATCTGGATAATGGGACAAAAAGTTCCCACTGGACAGACTAATCTAACATTGATCTGACCAACGGGAAAGACCGCGAACAACCACTAGGTATAAACCTAGTTTAGTCATTATTTTTTCTTTGAGTCGTCGAGTTATCCCTGAAAAGCGGAAATGAGACAGTCACGCGCGGGACATTTCATTCTGACCGTCCCGCCTTAATTGGGATGTTAGGCAACGTTGGCTAGTCGCTTGGATCTTGTTGAATATTAGTTTTACGCGGAGCTACTGACATCAGACCTTCACAACCCAGTATTCTTTGTAGACTAGTTGTCTGCCTGCCTTCGACATTTTCGCCATCTGTCGACACTTCATAAAAAAACCTATGTTTATGATCAAAAACCCCATTGCGACATATAGACACGACAGGATAGGTATTTGTTTACACTATCATTATAATGGAGTTTAACAAGAATATTTTCGTGATAAATTCATGGAGTGAATGCCTGGCACACCTAGAGTCAAAACAAATCTTTGAAATCTTTGCGGATCTCACAAAGAGGGATCGAACCCACAACACCAGCGCAGTTGAAAGCGGCGTGGCGACCGCTTTTACCACTACGACATCCGTGCACTCAATGTGTAGTGCAAATTTTACTTTCGATACTAATCAAGATATCGAGAGATAACAACTTTTCGTGTCATTTCAATATAGTTAGAACAAACAGTTAATTAGTAATTAAGTTTATTTAGATACGATTTATTACAGAAACTATTGTTTCTAGCCGCGCCACAAATTTTGTCAGATTCCTAGCGAACCTTTAATCGTACTTATTTTTGAATAATTAACATTTTATGAACAATATTTTAAACCACATTTGATTTAAATTGGGCCTGTGGCGCGGCTAGGAATTACAACACGAAATATCACGCTAATGAAATTACTGAACACATTTGTATAATCATTTTGAATTTGAGAGTCTGACTATTAGGGATGGCTATTAGGTAATTATTTAATATTACGCTATCGCCCACGGGATCAGCAGTAAGTAAGGGTGTTTCCTCGTGGTCAAACGATTACGATTTTTACACAAATTAAAAAATATTAATATTAGAGGGGGGGTCCCCATACATTGAACTGAAACAATTTTTTTTTTCATTTTACCTATGGCTCCCCATACATTGAACTAAAACAATTTTTTTTTTCATTCTACCTATACGTGTGGAGTGTCTATAGATAGGTCTTTAAAAATTACATTGAGGTTTCTAGAACCATTTTTTTTCAATGTCAATCGTTCCAAAGATAGACACTTTCAAAGTGCTAAAATGAGTGCCCTCTAACTTTTAAACCACAAGAGTGTAAAATCTAAAAAAAATAATTATTATAAATCTTAATAAAAACTTTCAACCAAAATTGTTTTGAATGAGATACAGTCGGCAATTTCTGAGATATAGCACTTTTTCAGCAACCGCAATAACTTTGTTATTGATACAAATTCCATAAAACACTATGAAAAACAAAGTTATTTTGGCTGGCGAAAAAATGTTGGTATTTTGGCTATTTGTCGGTAATCGGTACGTTTATTTATTTATTTATGTTGTTACGACTAGCTACGGAACCCTATTGCGCGTGGCCCGACACGCACTTGGCCGGTTTATTTTGTTGTCAATTGCGAAAATGGGAGCACCTACGGAGCGAGCATGACAGGGTGCGCAATGTAATACTCGGTTCGCCTCACACACCGACTGTAATATTCGATTCATGACGTTACGTTACAGTCGGTCGGGCAGCATCTTATCACTCGCTCTCTGATATAGTGGATTGAGTTGACAGCGTGAACTGCTGCTAAATAATGATATAAAAGAGTGATACATCCCAATGATCAAAATATACATTTCAATCTTTACTTTTCTTTGATACATTTTGCCCATGTCTATTTCACCTGTTATATTAGATCCCATGTGATAGATGGTGGGCATATCGTCATCCATCGGGCACAAATTCAAGGACCCTCATTAGCCTGACCAGGAAATCGAACCCGAAACCCCGCGGTGAGCGATGCGCAAATTATACCGCCAAACCAACGACGCAGTCATTGTACTTATTAAGTGTTAAATAAAAGTCAATAATGAGGAACATTATTTATAATAACATCATTAATGATAAAACAGTAATATATGTATCAGTTATTCTAGTATTCATAGGACAAGCTCTGTTTAGTTTTTTAACTAGATGACGTTGTGTTGGGTATTTATTAATGAGAGCTATCATTTTTGTCCCACCAGGTGGCGCCACTGTAAAGTAAGGTCTGTCAAACTAACATTGATTTATTCTCATTATAGACTTTATACGTTTTTATAGAGGCACAGTTCTTTAGGGCGTTTAAAAACTTTATTGACAATAACGGATTTTTGTTCTAATTTTGAGGGGCTACATTGTTGCTGCTGCTTGCTACTACGATTGTTTCTCTTGCTCTCATACGTGCCTTATGCACAAGTGAATTCTGTCATTTGTAAAAGTTTGTCTTCGGAACGCCCTAAAAAACTATACCTCTACAAACACTTATAAACTTAATGACCGCATAGCCAACCCCCGAATAGTAACATTTGACATTTCGAGGCGAATTCAAAACGCGTACCTTCGAGTTCGCGTAAGTCGTGGTACGAGTATATACTGCATTCCGAGTAATCATTATTAGTTTATAAGCCTGAGTACCACGCATGATTAAACTGTGATAAAGGAAACATAGGACATTAGGTATCAGATCCCCAAGTGTTTGCGAACATGTTTCACCAGGTTAGCCTTCAGACCATAGCATTTGTTACATAAATCACATTTAAAAGGTTTATAATCAGTATGTGCGACAGCGTGTCTTTTTAGAAGACACTTCCGACTAAAACGTTTCATACAAACATCGCATTGAAAAGGTTTCTCACCGGTATGTACACGAATGTGCTCCACTAGTTTGCTTTTATTAATAAAAAGTTTCGTACACACATCACATTTAAAAAGTCCCTCACCAGTGTGTGTCCAAGTGTGTTTAACTAGGGTATACTTTCGACTAAAGCATTCTTTACATGTGTCACATTGAAAAGGTTTTTCACCGGTATGTTCTCGGGTATGTGCAACGAGAGCATGCTTTTGGTTAAATCTTTTACTACACATTTCGCATTGAAATGGTTTCTCCCCAGTATGTGTTCGAGTATGTACGGCTAGACTAGTTTTACAACCAAAGTATTTTTTGCATATATCACATTGGATTTTTTTTCTCGTTCTGGAGATTTTATTATGTGTACGAATATGTCCACTTAGCTCACGTCTACGCCTAAAACATTTATTGCATACATTGCATTTAAAAGCCTTCTCGTCAGTGTGTATTTTTAAATGCCGAACGAGATTACCTTTGGAGCTAAAACGTATTTTGCAAAAATTGCATTCAAAAGACTTTTCACCCGTGTGTATTTTGTTGTGTTCCATTAGAGTACTTTCTTTGGCAAAGCTTTTCTTGCACACGTTACATGCAAATGTTTTTTTAACAGAGTGATGTGTACGCATATGCCCTATTAGGTTTTCTCTAGAGTTCATATTTTCCTGACTAAAACATTTCTTACCAATATCGCATTGAAAAAGTTTCCTAGTGTGGTAGCGTAGATGATTATTCAAATCAGACTTTAATCTAAAACATTTGGAACAAATATCGCATTCAAAAGGCTTTATACCAGTATGTATACTAAGATGGCTAGCGAGATGACATTTCTGACCAAATAATTTCTTACATACATCGCATTCAAAAGGTTTGTGACCCGAGTGTATAGAACGATGTTTAATAAGGCATTGCTTCACTCTAAAACGTTTCTTGCAAATATCGCATTCGTAAGGATTCTCACCAGTATGTACACGTAGATGCGTATTCAATAGGGGCTTTCTTCTAAAACTTTTGGGGCATATATCGCATTTATAAGGCTTTTCATCTGTGTGTAACAAAAAATGGCTAACTTTTTGATTTTTCTGGCTAAATCGTTTCTGACAAACTTCACATTCAAAAGGCTTATCCTCTGTGTGTGTTAAATAATGTTGCTTTAAGTTTGTCTTCGTCTTCAGATGAACATTACAAATATCGCATTTGAACTGCTTTTCCGCAGTGTGTGTTCTAATATGCGCCACTAGACTACTTTTAGAATTACAGCATTTATTGCACACATCGCATTGAAAAGGCTTCTCTCCAGTGTGTGAACGTACATGGATAATTAACGCTGCATTACTTTGAAAACATTTTGTACATGTCAAACATTTGAAAGGTTTTGGTCTAATTTTGGGTTTTCTTAGTTTTTTGACAGCTTTCGTCGTTTTAATTATTTTAATTTTGCTTGAATCTTCAGATTTCGCAACTCGGGATGTTTCTGTACTGTCTTCTTTCGTTTCTGAAACACAATATTATATTACTAGATATAAGGGCCCTATCATACTAGCGGATTGCGAGCGGATTCAAAGCAGAGTGGGCGCGCAACGGATTCGTTGCGGGCGCGCAACGTACACGGCGTAGACGCCATTTTGTACTGTCTCGTACAAACGCCAGCCAACCAACCTTATACAATTTTTTTTTTCAAATGTTAAATTATTTTGCATCATAACGGATTCTTGCGGGATTTTATCTTGCTTAAATATTTTATGTTTGTTTTATGGTAGGTAGGAACGAAATTATTTAGGATTATTTTTTAATCGTTTGCAAAACAACACAAATTAGTCGCTCTCTTCCATTCGATTAATTGATAATGGATCTTCCCAAATTCGTCGATGCTTTCGTTTTCGTCGCCGGCGTTTCCGAAGTAACAAAGCCAACAGCAGTGTTTCCTCGTCGGAATCAATTTTGTTACTGAGTGTATTGTACGTCGTAAATTCGCTACAAACACGCGACGAAAACGTAGCGTATCCGCCACGCGTCCGCGACGTCTCCGCTGCGCAGCCGCTGCGTGTTCGCGACGCATTCGCTGCGCGCCCGCTCCGCTTTGAATCCGCTCGCAATCCGCTAGTATGATAAGGCACTAAGGGTGGAGTGAAACTGATGAGTTTTATTGTTTTTCTCTATTTTGCTTATTCCGTATGATTAATCGATGACCCAATTAAATACTTTCTTGCATACAAAAAACCCAAAAGCCTACGACTTTATTTTTAGGCGGCGTTATCGTTAAGAAAAACTTGATTATGTTTTTAAATTTTCGCGAAAATTTTTAAACCTAATCAAGTTTTTATCTTGAGAACATTTTTCAAAAATTAAACAGCAGGTCTAAATCGCGTAATTATTATAAAGGTAATTAAAATATATATAAAGGTAAAAGGAAACGCGATTTAGATCCGTAGTCTAATTTTTAAAAAAACTCGTTTTTTTGTTCTTTGTAACCAGGTTTGACATCAAGACAAAAACAAAACACCCACACTTCGCCTGTTATGTTTAGATCCCATGTGATAGCGGGTGAGCCTGCCGCCATCCACCGGGCACAATTCCATTTCCGTTCTGCTATTGAGAATTTCCCGATGAAAAAATCTAAAATAACACTTGCCCGACCCGGGAATCGAACCCGAGACCGAGCTGAGAGGTCGCATACTTTAACCAACGAAGCTGTTAAATAAATAGAGTGAATGAATCACTTACTTTTGCTTTGTTCACACGTCTGTGACGTCATTTTCATTGGTTTTAGAAGAGATGAATCATCATCGACGCTGTGAAGACGCTCTTTTTCAGAATGTGGCCATTGTGTATTGCATGGTTCACATTTGACAGCTGCAAGGAAACGTAATCAAAAACAATATAAAGAAGGAAATAATCTTTAGAGACCGACTCATACACGCTAAAACGTCCAAAAATGCAAAAACCGCTGTCAGTGACTGCCAGATGTCCGGTATTTAAGCGTACAGTCCGTTATTTTCGAGGCCTGTCCGGTAAAAAATAAATGGTCATACCAGACAGAACAATGTCCGGTATTTTGAAGAAAGTCGGTACTACTGGTCACAAGCGCCTACAAAAGTAGACATACAAATAAAAAAATATTAGTATAAAAAACGTATTTTTTGCGACCTAGCATACCCCACCCCCTTCCTTTGAGGTTGTCCGGTATTTTTTCGCGACTCACCTGGCAACCCTACCTCTAACGGATAGGTTATTTATGGTTATTTGAGTGAATTTGAAAAAATATTTTTGTGTTAATTTAAATATATTTATTTATAATAAATAAATCAATTTAGATTTATCACATTAGATAGAACGCCAGAAGCAATTACACACCAATAGTCCCAATGACAAGGTCAATACACAAATTCACTCACACAAGCACACCCAGTCTCAGAACAAATCTTTGCGAATCACCTGGAATCACCATACAATGCGAATCACACAAAGATTTGTCCCATATGGGGATCGAACCCACAACACCAGTGCAGTGGAGAGCGGCGTGTAATGCTATTAAAATATACAGGAATTATAGAAGACGTCCAAATACATCTAAAGCAATCTCCTTCCATATCGGTAAGTAATGCAAAAAAAATCGTATTTTTCTCAAAACCAACAAATTCTGACATTGTATCACAATGTCATCACGACATTTTTTTGTGCGATCAGTCTTATGCAGTCTTATGATACTGAATTTTCTATCTGTTTTTATCTTTAATTAATAACATGAAATTTACAGCTGTTTTCAATATTCTGGTTGTAGATATAATTATAGTACATGGTGTAATACAATTAGCTGCAAAGGTGGGGTGGTCGGATATGGGTAAACAATAATTTTTCTTCGTATAATACATCGATAAAAAGTACCCTTGAAGTCATCTAAAATTTTATCAAATCGTTCCAGCCGTATAAGATAAGCTGATACAAACAGACAGACAGGCAGTCAAAAATTTTAAATACTGTTTTTTTCGCATAGTTATCGTTCAAACATCTACACCAGCTTATGATAATAATATAATAATAAAATATCTTTATTCAAGTGACCATTGTTAGTGGAGCTTAGATACTGTGTTAGTAAACGATACAATTATATATTATACTAGCTGACCCGGCAAACTTCGTACCGCCTTAGCGTAAATTTGATGCACTACTTTATTTTGTATAGCTGACCTATCTTATGTATGCGTACCTATTCAATTTGAACTGGAATCTATAATATCCCCTCATATAAAAATGAATACTTTTTTTTTTTTTTTTTTTTTTTTGCCGTAACATCCTTGTACAGAGTATTAGACTAAAACTACAAAAAAAAATATCAGCCGAATCGGTCAAGCTGTTTTCATGCCAAGTCGTGACAACGGAAATTTCATTATATGGGAAAATGGAATTGTCGTCTTACTCTATCATACTCGCAATTTTTTCTTATTTGCTCACCGTTTAGACCTACCCTGGACTACGACAAACATTTTAAAACCAAAATCAGCTCAATCGGCCCAGCCGTTCTCGAGTTTTAATCAGACTAACGAACAACAATTCATTTTTATTTATATAGATTATTAGAAACTTTTATAAAAAAGCGAGATGAGCTCGCCTCGCCGCCATTCCATGAGAAATGGCGTCGCAGCGACCCACGTACGGGCAGTCTTCTCTGCTTGATATCATTTCCAGGATGCTGTATGAGCTACCCCGCACTCTACGCACCAGGGATGCGCATCTTTTACGCATTGTACTCTAAAAACAACCGACATGAGCGTCTGCAAACAGATGCGCTACAGAAGTGAGGCAGGCATAAAAACATTGTTATTTTGACATTAAAAACGGACTCATTTGTATTGATGAACTGAACGTAAACACCACGTTATTGATTTCAAAATTTAAAAAAATCGGGTTCGCCATCGATAGCAGGTGCGACATAATGTCTGCATCCCCCTAGGTCGACTGTCAGACAATGCCTCGGGCATCAAGTCCGCCTTGTACATACTTTTGTGTTAAAGTTAAATAAATAAATGTTAAAACTTACTTGTTGAAATTCCATTTACTTCGTTGTGTGAAGCATTTGTTTCATCAACCTCACACTTCATAATAATACATGTTGTTTCATGATTTGATTCACTCATTTGGTTGTGTTCTTCTAATTTGATGACATTATCTTGTGAGATTTCATTCTCTGTAGCTAAAATATATTATTATGTGACACAAATATAAATCTAACAAAGAACCTTGATGACAAAACATTGCTTGCACGATAAGCATGCTGAGGTGGCAATGGGCTTGCCAAGTTTGCTGAAGGACTGATAGCTGGTGGACCCGACGAGTCCCGGAATGAGGAACGGACCTCGGAAACCAAAAGGTTGAAGTGGTGCCCGCCAGGTGGACAGCCGAACCGAAGAAGGTCGCTAGAGGGAACTGGATGAGGAAAGCGGAGGACCGAGCATTGTGGCGCAAATTGGGAGAGGCCCATGTCCAGCAGAGGAGTACGATTGGCTAAATGGTAATGATTTATTGATTGACTATAAATCGATTTTATCTAGTCACTAAACTGTAATTATTTATTTCAATTTAATAAAAAAAACCTAGATAAATGGAAATTATATTCATTAAAAAATTTAGCAAATAGTATATAAATAACCTCAAAGAAAATACAGCAGATCGAAAATCATTCATATTAATTATTCATTAATTTCACATATTATTATTAAGTAATTAAATATTTTGTCAGGGTGATATGCATAAATTAATTTAGTAGCTTAGGTCAAAATTTAATTAATCATTAGTAATTTAATTTTCTAGACTAGATTGTAATCTTTATGACGTATCTAATTTGTTTAGAAATATCATAAAAAAGGGTAATATGAAGAGATATCTCATTGCCCAATATTCCTTTAAAATAGCTAGCAATTATATAACTCATTATGTATTAATGTATATGTATTTACAGCTTCCGCCCGCGGCTCCGCACGCGTGGTATGTAGGTAAAAAGTAGCCTATATGTCAATCCAGGCTATAAGCTGCATCTAAAAAAAAACCTTCAATATCGACCCGACCGTTTAAGAGTAACAAACATCCATACATCATTGATCATACACAAAGTACAAACGTTGGCATCTATAATATTTATTCTTATTCAAATAATGAAATACGTGTGTTACTCACGTAATGTTGGTCTATTTAGTCGACCGCGGTTTCGCCTATACGTCTAGGCATTATCAAGAGAGTGCGTTATGTCGCGCCTGAGTCGCAGCCAGTCTTGCAGTGCAAGACTGGCTGTATCGCACTCTCTAAAAATAATTATTCTTTCATTTTACTTTATGACAACCTAAGTTTTTGATTGACCTGATTATAACTTTGCCAAAGCCTTCGGGTTCATTATATTCTGTTTAAGATTAATTTTCACGGAAACACCAAAGGTGGATTTTAGTAATTAATAGTGCTATTCCTTGTCAATATAAAATCTATAAAAACAGCAAAATACTAAAAACATCTTGACTTGATTAGGAATTAAGGCATTTCCATACGACTTCTTTGTTTGTAAAAGAAAAAAAAATAATCATTAAAAAAACAAAAAACCCGACTGCTTAAAAAAAAGAACTGAAAAGATAAAAACAAGTATAGCATTATCTACATTAAATTCATTAACAACAAATGAAATATGTCAAACTAAATTCTTTATGATGTTGCAGGCGGGGACAAACAATACTTTGTTACTACTATATAACTTCGTTTGTCACCGCCTGCAACATCATAAAGAATTTAGTTTAACATATTTCATTTGTTGTTAATGAATTTAATGTAGATAATGCTATACTTGTTTTTATCTTTTCAGTTCTTTTTTTTAAGCAGTCGGGTTTTTTGTTTTTTTAATGATTATTTTTTATTTCACTCTTTTTAGTTCATTTAACCGACATGTTTTTTATATCTATTAATTTGTAGAAATCAAATCTCTTTGAGATCAATGAGCCTTAATCGTGAGTTATACTATCAAATGCAAAAACAATTATTCAAATTCGACCGGCAGTTTCCAAGATTAGCGTGAGCGAACATACAAACTAACTTCCACCCACTTCGGGCGCGCAAGCGTGCCGATATATAAATTGGTAAATTGTGTTTAATCAGTAATATAAATGTGATAAGAAGTATATATTTTTGAAATGGTCTTTTCATGGCCTTTTATTTGATACCCATATTACTATGATGAAAAGAAAATCCATACCTCCCCCCCTTTTTTTTCATTTGCCGGCGCCATTTTGAAAATTTATATAGCCTATGTCACTATCACTGTTTCGACGAATTCAACGACACCTCATTTGTCAAAATCCGTCTAGCCGTTTGGGCTGTAGGGCGTGCCAAAGAAATAGACATACATACATACATACATACATACATATATACATACATACATACATACATACATACATACATACATACATACATACATACATACATACGCTCGAAAAACATAACCCTCCTTCTGACGCAGTCGGGTAAATATGCAAAAAAGCCAACATTACTTTGATTGAGATACTATTTTAGCAGAAACAACTTAAGGATGCCTGTAAAGCATTAAAATAATCTTGAAGGAATTTTAAAATATTAATTATAAAAGCAACTTATTCGTTTAGGTTTAAACCACACAGTGTAGCGGTATCCGCACATAATAAATGACGGATGGCGACAGATGGCGACGTCAAGAAGTGACACTCGTCACAAATGTCAAAGAGCGCTGAATCGCGATAGCGCAGTGTTCACAGCAAATGTACTATCAGCAAATTAATTAGTTAGTTAATTCATGATCCATTTGACAAACATTTTCTTTGACATTGTCAAAGTGATAACGCTGAAATTTATTGATAGAACAAGCTAATTTAAACTTTTGTTTTAAAATGTCTATACAAAAATACTATGATGGTGGATCATGAATCTGGTTTGTTGATAGTACATACATAAATACTACTTCCAAGACGCTCGATTGGACGGCTGTCCGCCAGGCAATCAATACCACCGAGCCTGGTCGGAGGAACCTCCTTTTGTGATTTCAAAGTTAAAAATTTGATCTTTAGATCTCAATTTAGCAAAAGGCTAACCTTTCTAAAACTCAATCAGGAGCTTAATACAGTTATTAGTGCCTAGGACTATAAGCTACTACTATGTGGTTAGAATGGTATATAATATGTAGGTAGTGTGACACATGCATCATAGTCAAAAAATTCATGGATTTGGAGTGTGGCTTGGATAACTCAGATGGGAGAGTGATAGAATGGAATCCTAATGCTTCAAATCCAAAAAAAAATTAACCATGGCTTAATATTGGATAAAATTGTATGGAACTTACAGGTTTCACACACTTAGTTAGATTTTAAAACATACCTGTTGTACTTTCTTGTTTTACTTCAACATCACTCCACTGTTCAGGCTCCATTTTTACTACAAATGTATTGTTCTGATGTATATCATTTTGGCCTATCTGGGGCTGTGGATCTAAATTCATCATTGCGGGTGTATTCTCTCTCTGTTCCATGCCATTTCTCAATTGATAGCAGTGCTGAAGTCTGTCACAGCATTTTATACAAGCTAGCATTGGTTTTTTTTCATATGTTGTAGCCTGTAATAAACACATTACACACTTAAAAAATAACAGCACTGTATCTAATACATGTCCCACTGCCGGGCTTGGGCCTCTTCTCCACGATGAGAAGGGCTAGGCCATAGTCCACCATGCTGGCCAAGTGTGGATTGGCAGATTTCACATACTCTTCTCTTTTAAGCACTCTCAGACATGCAGGTTTCCTCACGAGGTTTTCCTTTACCAAATTGGAACAGTATTTCCAGAGATTACCAATTACGTCCTTAACATTATTAGTAAAGATATACATAACATAACATCACACCTTTATTGCCCAGAAGGGCAGAGATGTACCATGGTCCCCACTTCACCTGTTATGTTTAGATCCCATGGCATAGGGGGTGAGCCTATCGCCATCCACTTTGCAGTATTCTAACTCCATGCTGATATTTAAAATTCCCTGATGGAAAGTTAGCGGAAACAGGTTCATATGCTAACCACTAAACTATTGAGGCATTACCACTAATTTTAAACATATAGATAAATATGTACAGTATATGTATAGAATATGGCAGTGTTAGGTTTGTATGTCTATGGACCACATAGTGTCAGGTAATAATTGTCAGTATGTATTAACAAGCCTTTTTTCATTATATATTTTCTCTATTAAACACCACCATATTAAAAGTGGTGCAAACATCAACCACCATGATGATTGCTGATAAAATTACTCGGAGGCCAGGAAGTCTAACAACAAATCTAACGAATAGTATTGTATCATGCACCATGGGTTGTGGAGGTCTCATGGCAGACTCTGCACATTTAAAATTTAATACTAATATTCAGCGGAATCTGTTTAAGGTAGCAAAAATTGCAACAACAATCTTTATCATATTCATGTGCCTTTAGTGCAACACTCAAAATGAGAACTGAATGGTACACAGCTCTTATTAAACTGGGCCGACTGGTTTAAGCACAGAACATAAGGTTTAAGCCCCAGGGGTCAACTAGTCTCTACATAGTATAAAACAAAGTTGCATGCCGCTGTCTGTCTGCCTGTCCCTATTTATTTAAATGAACTATTTAAACCATTTATTCGCCACACATTATCTTGCAATTGGATAATATAAAACAGTTCACAGAACATATAAATAGTAGACAGAAAATGTGCGGCAAGGGATCTAGCTCAGTATTTGCTGCGCGCAATGCACAGCACTGATTTTCAGCTAGTCCCTGCCAGAAAGAACAACACAGTAGATCAATGCTCACCAGAAAAATATAAACAACATTTCGCTGCTTTGCATGAATAACCACACAATCCAAAAAAGATACATTTTACAGGGTAGCTATTTGAAAATTAAACAAAATATTTACTGTCATAAGTTTTCATGTATTTGATTAATAGAATAATAAAATGTATAAATCGAAAGGGCATTGATCAAGGTGATGTCAATCGATGAACATTATAAATATTATAAACCAGTATTTTCATAATTTGGTTTGTGCGGGTATTCATGCAAAGCAGCGATTTATACTTAGATCTTCTTAACTACAACTACCCTTCAACAATCTTTTTTGAATAGTTAGAATGATTCATAATGAAGATATTTTATGAATAACACATGCATATTATAATAGTACTACATAAAACCCAGAGCGAACCAGGACGGGTCGCTATATATAATATAAATAATATGTCATTAAGTCCGCCGTTGTACAATATTTTATGAGCAAGAAATTTAAAAAAAATTAAAAAACTTACCAAAGTACAAGTCTCCCTCTCATACAATTCTTGAAGATGTGTATCAGTAATGCAATGCAACCGAACACCTTCCGTCTTACATATTCTGCATACAGTTCGCGAATTCATGTTTATTTAGTTTATTCAATATCGATTTACAACCTACTGTTTATAATTTATATTAAAGAGATTAAATTTAAATAAATAAATAAGTTTACATAGGACTGCGAACGTAAGCTAACTGCTAAAGTTTTATTTGTTTTAATTTTACATACTAAATATTTTAAGAAATAAATGAAAAAAATATGATAACAACAACAAAAAATCACGAGCGGAGCGAGCGAGCGTAATAATGTGTCGATGACAGCGACAGCAACACGATTTTTTTTTTTTTTTTTTTTTTTTTTATGGCTATTTGTCACGATTTTGTTAATTTTGTTTGAGTGAGTTTGACATTTTTTGAAATAGTGATGTGTGTTTAATGGTGGGTCCACACTGAGCCAACGAAGGCGAACGAATGGGTTCGTTGGCCATGTCTGGACGGATTGGCGATGGCCAACGAACGTTCGTTGACGTTGGCCGGCGATCCGTAGCGTGGCGGTAACATCAAAGGATTTGCGCCATTGGACCGAATTCAGTTTGGACGGTCGCCAAACACCAACAAACGAACGTCAACAGAATGGTTGACATTTTGACATTCGACGGTCTGTTTAAATGTCAGAGCATGTGTCTACGTAGTAAATTACATTATCTTGAAGCTAAGTAGTTAATAACACAGAATAATAGCTGACTTGTAAATAATAATCATGGACCTAAGACAGTTGCCAACCCCATTGACACATGATATCCTTAGGCTATGATCAAAATACACTTTCGAGTATTGTCTATGGAAAGCAATCCGGAATCATGAGCAAACGATGTTTTGGTCAAACACCAAATGTGTTTGGACGTTTGTCCGAAGGCCAACGAACGTTTGCTACCAACGTCAAAAAACCTTCGTTCGCCTTCGTTGGCTCAGTGTGGACCCACCATTAATTAATAGCAAAGATTAATAGTACTCTTTATCGATCAGTGGTAAAAAAATAATTATATGATAACGATACGCAAAAAACCATTGAAAAAATTTTAAATAAAGATTATTTACATTCAATATATAAAAAAACTCAAACATGAAGTAATAATGAGTTAATGAAAAGATAATATAAGAAAAATATTTTAAATTTGGTCAATTTTTTTACTAAAAAAATATATATAGGTATATCGTATGGACCCAGAAGGGTGTGGCAGGGTATTTAAAACCCACACACTTCAGGGGATGAGCCTGAGCTAATCCCCATAAACCAAAAAAATTAATTTTGCCTGTGCTGTTATTGAGAGTTCCTTAAGGAAAAACCCATTTAACACTTTTTCCCGACCCGGGAATATCACCACGAAATCGCGTGGTGAGAGCCGAATACGCTACCCATAAAAGATAGTAATATCTTTGTTAATTACATTCAATAATGTAATATTATGACACTTTGACACTTCTTTCTTTAAGGAATATTGACATGTAAAATTAATTTTATTCTATATTACTATGAGAAATTACTATTTATAATTGTATTGTTAGCCAACTATCTATCATGAAAAATGATTAGTTTAAATAATCGGTGGTGCGATTTTTTATGAGAAACCGACGGTTTTGAAAATGAAAATTTATTGCAAATTTTTGTAAAACCTGAAATAAAGAATATTTTATTTTATTTATTTATAAATTATGAAATTCAAAAACGATGTTAATTGACTATAAAACGTGACATGGCACATCACATTACACGTCTGTCATTCATCAGTCATTAATGTCATTATTGTCAAGTATATGTGCAACTTGTTGTTTAGCAAAATTAACTCAAAAATTATTTTTATTGTTTAGAACTTTAGAATAAAATTTGTGTTGTTTACCAATACCAAAAAATCACCGTGTTTATTTAAATTTCGTTTACGTAACTCAAGTCATTTGTGTTCGCTTTATATTCAAATTGACTAAAACATGGATAAGTTAGCAGTGTGTAGGATATGTTTGGCAAACAATATGCCGATGAGGTTAATAGTGAATAAAAGTCTTCTGGAAATGTATTCAACATTGACTAAAATACCGGTGAGTATTTCAATTTTTAATTGAGAAGAGACAGTCTCTTCACAATTCGAAATCACTTACTGCTCTATAAAACTATTGAGGGTAAACAATAATAAAATTAGTGAGCGCAAGCTAACAATACCTTCGATCAAACGAATCCAAAGTTGTTATTGATTATTTTTATAGCATTTAGCTATGCTTAGCTAATTATACTAAGAAACAGTTGAAAAAAAGTATGGGACCGGCAGGATTTGAACATGCAACCTCTGCAAACCGGGCAGCTGCTTTAATCACTAGGCTACACTTGCCTCTTACCTCCTTACAAGATGTCACACTTATCCATCCTATAATTTTTCAACTGTTTCTTAGAAGAATCCAATGCTGTATAGAACTAGAGAAACCTAGATTACCTAATAATTGTATCTTGTTTATTAAACAAATCTAAATTTATTGAACTTGTCAACAAGCTTCAGAGCTGAAGTATTACCTTAAACCTGCTGCATAATAGTATTGCATGCACTACTGTGTTCCGATTTGGCGGTGAGATCAAGCCCTGAAATTACTGGCACATGAGGCATAACAGTGAGAACGTCTGATAGAAAGGTATGGAAAGATAAAACATAACAAGGATAATGGCAGGTGGATGATGATGTAGCAACACATTTGGAAACTACTTTTGAAGATTGTTGGTGTAAATGGGTTGTAGTTACTAATTTCCATCAGGTGGACTACACATCCATTCCCTGCATGGGCCAGATAAAATAAAACAGTTTGGTTTGCATACCTGAGAGTGCTTAAGGATGTGTGCAGTATAACATTTGTACTTGGCCAGTGTGGTAGACTAAGGCATAACCATGAGAAGCGGCCTGTACCCAGCAGTGGGACTTGTATCTGTGCGCTAATGAACAAGAACAGTGTAATTTTCAGTAATAGAGTCAATAAGATAGGTGTTAATGGACACATTCTTAGCATAAATATGTATAATAAGTATGTATTTACAAAAGAAAAGTAGATATATGTATTATTATCAGTTATTCTAGTACCCATATTACAAGCTCTGCTTAGTTTGGAACTAGATGACGTTGTGTGTAAGTTGTGAGATATTTATTTATTTATTTATTATTTATAAATTAATTTAGTAGCTAAGAACAAAGTCAAATTTCTCCATTAGTCTCTCATTTTATATTTAGACTAGATTGTAATCGTTAAGTATCTAAGTATCTTATATATATCAATATTGGAAGTACCTAATTGTTTAGAAACATGTAAAAAGAAATATGTATTTGTGCACAGGGCTGCTATTATTAAAATTGTAATTGCATTTCAGTTTGTAACAGACGACAACAAACCAATGCTAGTGTGTTACATATGCTGTGCGAGACTTCACAACAGCTATAAACTGGCGAAGACCTGTCTCTGGAGTAAGGAGTTGTTACATCAGGTGCCAAGCACTGACGGGGTGAGTGAAGCATATTTACATACTTCTGGCCTATCCTGCATAGAAAAGAGGCCTGAGAGAGCCCAAAATTTAGCTCCTATACACACTGCTGCAATATGAATGCCTGTGACTTAAGAAAACCCCACAAGAAAAAGTCTAGCGGAGTCAAATCACACAATCTTGGTGGCCAATTCACATCACCTCTGCGAGAGATAACCCTACCCTCAAACCGTTCATGCAGAATGTCCATTTTCATTTAAATATTACATTCATACATTCGTTTATTTTCTATAATATTCTATATCTATATAATATTCTACAGTAATTCCGTTCTTTATTGACGGGCAACTCTTTTTATTACGACCATGCGTGAACAAAAAACCACAGAGATAAATCAGGTCTTGAAATAAGCTAAATCTACGATATTATTTTGAAAATTAAAAGATATAATTAATTATTTGCGAGAAATTAAGACAAAATCTTGGCATTCCAAATAAAGCACGAAAAAATATTATAAATTCATTTATATATTTATTGTTAACTTTTTTTACATTTTAAAAAATAATAAATTCTTAGTGAATTAAAGGGTCTTTCAAATAGTGCGGGTCTATGTTAATAATCTGTGGCGGCCATTTTGTTTTGGCGGCATCTGTCAAATCTGTTTTTCTAACACAATCACCCTAATCGACATGTGGTTCCAGCAAGGTGGCGCTACTTGCCACACAGCGATCGACACAATATCTTTATTCCTTAGACTTTACAAAGCACTTAGATCATACAAATATAATTGTACTCTAAATTCGCGGCGCTTAAACTCACTTTCATCAATTATCACAATATCTTGAATGTGAAAGTGAAATTAAGATTTTTGATTTCAGTCATCATCAGATCCATTGGAGCAGTTCCGTAGCAGTAGAAGGTTTGGTATCACACAAGCGGTGCAGACCAGCTACTCGCCAGAAATACAGCACAAAGATACACATGTGGAAGGACATGGTGCACAGTATTATGATGTTGAAGTGAAAGTAGAAGTCACTGAAGGTATAGTTTACATACTTACATTGTCTCATTGGTGTAGTTGTGGGCATATGCGGCTTCACTCCACGAGGTCTCTGGTTCGATCCCCGGGTCGGCCAAAGTGCTTTTTTGAGATTTTTCCCTCTGAAAATTCTCAATAGCGTCACGGAGTTGAAATACTTGGAATTTGCAAACGTCCTATCACATGGGGCTTAAAGCCCTGTATTCATGGTAAACATTTGTTTAGGAACAGTTGATCAACATTGTTGGTGAGCGGCAAAAATGTTGCTAGCAACTATGTTTAAATCAATACAGGTTGTCCACATGCCAGTCTGCGTTAAAATGTTGCCCGAGGTTCTCTGTATCTGATGTATAGGATTTCTAATTAAAAAAGAGAAAAAGATGGTGGATTCGAAACTATTATTACTATAAATTTGATTTAATAATGGTTTTGATTGAAATAATTCTATTAGTTGCATTATTTTATCATTGCTCCACACTACTGCCATGTTTATAAACAGTTGCAAACACGTTTACACACGTCAACAATTGTCGCTAAACTGATGTTTACGCTTGTCGGGCGAGAGCTTGTCAACATGACGCTATCAACTCTGCAACTCGCAGTGTTGCCAGCAATTCCACAACACGTTGATTCAACTGTGTTGCTAAACAAATGTTTACCATGAATACGGGGCTTTAAACATAACCCGTGAAATGTGGTAACTGGTTAATTTAAGTGTGATGTTATTCATATTCATTTAATATCATTAAGAGCCCTATTACAAAAAAATGCGTATGTGCAAGGTTTTCGCCGTCGTAATTGTATACTTTTTGCTGTTTATTACTTTAAAAAATTACATTATAAAGATAGCCCATTTCTTCGTCTTAAACATTAATACAACAGATATTATTTTTTTTAATTTAATTATGCAGTAATCATCATTCTGCTGATGTATGATTCAGTAAAAGAGGGGAACAGACCTCGTTTGAGAGCTCTAATTTGTAAAAACTGACTAACACTGCCCATCAAAATATTAGTTTTTGTATTGAATGTATCCTCTACTAACATCATTATAAAATATATTTTTAATATTGACCTTTTATGAGTATAAAAAAAGGTCTGGAATTGATACAAGTTTTAATCAAAATTACCTCAAAACAAGTCAGAATATCTCTGGTATTTGGTATTATTTCAATATTAAGTTTTTACTAAAATAATATTTCACTTTTGCTTTATCCTATAAATTTTTTGTTTTATTTTAAATTGCTATAGTTATTTTGTAATAAATCAAATAAAAGTAGTACTTATTTGACTGCGCCGGGGCGATGCAATCAGATGCGCACGAGCGCTTGTCGAGGTCGGACCTATGTCAGTTTATTTCGTGCGCTAGTGTGCGTAACTAGGCAAGTAAACGCTACGTCAGTGTGTGTGCGTGTGAGCATCTTATAGTAGGATCGCGATTTCTTGATCATTGTGAGTATAATATTATTTTGGTATTGTGTGTTGTAGTAGCACAATTATTTTACTTCTTTTGTATTATACAGATAATTGCGTTTTATTGTAGTTGTGCTACAGTCAATATGGGTAAATGTAAATACCAATGCTTAAGGAAACGTAAAAGGCATAATAACATCGAAAACCTGAGCAAAGCTAGAGAAGCAAGGTATGTATTTAATTTCTTTTTCGTCGTTATTTAATTGGTCGTGTTTGTTATGAATTGTCAGGAGAAGGTTCTAATGAAAAAAAAAAAAAAGGACATCCGCTCCCCTCAATACCTACTTTTTCGTCGTGTTCGAGAAAGTTCTTATGAAAGAAAAATAAGAAATTTGCTCATATTTCCTATTTATATTAAAACATACTTATATATTCATAATTTATATTTTTTTATAGAAATAATAAAAAACAGAATCTGGAAAACTTTGAAGCTTCAACATCTAGCAACATCAATGAAACTAAGGACATGGTAAAATAATGAACTTTTCTTAATATAAAATACTTCGTATTGAAAATTTAAATTATTTCATGCTTTTTTAAATTTTTTAGACTTTTGACAGTGAATACGCAGACTTTGACACTAATGATAATTTAATAATTGAAGAAACAGATATAGAATCGATAGACTACCTGCCGTCTACTAATTGCACACGTGTAGTCGATGAGTCACTTATCTGTAGGTACTATTGGTAGTTACCAAATAAAATGCAGTGCGTGTTCTTTTATCGCACATAAAACCCGTAAATATTGTTTGATATGAATACTTATTTACCTTATCAAAGTTTGTCATCAAGACACTATAGTAAACGACACATCCTATTTTAGTTATCCATCACACCTACTTTAGCATAATGTTCACGTACTGTAATATTTACTTTATATTAAGTTTCATAATGTTCTCAAAAATATACGAAATAAAATAATTTTAATGTGTTTCAATTGATTAAATGTTGTAAAACTGATATACCTGTTATTGATAAGGAGCCAATTCTGCAAACTACTAAACTGGTAAACTGAAAAAATACTTTTTATTCTAACAACAAAGCATACTTTACGATTCGTTTACCGTGGAAGTGCCATAGGAAATCATACTACAGCGGATCAAGATTATTTAGTCACTGTTCACGCAACTTGTGCATCGAGTAGGTCGTAACTTGCCGCGCGGTCGCAGAAACACCTAATTTGGCGCAACGTAAAAATGTAATAGGGCTCTTAAGTCAATTTACATGTCTTGTTTCCAATATCCACTTGTGAAAGAAGATGTCAATTATAATTTTGTACACTTAGTAATAACAATGTCAATACTAATTAAATGTCAATTTACTAACAAATTATAATAATTATGTCAAATATTAGTTATTTACTTTATTATTTATTTTTAGATATGACAACTGAAACTTCAGAGAAGAATGATTTCAAATTGAAAGTGAGCGAGCAATGTTGCGGCACAATGTATAGTGAAGGACCAACAATACAAATTGAAAATAAAACTATTAATGAAAATGAAATGGAAAATTTTACAAATTGTAAGTGACTATTCATTCTTATTGTTAACTCGCGGCTTCCCGCAACTGTGTCTGCGTGTTAGTTCAATTTATATTTACATAGAATGCTTTGCACCAATTTTTTTTTTCATGTTTTTTTTGACAGCAGAGAATTAGTATCTGTTGCCCGCGACTTCGTCAAAATGGAAGTCAATATTTCTATGCTATTTCTTACAGATTAAGGATGGAATAAAAAAAACAATCTTATTGTAATTAATGTCGTGTAGGACACCTATGTGCACAATGTCGTGTAATTTCCTTTTAATTTTTTTTTTTTTTTTTTTTAAAAAGCTTACTAGTAATTTGCAAATACAAATTACTAGTATTCTTGTTAACCCCCTCCAGCTAAGCTAAATTCGCTTGTGTTAGGAGGAAGTTCACGTCCGTGGTGTAATGGCCAGGAATCGAACCCACGACCTCTCGATCGTAAGACCGATGCCTTATCCATTGCGCCACGGCCGCTTAACTTAATTGACGGTCCTCCTATATATACTAACACCCCCTAATTTACCCTCTTTGGGATAAAGTACAAAGATAGAACATGTACCAGTTTTAAAGTTAGAAAACTGCATTCAGTTCATGCAGTAGTTTTGCCGCGATGCGCGAACGAACATGCAGACATACAAAAAATCAATTTTTTATTATTTTTTTATAATTTTTTTATCTAGGTTATAAAACCTCCTCGTATTAATTTTTCTTAAATATCTTGAATGTATAGACATGGCAAATTTTCAATTTTATCATATGTATAATACTCCGGGAAACGAAACATACAAACCCTTGTACATTACAAAAATTCCTATATAGCTGAAATTTGGTATAAATGTTCAGAACACCAATATAAAAGTATTGAAAACTCACAATTAAAACCGTACTTCAAAAAAAAAATCAAACTTCTAAGTTCTCTAAAATTGGTTTTTCGCGTTTTTCAGCTAAATGAATGGTAACTTTTATCACAAAATGATCTCAGACACATTAGCTATAAAAACTAACTGTTTGCCGCGACGTTTCACGCGTGCAATTCGTTACATGAACTTATTGCTTCTAAGTTAAGCTAAGTTTTATCATTAAATTATGTAAGACAAAATGGTTGATCATATAATTATGTATAAAAAATGTCAACAATCATTTCCCCTGCCACAGTTTCTAAGATAAATCCATTTATAAATATAATAGTTTCATCACTACTGGGGGTGCATGAAAGGAGCCTCCCCGAGTGACGTACACAACGATTCCCTACGTCCGGCGCACCCTGGGCAATTCGCGAGTTCTTCAAAGCGAATTGGCTAATCCTTTCACCACGATGGCAAGTCAAAATAAAATTTGACTCAGCCATCGACTCGACGAAGAAGAAGAAGATCACTATGTTAAGAGGTCTTAGAGTTGGCTGTTGATATATTGAATTGAAATGCTGCATGGATATAAACTAGGCCTCGGTACAACACGTAGGCTACATATTATCACGCTATAAGCTGATGGGGTGGAGCAGGGACGTTGGTTCGTATATTTGTTTGATAACGCTAATCTCGGGAATGACTAGGGTTTCTTTTCTTTTTTTCATTTGGTAGTCTATATATCAAGAAAGGTCAAAAGATATCTAACATCACGTTTAACTTCATGGAAGCAGTAAGGTTCTACGCGGGTAACACAACGGGGGTAGCAATGATGAAACTTACCGTTTTGCTGAAAAAACGCCAATATACAATTTTAGAGAACTATGAAGTATTTTCTTTCCAAATGCAGTATTGATGGGGAATTGTAAGAATTTATATATGTTGGTGTTCCGAACATTCAAAAGTTTTGAATGACATTCCCATAGAGCTAAACGTTGTTTTGAATCAAAACAACGTTTAGCTCTATGGGAATGTCTGTACTCTCAATGTTAAGCCGTATCTTTACCGGATTATTGATTTAGAAATTTTTAATGAGCATTGACAAGTTATATATCATTTCACTATGTTATTATATTTACTTATGGTCCGAGATCCCTCTGCTCAACTTTTTTCTCACCACCACATTTATTACGTTCAGGTAAATTGCACTTATAGAAAGCTTTAATAATACATTTTAATGAGGTGCGTATTGTGAGGCGGTTTTTGACTCTGGAGCCCTAACCTCCGGTAGTTTGAGTCTCCGCACCAGATCCGCCGGTGTATACCTGCTTTTTTTTTGTTATATTATATTTTATTCTGTATTTAATATTTCCAAATGTATAAAACAAAACGAATAAATAGTTTTTTTTTTTTTGTTAAAATGTAAAAACAGATTTCTATTTTCAAATGTACTTTTAATTTCATAATTTGTATTTGTGCTTTATTATTTATGCTTGTATTATTGAAAAAATATTTTTAATAATACAAGGAATTTTACTGATTTTTTCAATCAGTGTAAGCGATTTATATAAATTAGATAAATCTCTTTTCTCTTTCAGGTATTAAAACTGAACCTTCTGATGAGCAAGAAGACTTTGATGACATCATCCGGTTCTCAGACACAGAACACGTGTCTGCTCCCATTCACGAACTATCACAAGATATACCCATTAACTTAATGGAAATTGACTTACAAAACTGTGGCGATAAAACGACAAAAGAATTTAATAAGTGCAGTGAAAAACATAAAGCAAAGAAACCTTATGAATGTAATTTGTGTTACAAAAGTTTCAATCTGAAACGTCATTTAGAATGTCATGTTCGTACACATACTGGAGAGAAACCTTTTGAATGTGATGTGTGCAAAAAATCTTTTAATGAAAAGTGTGCGCTGGTTGTTCACTCTCGTACTCACACTGAAAGTAAGCCTTTTGCATGTGAAATTTGTAAAAGAGGCTTTAATCAGAAAGTTCATTTATTAGGTCATCTCCGGACACATATTGGTGAAAGACCATTTATATGCGATATTTGCAAGAAAAGTTTCAGTCTCAAGAGTATTTTAAAGAGACACGCTCGAACACATACTGAAAATAAACCATTCGAGTGTGATGTTTGTAAGAAACGCTTTACTCAGAAGTCTAATTTACTGCAACATACTCGGATACACACTGGTGAGAAATCTTCCGTAGCCACACATAAGGCACTTAAATGTGAAAAATGTAATTTATTTTTTTGTGGTCCAAAAAACCTAGATAGGCATTTTACACGTAAACACGCTGCTAAGATACTTTATACGTGTGATATATGTAAGAAAAGCTTTCATATAAAAAATAGGTTAATTAGACATATTCGTTCACACACGGGTGAGAAGCCTTTTGAATGTGATTTATGTAAGAAACGCTTTAGTGAGAAGTCTAATTTACTGCAACATACTCGGATACACACTGGTGAGAAATCTTTCGAATGTGATGTGTGTAAAAAAAGTTTTAATTCGAAATCCAATTTAGATAGACACAAACGTCACGGGAAAATGTTAAAATGTGATTTATGTGACAAACATTTTTGTTACGAAAGTGATCTAGTTAGACATTCTAGTATGCACAATGGTGTCAGCTGTGAAGTTTGTAAGAAATTCTTCCGACGAAAAAAAAATCTCGACGCTCACGCGCGCACTCACACGAAGGCTTTTCAATGTTATGTTTGTAAGAAACACTTCACGCACAACTCTAAGCTAACTAAACATTTTCGTTCACACGCGCATACACATTTTAAATGATATGTTATGTCAGAATAAGAAATAACATAATTAAGATGAACACACTCGAACTCATGATAGTTAGTAATGTCAGGGCCTACGACGGTCTGTTCCTGGCTATTTATCTGTGTAATTAAATAAAAGCGAGGCGTCCAGGGATGGAGCTCGACGGATTCGTTAGAAGGATGTTCACGTCCGTGGAGTATGGCCACGATTCGAACCCACGACCTCTCGTTCGTAAGACCGATGCCGTATCCACTGCGCCAAGGCCGTTTAACGCCTATATTGTTTTTAATGGGTGGTAGAGCTCTTGTGAATGAGCTCGAGGGCGGCAGCACCACCGTCTCACCTTTAACCTACCGCCAAATAGTAGTGCTTCCATTACTGTGTTCCGGTTCGGTGGTGAGATCAGATCCTGAAATTACTGGCTTATGAGGCATAACACCGTAGTCCTCAGCTGCAGCGACGCATCTACAATCTGCTTTTGTGGATTGTTGATGTCCCCTGATCCATGACCATCAGGTGGACTACACGTTCGTTCGCTGTGGGCGTAGTATATTAAGGTAATATAGGCGTGATAGCATGTTATATTAATATTATTCCGGCTTTTTTTTACATCTGTTCCATCTTTAAAATTCCCATAAATAAGTGCAGTAATTATGTTATTTTAATTAAGTTTAGATTATTTAACTTTAAAATCACCATTGTAATAAACTCGATCTCGCAAAAGTTACCTTTAGGTCATCGTGAAATTTCGTTTTGTCAAAGTGCCATTTTGACATAACGCATCGGGTTTGGGATCGAGTCTACTCGAGTTAGGTCGATTTCGAGTTCCAAAAAAAAAATCAATTCGATTCCAATAAAAGTGTTGCGGGACAAATGTCAAAATGTCTATCTTAATTTCTGATCCGAACCCAATAGGAGTCCAGAGTAAGGCCCGATCTGTGCTTTTTTGAGTGCACAGTTGGCGCCGTAGAGGTTTCCTGCGCTGGTGATCCTCAAAGATCCAAGTTTTGTTGTGACTCTGGGTGTGCTTTGTGTGTGTGAAATGTATGTAAGTGAACACCCCCGTGACACAGGAGTTATGTGCGGGCGTCGTTATTCTTAAATAAATAAATAAATTTTTGTTTCGTAAAAAAAACTTGAGGTATAAATTTGTTGTTAAATAAAGTTGAGCATTGTGAATGCGTTTTTATATTGTGTTCTATTGAATAAAATTAGGTTACTATTTACTTACTATACTTTTACTTTTACATTTTTACATTTTATTAGTTTGAAAAAAATAATAAATATTGTACGCCTAATAGGTAGGTATACTGCAGCAGTACTAATTGAATTGTGTAACATCTGTATGTGTTGTATACTCATAATATTTTATACATTTACGTGCGATTCAAAATAAATGATTATATTATTTTGTCGAAAAGTGTTTTATTTAATTACTTAAGGGTGAAATTATACCAAATTAATCGATGCCGGCAATTGAATTGTGTTGTGCAGCGGTGGACAACCTGCGGCCCACGAGGGTTCTCCGTGCGCCCGCGGGGACATCGCATCTCTGTGGCCGTGATTGTATAGAAAATTTGTCCTTATTGATCTGAATAAATTCATTATTTAAAAAGAAAACGCGGCCTTTGTTGGCGCTTATTTTTGATGAAAATGCAGAAAACAAACGTTACTTAAAATTGCCATAATACAAATTATGAAATACGGGTGTTACTCACGTATCTAATGTTGATCTTATTAGTCGACCGCGGTTTCACCTATACTTCTAGGCATTATCAAGAGAGTGCGATACGTCGCGCCTGAGTCACAGCCAGTCTTGCACAATATCAATCAATAATCAGCGTATGAACCAAACAAATGATGTTTATGTATTATGATAAACTATAAATAAATGTACATTGAATTATAATGTATTGTAATTTATGTAGCATGTAGTAAAAACCACGTAATGTATTGTAGTTCCATCGGAGCCACCGCAAAGCGTCACAGCGGCAGTGATAAAAGCGAGGTCGGCGTGGATTCGGTGGGACCCGCGACTCCGCACTCGTGGGACGGCGAACTTACTATTAGCTAAGCTATTTAGACTACAGTCATCATGTTCTATTGACGATTATTTTGTTGAATTGAGGAAGACCGGAATTGAAAAGCTTGAGGCTAAATAACCACCATACGGATTAATCGATCGTTGAAGTTGACAAAATGCACTTAAGGACTACACTTCTAGGTCTATTTTCAATGGTCTTAGTAATAGGGTCCCGTTTTTCCCCTTTGGGTACGGGGCACTCTATAACTTTTTTGGAGCATTTCCGGCATTTCCGGACTATACGGCATCGCATCATTAACAATAGATTTGGAGGCGAGGACAAATACCGCTTAAAGAAAACATTAAACATTAGTTTAGTAACCGTTTCTATCAAATCAACAAACCATTTCTACACAACACATGAATCCACAATCCACATTGGTGACCCCGACAAAGAACATACAACTTTCTATACCGTGGCGTTCCTGCTTTATCACGTGAGTACGTGACGAAGATAACGTGACATCATGGGCGACAACTCGCCCTTCTTGACGCGCGCAACCAGAAGGGCTGCTACTACGACGATCTAGCCAAACTACAACCAAGAGGAACTGGAACGCTCGGAATTTACAATGAAGATCTACTGCTAAGTGATTTCTCCGAAGTGGTCAAGTAAGTGAAGACACGTGGCTGCCATGCCTAACGAAATCAAGTAGCGACAACGGCAGGCCCCACAATTCTAAGTGATTACCTTTTGGATTACCGGATGACAAGAACGACGGTTTTTTTTCCATTACGTGGTGCATTCGTCGCGTATTTTGACGTATTATATACCCTGCGGTTGCGTTGGCACCAGGACGAGGATACTTTCTACGGCATTTCCAGACTATACGGCATCGCACCATTAACAATATATTTGGAGGCGAGGACAAATACCGCTTCAAGAAGAAAAACGGAAAAGAACTAAACCTGTGACAGGTATCGATGAATTCGATAGTCATGCTATTAGAAACCATATATATGGTTATTTTACAAGAGGCGAATTTCCAACATTCCTAACAGCACAATTATAATGGATAATGCCCCATACCACTCTGCGCAAATTTATAAAACACCTACATCAGCCAATAAGAAAGCAGATTTGGTGGCATCGCTGCAAAGAAAAGAAGTGGAAGCGAATAAATGAATCTTGAATCTTGAATCTCCTGGAAGCCGACATGGCACTACTAAAAGCTGAATTGTTAAAATTAGTGTAATTGCATAAACCACCAAAACCGACATAATATGTTAGAGCACGGGCACAAAATCATACGACTTCCTCCGTACCATTGCCATATAATGCCATTGAACTGATTTGGGCCCAAGTTAAAGGTAATACTTTATAATATATTTCCTCCTCTAATAAATATCCCTCCTGGTATTCTAAAGGTTTGATTAAAATCATTAAGCAGAAATTAAAATTTCACAGAAGATGGAAGGTCTACGGTCATCAGGCAGATTATGACACTTTCTCGGAACTTCGTAAACAACAAAAAGATGCCCAAACCTTTTGTTATAACTCATTTTTAGATAGATCAGAGTGCATCATTAGTAAAAATTCTAAATATTTCTGGACCTTTATTAAATCTAAGTTAAATTCAACAGATTTTCCTAATACAGTGTTTCTTTCTGATCGTTCTGCCAAGGAGGGAGCGGATATTGCTGAACTTTTTAATACTTATTTCGTTTCTGTTTTTGAGGATCCTACAGCCTCTGCGGCTCTTAATACTACCACAAACTGTTCACAAGTGGATATAAGTTGCGTTCCAATTACTCCCACTATTACGGAAAAATATTTGAAAGGTTTGAGTATTAGTAAAGGACCTGGTCCTGATGGGATTCACCCTATATTTTTACGTAATTGCTATAAAACCTTAGCTATTCCTCTTTCTTTTATCTTCAATCTATCTCTGAAAAAAGGGGTCATGCCTGATCGCTGGAAAAAAAGTTACGTGGTTCCTATTCTAAAGGGTGGAGACAGATGTGATGTTAAAAACTATCGCGGAATTTCAAAACTTTCAATCATACCTAAAATGTTTGAAAAAATAATTTATGATACCATTTATCCGTGTGTTAGACAGATTTTAATTCCTAACCAACACGGTTTTGTTGATAGGCGTTCTACAGAAACAAATCTATGTGAAATGGTCGATGTGGTAACAAAGGCGTTAGATGATGGGCTTCAGGTGGACGCTGTGTATACCGATTACTCCAAAGCATTCGATAAAATTTCACATTTGACATTACTTAACAAGCTAGCCTGTATCGGCATACATGGCGACCTTCTGAGGTGGCTCGAATCTTACCTTAATAATAGAACCCAGGCAGTTTCAATTAAAGGTTATTTATCTAGTTTTATTTATTTATTTATTTATTTAAACTTTATGCACTTAAATGTACAAAGGCGGACTTAATACTAAAAGTATTATTATTATTATTATTATTATTAGTTTTGTTCCTGTTACATCTGGTGTTCCCCAGGGCTCGCACCTTGGCCCTCTCCTCTTCAACATTTTTATTAATGACGTTATTTACTCAATTGTAAATTCAAATTGTTTACTATATGCAGATGATACAAAAATTTATCGAATAATTAATAATCAAAATGACTGTGCTCTTCTCCAAAAAGATTTAGATAACTTAGGTACTTTCTGTTTAAAGAATGGACTTACAATCAATACTGATAAGTGTTATATTATTAGTTTCACCAGAAAATCCAAACCTGTACCTTTTGATTATAAAATACTTGATACTAGCTTAAAAAGAGTTGAGGAGGTGCGAGACTTGGGCGTGATTCTTGATAAAGAGCTCACCTTCAGAGCCCATTACGATCAAATTATTACTAAGTCATATAAAATGTTGGGATTTGTTCTGAGACAGGGCAAGGAATTCAGAAAAGCGCGTACTTATATGATGCTATATAACGCTTATGTCAGATCGCGTCTTGAATATGCATCTACGGTGTGGAATCCACATTACAATAATATACATTCTTATGGTATAGAACGAATTCAAAACAGATTTAAGAAACATCTTGAATATCGTAATAACTTCGATCCAACCTTTGGTTTTCAATCGAGCAAGTTGGTATCTCTAACGGATCGCCGCTCCCACAGAGATGTAATCTTCTTATATAAAATTTTAAATAATGTTATTGATTCTTCATATCTCCTGGGCAATATAGGTTTACGTTGTAGGAGACCAACCTCACGAAGTGTTGTGGTTTTAGATGTTCCGTACGCTAGAACCTCACACGGTAAAAACAGATTCATAATACGGGCGTGTAGCTGTTACAATAATAAATTTAACGATATTGATATTTTTCATGAAAAATTAAATAAGTTTATTTTACAACTATTTTCTAATGCGGAATAACTCTAAAAAAATTATTTAGGTTACTTTTATTATATTTAATGTTCTATTAAATGTGTTAAATCTTAGATAAGATATATATTATGCGAATATAAATACAAATATTATATTTATTCATATATTATCTTCTTAAATTGTTAAGATTGTAATATTTATTATTTATCTGTGCGATTAATTAAGCCGTCGAGTGTAATTTTATTATTAGAAACTTTGTTGGTGACAGTGTTAATTATGTATGTGTTGGTAATTGTTCTTAATAATATTTCGTGGTTTCATTTTCGATATAAATTTAACAGGTAGTCCCTTTTCCTATTAGGCAACACTCGCACGTTTTAAAAGTTTTATTTAATTAGTAACTTTAATCGATTTTTGTTTTGTCAAATCGATTTTAGTTGAATCGTCTAGCAACACTATGGACGCCATGACAGGTCATTCTTTTTCCGTGCGAGGCAACGAGTGCACACGTTCCTGGGCGGTTTTCAAAAAAAATGTTCATAAGAAAATTGCGTGTCCTACGACTTTAAGCCTCTATTCTTCAGGCAAATGCAGTTAAAACTTAGTGTTTT
Source organism: Hypena proboscidalis (assembly GCA_905147285.1). Taxonomy (NCBI): domain Eukaryota; kingdom Metazoa; phylum Arthropoda; class Insecta; order Lepidoptera; family Erebidae; genus Hypena; species Hypena proboscidalis. The sequence goes on from LR990153.1 coordinate 639,300, forward strand.
AATCAGAAAACGACAGAATACCATCGAAATTTATTATAAATAGGTTCAAAAGTACGAAAATTTGAGCAATATTGATTTAATTAATCATTATCAGAAACATGAAAGATGATTTTTGACGTGTCCTACGCAGGTTTTGTGAAGTTCTGAACGTAAAATAACGCTGTTATCCGACCTTTTGTGTAGTACTTTTATGTAATTTGGTAGGATTATATGATCTAAATTGAATAATAAACATTATTCATAAGGTACTAGAGTGCAAAATAATTTAAAATACACATTTTATCTTGTCCCTCAAAATAACGATAGTGGAAAATTCCACATACGCAACACTGTTTTACTGGTTTTGAGTAGATAATTGAATGAACCAAGAGTATTATTTTGTGTAGAGTAACATTTTAGAACGCAAAATGTCCGCTATATTAGTTAAATGACAGCAGTTTTGTCAAACAGTGAGAATGAGCGGTCGAGCGTCACGAAGTTCTGTTCGCATTATCCACTACGAACTTGATTTTATTAAGTAAATAATGTTTGTTTGACTTAAAACTTTTCATAGCTAATTAGATTAATGTGTCTTTAATTGGAATTAAGTGGAACATTCAGTTAAATTACATTTTAACCGTTGATTTCTTGAGTTTGTTTTTGTGAAGCCATCATACGTCACGTCCATTACGCTACGTATTGTACTAGCGGAATGCCAAATGTGACGTAGTGGAATTCTAAAGCATGGTTTACACATGTCGATATAGTTTTTATAATCAAAATAGATTAAATAAAAAAAAAATTAAGTTGTTGAGAGATTGATTGATTATTTTTAGTTAAAATTAATTGAGTAAAGCATTTAGGTTTAATTTAAATAGGTAATTGAATCAATCGGTTAGTTACTAATTTATGTAATAGAAACGTAAATTATGCAGCTTTTGATACTTTTTTTCTTCTCAGTATGCTATAATTTTCTTAGTGTAGATTCGTTCGTACAAAATAAATAATTGAATTATTTTACGAACAAATCAGCACTAAGAAAAAAATACAATAATAATGACTTTTATATTGTTTTAACGATTTTAAAGACATACGTTATTAAAAATACGTATGTTACGATACATACATATGTGTTAAGAATTTCTCAAAATGTTATTTTAGATTGATTTAAATGACTTATTTTATTCTAGATTTACGTTTTAAAGTTGCTTAATTCTAAGTAATGTAAACTGTGCCTAATATTTCCTAAACGTGACGATTTGTTCTATTAACGTCACTTGTCCTACTTTCATTGTGACATTAGGATTTAATTTTAAAATATTCTCATATGATAACTACTGTTACTTAAATTGTTTATAATAATATTATTTAAAAGTTTTATGAAACAATTTTTTTTTATCATATTTTATGTAAAAGTGCCAAAGTAGGGGCTTTTCTGTGCAATGAAACGTGCCATAAAGTAACGTAGAGGAATAGTTTTCGTAGAAAAAACGTTGATTTTATTTAAATTACTAATTATAAGTTTGTGATTTTGAAGACTGTTCTTGTTAAAATATATTAGAATAAAAAAATATCTTATTTGATTTACCACTGAGTTTTAATACCAATCTAAACTTTGTCACGTAAGGGAAATTTTTAGTTACTATCCCTCCTTAAAATATGTATTTCTCGCTAAATTAACAATATATCATATTATATTTTATTATGTTTTTAAACATGATATAACTAGTTAGCCGATAACTTGTTTAATTTTATTATTGTTCTTTTCTTTCTGGGTGGAATTCCGGTACGCAACGAACATTTTTTTTGAAAACCGCCCTCCTATCATCTCTTTAAATCTTTTAATTACCATGGGCAAAAGAACTTATGAGCAAAAACTTGATCATTACGCAAGGAAAATGGAAAGATTACGGGATAAACATCGCCGTAAACAACGGCGATTGGAAAGTTCATCTTCGGATCAAGAAAACCAACCAGGTTAGTACTACCTACATTAATACATAATAATCTTCTTACCTCACAATACTGTTCAAAACGAAAGTTTTGTTGTGGTATTTTGCCATAGATTCAAATTTGAACGCGGCAAACAGTTTATCCGCCATAGATTCTCTAAGTAGAACGAGGCGTTAAGATTTAAAACCATACGTAATGGATTCAAATTTAGAACCGTTACCGCTTACATTGTTTTACGCAATGGGTTCATACTTCGAACCATTGTTTTATAAACTTACTTACGTACCTGTTTACACTTGCCCTAGGAGGCGAACCAGCAGTGTGGGACGTAATGGAATCACAACCCGCTTCGAATGAAGCAGACTCCGGCGAAATAGTGGAACCATTGTTCGAGCCCTCGCCGGCCGCATCAGATATACAGCTACCGCCAACTGAGCCACCGCCGTCGGAACAACCGGCTACACCGGTACCTACGTCGGCGCCGGTCGAGACTACCTTAGACCCTGAGGTCCTAATTGCTCTTGGCGAAGCTACAGATCAAGGACCTACCTTTGGTGAGGAAATTCATACCAATTTATCCCATTTGTGGCAACCATTACTCAAAAAGGGTTTGGTTAAAGAAACCAAAGAGAAAATTCTTAAACAGTACCTGATACCCAGTAACTGTACCTTACTACAAGCTCCAAAATTAAACATTGAAATTTCTGCAGCTGTAGCAGAGATGGTAAGGAGCCGAGACAAAAAAGTCGAGTATTCCCAACAACAGCTGGGTATAGGTATAACGGCAATAAGCAGGGCCTTAACGGTACTGCTCTCAAATGACGACAGTAAAATCGAAGCTATAAAAATCCTTAGTGACGGCTGTCGTATCTTATGCGATCTGCATTATGCTGAATCTCAAGCTCGAGTTAAAATGGTTACGCCAGGTTTGGCGAAACCTTTCCTTAACGTTATACAAGACAGCGAGCGAGATGAAACTTTGTTCGGCAATAGTTTGCCCGAAAAAATTAAGGCGTCAAAAACTATTGAAAAGCAGGGACTGCAAATCAAAAAGTCTGTTCCTTCAAGACCGATGTCAGTTGCTCAACCACAGAACACACCAGCTCGCCAACAGTTTCAGGGAAACTGGGCTGGACCTTCTCGGTACCCGATGAACAGGGGGGGGCGAGGAGGTCAGAGTAAGGTTCCCTGTGTCAGCACGGCGAACTGCAACGCCGTCGTCGTCGACAATGACGTCACAAATGAAGTCGAGCCAAGGTCGATCTCGTGCCCCTGCGCGACAGTAACCCAGGTACATGCCGGTAGGGTTCAACTATTTTATAATTGCTGGCTCCATATCACTAATAATAATATAATTTTAAATTGGATTATGCATGGCATACCTATTCCGTTTATTCACAAACCGTTTCAAACACATTCCTGTAAATAAATTATCGCTTAGCGAACAACGTGACATGGCATTAGCTATTGAAAATTTGCAGGAATTAGGGGCAATCTCACAAGTTCAACCGTGTTCGAATCAGTATATTTCTAGTACGTTCTTAGCTTCGAAACCAAATGGCGGTAAGAGATTCATTCTCAATCTAAAATCCTTGAATACATTTATACCTAAAAATCACTTCAAAATGGAGGATAGTAGAACTGTGTGTAAATTAATTCAAAACGATTGGTTTATGGCGACAATCGACATGAAGGAAGCCTACCTACTTCTATCTATTCATAACGACTTTCGTAAATACCTACGATTTCATTACACCGCGCCAAATTCTAGTGAAACAATAACATACGAGTTTAATGCGTTACCGTACGGACTCGCCACAGCTCCCCGATGTTTCACAAAGGTTGTTAGAGAGGTTGTTAGTTTTTTACGAAGTCGCGGTTTAAAATCTGTGGTATATTTAGACGATTTACTCTGTCTAGGTTCTACTTAAAACGAATGGCTCCGTAATGTAAATGAAACTTTGTCAGTATTAGAATGTTTAGGGTTCGTTATTAAATATGAGAAAAGTAATTTAGAGCCCCAGAAAACTTGTAAATTTTTAGGTTTTGTTTATGACACCACAAATATGACATTATCATTACCTTTAGATAAACGGAACAAAATATTTCAATTGGTTCAAAAATATTCCCGACAGTCCAAGTGTTCTATTCGAGATTTTTCTCAGCTGATTGGGGTACTAGTGTCAGCATGCCCAGCAATGCGTTACGGCTGGTTATACACCAAGATATTGGAGAGAGAAAAATACTTGTTTCTTCAGAATTATAATAATGCATTTGACGCAACGGTTAAGTTACCCGGTACTATACTAAGCGATTTAAATTGGTGGTGCGAAAATATTAACAAGGCAAATAATTTTATTAAAAATCAAAAGTATATACTTGAAATCTACACAGATGCGTCACGGACCGGCTGGGGCGCCTTTTGTAATGGGTTTAGAATAAACGGCGCCTGGAAAAAGAGTGAAACCTCTTTTCACATTAATTATTTAGAATTATTAGCAGTATTTTTCGCCCTGAAATGTTTCGCTCGAGATTATACCGAAGGTGCCATATTACTCCGTGTAGATAACACCACGGCTATAAGTTATATTAACCGTATGGGTGGTATAAAATTTCCACATTTAAATTCACTTTCTCGTGACATCTGGCAGTGGTGCGAGACGCGAAATCTCTGGTTATTCGCTTCCTACATAAACACAAAGGAAAATGTGGAGGCCGATGAAGAGTCGCGAAGGGTTAATCCAGATGTAGAATGGGAATTATCCGATTCCGCATTTACCTACATAACAAGAAAACTTGGTCAGCCCGAAATTGATTTATTTGCTTCTCGCATAAATGCTAAATGTCATGAGTATGTATCCTGGAAACAAGACCCAAACGCCGTTAGTGTGGATGCTTTCACAATAAACTGGCATTCAAAATTTTTCTATGCGTTCCCACCATTTTCTCTTTTATCAAACTGTTTACAAAAAATAGTGCAAGATAAGGCTACCGGCATTCTAGTTTTCCCCATGTGGCCTGCACAACCCTGGTATCCAGTATTATTGGATTTAATTGCTTCACCTATAGTTATTCTCAATCCGCGCCCAAACTTAGTATTGTCGCATTTCAGGCAACAACATCCGCTGCATCGGACGCTTTCCCTGGGAGCGGCGCTGCTCTCAGGCTCGCCTTCTCTCGGCGCGGGACGCCACCAACCGCCATTCCAACACGCTAAGGCAATATGGCGTATGTTACAAGCAGTGGTGGCATTACCGTCAGAATAATAACTGTGATGTATTTCAGACTTCCATTTCTCATGTTGTCACTTTTTTATCAGAGCAATATACGCTGGGTTCGTCCTACGGTACGATTAACAGTCATCGCTCAGCATTATCATTGCTTTTAGGAAATAATTTATCATCAGATGAATCTATTAAACGCCTATTGAAAGGCATATTTAAATTGAGACCTTCCTTGCCAAAGTATTCTAGTACATGGGACCCGCAACTGGTATTGAACCATATTGCCGAATGGGTGCCCCATAATCAACTAAGCTTAGATAAAGTAACCAAAAAACTAGTAGTTTTATTGGCTTTGTGCACTGCCCACAGAGTACAAACATTTTCTTTAATAAAAATAAATAACATTGTTTTTAAAACCAATGGTGTTGAGATTTTGATAACCGATATAATTAAGACTTCAGGAATAGGACGAGATCTGCCAGTTTTATACCTACCTTATTTTCGCGAAAATCATTCAATTTGCCCAGCTACAACATTAATTGACTACATGTCTATAACAAAGGACCTAAGACCTTCAGATATAGACCATCTCTTAATTACTGTGAAGCGTCCCTATAGGAACGCGACAGCACAGTCTATAAGCAGGTGGATAAAGCAAGTATTGTGCGCTAGCGGCGGCGTCGATGTGGCAGTATACAGCGCTCATAGCGCTCGCCACGCTGCGACATCGGCGGCGCGCGCGGCCGGGCTCAGTCTTGATGTGATTAGAAAAACGGCAGGCTGGACCTCGTCCTCCCAAACTTTCGCCAAATATTATAATAGGCCTATTTTAGAAGAGTCAAACTTCGCTGAATCGGTTTGTCTACCTAATAGTTCTAATATTAGCTATTAATGTTTTTGTACCTCGATTACTTTAAAATGTATACGTTTAAGTTTAAACTGTGATAAATTACTTTAACTTATGTTGTATAAGTAAAAATATAAGATTTGATTAAAATATACTAATGTTTCATTTCTTCTAAACATTTATTTAAGTACATAAATTCATGTTCGACAAATAATAACAAAACCTACTCTCTAAACATCTACCTGTTAAATTTATATCGAAAATGAAACCACGAAATATTATATGAGATCAAACGAACTTCTGGAAGTGAAGTTCGATCGATATAATATGAGTGGTTTCATTGAAGATATAAATTGCCCAACCCACCCTATTCCCAGTTTTGTTAATAACACTAGAACTTTGGGGTGTAAATACCTATCTCTAAAAAGAATGACCTGTCATGGCGTCCATAGTGTTGCTAGACGATTCAACTAAAATCGATTTGACAAAACAAAAATCGATTAAAGTTACTAATTAAATAAAACTTTTAATGCTGGGTCCACACCGAGCCAACGAACGACCAACGAAGGCTAGGGATGTGATAAAGTTATTCGCATCACCTATATACATTACGTTTCATTCGATTTGAATTTGTGTGTAGCTTATGTTTGAATGTGTATTGGACCAAGTAAACGATGAAGACTGACGGGACTCGCGAATAATCCACTCGAAATGGCATCAATAGTTAAAAATAAGTAATTGCCACTTGATTATTAACTTATGTAAGTTATTAATAATCGAATAAACACTAATCGATATATGTCAAGCGAATAATTTTGTAACATCCTTAGCCGTTCGTTGGCCTTCGTTGGTCAGGTGTGGACCTAGCATAAAACGTGCGAGTGTTGCCTAATAGGAAAAGGGACTACCTGTTAAATTTATATCTTCAATGAAACCACTCATATTATATCGATCGAACTTCACTTCCAGAAGTTCGTTTGATCTCATATTATAATACTGTTTGTTTCTTGTACCACAATAAATAAATAAATAATATTATAATAATAACACGAGTACTTCTAATATTTATAATTTAAACAATAGTTTTCGTCTACCATCAAATAGTTGGTTAAAGTTTAGTATATGGACCGTTGAATTGGAGGGTGCGGAGGGGTGGAGGGGGGGAGGGGAGGGGTAGGTAATCTCCCCCCAAAAGGGGGGGGTGCGGAGCCCCCCCATTTTTGAGAAAAATGAAAAAATATGTTTGGAGGTTAGGCTAACTTAAAATATATGACAGTCCTTATACTAAACTTTAACCATAATATCATTTTTCATGCTAAAACTATAGTATGTATTTTTTTTTATAAAATTAAATGATGCTCAAATGAATTAAAGTCGATTCAGAAAGGGGTCAGAGTATCACACAGATTGATTCTAGCACTCGCCGACCACTGCCGCGGCACGCTCGCTTCGCTCGCTCGGCTCGTGCTTTGTTATGGTCGCAGTTCTAACCTAACCTAACCTACTAATTTAAAAAATGAATTTTTGATAAAATTAAATGATGCTTAAATTAATAAAAGTCGATTCACAAACGAAACGATGACTGAAGTTGACATTTGACAATACTGACAAAACAATATGGCGTCGCGATTTGCGCGTTTCGTTACTTCACAATTTCACTTTTTTATTTATTTAAAACACATGAATATACTTTTTATTGTTATAAACTCGCATTATTTCATATTAACACCAATTTGTGTATTTATTAAACAGGAATATACAATAAAAATAAACATTATTAAATAAATTTATTGTTCTTAGTATGAAAGTTATGAAACTAAACGTAGGAAAGTCAAACGTCACCGCGAATGACATTTTAGTAGTGAAAATTTCGGATATTTGATTATTTTTAAAAAAAAAACTAAGAATCTCCGCAGCCTGAAACTTTGCAGAAAGACTCCATAGGCCTAGGCCTTTCTGCAAAAAAATTTTGGTTGCCCAACTCGACGGTCCATATACTAAACTTTAGCCAAATAGTTACATAATTATTTTGCAGGTTATGCAGCAAGACACAACACAAAACCACCCTTCAGTGTCAAGAAAATGGAAGGTTTATTAATGGAAGCATGTGCGCAAATTACACAAGAAGATTGGACTAAAGTAGTGGAAAAAACAAAGAAAATAATAATGGACGACTTCGACAGAGACGTACATTTCGATAATTTCATGGACAATCAACTAGTCATTAATTTAAATGACGAAGACGACGATGATTCTAGTACTAGTAGTGAATAAAAAAAAAATATCCTAAACATTACTTTTATTTAATTATAATAATTAATCTCTTAAAATTCGGATACTATAGTAATCGATCTCTTAAAGTTCGGATAGTATCGTAATCGATTCTTTTATCCCAATCTCTATTATTCAATTTGTCAGAACTGTCAAACGGTACCTTATATATTTGATGGATTAACTTTGTGCTAGTGGAATTGTCATAAAAATTGTGTTTGTAAAGTTTCTAACAGATGCCAACAAGCCAGCATTACCTTATATTGAGTGCTGTAGAAGACTTATCATTGCTTAAATAAGAAATGGCGTAGAACAGAAAATACACCTACTTGGATCCATAAAGTGAGATGACCACTGACAGAATTGGGACAACAATTGAAGTAAAAAATGACAATTCATGTGTAGTACAAAGTGATGTAGGGAAATGTGTAAAAATAGAGCCTGAACAGTTGAGTGATTTAGATGTAAAACAGGAAAGTACAACAGGTATGTTCTATAACACTGCTATACAAAAAAAATAAAAAAATCTGCGGCAGGGATTTTGTTAATGGTTTTTGTTAATACTCATATTAGACCTCACGCTGCATGCTTATTTATTTTTGATTCACTCTGGTTATTGAGATAAACGGAACTAAGAAATAATTGAAATTTCAAACTTCCCCTACTAACATTGTGGTTCATTGATTTGTTTTCACTTACGTTTGTTATCTTTTCACGGATTTTATTTGCAACAACTTAACTTTATAGCTATCAGACCCTGTAGTTATCAGTTATAAATCGGTTGTTTTGTGTTAAAGTGCATTTTTCCTTTCAAAAACATGAGTTTTCCACGTAAACCTTGTTTAAACGATCCTAACAGTTTCTGCTTTATTTGTGGCAAGTTTAGTTTACAAAAGCAAAGAAAAGGGATCACAGAGTTTGTAAAACAGTCTACCGAGAATATTTCGGGATACCACTAGTGAAAAGGAATAAAAATTGGGTGCCAAACATCGTGTGCAAGCCGTGCGTAGAATCTTTGCGTTACTGGAGCCAAGGAGGACGTAAAGGTAAAGAAAAAGGTTTTCATGATCTTCATTTATTTATTCTAGTTAAAGGTACCCCAAACTATTATTATTTCTGCGTATTTTTGTAAAGATCAACAATAAAAATAAATTTTAAATACATCTTTTGGCCCATTTATTGAAGCATTTTATGGAAAATGTTAGAAGCGTTTATCTCAAAAACTGGAGTCAATTTGACCATTCTGGTATTTTTCCCGTTATCAGCACACTCGTCTTATACAAAATCGACTTCAAGTATGCCTGCCGCAAAATGACTGTATAGCACACTGCTATACAGTCATTTTGCGGCAGGCATACTTGAAGTCGATTTTGTATAAGACGAGTGTGCTGATAACGGGAAAAATACCAGAATGGTCAAATTGACTCCAGTTTTTGAGATAAACGCTTCTAACATTTTCTAAAATAATGTCTATGTTATGTTTATACTAGCTACTGCCCGTGGCTCCATAGACAATGGTGTGACGTCATAGCACAACACGCTCAGTCTGGCTCACTCCACTCAGTTGCGCCCCCGTGCCGTCAAAATTAAACTTAAATACTTTTAAAATGTCCAATCCTAAAACTAGGAAATCATGTGTTGTGCCTAAATGTAGAACTACAACTTTCAATTCGCCAGAAAAGTTGTTTTTTATCGTTCCAAAAGACATTAAAATGCGAAAAAAATGGATAAAAGCTATGAAGAGGTTAGATCCATTTGGAGATAAAAGTACAGTATATTGTTGTGAAGACCATTTTGACGTAAGTATAGTGATCATGTTTTATGTACGTACATACATAAATTATAATAATTATTTTCATCTTATATTGAAACAATTTCTAACCGGATTAATTGTGTGTTTATTGATTTTACATTGGCAGGCAAAATGTAAAATCAATAAGTATGTGTTTAAGACGGTTAAAAATTGTTTCATTATAAAATACAGTGATTGCGAATACCTAAGACATTACTATTATAATCTTTTGTAGTTTTCATTTACTTAATAACTATATAAACATAAAATTTGGTCAGAGGTGCAAAACCTTTGGTGTCAGAACTTTCTGTTACGTTTTTACATAGTATTACATATTAAAATATCTTGAGAATAATGCAGCAGTTTTGCATTGTCCTTTGTTTTCTATACAAGTTTTAATCTATACTAGTCTGTTTACTGTTCTGCTCACGTCAGCTAGGTGTAAGATTATTTTTTGTTTTAGATTGAAAATGATATGGGGAACTATATTAAATATAAGTTGGTTGGGGGAAGAATTAAACTAAAACAAGGTATAGTTCCACACAAATTCAAATGCCAACAGAAAAAAGAAGATAAACCACAGAGATCTGCCGTGCAAAAACGTAATCATATAGAATATTTTAAGAAACTATTAAAAAAAGATAAGACTTCGACATTAGAAAAACCTGAAGAGATATTTATTGTTAGCTGTGAAGAAGAAGATCCATTAAGTTTTGGAAATAATAATCAGTGTTTAGAAATATCAAAAAAAAGTAAGGGAGTGCAAGTAAATCTGAAAGCTAAAGGTGTACATAAATCAACCATGACTGTTAATAAATGTTTAAAAATAAGAGAAAATAATATTTTCACCAGATGCATTATCTTTTGGTAGTCTTCTTCTTCGTTGTGTCGATGGCTGAGTCAAATTTTATTGGTCCAATAAGTGGCCACTGTTATGGCGCTCTCGTCGGTGATCTTGAGCGCCTCTCTTGTGCAGGTGGAAGGGCATTTTGGACAGTCAGTAAGGTGGTCAAGATTTTGATTTGCCATCGTGGTAAAAGGATTTTACATACTTTTGGTAGTATGAACAACACATCTTCAAACGCATCTTCACATGAAATGTTAAACTTTGATCAAGAATCAAAAAACCTTAATGAAGATTCAGATTTGGAACCGGAATGCGAAACACTTTTTTTTAGAAACTACACTCATGGACAAATTTAGGGGAACGCAAACAAAAAGCCATATAACACAATAATAAAAGGTTTATTTATGTTTAATACGGTTTCATTTGAATATATTTAATTAAATCAACTTTTTTAAATACAGAAATGTTCAATTTACTGATAAAAATAAACAAAATACTGAAGTTATCTGTTATTGACGAAATTTGGAGGTAACGGTGAACTTTCATCTTATCATGAAATTTATCAAATGGCTGGTTTCTTCTCTAATGTAAGGTAACACCAACACTCCTAGGCACATTCAATATTTCGTGTTACCTCCTCTCGCTGTTAAAACTGCCTCCATTCGTCTGGGCATACTTTTTATTAATTCGTCAATGTGTATTTGTGGCATTTGATCCCATTCTTCTACCAAGGCGGTTTTGAGTTCCCTTAAGTTGGTTATTGCAGAATTCTTTTTTTTATTTGTCTTCCCAGCGTATCCCAGACATGTTCAATCGGGTTTAAGTCTGGTGAGCGGGCTGGCCATTCCAAAACCCTGATTTCGAACCCTTGAAGGTATCTCGAAACTATGGCGGCAGTGTGTGGCCGAGCATTATCATGCATTAATAGAAAATTATCTCCTACGTATGGGACAAAAGGTATCACAATTTGTTCTAAAATGTCAGTTACGTATCGTGCTGCTGTTAGAGATCCATTTTCTACGATGTGGAGCTCCGTACGTCCACCTAAGGAAATGCCGCCCCATACCATCACTGACCCTCCACCGTAAGGTTCTCTTCCGACAATGTTACACTGTGCATATCTTTCTCCTGGTCGTCTCCACACTTTCACCCTTCCATCATCTGGCTTAAGGCAAAATCTGGACTCGTCAGTGAACAATACTCTTCCCCAGTCATCGTCATTCCAATCACGGTGAACGCGAGCAAAGTTATTCCGACCTACACGATGGCTTGTGATAAGAAGAGGCCCTCTGGCAGGTACAAACGCCCCTATTCCAACTGCTTTTAGTCTTCTTCTTACCGTTTTAGTGCTAACTGCCACATTTCGGACTTCTTGGAGCCTTGCTCTTACCTCAGAAGATGTCGAGGTACGGTTTCTTAGCACACTGCTTACGATAAATCTATCGTCTCTAGCTGTGGTCTTCTTTTTTCTCCCTTGTCCTCTGCGTCTCGTGTATTCGCCTGCCTGCCGGTATCGTTTTACATTGCGAAAAATAACAGATTTGGAAACTCGCAACATTTGAGCCACTTGATTGTAAGTGTAACCTTGTTCGATTAAAGTTACAGCTTTGGACACTTGGAGCTACTACGCTGAGATCCGCCATTATCAATTCAATCTTTTGAAAAAGTCTCAAGGAACACCGCGATGAATATTTTTTGTAAAAAAAAAAACCTATTACAAAAATTTTCAAACACGACAATTAGCTCTAATTGTTCTCTTACAGCGCACATTTATTAAAATTAACACGTAGAGTAAAAAAACAAATGAAACTCTGAAACAAAAGACGATAAAATCTTTTTCTTTAAATAACACAAATGCTGTTATAGGTGGCCAGTGCGTAAGGAGAATAAAATAAAAATAATCGAACTTTTTTTGCGTTCCTCTAAATTTGTCCTTGAGTGTATATGCAACTTTAATTCATATCTAGGGAAGCACAACTGTTGTTATGTTTACCTAAAGAATGCTATTTTTGTATTAATATATTATCTTAAACAACAAAATATTCCGCGAAATATAATGATAACTTAAAAAAAAATATGCATGTATCAACCTAGTACTATTCTGACCTTGGATTTTGGTTTGTCGCCTAGTTCTGTTACTAAAATCATAAGGGTTGCTGTTCCGGCTATGTGCTCTAGCTCTGTGGTTTTTCCCGTGATAAACCTCAGTACTTGCTCCTGTGGGGCTTAGTATCATGTTAGATAGTTTATAACCCTACCTAAAATACAACTATCAAAAAACTACGTTAAAAAAAACCAACTTCCAAAAATACTATACGTCGCACGCCGAATGATGATCCCTATGACAGTTCGTTAGCGCTTAACATTGTACTGACGTCCTGTCTCATCAAGTCCTTTACACTTGGATGAAGGATTACTCTGAGCCTTTACAGGTCCATTAAAAAGTCGAAATAATCATAATTCGGTATGTTAAGTAAAAATTAACCTATGCCAATTCCAAAACCATTTCGAGATTTCAGGTTCCCGAGTCGTATTTTTGTAATTTTAGCTCCTAAAATTGTAAGATTGCGTTTATTTTAACAAAAATATGTAAAATCAGATGACTTTCATTTGACCTCTAAATGACGTCACAAAGTAGGCTGAATTGACGAATTGTCAGTGCATTACAAAAAATATTCAACCGACAGTGAACTGTTAACTGTCAATGATTGTTATGTTCGTAGCTTTTCTGGTTTGTTTTTCGTTGCTCTAATCGTGCTTGTTCCTTGTGCTATTCTCTTGACCAACCCTGCTCTCCTCTTGACCAACCCTGCTCTCTTTTGGACTTTGATATCGCCTACTACATTGACCACTGCTCGATTGAAGGAACTGCTTGCCCACTGTTTAGATTTTGTTTGAAATATGGACCAGTTTGTACGCGCCAACTCTACCAACTTGCCCAAATTGGACAATGTTATGATTCTGGAGTTCATGAATAATAATGATAACCATAACATTGCTGAAATCCGCGGGGCCCAGGCTTTGATGTAAGTAATAATATTGATACACAAATTATCGTAATCAAGTTTCAAATTGCTTAAAATATCACCATTAAAGCGATAATAACCGACTTCTTATAATTATTGTTACAGGTCATTTTGTGAATCTTACGTTGACACCGCTGTCGAGTATGTGTATGTGGAGGTTAAAAGAAACCAAGTTGAATGCATTGTAAGAGCTAAAGTTGTACCAGAGCATCGAGTGTCGGCTACACTGTAACAATCTAACAATCAATGAAAAAAACGATGTATTACTACAAACAACTTGTGATAGCTGATGGAGTTGCAGAAAATTTTATTATAGAAGTTAAATGCTCTGCTTTAAATAAAACATTATGTAGCTATGTTAATAATGGTATTGTGCAAGACAGATATGTTGCTCAAATGCATGCTGCAAATAAAAGTAAAGCTGTATTTTGCATTGCTGATACTAAATTTGAAGAAAATAAACAGATAACCTTGCATTGGTTAAATTATGATGCTCAAATACACCAGGGATTTAATAAAACAAGCAGATTTTTTTTTGAAAACTTATATTTACAGAAAAATTATTGATAGTGCAAAAACATTAAATATAAAAAATATTTAAACCACACTTGTTTATTTATTTACATTTATACATTTGCTGCCTCGTTGGTCGAGTGGTCGGAAAATGTGATTGCATAAAAAGGGATTCTAGTTTCGATTACTGGGTTTACATGATCTTCACAACAATACAAACGCCGCCCAGGCACGTATTCCACATTCACTTCCTCGCACCACTTCTTTTTCAGAGTTTCTTTTACCTACACAAAAACTTAGTGCCGGCTATTAGTAGTAGTGTTTTTACAAGACAGGATGAAGCATTTCGCACTAAGAGTCTTTGCTCGATTCATTATAAATGGTTATTATCTTTTTATATCACTTTTAACAGCGAAAATCACGGCAAAACAAGTAATTAGCCAAAGTCAAAGCAAGAATGAAGAAAAAATAGTGAGCTTGAGCATCATTCATCCGTGTCATATGTCAAGTGTCACTCAAATTTGAAGTCCCGGTGAAGTTCCTTATTTTTTTTAAATATACTTAAAATGTGTCAAGATCCAAATTATTCAGGCTACTTTGTGACGTCATCAGATCAAAAACTTTAAAAAATCATAAAAAAATAACCAATGCATAAAAAAATAAAATATTCAAATTTGTTGTTTAAAATAACTATCTCTACAAATTAAAAATAAAAAAAAATCACAAAAAAAAATTTAACATACCGAATTGTGTACATTTGTAAATTATAAAAATGAATATTAAGAAATTATTACGTAATGTTCGGAAATAATGGAAAAAACTCAATGCAAATGTACATTGTACGTGCTGCAAAAGTTACGTCGTCTAGCTGTTATCGACAAAGAAGGGACACATCGATAAACAAAAATCGATAATTTGTTGGAAAAATTAAACAAATGCTTTGCAGTTTGTATTTTAATTCTATAATCTGAAATCTGATACAGGTTCAAGCGGATCTTCAAAATCAAACTAAAAAGAATTCTAAAAAAAGGATTTTAAACTCTTTAAATTATGCAATTTGAATAAAAATTAAAGTATAGTACAATAAAATATAATAAGGCTGTTACTTTTTTATCTAGTGTTTTATGTCCATCAATGCGCGTAATCTTTTTTTCAAAATAAATAAATATTGCTTATTATGTTGAATGACCTGGCTGTATGACATGACATTTGCCTGAAAAAACAGTATTTTATCGAAATTGTTTCGCATAACTAATACAACTGTCAGTTGAAACGTCATAGGGATCATCATTCGGCGTGCGAACTATAAAAAGCTAAAAAAAACCACTTAAAAATACTAAAAAGCGCAAAAACAGTTAAATAAATAAAAAAATACAAAATTAGAATATAAAAACTAAAAACTATTAATTTAAGAACTAAAAAGCAAAAAACTAACTTACGCAATTTATAACACTATTTTTCCTCTACTTACCTACTAACTACTTATTCTTTCCGTTTACTGCTTGGTTTGAAGTCGGTGCCAAGCCACAGCATAATTAGCAAACATACAATAAACGATATACAAAAAAGTAATTAGCGCAAAAGACACGTGTTGTGCTATAAAACGCTAGATGGCGTTGTGACGTAACGTCATATTTCTGAATCGCGAATCGAAAAAATTAAGATTCTCCATGATTTAATAAGGTTAACAAAAATTTTGGCATCATTTGCATTTAAAATTCTAATTTTTAGACCCTTTTTAACCGACTTCTAAAAAAGGAGGAGGTTCTCAATTCGATTCGTATATATGTTGCTTTTTTTTTTTTATGTTTGTTCACCGATATCTCCGTCGTTTATGAATTGATTTTGATGATTCTTTTTTTGTTGGACAGAAGATGATTCCAAAGGGGTCCCATTGTCAGCATGTCGTGATCTGATAATGGGATCACAGAGAAATCGAGGGCAACCCTCGAATTTTATAGGCACATGTAATGTTTTTAGTGTGTTTTTCAAAGCTACACCAGTATTTACGTATTTTTATGTGGAGGAGCTGATGATGGAAGGTCAACTCCTCAATGGTTAGGAGTTAAAGGATAATTCTTACACTACTGTTCACATATTCAGACTGCTAGTTATGATGTCAAGTGAGCTGTTGGAACGGAGATATTTCAAAGGTGGTCCCACTTTCAGCATGTCATGATCTGATGATGGGATGCCAGAGAAATCGGGGGCAACCCTCATATTTTATTAATCGAGGCCAGGATTCACGCTTGATCGCAATAATTTTATGTGGTTGAGCTGATGATGGAAGGTCAACTCCTCAATAGTTAGGAGTTAAAGGATAATTCTTTCACTACTGTACGCATATTAATTCCTACTGCTAGTTATTGTGTCAAATGAGCTGATGATGGAAGGTCGTGACCCTCAATAGTCAAGAGAAAGGATTTAATTCTTGTTTATTATTAATAAGTTTTCCGTTTTAAGTAACCGTCGTCTCCTCATTCGAGAAACATTCTTGCTCGGTCTACCCATCACTTAAAATCGTAAAATAAAATAATTTTTAACAAAAAAAAAACCGACTTCAAAAAGTAGGTAAACTAAAAAGCAAAAAATAAATTTACCTCGCACAAAATAATACGTTTTTTCATTTAGTTAAATATAAATTATTAAATAATTATTTTATAATTCTGAAGTCGGTGCCAAGTAAACAATTAATAACTCTGTATAGATAATATCAATCGTTCTAACAACTTTTTGCTGACTGAATATTAGTTATATTTCTGTGGTAAGTACCTATACTGGGCGACCGCGCACTAGCACAACTACGCCTCCCTTTTTGTGTGAACTGTAAATTTGATATTGTAAAAAGCGTGTTTTTACTTGGCACCGACTTCAGAATTATAAAATAATTATTTAATAATTTCTATTTAACTAAATGAAAAAACGTATTATTTTGTGCGAGGTAAATTTATTTTTTGCTTTTTAGTTTACCTACTTTTTGAAGTCGGTTTTTTTTTTGTTAAAAATTATATACGCTAAATTCTAAATCTTGGTTTATGCTACGATTTAGTTCTTCAATTTAGCACATTTTAGAGTTATCAATAATTATAGAAATAAACGGTCCTTTTCTGGACCACTATAGTTAGTAACACTTATTTCATCGTCGTTTTCATTTGTTTCTCATTGTCATTTATCGTTTATTTCTGATTCATTTACGTAGGTTAGTAGTTAGTAGATTATCGTGTAGAAATTTATTTGTTACACCATTTTATTTCTATAAGTAGTTTTTTTATTCATATAGGGCTTGGCACCGACTTCAAACCAAGCAGTAAGCGGAAAGAATAAGTAGTTAGTAGGTAAGTAGAGGAAAGTGTTATAAATTGCGTAAGTTATTTTTTGCTTTTTAGTTGTTAAATTAATAGTTTTTAGTTTTTATATTCTAATTTAGTATTTTTTTATTTATTTAACTGTTTTTGCTCTTTTTAGTATTTTAAGTGTCTTTTGGAAGACGGTTTTTTTTAACGTAGTTTTTTTATTTTTATTTTTTGCTTTTTAGTGATTAAAATATGGGTAAGCTTACGAAAGGTGCTGCACGCCTCAAAAAATATAGATCCCTTGAATCGGAGACAGAAAAAAAAGCGCGTCTTCAAAGAAATGCTTCGCGTAATGCTATTTCACGTTCTTTGGAAACACAGAAAGATCGTGAAGAACGTTTATTGGCTATGAAAATGTATTCAAAATCACGTTTACGCCATGAAACGCTGGAACAATACGAGGCTAGACTAACTTAGACTCAAGAGCGTCTTGCAAATCAGTCTGCTGAGCCAAAGGCTCATAGACTCGGTCCCATCAGTAAGTTATTTATTTAACAATCACAGAACATCAATTAACACTATTAAACCTAAACGTTAATGAGTTTTACCTTCAAGGTCAACCATATGTACGTATAATTTTGAAAGAATTTTCTCTGAACTCCTAACCTTTGAGGAGTTGTACCTTCCCTCATCAGCTCATCCATAGGAAATCATCATCAAACGCAAATAATTGAACAAACTGTATGAATTTAGTGTTCTGCTCGATTTCCTTGGGATCCCATCATCATATGCTGACTAGATGACCAGGGTACCAACTTAAATATGTACCCTAACGAACAAAAAAAGAATTACGCAAATCGGGTTAGAAATGTTAAAGTTATCGACATACTAATATACAAAGTATCGTCAAAATGACATCGCCCAAATAACAATAATGCTTATAAAATAAAAACTGCTAGACCAAACTGAAATATTTTTTATGGGACCACCTGGCAGCTATTTCGCGTCGAACAAAAAAATAATCACGCGAATCGATCCATTAACCGCGGCGTAATCGATGTACATACATAGAAAAAAAAAACATACCGGCCGAATTGAGAACCTCCTCCTTTTTGGGAAGTCGGTAAAAATGCATAGAAATGGAATATAATGCCAATAATAATACAGGTTGGACATGACATAGCAACATTGTTGAAAACCACAATTAATTTCAAGTGTATATATTTTTTTTTATTTGCTGTATAGCAAGGTGGTAATTAGATAACATAACATAACCTATTTTACCCAGAAGGTTGTGGCAGCAGTGTACTTGACAACACCCACACTTCACCTGTTATATTTAGGTCCTATGGTATAGGGAATGAGCCTATCAGCATCAACCCTACACAATTCCAACTTTTCTGATGGAAGTTCACAAATAACAATTTGCTCGAACCAGGAATCAAACCCAAGACCTTACAGTGAGAGGAGTTTATGCTAACCATTGAGGCAGTTGATAAGCTAATCAATTATAATCTGTACCAATATTAAAGCTGAAGAGTTTGTATGTCTGAATGCACTAATCTCAAGACCTACTCATCCAAATTGAATACTTATTTTTTGTTGGTTAGCTCATTTATCGAGGAAGGCTATTAGCTATATTAATATGACATGACACTACCACCTATTAGCCTTGAGTTGAGCTGAGATGGGCAGCAATGCTGAGGAGAAAGGTTTCTGGAATGATACCTGTTTAGATCATGGAGAGCCTTCCACCTTGCCAAGGTTGGTTTGGAAGTCACTAGGTAGGCTCCGAACTCAAGTCGGTCGAAGCAAACAGAACCTGGTAAGGTTTGTTGACGAATCGGACCTATATTGCGAGTGTGGTGCTGTACAGACTATGTCCCATCTCATGACCTGTCCTACTTGCTCCACCACCTGCACAAAGGAAGAGCTCATGAAAGCCGATGCAAGTTCCATCCGCGTGGCCACGCACTGGGCTGATAGAATATGACTGCAGCCATCGACACGAAAGAAGAAAAACCTGTATAGATAGTCTGGCAATATTGTTATTTGGGAATTTTCCAACAGAAAATTCTCCATAGCAGCATGTAGTTGGATTAATACCCAGTAGATTGCGATAAGCGTACCCCTTTTCACTTGGGACTTAAGGATAACAGGTGATGGGAGTTATACACCCCTGACATATCCTTCTAGGTAACATAGGACTGATAAATATCAAATTTAAATTTACAGATACTGATAATGGAGTTTTACAAGATTATGACATCAAAATGGAAGAAAACATTGAACACTCAGACACGGATCACGGCTCAACACCCAGAATCGTGAAGGTTGAGTCCATGAACGTGAATCAACATAAATCTAAATATACAAAAAGTAAGTTCTATTCAATACTTTTGAGATTAAGCCCCAATTTCACAGGTTATATGAACATTAGATTCAAGATTCAAGATTCATTTATTAGCAGGAATATGGTACAGTAGATGGTATACATGTTTTAGCAGCCCGACATATCGACGGTCCCTACGTATATAAAGACATGTTAAAAACGAGGTTTTCAGGAGAGCGTTTTTAATGTTTAAACTGCTCTAGAAATATTTTGTATGGACAATGTATATGTTTTTTTTCTAAAATGATTTTTTAGTTTTAGAAACTTTATAGTGGTATCAATACATATTTTCTTTTTTTATATTTTCTTGGAAAAACTGATAGATGACTGTTTATACGCCGATATTAAAATAAAAACATGTCAGACATGTCAATGATAGCTTTTTATACGCCGGAAAGAAGAAAACGGTTTATAAAATAGAACATAAATAAAATGTTTTATGAACACGTGGAATTTGGTTTATTTTTAAAACGTTGCAGTTAATATTATGAATAATTATAACTAAAAAACAGACTACTAATTCTGCAATATTGTATCAAAACAAAAATATTTCACGACGCGGACAAGTATCGACACGACTTATTGGGGAACTCAAGCGCCGCCGTAAATGACGTTATGTCAGACATGACCGTCTTCGCAGCGAGTGGCGCGCATTAAAAAACAATGTAGAAGACGACACGTATAGATATCCGTATCTACGACACTTATTCGCTGTAAAAATATTACTTGTTCTCTTATACGATTTGCAAAAGACGTTAAATAGGTAATATTAAAAAAATATTTATATCCAGGACTATGTATATGGAAAATCTAAAGCCAATTGAGCAATAAAAAAAAATTGCCATTTTTGACATGTCTTTATACAGGGTGGATGCGACATAGCGACATTTATTGAAACCACAGCTTCTATACATGGCCAGTATGCATTTCCACCGAATAAAAAAATTTCTGGCGAAATAAAAATCCACGTCTTTCGAACAAATTGCACGATCGCAATGTTCAAATTGTTCGGACAACGTGATTTTTTTTTATCGCCAGAGAATTTTTATCCGGTGGAAATTGATACTTACCATGTATAGAAGCTGTGGTTTCAATAAATGTCGCTATGTCGCATCCACCCTGTATACGTAGGGACCGTCGATATTCACCTTTAATAGGCATGCGCATTTTTGTTTAAAGAAGTAAACATGGACAATAAAGTAGCACTAACAAACAGGATAACTTATTTTTTACAGGAATAGAATTCATTTAGCGTATAAAAGCACGTTTCAAGTAACACGTAAGAAATTATTTTAGTATTATACCTATTATTTACTGAGGGCTAAATCCTTCTTCATTTCTGTCTTAAACTACCATTCTGTAAATCTTTGACACTAATGTCCATCCAAAGGTTGCCTGGAAGAAATCGCGTTTAGCGATAAGGCCGCCCTTTGTGCATGTATTGTTATTTAAATTTTTGTTCAAAATGTACTCGTATATCCTATGTTGTGTGCACAAATAAAGTTTTATCTATCTATCTATCTATCAAGAATTAAGTTTTCTTTTAAAAAGATGTAAAGGTAATTTTCTTAAAGTTTGTGGAATGTGGTTAAAAAAAATTATTGACATGCTGTAAATTCAAATTCAAATTCAAATCATTTATTTTCATAGGCCCCAGGAGGCGCTTGAACACGTCAAAACATTACAAAAAATGATATAAAAGTAAATAATAAATAATACTAAATTATACTAATTACAATGATTTGAATAACCGGGGCTCAGATTAATTTTAATCAAACTGTTTAGAATCGAATTAAAATCAATCTAAGTACCAGCTCCGATGGGTATTGCATTATGAGAAGAGCTGGTGAGAAACTCATGTGCACCATCTTTTAAAATGAAAAATATAACAATATAAAAGTACATAAAAAAATCACATAAGAATATAACTGTTTTTATAGTGAAGAGTGCTTTTACATATTTCATTTCTTAATTTACTAGGATCCCTTTTTTGGAATCTGCTATCTTCACTAACCTTTGTAAAGAATTGTGAATTACTTTTTACAAATATGCCAATTTCAAGAATACATAGAGAAGATTAATCAAATCAAATCAATCATTTATTTCCATGGGCACCAAGGGGCGCTTGAACACGTCAAAACAAACATCAAAATATAAAATTAATATAAAACTTAGCTAACTAAATTATATTATTATTGTTATAAAATGATTTGACACCGGAGCGAAGCTTAGATTGACTTTAATTCAACTTGGACATTTGAATTAAAATCAATAAAAGTACCAGCTCCAATGGGTATTGCATCATGAGAAGAGCTGGTGAGAAACTCATGTGCACCATCTTTTCAAATAATTCATACAATATTTGTAAATATTGGACAGTTGCCATGAACGTGGACACGGAGCGGGTTATATACGAGGTGCGCGAACGTCCCATGCTGTGGGATCTATCTCATAGCTTATACAAAGACCGGGATGCACGAATTCGCTCCTGGGCGGAAGTCTGTGAAACGTTATATCCAGGATATGATGCCATGGAAGATAGTGTAAAAAAGGAAATTGGTGAGTAAGACTGTGTATTAATATTACTTATAATTAGGTCTTCTTCTTCTTCTTCTTCCTCGTGTCGATGGCTGAGTCAAATTTTATTTTGACTTGCCATCGTGGTGAAAGGATTAGCCAATTCGCTTTGGAGAACTCGCGAGTTGTCCAGGGTGCGCTGGACGTAGGGAATCGTTGTGTACGTCAATCGGTGAGGCTCCTTTCATGCACCCCAAATTATTATTAGGTAGGTTGGCAGCTTTCGTAGTCTAGCGGCTAACGACCATTTCATTCATTTCATTCATAATTCGTGCGTCAAGCAAAAATAGGTTCAGGTTTTTTGAGAGGTTTTTTTGAGAGAATTCTCATTAGCAGTATAGAGTTGGAATTGTGCCCGATGTTTCTACCTCTAGGGCCCTCTTATAGATATTTATGGCACCAAAACATAACACGGGAAGCATGGGTGTCAAACAGGGTGAAATTACATCGTGACAAAAATAGATGTTAGCACCTGGGGCCTTAAAATCATGTGCTGAATCACTGGTAATACACCTTTTAAAAATTTCGAGTCCGGCAGCATACAAATCCATAGCTGAATTGGCAAAGCACTTGGGGCGTATACCCAGGGGGTGCAGGTTCGAGTCCTGCTGGATTCTTAATTTTTAAACTTTAATATTATATAAGATATTAATGTTATTATTTCCAGACAAATCGGTGCAGCAGCGTTGGAAGACGGCGAGAGATGCTTACATGCGCTGTAAAAACACTCAAAAGAATACCGGTGCTAGAGGTAGCAGGAGAAAGATGTACGTGTATTCTGACGAAATGACATTTTTGGATAAGAAGAATCAAACTGAAGCAGACGATTCGGTTAATATCGCGGTTGCACCAATCTCGACTGAGAAACCTGACACGACCATCCTGCAACCACACACATCAAACCAGGAAGCTATTTTGCCACCAAAAATCAATCTAATCCCAAAGAAAAGTGTTTCTTATTCTTATATTGCTAAGACGAAAAATCTTCGGAAACGAAAACACTCTGACACTCACAATGATTTCGACAAAGAAATGATGCTAATGTTCAAAGAAAACGCAAAATTAATGAAAAATGCCGACCTAGCATTCTTCATGTCTCTTTTGCCCATTACGGAAAAGTTTACAGTACACCAGAAATTAATATTTCGCTCGGAAGTATTAAAAAAAGCTATGGAAATAGGAAATATGCCGAATCCATATGAATCAAATAGATCGAACTCTGAACATTCGCATTACTCTGTACATTCGGACTCGACGTATCAACATGTGCCCGTGATTTCGGAAGACGACATTACGCAGCCCACTTTTACTGGAAACTATGATGATAATGATTAGCCAAACTGTTTGACCATTTTAACGCCACTGTCTCATTTATTGCTTCATATTTTTGAATACTTTGTATGCTTCAGAATCAATGGCGCTGTTTTTGACACTATTGTATAAAGACTTTGAATGCACTCATATATTTGAAGGTGTCTATGTTCGGATATATTTATGCAAGATGGGTGATTTATATAACATGAATTGAATGACTTTGGTTGTACTGATATCATTGATCAGTTTTGGCGGTACTATATATCTGGCTATTTTGTCTGTAACTTTGTATAAGGAGCCGACTTTACAATATAACGAAGGATTTTGTGTATTAAGAGCGTGTATTCCTTCTTAATATGTAACTGTCAATTTTTGTAGTTTTTTGGGAATATTTCGTAAAAACTGAATAAAAGTATGATTTTATTCAACTAACTTTTTAGAATGTGGGCTTTAAAAGGTAAATATGACAATTACATTTAATAACTAAAGCATACTTTTCTATTTTATCAGTTGAAAGAGTATTAACTGTTAAGTTGATAAATTACAAAATTATGCTGTATTTACGAATGAAATTGTTATATTTACCTCTCAAAACTTGCATTCTAAAAAGTTAGTTGAATAAAATCATACTTTCATTCAGTTTTTACGAAATATTCCCAAAACACTACAAAAATTGACAGTTACATTTTGAAAAGGAATACACGCTCTTAAACATGCATATCTTCTTCTTTCTCTTCTTACGAGTTAATAGTCTTTTTATACCACCCCGGCCCAGTAGGTGGCTACATTAATAGCATTCTCCGTGGCCTTATTCTGATCGCTCAGGGAGCAATCGTCAGGGCAGTTGGGGCATTCAAGGAGATGTGTCATGGTTTGCTGAGGAGCAAACAATGACACACCTTGCTTATCAACAACATGCATATTATAGAACTACATAGTACCCGGAGCGAAGGCAGGGCGGATCGCTAGTACATGATATAAATCTGGTGACGTGGGCACTTGATTGATTTGTCACATATATCAGACTGTATAGGGTTGAAAGTGTTTTATAGATAGAGAAGTCAGTACATATTAATTTAATAAAACTGTTTTTTTACGATGAGAAAAGAAAACAATAAAAAAATAATATGAAGCATAATTGTTTTATTTTAACTAGAGGCGCCGCGGTCAATATAGGCTCGTAGTAGGGGAAAAGCAGCCAGACAATCTGCAGATTTAGCTGACTTGACGCAAACGGGTAGTTTAAACTAAATATAAAAGTTGATCAATAAACTTACCTGAAACAAACAGTAAGACGCTTGCTTAGAAACTTTACTGCCCAAAATAATGAGCAGTGTTTTAGTCGTTCTTCTAAATAAGATAGAGCTAACGCTGTCTAGCGTTATAGTTCATTCTATGGCTCTCTACCTGCCTCGGAATATCGACATACAATTTTGTTATTATTGTGCGACTGATACAGAGTACCACAGAAATGCTGCGAGCTTACCTTGACTGCGTTGACTCTAAGAACGTTGACCTAAGGTATAATTTAAAAAAATATAATTACATACACTCAGAGATGTGACTTATCTAAGATACAAGTATCTGAAATACAGATACAAGATACGTATTTCCATCTTGTATCTAAAATACTTTTCCAAAAATCATTTTGTATCTTGTATTTAAATACATTTTGTTAGGTATCTTAGTATTTTACAAATACTTTTTCTGACAAAATACTTTTAGGAATAAGTTACCAAAATTTTTTATGAAATATAACACCTGTTTGCCGAGCTCTGCCCCTGTGGAGCGACTCTTTTCTTTTGGATTCTTAGGCCACATAGAAGAAAAATGAGTGATCAAATGTTTGACGAACTAGTTTTACTTAAGTCTATTTAAAATACTTAAGTAAAAGTAGTTCTTCAAACATTTCTTTTACATGAAAATAATATAGGAGTCATGTCATGTATGTCATCATGTCTTATATCTCTGTTCTCATATATTATGCCAATAATGACAGAAATAGAAAGGTTTTGTTCCGGTTTCAAGTGAGGACATGTATCCACTTATATGTCTGTATCTCTTGCTCTCATACGTGCCTTATGCAGGGGGACATGTGCGTTCTCGGTCACTCGCAATAATGTTGTCAACAGACAACCTTAGAGAACTGACCATCTTTCTATTTCTGACATGTTATTGTTGATTATGCCTCATGACTTATGTCTCTTATCTCATGTTGTATCATGTCATGCCTTTTTGTATTATTGTCTTAGAAAAACTTCAGGGTGTTTAGAAAAAAATAAGTAACCTGATGGCCAACCAAGTAAATTGATAGCTTTTGATTGGTTAATTATTTTCCTTAAAAATATAATATTTTGTCTTGTCACATTTCAGCGATTAACACAATATATTCGTAAATAAATAATATTAATGGTTATTAAGATTATGTCAAAAATAATCTTAAATTCAATAGAACAAAATGTTGTTTTCTTACAAAAGTATTTTCATCTTGAAAAGTATTTAGAAGATACGTATCTTGTATCTAGTATTTCAAATACCATTCTCGAAAGTATTTTGTATCTGGTAGGTATCTGAAATACTTAAATTTCAAAGTATCTTGGATTTAGTATTTCAGATACTTTTTAGAGGGTATTTTGTACATCTCTGCATACACTTCTCTTTGAACAATGCGAGACCAACGGTACGCGCTACCGACGACAGCGTTACAGGAAAGCAACCCATATTATTTTTTTAGGTTCAACGACTTAATATCCAAGGCAATTTATCCGCTTAGAGTCACAAGCATAGGTGTAATATATTTTTTTTACTCACTCCCCGTTTGCATCGAGTTGGCCGCTTACCTCCCCTCACCTCATACCCCTCAAAATTACGTTATTTTGTTAGTTCGAGCTTTTTGACGTATGCTATGAGTCTAGGACACAATGTCATAATATATATTGTATGATATGTCAAAAGCTTCTAGCCAACTAGCATCTCTCAATAGACATTAATAAGAAACTTATATTAAAACTTAATGTAAAACTATTAAAAAAAAACACAATATTGAAATGACACTGTCAAAGTACTACAGGCGTACTACAGGGGTCGGGAAGAGAGCATGTATTGAACTAGAGGAAGCTATAAGTTTTAAATGACATTATTCCCACTGTGCGAGTAGAGCTGCGCGTTGCAGATAAAATTCACGTCAAAGTTTAGAAGTTTATTACATGTTTTTGACAGCTTTGACCCGGCCAGGGGAAAATTTTCTTAAAAAAATTTACAGTCGGACATCTATTATCTCTGGTGTCAGGTATGGAGAAGCGAGACCTGAAGAATTGGCCGACTTGAAGTAAACGGTTAGTAGCGACGTTGATGTGATTACTATACTCTGTCCATTCCTTTATTTTCTTTTTGACAGATTACATTTAGGGATGCCTTCACACGTTACTGATTCGATTTGAAATCATAATCGATGTTGTCTAAGAAGAACTTTCAATCGATTAATTACATCGAAATGGTTTCAGTTCATTATTAATTATTCGTTTATTAGTAGTTTTTATTTAATGAAATAAATATACAAAATAATAATATAATAATAATGTCACATACTTAGTCTATGACGGTTTCCTAGTTACCTTTGTTTACATTTTGATATGTCATTCCAAGATTTCGACTTAATTTCTTGCAAATAATTATTCATGGAATCATGATACTATTATTATATTCTTTTTTTTATAAAAAATACAGACAAAAAAAGTCAAATTATTCTTTTTCATAATGATCGATTTATTTCATTTCACGATTTGATTATTTTATAGTCTGTGGTTGTTTGTTACAAACAGTGAACTTCCCTAAAAAGTATCGCTTGTCAATAAAGTACATTATTATTGTAGTACATTAATCTGACAAAAAAAAACGGTAATTCATAGGCGTGATCTGTCAAAAAGAAAATAAAGGAATGGACAGAGTATAGTCCTTCCACAGCAAATTGTCACGTTGGTAGTTTAGTTCTTCGCGAGGTTTCCTGTTCGAATCCCAGGACCGGCAAAGGTACAATTTGTGATTTTCTACCAGGAAATTCTCTACAAACTCACTATTACATGGGATTTAAACATAACAGTAAAAGTATGTTTTTGTTCACCTCTGCTCACCCTACTGGCTTATACAGGCATGATGTTAGGATTCCCGTGCAATGCGAGATCAGCTTATAAATGTATAAATTGATGGGTAGCGGTGTGTACGCACCACCATTGTATAATAAATCACTTGAATCGTTAAATAAAAAAATAAAATGATCTGTATAATTTATTTTACAATATAAAATAATACTTAAATATATCACATTATCACTTATCCAAACGCGTTATCTGGCATCAGCAAAGCTGGAACAAAACCAAATATAATTAAATAACATTATATATAAAAAACCAACGACGCTCGCACTAGGAATAACTCCTGTGACGCGGGGTGTTTTCACAAACATACATTTTAAACACAAAGCACACCCAGAGTCAGAAAAAATCTTTGCGAATGACACAAAGATTTGTCCCATGTGGGGATCGAACCCACAACACCAGCGTAATTTGAAAGCGGCGAGGCAACCGCTTTAACCACTACGCCAACCGTGCACTCATTATTTCTAAAATACTAGTGCAAGCCCTGAAATTACTGGTATACGAGGCATAACACCGTAGTCGTCAGCTGTAGCGACCCATCTAACCATCAGGTTAACTACACGGTAATAATTATAACTGAATTTTACCTTATTAAATAGATAGAGGGGTGTCGAATTGAAGAGAACTCCGGTTTGCACATTAATCACTTGTGTTCAGTTTAGAATTAAATAATTACTACGCGTTTCCTTCGTTTTGGAAAAAAAATCCCGTCTCACTTCTGCACACTTCACCTCTTTTGACTGTTTTGATCGTGTTATTTTTCACATTTTAGTAGTACAAGAAGTGAATTATGGAGAAACGGACCGGGAAAATTTGCCCATCTAAAAGCAAACGGCTCAATAGCTGTGCTCACAACATTTAGGAGGGGTCTCCAAGTTTTATCTTTGGTACATTTTAAGGGAGAAACACGTACCTGCTATACAAGCTGTCATGAAACAAATACCGCATCCAGCGAAGAACGCGCGGACCGCTATCTGTAAATGAAGTTTGATTCAGTAAATAATAAAGAGCACTTGGCTTAAGCCGGGTCCACACCTGGCAAACGAAGGCCAAAAAACGTTAATTGGTTCCTGTTTGGTGACTTTAGAGTAGTTTGGACGGCTAAAGCTTCAGTTTCCAAGGAAAGCGGCGTGGAATAATGCGGCCGTAATATTATTACCGTGACTCGATTAATATGTGATACGTTAGGTCGATCACAGCTCTCTAGGAAACCACTACATTTGTTTTACATAGGCAACGTTCTAGTGACGTCATTGTACCGTTATCTTTACGGCTGCATTATTCCACACCGCTATGCTAGGAAACCGAAGCTTAAGCGGACGATTTTAATCAATCGTTAGAGTTTGTAACATGAAAGGATTCGTTATCGTTTGCTAAGGCTTCCAAAATAGTACCAACGATTTCGTTGGCATTCGTTTGCCAGGTATGGACCCGGTTTAGGTCGAAGCCACGCGGTCCGATCGATCTACTGGTGAAGCAATGCTAACCAAGTAACCACAGTCGCCCGTGGATGGGCGACCATCTTAATGTAATCATCATACTCCATACTTCGGTCCTGGCTGCAATTTTAAAGATGTATGGCAGAAGTCTTCTTCGTCGTGTCGATGGCTGAGTCAAATTTTATTGGTCCAATAAGTGGCTGTTATGGCGCTCTCATCGGCGTTCGTGAGCGCCTCTCTTGTGCAGGTGGTAGGGCATTTAGGACAGTCAGTAAGGTGGGCCATTGATTGTATTGCACCACATTGGCAATTTATGTTTGTGTCAAGATATTATGTGTGCGTTTATGACAGAAGTTACTGGTAGTATTAATGTCTGACATCTGGTTAAGCAAAGAGCATCGAATCGCCTCGTTCTGGGCTGTGGAGGTCTAATGGCTCCATGTACAGAATTGGCGAGACCTGAAGACGTTGGTAGCTGTTCCGGCGGCTACCATCTCAAAGCTTAAGATTTCGTTTGTTTGAGCGCACTAATCTCAAAAACTACTGGTTCGAATTCTATAATTATTATTGTGTTGGATAGCGTATTTATCAAGAAAGGTAATAGACTGTATAACATCATGCTACATTCCATTGGAGCGGAGCAGAGGACGTTAACGCGAGTAAAATAAATTAAAAAATCTTACGGCAGACAGTTTTTCCCTCTGGTTAGGCGCTAAGGCAGACATGGCTCCAATCATGATCCCCGCGGAGCAAGGGTTCGTGAACCCGCAAAGAGAGTACGTGGCTATCAGTTCTGCTCGGGGCTGAAATAAATAATTACGTCATTACATACAAAAACTGCTTCTTTGGTCTAGTGAGCGTATGCGCCTTTCACCGCAAGGTGTCGGGTTCGATTTTCGGGTTGAATAAATGGAGTTGGAATTGTGCCCCGTGGATGGCGATAGGCTCACTCTCTATTAAGGACCTAACTATAACAGGTGAAGTGTGGGTGTTATACACCTCTGCCATGCCCTCCTGGGTAATATAGGCGTGATGTTATGGTACTATACTATGAAGGAGGGGTTGAAATAATTGTTACCGATAGCAAATGTGCCTTCTTCATCTCCCCCATACGCTGGTACGCCACGAACTCATTGACGACTGTCTTCAAGCCAATTAGAGCGCCTACTTGCTCACATTCATCCCATGGAACGCCTGAAAAAGTATCTATAATAACATATGCAGGCACACACACGCGGACACAAACACACACACACATTCACACAGGCACACGCACAAAAGTGTGTTATTTTATTTTTAAGATTCTTTTCAGATTTCAATGACTAGAATTTATATTTTAAAACATAAAATAATTTAAATGTTATAGTGCCAGCTGTATGGGGAAAACGCTAACTAATGCAACACAGTTGTTACTAGCGCAAGTGTTAGAAGTTAATGTTCTTAGTGCTGATTTCACAAAAATACGTAAAGAACCTGTGAAACGAACCAAAAAAAGCAAACTCAAATAACAAAAAATGCATTAAAAAGTAACAATTACTAAAGTAATATTCAACGTCTTGCCTCATCTGTGTATATAACTTGAAAGAATACAATAAACGGCCTTATAGTGCCTGTATTTAAAGAATTATCTCCGTACTCCTAACGTTGAGGAGTTGTACCTTGGTAGGTACAGCATCAGTTCAGCAACTTGAAATGCTGACTGTTAGATGCAAATGTTCAAATAGCTTTAGGTAATATACGAAAAACAAAATATATAAGACTTTTGAAGGTTGCTCTCGATTTCTTTAAGATCCCATCATCAGATCGTGACCTGATGATAATGGAACCACATGATACGTATACTCTTTTAGACAAAAAAAGAATTTCTCACATCGGCCCAGGCGTCTTTGAGTAATCGACGAACAAACATGAAAAAGAAAAAATTAGCACCTCCTCTTTTTTAAAGTCGGTTAAAAATACAATGCTGTTGCAAATAGGCGCAAGAGGTCTTTCAACGCATCTGTGTCGATTAGTGGATGGCTATAGGCTGTAGTTACTTCCTACGAATTAGGTACAAGCTAAATAATTTCAAGGAATTTTACCCATAACCCAGCACATTGGAATAAGAATCTTCCCGAGAATAAACTCAAGGTTGATATCAGGGTTGCCCAGGAGTCCCCCGCAGTAGTTCAGAACGCCGTTGACGAAGGCAATGAAAGCAACGAAGGCCACGATGTTGGCGATGATGTTCAGGACTAGGGAGATGCCGTTGGTGGCCCCGCGGGTGGCGGCGGAGAGAGCTGATTGATCTTCACTGGGAAAGAAAGAAGGGAAGAAACATTGTTAGGGTCTTTTATTCATTAAGCGGCTTTAGCAAAAAATCTGCCAGCCCGAATGGAACTGCCTTTATGATTAGTGGTAAGCGTATGTGCCTGTCACTGCGAGGTCTCGGTTTCGATTCCCGGGTCGGATAATTGCTGTTAGCCGACTGGCCACTTATCTGGAGCATCGTCGCAAGGTTGCCTGCCTATCGGTCTTTTACACGCTTAAAATATTAGCTTCACCTGTATGTATGTGTATGTATGTAACCGACTACTTTGGACTCGATTTTGACCCACTTTAAACGGACAGATTTCATTTAAATTTTGCACACCTGTCAAAAATCGATGACAATGCAATAATTCGATAAAAAAAGTTAAAAATATTAAAAAAAAAAAAAAAAAAAAACGCTCTTATAAATAAACCAAACTAAAAAGTAGAAAATAAATAATAGTTTAAAAAAACTAAAAAACACGCTTTGGGCGCTCTGTGCCATATTTTTCGTCTATCGAGCAACCCACGCTTTTTTCAGCTTATATTAAGAATTATTTTTCACTTTTTAGTTAGAAGTACTTTAAAAGCGTGTTTTTTATTTTTTTTAACCGACTTCTAAAAAAGGAGGAGGTTCTCAATTCGATTCGTATATATGTTGCATTTCAGCGAGTATGCTGAGGAACTACACGACCTTATTTCTCCATACCCATTTCCCCTTCGGACTACCAGACAATCGGCACTCCATGGTAGATACGCTACAAATACGCACCAAGCTTTTCGCTTCAACATTCTTTATTTAAACGAACTGCCAAAGAATGAAACGCCTTGCCCAACTTTATGTTTACGCATAAGTACAATCTGGGTGTCGTCGAAGCAAAATGTGAATAGGTTTCTAATAGAGGCGCGAATTCCACCGTAGACCGCATCATCACTTATCATCAGGTAAGATTGTGGTCGAAAGCGTGCCTGTGCACCAAATAAATATAATCCTTTCAAGTACTGGTCCATATACCTTGCCACCGGCTGTATGTTGTCCACCGTAGTCAAGGATTTCCTGATTTCTGGCATCATGAGCTTCGCGTAGCAGATGGCGGCGGGGGCTGACATGATGCTGGCGGTGACGAGGTGAGCGGGGGACGCGCCGAAGGCGATGTATGTGGCCATTATTGTGCCTGAAACACCAGTTTTAAGGGTTATGTAACAGTGGGATATAATATTATCCTATGATTCACCGACAAAAAGTAGCCTATAATATGAAAATCCAGGCTGTATGTAAGCTACATGTGTACTTAAATTCCTCTTAATCGGCCCATCAGTTCGAGTCTGAAGAAGTAATAAATACCTACACACACACTTCATGTGCGTGTGTGTAGGTATTTATTAAATTTATTTATTTATTTATAAAATAGGATAGTAGAATTACCAGAAACTGTGGCGAACCCTGAAGACATGATGGTAAAAAGCTCCGAGGTAGTCAGGATTGCGATGTACGGCTTTATGAGCAAGGTGGACTCCGCCTGAAATGCAAAAATAAACTATCATAGACTCTATCTATCAAGTTTAATGATAGAATATTGAAAATGCATATAAATGTTTATTTACTAATTAATTATATTTTAAAAGTAGTGTTAGCTGATTACGAATATTGTCTTCAATAATGTTACAAAAAATATTTTTACATAAAAATCCGGCGTCAATTACAAAAAATGCATGTAAATGGTAAATGTAGTAATAAGAAATACTTATTCATCTAAACCACTCGCCTCATCTGTGTTTAACTAGAAAAAATACAGTAAAAAAAAACGAAAAGAAAAAACTATTGAATTGAGAACCGCCGCACCGTTTACATTCGTTTTGTAAAAGATAGAACTAGTGGAAGGTAAAAACTAAATATGTATTATGTTGATTATTTTAGTTTGCTCGACTGTAAATAAGAATCTAACTAAATGTGTTTCTTTATTCTTTATTATATGAAAGTTGATTTAATGAAAGGATAAATGCGGTTTACGATTTATAACGTATTAAAAAAAACTAATTATTAGATCTCGTTCAAACCAATTTTCGGTGGAAGTTTGTATGGTAATATGTACATCACATATTATTTTTACATTTATCATCTCTTATTTTAGAAGTTACGGAGGAGGGGGGGAAGGACACACATTTTTCCACTTTGGAAGCGTCTCTCGCGCAAACTATTCAGTTTAGAAAAAAAATATTTTAGAAACCTCAATATCGTTTTTCAAGACCTATCTATACAAGTATGGTTTTGATGAAAAAAAAAAAAGAGTCAGTTCTAAGTATGGGGAACGCCAAAAATGTATTGTTTTTTTTTTTATTTTATATCTTACACTCCGAATACATCTACTTACCAAGTTTCCACAGTATAGCTCTTATAGCTACGGAAAAAAGTGGCTGTGACATACGGACGGACAGACATGACGAATCTATAAGGGTTCCGTTTTTTGCCATTAGGCTACGGAACCCTAAAAACGTTTACCCACGATGGCGTTCACGAGTTTAGGATTTTATTGCTATATAAATGATTTTCCTGAAGCAACACCCCACATCAAATGTCCTTATTTGCTGGCGATAGCACCGTGGTATTCAACACCGGCAACAATAAATAAATTGAACAAGACATAAATTATACAAGCTTGGCCTCAATCGTCAACTGGTTACAAACTAATAATCTTAAGATTAATTTCACAAAGACGACTCTAATGGAATTTAGGCTAAGGCCAATAAACCAATTTCAGTATCATGTAGACTACAAAGATAGCAAAATAATTGAAACACACACAGTGAAATTTCTAGGTCTGCATATAATAATGATATGTCATGGAAAACACAAATTGACACAATTTGTACTAAACTTAGTCAGTTTTCCTATGCTCTTTATATGCTGAGTAAAGTTGCAAATAAAACAGCCCTTCTGACAGCTTACCATGGCCATGTCGCTTCACTGTTGAGATATGGCCTTATATTTTGGGGCAATGCTGTTAATGTGTCAGACGTTCTATTGGCACAGAAAAAATGCATACGAGCCATATGTAAGCTAAAACAAACAGATACCTGTCGCCCACATTTTGTAAACTTGAAGATTCTTACTGTTCCGTCACTCTACATTTATGAGGTTGGGAATTTCCTAAGAACCAACATGCATTTATTTAAAAGCATCGATAGTCAACGTCGCTCAAAAAGGTTGCATTTGCTACCAACAAAAACTGCCTTTGCTCACAGAAGTGTTTATGCGATGGCACCAAAGGTTTATAATAAGTTGCCCGACCAAATAAAGGTAAATAAATGAATTTAAAAATAAACTTTTTCAGTTATTAAATGGCAAAGCTTATTATTCTGTCAATGAATATTTAAATGATCGATTTTAATTGAACACAATTTATTCTTATACTAATATATTTATGTTCCTCCTATTTGTTGTTGATCAATATTATTAAATAAAGCTAATTTATTGACATTTATTTTTATTCACATGCTAATTTATTGACATTTTAATGGGATATTTTTTTAAATCACTTTTTGATATGTTACTAACTACTATTATGACAGTAAATTTCTACAATTATTTTTGAATTTACATTATTATTATGACTGCATGATTTTACTATATTTGATTAATGTATTATTATAATTTAAGAACCCCTGAGGGAAAACTTTGTATGCCTGTATGGGCGGAACATGGACTGTACCTATTTATTTGTAATATCATTTGTATCCACCTATGTTTCACAAATTAAATAAATTGAATTGAATTGAATTTATTGCAAAAGTAAGTAGGTACCCATAGAACCAAATCCTGGCTAAAGCCATAGAGTTCAGGTCCATGTCCGTTCGTAATTTCATACACCGTTCTTTTACTTTTAGTAAAGCTTTGCCAGCGATTTATCAATTGAACCTACATACCGATCCTAAGAAAACGTTTCCAATAGCGATGACGCTCTCGCAGACGGTGGTGTCAGTGACGGCTCTGAGGACCTGCCCTAGCTTCAGACAGAACCATTGTAGAGCTCCCCAAAAGAACAGCAATTCGACTAGCATGCTGAAGAAGAACATTACCGGGAGAGTCTGGAAAAGAGATTAATATATCAGAGTTACGCAATCATGTAGGACTTTTTAGTAAATAAATTTCCAAAAAATAAAAACTGTCTTCAATTACAAAAAACCGGCCAAGTGCGTGTCGGGCCACGC
Source organism: Hypena proboscidalis (assembly GCA_905147285.1). Taxonomy (NCBI): domain Eukaryota; kingdom Metazoa; phylum Arthropoda; class Insecta; order Lepidoptera; family Erebidae; genus Hypena; species Hypena proboscidalis. Next base: position 675,419 of record LR990153.1, read on the forward strand.
GCAGTAGGGTTCCGTAGAAAAATATTTTTAATTTTACTTTTTAACTAAATGGCGTCCTTCAGAAAGGAAATGTTTGTAGTACACGAAACCAGCTAGCACGTATGACGAGATGTATGAATGTTGAGGAAGCGAAAGAAGTATGTAAGGACATGGCGTTCCATCGTCTCTGCCTACCCCCGTGGGATAAAGACGTGATTTTATATATGTATTATGTATGTTTATTTATGTTTCAAGAATTTTGAACGAAATATTCTGAGTAACTGCATCTGACATTTCGGACCCCTATTCCTCTTGAACTAATGAAGTGAACTTATCCGCTATAGTTTTCCTTTAAAGTTCATTACATGTACTACCGACACAATTTTTTTCAGATTTTGGGATCCAGTAGTTTAGCTTTTAGAGGGGGGGGGACGCCCTACTCGAACAAAAATTTGCTCTTTAAAGTTAATTATCTCGCAAACGGATCTCTAAATCAAAAAACTGTCTTAGCAACCCCTGGACGTTTTTAAAAGTCCTATCTAATAATACCCCACACTATGGGGTAGGCGACAAAAAAAAACATCCCTACTTTACATGTAGGGGAGCTACCCGAAAAAAAAATATTTTTCCATATTTTATTCTACGACTTTCTTTGTATAGTTAACATACATGTTTATGCAAAATTTCGACATGGCGAAACTATAAGGGTTCCTTGTAGGTACTACGGAACCCTAAAAATGCACTAAAAAGTAAGAAATACTCAAGTTATATTCAACGACTTGCATCATCTGTGTATTACTTTAAAGAACACATTAGAGTAAACGGTCTTAAAGTGCCGTTAATAATATATCTATGTACTCCTAACCGACGAGGAGTTTTTTTTGTAGCTACCAGCATCAGCTAAGCAATATGAAATGCTGACTGCTAGATGAAAATATCTGAGTAGCTTTAGGTATTATACGAAAAACAACATAGAAGTCAATAATAATAAGTCCATAGCTGAATTGGCAAAGCACTTGGGGCGTATACCCAAGGGGTGCAGGTTCGAGTCCTGCTGGATTCTTAATTTTTCAACTTCAATATTATATAAAAAAAAAACATAGAAGTCTTTAAAGTTTGAGGGTTGCCCTCGATTTCTCTAGGATCCCATCATCAGATCGTGACCTGGGACCACAATGACAAGAAAAATCTTTTAGACAAAAAAATATTCTTAAATCGACGCAGTTGTTTTCGACTTATCGATGAACAAACATAATAAATCCTTTTTTAAGTCGGTTAATAAGGACTTAGTTTTTGTCGTGACTTTTTAGTAAAAAAAACATTAGTCGTATGAGTAAATAAATAACTTACCCCAAACGCGATGACTGCCTCCTTCTTGACTAAGAGATCGCCGAACGCGAAGGCTGCTCCTTCAACTCCGTACGACAAGAACGATGCTACCTAGAGGAAAAAAGGCAGAAGTCACCAGAACAACGATTTTCATGATAATAAAACTAATAGATAATAATAGAATAGAGAGGTTGACTGTAAGGGAATGCCACTAGGCATTAAGTCCGCCTCTGTACTTTAATTAATAAAATAAAAGATTTAATGTTCAAAAGTAAAATAAATAAATAATAATAAATTATTTATTGATATAAAAAAATACACAAATGGGTATGAATTAATATGGTATGGGTGTGGGTATAGGTATGGGTATATATGGATATGGGTATAGGTATGCCATATATGGGTATGGGTATGTTTCTTTTGTGTGTGTAAGCGTGTGAATGTGTGAGTATGTGTGCGTGTGTGTGTATAAAGGGTAAAGACAACAAGCTCGAGGGCGGCAGCACCACCGTCTCACCTTTCCTGGCGCTAAATAGCAGTGCTTGCATTACTGTGTTACGGTTTGCCAATTACTATCACATGACGCTTAACACCGTAGTCCTCATAAGAAGCGACGCATGTACTATCCGATTTAAAAGATTGTTGATGTGTTTATTGGCATTACCATTTACCATCAGATGGACTATACGTTCGTTCGACATAGGTACCTACATAGTAAAAATAATGAACAAATACTTTATTATCTACCTTTCCGATTAGTTTATGACCAACGTTGCGGTAAAGTAGGTAAAAACAAACTAATTAATGATTAAATTATGGTGATTTTGTAGTTAGTAATTTGATCAATCACCGTTAATAACTCATTAAAAATCAATAAATTCTAATATTAAACATTTGGTTCTAATGCTAAGTTTACCTAGAACCAGTTTTGACTATTGTCAATGAATTGCGTTTCTCAGGTTAGATAACAGTCAGGCTTAATTTAATTTGACGTCACTATCATCTTTTTATGTTACTGTACTTGTTTTCTGTTCGTGCCGTCAACCGTGGTGGTTGCTGAAAATCAGCGCTGTGGAAGTTTTGCAGAAATGCAAGACTCCACAGCATTAAAGCTGAGCAACCGCCACTGTTTTCTTACATATTTATTACATTTTTTATAATACCTATTTTCGCATGTGTTAGTTATGTAAGAAAATAAAAATAATAATAGGTGAATTTTAGGTGTTATCAACTTCTGCCATACCCTTCTGGGTAATATGGGCGTGATGTTATGTTTCATACAGATTAAACATTTATACACTTATTCTGAGAAACAGTTAAATAAATCATACGTTTGGATTTACCGATGGCCAATACAATACACTATCCCATGGTCCCAATGACAAGGCCAAATACACTCATTCACTCACACAAGCACACCCAGTCTCAGAACATATCTTTGCGAATCACACTAAGATTTGTCCCATGTAAGGATCGAACCCACATCATGAGACCCGAAGATTTGAACCTGCGACCTTTTGCACACCGAGCAGCCGCTTGCAGGATAAGTATTTATACACTTAGTTACCTTATCAGAGAAGCACTGTAGCGCATTTCGGCCAGGAGTCCACCGAATGAACAGTAATCCGAATAGGAACTGAAGCAGAAGTCCATTTGTCACGCTGCGCCAGTTCACGCGACCGGGGTGGGCAGAGAATATAAAACCTGGGAAATTTAAAGGATATATTCATTTAAGAAGTCTTTATTTATTTTAAATCTTACAAATAAATTAAATAATTTAGGTTTATAGGACATTACAGTAAGCTACTAAAACGACAATTTGTATATTTTACTAAGAAACAGTTAAAAAAGATATGGTACCGGCAGAATTTGAACCTGCAAACTTCTGCATTATCCTACTTAAGATAGGAAACAAATGAATGAACGTGACGTCACGAAATGACGCAACATACAGTTGAGAAATTTAGTGTACTGGCAAGAGGCGACCGTAGCTGGTTGGTTAAAGCGAGTACCCGGTGTGCAGATGGTCGCAGTTTCAAATCCTGCCGGTCCCATATCTTTTTAACTGTTTCTGAGTATAATTTGCTAAGCATAGCTTATTTTTATTCCTTACCCAACAGTAAAATGATCACAAGTCCCAGCAAGGATATGAGTCTCCTGGGTTGATCCAAAGTATCTACGCACAGGATTACCAGCACTGCCACCAGCACAGCCACGCAGAAACACCAGCGAAATAACCTGGATTACATAAAGTGGATTTAAAAGCGATACTCTATAATAGATAAAAGTTCGTACTTTCTTCGAATGCTAATTTTCAGTCCCAAATAAGCGAAAGATTCTATAGTTTCTAGGTTAGAATCTTGAACGTAGTGAGGGACTCAAAAGCAGAAGATAATAATAACTTTGATCTTGTGTCGCACTTACAACTTTTTAAATAAATAAAAATAAATAAAAATTTTAAATAACTAAATAAATTTTAATTTAAATATTTTTTTAAATAACTAAATAAATAAATTTGTAAATAACTTTGATCTTGTGTCGCACATACAACTTTTCAAAAAAAAAATTCAAAAAATTCAAAATTCAAATCATTTATTTTCATAGGCCCCAGGAGGCGCTTGAACACGTCAAAACATTACAAAAAATGATATAAAAGTAAATAATAAATAATACTAAATTATACTAATTACAATGATTTGAATAACCGGGGCTCAGATTAATTTTAATCAAACTGTTTAGAATCGAATTAAAATCAATCTAAGTACCAGCTCCGATGGGTATTGCATTATGAGAAGAGCTGGTGAGAAACTCATGTGCACCATCTTTTAAAATGAAAAATATAACAATATAAAAGTACATAAAAAAATCACATAAGAAGAGCAATTCATTTCCAAATACTATTATCATTTATGTAGTCTGAAATACTATAGTAAGCTTTTTGACATAGTTTAGTTTTAACATATTTTTTAAATTTACCTATCGATAATTCTATTGCGTCTAAAGGAAGTTTATTGTAAAAGCGTATACATTGACCTGGAAACGAGTTAGAGATTTTATGGAGCCTAGTAGTGGGCACAGCGAGTTTGTTTTTGTTCCTTAGATTTAATTTATGGAGATCACAATTTTTCTTAAATTTCGTTTGGTTTTTGTGAACGTACATTAAATTTTCGTAAATGTATTGAGAATGTAACGTCATAATATGTATCTCTTTAAATTTATTTCTTAGTGTCTCCTTGGGACTCATCATATAGATAGCTCGAATAGCTCGTTTCTGGAGCACAAATATTGAATCTATATCCGCGGCACTACCCCAGAGCAATAAACCATATGACATTATACTGTGAAAATAGCTAAAATAAACTAAACGCGCAGTGTCAACATCGGTCAGTTGACGAATTGTTTTTACGGCGTAAGCTGCTGAGCTGAGTCTACCAGACAACGTTTCTATATGTGGGCCCCATTGTAATTTAGAGTCTAATGTTATACCAAGAAAGACAACCTTATTGACCATTTCCAATTCCTCATTGTCCATCACCACACTAGTTTTGACTTGCTTAACATTTTTTGTAAAAAATCTAATATATTTTGTTTTACTACCATTTAAAAGCAAGTTATTAGCACTAAACCAGTTCACTATCTTTGATAAAGCATTGTTTACATCGTCAATTACTGATTGTTGTCTTTTTACCTTAAAAACTAAAGAAGTGTCATCCGCAAACAATACTATCTCATAATTATCCTTAACAAGATGAGGTAAATCATTAATATACAAGAGAAACAGGAAAGGCCCTAAAATAGAGCCTTGTGGCACCCCCATTGCTACAGCTGATCCATGCGAACGCTTTCCATTGACATCTACTCTCTGAATCCTATCGCTTAGATATGAAGTAAGAAGATCCAGAGCGATGCCTCTTATACCGTAGTGGTGTAACTTCTTGACTAGAGTTTCATGCTGCACACAATCAAAAGCCTTAGATAAGTCACAAAACACCCCATAGGCATCCCGCGACTCCTCCCAAGCCTCAAATATGCATTCCAGTAATTTTACCCCAGCATCACATGTTGACCGTCCGCGAGTGAAGCCGAATTGTTTAGTGTGCAACAGATTGTTTTCATTAAAATATTTAAGTAACTGTGCGAGAATTAATTTTTCAAAAATTTTACTAAACGTAGGTAGCACCGATATTGGTCTGAAGTTTGTGGGGTCTAATGTACTACCTGATTTAAACAAAGGAATGACTTTACTTAATTTCATTAAGTCAGGAAACACACCACAATCAATACATCTATTAAATATCACGATTAAATCAGGTGCAATAATGTCAATCAACGAATTTATAATATGTACAGAAATGCCCCATAGATCAGCCGTTTTCTTAATATTAATTGATTTAAACGCGGCTTTAAAATCAGACAAATTAACATGGTAAAAATCGAAATTATTGTAAAACTCAGGCACATTATCTTTAAGTAACGACTCGGCAACGGAGGAGGAAGAGCCTAAAGCACTAGTTAGAGAGACAGGAAAAGCAGTAAAAAATCCTTCAAAAGCACTGGCAACTTCTAAATCTGACTTGGTTACTTGACCATTGATACTTAACTTAAAGTCTGAATTTTTTGATCTAACCTTCCCAGTCTCTTCATTAATAACCTTCCATGTGGCTTTAATTTTATTACTACTGTTTTTGATTTTAGATTTAATAAATGTAGATTTGGCAATTTTACAAACGCGTTTAAAAATCTTCGAGTATGATTTGACATGTTCTTTAAACTCTTCACTGCTATTAAATTGTCTTTCATAGTATAAAATGTACAATGTTTGCCTACTCTTATGGATACCTGCGGTTGCCCAGTCACCAAAGACAGGACTACTAGTAACAGTAATCTCCTTGGAAGTAAATATTGAGTTAAAATCGCGAAGAAATGAATCAAAAAACGAATTATACATTACATTAGGCTCTATGTAATTATCTAAGAAAGGTAAGTTATTAGCTAGGTTAACTCTCATACGTTCAAAGCGACTAGCTGTTACTGGTATAGAAGTAATTTTTTTCCTAACTACATTTTTACTTTTTATTTTAAAACTTATCATTTGCCCAGAATGATCAGAATCTAGTTTATTAATAATACTTCTGTGAGTTGGACTAATATCTGTATAAATATTGTCTAAGCATGTAGCAGTGGTGGCACTTATTCTAGTAGGCTCCATAAATAAGTTTATTAAATTATGGGATTTAAAAAGACTCAAAATTTGACATGATGCAGTTGTATTAACTAGAATATTAATATTAAAATCTCCACAGACTAAAATTGTTTTACCCAAATTATTTACTTTTTAACCGACTTCCCAAAAAGGAGGAGATTCTCAATTTGACCGGTATGTTTTTTTTCTATGTATGTACATCGATTACGTCGCGGTTAATGGACCGATTCGTGTGATTCTTTTTTTGTTCGACGCGAAATAGCTGCCAGGTGGTCCCATAAAAATTTATTTCAGTTTGGTCTGGTAGTTTTTATTTTATAAGCATTATTAGTAATTGAAGTCGGTTTTTTTATTGGAAAATTATCACCTCAGTAGCTCGAAATAGTACCCATAGTACAAGTACTGCTTAGTTTGGGACTACGACATCTAGTGACGTGGTGTGAAAGTTGTGTGACATAAAAATAACTAAAAAAGCAGCGAGCACAAAACTCAACTTTGCTTCCAATTTTGCCCACTATGACTCGAAAAAAAATCAAGATTTGCTCATTGTTTTTAAACAACAAAGAAGGACTTTTGAGCTGCTGCGGTGAAAAATATTTAAAGATATTTATGGTTTATTTTTATCTATGGAATGGTGTCTTCTTGGTGGATAGACACACGTCCGACCACGATCTTATTACCTGTAGGTAAGAAATAATGCGGTCTACGGTGGAGCATGCTTATCTATGAGATACCTTTATACTCTTGCTTTGAAGATACTAAGATTGTAATAATATGAAAATGAAAATGAAAAAATCTTTTATTTCAATAAAAATCGAGGGTAACAATAATTGATAATAAAAGCAGTGATACTGAACACGTGCAGATTAGTTAGGAAATTCTTACAGTGCGAGCCAGATAACACACAACCAGTAACAAACGAATAAACACCTACTATCATAACTTCAGCACACACCCTCACAGGCAGAACTTCAGCACACACTTTCACAACCACAACTCCTGCACATACCTCCACAACAACACACACCTCCACAACAGCACACACCCTCACAATCACTACTCTAGCGCACACCTCCACAATCACAGGTTCAGTACACAACAACAATAGTAATCGTTCCACTGAAGGACACTTGGCTTAGGCCCGTGCCATCAGTTTTACCGGATTGCCGAGAAATACAAACGAAACAAAAATAATAATAATAATAGTTTTTTATATTTTTAAATGTTTTTTTGTATTTTTTATAAATCATATTTAAAAATCTATAAAATAAGTTTAAAAATAAATAAAGAGAAATAATAATAATAATAAACTTTATTGCACACTAAGGAAAAAAATAACAGAACAATATGTAAATAAAAAAGTACAAATGGCGGTCTTATCGCTGCAAAGGCAATCTCTTACAGACAATCATTGGATGGAAATGTAAGAAAGAGACACGAAAGGGAAGTTAAAGGTGTACTAGCATGAAGTTTGAATGAAGAAGAAAGGAATAAATACATTAAATAACTACTTCTAACAAATAAATATGTATATACCTAACTATAGGTACAATAAAATATTACAAAAAATTAAATAAAAAATAAAACATACTAATTACATGCAAGGGCTACATATAAATACATAAATACAATAAAAATACAAATATATATATATATATATTTAAATATACATAAATAGATACCTTTATTATGTTTAGGGACAGAAGACGGTATTTAATAATGTAAGATTGAGGAATGAGATGAAAGCAGCAGAACAAGTATGAAATTTTATAAAGTGAGATAGTGTAGGTACTCATGACACAGATTCAGGCAACGCGTCCCAGTTTTTGCCAGTTTAGAATGTTGAAGCTATTCTTGTGCTGCTTGTCTAGTACTCCCATGGTAAAATGGGGACGGAGGAAAAGGTCCATACATATATGAAGTCCTACTCACTTTATACTCCACATCCTCCCACAAACGTCTTCCACCTTCATCCAGATATTCTTCTGGAACCATTCCCGCATATACCTCTTGACTATCATGAAGTATATGATGAAGAAGTAGATGATGGACAGGAACGCTATCAGGCTGCCGAAGCCGTGGCATAATTCTAAGGGCTCGTTACCTGATCAAAATAAAATAAAGGAGTTAGTGTTCGTTTTTACCCGACTGCACCAGAAGGAGGGTTATGTTTTTCGAGCGTATGTATGTATATATGTGTGTATGTATGTATGTATATATGTGTGTATGTATGTATGTCTATTTCTTTGGCACGCCCTACAGCCCAAACGGCTAGACGGATTTTGACAAATGAGGTGTCGTTGAATTCGTCAAAACAGTGATAGTGACATAGGCTATATAAATTTTCAAAATGGCGCCGGCAAATGAAAATAAAAAGGGGGGGAGGTATAGATTTTCTTTTCATCATAGTAATATAGGTATCAAATAAAAGGCAATGAAAAGACCATTTCAAAAATATATACTTCTTATCACATTTATATTACTGATTAAACACAATTTACCAATTTATATATCGGCACGCTCGCGCGCCCGAAGTGGGTGGAAGTTAGTTTGTATGTTCACTCACGCTAATCTTGGAAACTGCCGGTCGAATTTGAATAATTGTTTTTGCATTTGATAGTTTAACTCACGATTAAGGCCCATTAATCTCAAAGAGATTTGATTTCTACAAATTAATAGATATAGAAAAACATGTCGGTTAAAAGAACTAAAAAGAGTGAAATAAAAAATAATTATTAAAAAAACAAAAAACCCGACTGCTTAAAAAAAAGAACTGAAAAGATAAAAACAAGTATAGCATTATCTACATTAAATTCATTAACAACAAATGAAATATGTCAAACTAAATTCTTTAGTTAACCATAGGGACATAGACAACATAATATCACGCTTGTATTAACCAGAAGGTTGTGGCAGAGGAGTGCCTTCATTTCACCTATTCCGTTTAGGACCCATGTGATAGGAGGTGAGCCTATCGCCATCTACCGGGCACAGTTAGCCGCACGTTAGCACGAGAGTCATCAGTGTGAGATATGGTGCTCAAACGTACATAAAAGCACTCTCTATTCCCTTGCTCTCATAGCCCAGTGGAACCGAACGACGAGAGATCAAGCCCGGGACCAAACCACGGGGGGTGTAAAACATGATGTTAGGATTGCTACACCGGGAATTTCAACTACGCTGGTGTTGTGGGTTCGATCCCCACATGGGACAAATCTTTGTGTGATTCGCAATGATTTGTTCTGACTCTGGGTGTGCTTTGTGTGTGTGAAATGTATGTTTGTGAACATCCCCGCAAAACAGGAGTTATTCCTAGTGCGGGCGTCGTTAAAAAAAAAGAAAAATTGAAATTGCATTTGCACGGCCAGCCGCATATGCTAGTCGCTAGACCACGGAGGCAGATAACGGACTCAAGTAACTAAATAAAAGAATACATAAGACTCACTATAACTTAAATAATAATAAAGGCATCCGAAGAAGAACCCTAGAACGAGTCCATTCAGCACAAAAATCGTGAAAGTCTTCATGACGGAGCCGTTCTTCTTAATAAAGCTGTCGGTTGAACTGCCAACGCTAGTAAGAGTTGTCTCCAGCCATCCTGATGGCTGGTACTCTAGGTAATCATGGGTTTCCTGAAAGAATTATCGGCAATTAACCTGATGACCAGTCGAGCTCATTCTACCATTTTTTCTTATTTATGTCGTGGTTAACTGTGGCCACAAAAGCTTATTGGAGATGCGTCGCTTAGTCTGAAGACTACGGTGTTATGCCTCATGAACCTGTAGGTTCAGGGCCTGATCACCAAATCGGAACCGGTGCCTAAAAAGTACTCAAGGTCGTTTGAAGTCTACCAATCCGCACTTGGCCAGCAGCGTGGTGAACAAGGGCCTCTTCTCATCGTGAGAAGAGGCCCAGCCCAGCAGTGGGACATGTATTAGATAAAGGGCTGCTATTATTATATTATCATTAATACATCAGTAATTATTCAGTGCATCGACGAATTATTAGTTTACGATGAAAGAAATGGGTACCATTTCATTGTTGTTACTTTCTTTTACGTCTCCCGTTTCAACTGCCTCTCCTTTTGTCTTCTGAAAATAAAAACTATTTCGTTATTTTATGAGAAGTCGGGCTTGTTAGTGTAGTCAGCTCTAGCGTAGCTAAATTTTAGGTAGGCGAAAAGGAGCAGAAATTGATGGGACCGCCACTGTACCCTTTGTGTGACCACAAACAATCAGCACGACCCAGTTTATAAATCTACAAAATTGCGCGGAATAGTGAACCAATCGTGACCATTGCTTTCATGAAACGTCATTCACTTTGACTATTTTGTCTGTTTATGTTGACCGCAGAGTTAAATTGTCACACAAAAGCTGTACGAGACCGAAACCGAGAACATGATACCCAAAAAATTAAAAGAAAAAAATAATTACAATACCTTGAAAAAGAGGTAATTTAATGAGTCATGGTAAGGGTATTTCACTTAAATAGATTAAAAAAAAGAATTAAAAAAAACAGACTTTAAAATACCTTGAATAAACATCATCAGTCTGTGCTGATAATGTTCTTACAATTAAAATTTATGAGCACCGACTTCAAGAACTATTTAACCCACTTTTTGCGATAATAATGCTAATATGCTTTTCAAGGTATTTCAAAGTTTGTTTTTTTTTTCAATTTGATTTGGGTTACTCTCGATTTCTCTAGAATAATAATAAAAGCATAAAAAAATCTTACAACTGATTGAGAATTTCCTTCTTCTTGGAAGTCGGTTTAAAAAAAAATTGATAATACTTACCAAGTTAATCTGTCCGATTTCTTCTTGTTGAGATTCCATGTTTGAGACAAAATTGACTAGAATATTGTCAACACTTAACTATATTCACAAAATAAATGTTATCACAGCTCCTCCTCAGTTTCAGTCTTGGAATAGTGACACATTATATCTGTAACAAAGGTGAAATAAATTAAATAATGAACGAACAAAGAGTAAGTAAATCATTTTCTTACATATCCCTTCGTATCTGGTTCTTACTGAAACCATTTTATCACCACACATTAATCTTACAACTAGAAAACATAAAACACACACAGAAAAAATAAATAGTAGACAGAAAATGTGCGGCCAGGGATCTAGCTCAGTATTTGCTGCGCGCAATGCACCACACTGATTTTCAGCTAGGCCCTGCCCGAAAGAAAAGCACAATAGATCAACGCTCACAAAAAAATATAAACAAAGACATCTTAGAACCAAACTTACAAGAAAATAAACGAAAATTAAAAATTTACGAAAATTGTTACATACAAATACAGAGCAAAAGGCAAACTAGATATTATAAACTAGCTTCCACCCGCGACTTCGTCCGCGTGGTTCCTTTGGGCTAACGCTAACTTTAACTCGCGACTTATTTTGCTGCGATGTTATTTTAAAACTGCGATATCTCCTAAGGATATTCATTTAAATCGAATGATGTAAAAGGCAATTTTGATAAACTAAATACTTGTGATGAATAAAGTATTTATTTGGATAAGGATTAATATCATGTTTATAAAAACACCTTCGCAAATAATGTATTATTTTAGAACAAATTTGGTTAGCATAAAAAAGTTAACTAAACTTAAAAGATAGACTTATGCTGGCATGGACTTTTTGTTAGAACTTTTTAAGTTTATTACGTTGTTCCATATTTGGTGATCGTTTTAACCTCTATTAGTAGCACAAACAGAAAAACATGCAGTTTTAATCTAAGCCCTGGTTATTCAAATCATTGTAATTTAGTTTTACTTAAAATTTATTTTATATTTATTTATTATTTGTGATGTTTTGACGTGTTTAGCCCCCTGGGGCCTATGAAAAAAAAAGTTTTGAATCTTGAATTTTGTAACTTTATAAAATAACGTAGGTCGGGCGGCCACTGGCTCTTAGACTACTAGTATACGTAGGACCCGTCATTAAGTAGGTCAGATATAAGACTGGTTTTTACATATCCTCCATCTTTCACTTTCATTTAAAGCCGGTTCCAGACGCTCGGCGAACATTGGCAATCAGCAAACACCAAATAACAAACGCCAACATGTGGACGATTGTTTGGTGTTTGCCTGTTTTTGTTTGCGTTCGCCAGTGATCGGGGTTGGTGTCAGTTTCGTTGTGCCACACGCTGCTGCTGGTGTTTGCTGTTTGGTGTTTGCGACAAACAGCCAGCGTCTGGAGTCTGGAGCCGACATAATAGAACTTAATTGGTGGTAGAGCTCTTGTGAATGAGCTCGAGGGCGGTAGCACCACCGTCTCACCTTTAACCTGCCGCCAAATAGTAGAGCTTCCATTACTATGTTCCGGTTTGGTGGTGAGATCAGGCCCTGAAATTACTGGCACATGAGGCATAACACCGTAGTCCTCAGCTGCAGCGACGCATCTATAATCTGCTTTTGTGGATTGTTAAGGGCCATGGCGACTATAGTCATAGTTTATTATTAGAAATCATTTTGATAATAAAGTTAATTAAGCTATTTAAATAACTTTCTTTTCAAAATGTTTTGGAAAGTAATGGATTTATTATATTTTTATTTTTTTAAACAAAAAAACGCAGTAGAAAGTTGTAAAACAGATCGCCGATGTGTCGCTTCATCTGAGGACTACGGTGTCATTTCAGGGCATGACAACAAATATTCTTTATCGTACACCATGTTAAAATGAAGTTTTAATTAACAAAATAAATGTTGTACAATCGACAGTCTTATCGCTAACAGAAATTTCTTCCAGACAACATGATCTTACCACCAAACCGAAACACTATATAAAAAAACTACTATTGAGCGGCAGGTTAAAGGTGAGACATTGGTGCATGTGCCGTTGACTCGTTCACAAGAGCTGTACCACCATCAAGATATAGCTAAACAATCAAGCATGCAATAAAATGTTCATACCTACTTAAACCATAAACTGCACATTTTACTCACCTAATAAAGCTAATAACAACAGAACTTTCCACTTCACTAGCAATATTAAAACCTTTTTTTATGACGTTTATGACACATCAAATAAAAAAAAAACTCTATGGCTAAGATGGCGGCCGCGTTCGTTTCGCGCGCTTCTTGAGCACACACTGCGGTCAGAACAGTAATTATGTTAAAGAGGAAAACAGTATTTTTATTTTGTTAGTCAAAACCGGTTTTAAGATATGATAAACAATCAGGCATACTGACTTATGTTTGCCTGATGACTAACTGGTTTTGTCAGACAATAAGGTAATATAATGTCTCCAGGGAGTGTCCAGGGTCGCTCTGGCTTGAAGGTCCCAGGACTTGGCTGGCTGAGGGGAACTATTCTACAACCTGGGACTCAATGCTGGGTCCGAGCTTGGGGTTTTCCCAACGGCCAAACCTGCAAGCCAGGCCCAAAGGCCTAGCCACCGTGAAAACCTCTTCCTGAATTTCCTGTCAGAAAGTTCACAAATAACACTGCCTGACCCGGGAATTGAACCCGAAACCTCGCGGTGAGAGGCGCATACGCTAACCACTAGACTATCCAGGCAGTGACAGACATTCACTATGTTATATAGCTCCTATGTGAGCCTTTCGCCATCTCTCTGGCACAATTCCAGACTCCGTGCTGATACTAAGAATTTTCTAAGTGAAAAATCCCAAGTAACACATTTGCCTGACCCGGGGATCGAACCTGTCTGAAAAATAACTTTCTGGCTTTGACTTCCGACAGCTGCTATAGATCTTCAAATGGTAACCGAGCTCGACGGCCTAACGTACTGGCATGGCAGCAACTGCCTCCGACGTAAGCCAGTAAACAAATTTTGACATAATTTTATGCATAATAATATTTTATTTCCATGACGATTGACGAACAGCTAAGAGTACTAATTCAATGACATGCAATAGCTACTCATAAGTTACCATCTTTTATAACTCTTGGACGCATCACATGATTTAATATTTTCAGTTATTTTTAGGAGCTCGTGGCACGTACGCGCAATGCTTACCGTGCCAGATGGGTGACCATCTTAAGGGTAGACAATCGCTCACATAATTATAAAGGTATTGCTGTCTTTATCGGCCTATGATATAAATGTGTGAGTGAAAATACGTGTTGATGTTCAGTTGTTACTCAACGGTGAAATACCTCGGATTTGTTGTTTGATAAGTCTGCCGATTTTCAACAAAACTTCGTTGCTATATATATATCCATGCAATTTGCCCAGACTTAAATAGGTCGTGAAAAACTCCGGTGATTACTGATAAATATGTAGCAAGCTAGCCGATGTGAGTTGAGCTTAAGAAAATAATTTTACATCATTCACATCGGCTAGCTTGCTACATATTTATCAGTAATCACCGGAGTTTTTCACGACCTATTTAAGTGTAGCCAAATTGCATGGATATATTATTATGCAGATAGATAAAAAGTTACAACATATCCAAAATCAGGTTTTTAGGTTAATTTAAATATTTAAAAATATTGGTTAATTTGATAAGTTCTGATTTATAATATTTCCACACGGGCCATGAGGCGCAAATGTAAATATATAGAAGCTCGCGGCTTAACTCGTGCCTCGTCTCGTAGTTCATGCACTCGCGGCACCAGGCAAATACAATCCTTATTTTATGGAAAAACTGACGCTCATTGAACCGCGTGAGCTCGAAAATAGAGATGAATCTGCAAATAGGCGAATTTAATTATCCAGCAGGCCCACAAAATGCAGATATGTATAAATATGAATAATATTATTCGTGAAATCTGTAATCTCTTCAAGATGCCTGCCCGCCTGTAAAAACAGCGTTGTAAGTTCTAAGCCTGCATTAAGCCTTAAGATATAGAATATCTATATTTAGTCATTTTTTAGTCGACTTGTCAGTCGAGTTGTCGGTCGACTTGTGCATAATGCAGCTGACTGCGGCACAGTAAATGATAAAAACTAATTGTTATTTGTAAATCCAGACACAATCTAGGGATTATAATAAAAAGCGGTGCGTTACGATGACTCGAGTTTTAATACAAGAACGCCATATTCATTTTACATTAAGATCATAGACAATACCAAATTGTCATAGATAAAAAACTATTAACATAGACATAACATAGATCTATGGGTTGCGTTCACATTTCAACAGTAAACATCCCTGTTCCCCATACAAATCTCGTCATTGTTACCATAGCAACGAAGTTTTGTTGAAAATCGGCAGACTTATCAAACAACAAATCCGAGGTATTTCACCGTTGAGTAACAACTGAACATCAACACGTATTTTCACTCACACATTTATATCATAGGCCGATAAAGACAGCAATACCTTTATAATTATGTGAGCGATTGTCTACCCTTAAGATGGTCACCCATCTGGCACGGTAAGCATTGCGCGTACGTGCCACGAGCTCCTAAAAATAACTGAAAATATTAAATCATGTGATGCGTCCAAGAGTTATAAAAGATGGTAACTTATGAGTAGCTATTGCATGTCATTGAATTAGTACTCTTAGCTGTTCGTCAATCGTCATGGAAATAAAATATTATTATGCATAAAATTATGTCAAAATTTGTTTACTGGCTTACGTCGGAGGCAGTTGCTGCCATGCCAGTACGTTAGGCCGTCGAGCTCGGTTACCATTTGAAGATCTATTATATATTTTCAGACCGTCACAGGTTCGATCCCCGGGTCAGGCAATTGTGTTACTTGGGGTTTTTTACTTAGAAAATTCTTAGTATCAGCACGGAGTCTGGAATTGTGCCAGAGAGATGGCGAAAGGCTCACATAGGAGCTATATAACATAGTGAATGTCTGTCACTGCCTGGATAGTCTAGTGGTTAGCGTATGCGCCTCTTACCGCGAGGTTTCGGAAATTCAGGAAGAGGTTTTCACGGTGGCTAGGCCATTGGGCCTGGCTTGTAGGTTTGGCCGTTGGGAAAACCCCAAGCTTGGACCCAGCATTGAGTCCCAGGTTGTAGAATAGTTGCCCTCAGCCAGCCAAGTCCTGGGACCATCAAGCCAGAGCGTCCCTGGACACTCCCTGAAGACATTCTATTACCTAATTGACTGACCAAAATGCCCTACCACCTGCACAAGAGAGGCGCTCATGAACGCCGACGAGAGCGCCATAACAGTGGCCACTTATTGGACCAATAAAATTTGACTCAGCTATCGACACGACGAAGAAGAAGATTGACTGACAAAACCACTTAGTCATTAGGCAAACGTGAGTTGCCTGATTGTTTATCATATCTTAAACCGGTTTTGACTAACAAAAAAAAAATACTGTTTTCCTCTTTAACATAATTACTGTTCTGACCGCAGTGTGTGCTCAAGAAGCGCGCGAAACGAACGCGGCCGCCATCTTAGCCATAGAGTTTTTTTTTTATTTGATGTGTCATAAACGTCATAAAAAAGGTTTTAATATGTGAAGTGGAAAGTTCTGTTGTTATTAGCTTTATTAGTGAGTAAAATGTGCAGTTTATGGTTTAAGTAGGTATGAACATTTTATTGCATGCTTGATTGTTTAGCTATATCTTGATGGTGGTACAGCTCTTGTGAACGAGTCAACGGCACATGCACCAATGTCTCACCTTTAACCTGCCGCTCAATAGTAGTTTTTTTTATAGTGTTTCGGTTTGGTGGTAAGATCAGGTTGTCTGGAAGAAATTGCTGTTAGCGATAAGACTGTCGATTGTGCAACATTTATTTTGTTAATTAAAACTTCATTTTTACATGGTGTACGATAAAGAATATTTGTTGTCATGCCCTGAAATGACACCGTAGTCCTCAGATGAAGCGACACATCGGCAATCTGCTTTTACAACGTGCATGCTGTGCACGGGCACGCGGCGCAGTTTAGCTGCGTGTATTAATTAGCTTGACAACGTGGGTCTACGTTTCCACTGGAGAACACGAATTTCACCCACGACTATGTAAACGTCGCACGGCGCACGAAGTGGCTACGCACGTGCCACTGCAATCTACTGAAAACTGCGCTGCGATAAGTGAGCTGTACATAGTCGTGGGTCGTATAATTCGTGTACTCAAGTGGAAACGTAGACCCACGTCGACAGCGTTGAGCTATGTAACCGCCTATTCGAGTAAGCCACGCATGTATCAATGACGTCAATTCATGCGTAGCCTGTCCGTGGGTTGCAGTGG
Organism: Hypena proboscidalis; assembly: GCA_905147285.1. Taxonomy (NCBI): domain Eukaryota; kingdom Metazoa; phylum Arthropoda; class Insecta; order Lepidoptera; family Erebidae; genus Hypena; species Hypena proboscidalis. The sequence goes on from LR990153.1 coordinate 693,069, forward strand.
ACAGAACCGCATACATTTTCTTACAAAGCAAAGCTTAATACCCGCGCCTTTACTCGGGTTTTTCTCAAGGAAATTCTAAATTGCATCAAAAATCAATACAAATTAATACTGTTTTTTACCCGACTGCGTCAGAAGGAGGGTTATGTTTTTCGAGCGTATGTATATGTATGTATGTATGTATGTATGTCTATTTCTTTGGCACGCCCTACAGCCCAAACGGCTAGACGGATTTTGACAAATGAGGTGTCGTTGAATTCGTCGAAACAGTGATAGTGACATAGGCTATATAAATTTTCAAAATGGCGCCGGCAAATGAAAATAAAAAAGGGGGGGAGGTATGGATTTTCTTTTCATCATAGTAATATGGGTATCAAATAAAAGGCCATGAAAAGACCATTTCAAAAATATATACTTCTTATCACATTTATATTACTGATTAAACACAATTTACCAATTTATATATCGGCACGCTCGCGCGTCCGAAGTGGGTGGCAGTTAGTTTGTATGTTCGCTCACGCTAATCTTGGAAACTGCCGGTCGAATTTGAATAATTGTTTTTGAATTTGATAGTTTAACTCATGAATAAGGCTCATTGATCTCAAAGAGATTTGATTTCTACAAATTAATAGATATAAAAAAAACATGTCGGTTAAAAGAACTAAAAAGAGTGAAATAAAAAATAATTATTAAAAAAACAAAAAACCCGACTGCTTAAAAAAAAGAACTAAAAAGATAAAAACAAGTATAGCATTATCTACATTAAATTCATTAACAACAAATGAAATATGTCAAACTAAATTCTTTATGATGTTGCAGGCGGGGGGCAGGGGGGGCATTCGTTAAAGTTCGCGAAGACAGTACCTACCCACATGAGGATAAACGTGTATTTTCCTCATTATTTACTATCTACTTGTTACATTACAGGTAAGCACGTGGTAAAAACCCTGTCTTACGGAGGTTTTCTTTCTTGCGGTCAAAACACCGTTCGCACTTTCGTGAGTCTTCATCACGCCTATTTATTATTCAGAAAAGTGGGGCAGAGGGGTATAACACCAACATTTATCTTGTTTTGTTTAATTCCCTTATTGGGATGGTGCATATTGCTATTCACCAAGCACAATTCCAACTTCGTGCTGTTATTGACAATTTCGTAACGGCAAATCTAAGTAACACTTTTGCTTGACCGGGAATCGCACCCGAGACTTTGCGGTGGAAGGTCGCATTAGCTAATCGCTAGACCAGCAAAACAGTCCGCAGAAGCAGATCATATTATGTGTCACTGATTAAGAAAAAAAACTCATTGAAAGAGCAAACGCTTGCTACAACATCCACCGCGCCGCCTAGCGCCTGGCCATAAAAGTGGCCTAAATAATTTAAAATACCAGATTTAAAAATTGCTCCAATGAAAAATGCAGCGTCTCCCAGCAGCCAGGTAGCCATATTTAATTCGCAAATGTCCATGTTGCTTTTGGAAGCCGATTTATCTGAAACGTAAATGTAAAACATTATTATGTTTAATATATACGTAGGTAGTTAGTTAGTTTAGTATTAAAAATGTTAGTATTATTTAAGTAGATTAACACGCGTAAATTGTAATAGTGGTAGATAAGAAATTAATTATTTAAGGTCATGCATAAATATGTGTAAGCCAGTATACTTTAATGTTTTTATATTAGTTGTAAGATATTGTTTTGTATGTTAAGTTAATCATGGTTTGTAGACCTTTTTGGTAAAATGTAGCGAACATCATTTATTATAAGACCTTTTGTAAAATAATACCTACATTTACAAATAAACAATATTTATATTTCTAACTATTTCTTTTTCTATCGCAAAAAGGGACATTTTGTGTGAGATACACTATGCGAAATGGACAATTTACGAAAGAACAAGCATTAAATTCACAAAATATTTTATTTATCGACGTCACTTAGCTCTTAGTTTATAAAGAGACTGCGCGTGTATTCTCAAAAAGTCAAAACATGAAATATGCGATCGTCTAGCTTTCAATTTGGTTGCATATATCCCAGTGTGATAAAGCCCTAAGTCGAGCTGAATCTACTAATCAAATCCGTTATTTTTTGTGTTGAAAGAATTATAAATGTACTTAATTTTTTAATTTGTATTTTCTAATAAAGAAATTAACTTAATAAATTCCAAAATCTGCTTATTATCTTTTAAGGCGGAACAGAATTCGCCGGGTCAGCTAGTATTTAAATAAAAACATGAAATTTTATCTAAAAAATCATTTTTATATTTATTACTAGCTTCCGCCCGCGGCTCCGCCCGCGTGGTATGTCAATTAAAAGTAGCCTATATGTTAATCCAGACTATAAGCTACATGTGTGCAAAATTTCATCGAAATCGACCCGGTAGTTATGGCGTGAAAGAGTAACAAACATCCATACATCCATACATCCATACTTACAAACTTTCGCATTTATAATATTAGTAAGGATTCAGAAACATTTTTAAAATTTCAAAATCAGTCGTGGTACTTACCTACCTCAATCGAACAAAGCATTTATACCATTAGATAGTAACCATTTGAATTAGATTTTAATTACATTGAAATACCTTTTTGTGTCAGTTTATCTTAATCTCAGTAAATGACCTTGAGCTGAACACTGTTGATAAATATTTTAATAAGTTCGATATTTATCTGTGCACGATTTTGTTAGCAGCCTCGATGGTTTAATGGTTAGCACATGTGCCTCTCACCGCAAGGTCTTGGGTTCGATTTTCGGGTGTTATTTGTGAACTTCCCTTCAGGAAATACACAATAGCATCGGAGTTGGAATTGTGACCGGTGGACGGCGATAGGCGCACCCCCTATCCATGGACCTAAACATAACAGGTGAAGTGTGGGTGTTGTACACCTCTGCCACACCCTTCTGGGTAATATAGGCGTGATGTTATGATCTTATTACTCTTTTTTAAATGCTGTACAAAACCGCCTCGTGGTCTCTGGTTCAGTCCCCGATTTGGGCAAAAGTGTTGGGATTTATTCGTCAGGTTTATTTTTGTTTCAGCACAGAGTCTGAGATAGTGCTCGATAGATGGCTATAGGCTCATACCCTCTATCACATAGGAATAAGATAACAGGTGAAATATGGGTTGAAATGTATGATACGCCTCTGTCACACCTAGCGGTGATATTGTCGTATATTTAACCGACTTCCCAAAAAGGAGGAGGTTCTCAATTCAGCCGGTATGTTTTTTTTCTATGTATGTACATCGATTACGTCGCGGTTAATGGACCGATTCGCGTGATTCTTTTTTGTTCGACGCGAAATAGCTGCCAGGTGGTCCCATAAAAAAATATTTTAGTTTGGTCTAGTAGTTTTTATTTTATAAGCATTATTATTAGTAATTGAAGTCGGTTTTTTTATTGGAAAATTATTATATAGTATATTCACGTGTGTTTTTATCGTAATCTCTTTTAAATTAATGATATGCAAATTATAATCATACACTTTATCAATTAATAACGTCATTATTATAAAGGCATTTATACATATATTATAACAATAGCTGTTACCCGCGACTTCGTCCGCGTGGATGTCGTTTTATCAACAAAAAATGCTAAAGGTAACAATGTCAATATAACAATAGTAGGTACAACTCATGTACTTACTTACCTATCTATTACCAAACCGACCAAAACAAATATACCACAAAAACTCAAGGAAAATAATATTCAAACAAATCAAAACAGACAAATAGGTAGGTACAACTCATGTACCTACTTTGAAACTACTTCAAATTTCGAAATAATAGAAATTGCGACACGTGCGTCCATGACAGCCCGTAGAGTTTAGCGTAATGTTAAATATCAAAATTCACCCAGTTGTTTTTAAACTTAGCGCTTTCAAAAACAAACAAACTGTCTCCCGCGATTTCATCTGTGTGGTAGGTACATCAATAAAATAACAGAAAATAAAATACCTACCTACCTAAATAAACCTATTTCTGGTAATAACTAATCTAAACTCAATAAATAAGCAAAATCCCTATAAACTAATATCTATACGAATGTCTAATCCTACATAACAGTATTATAAAATAACCTACGGTCACTACGTACAATATCAAATATACTACCTATACTTTAAAATTAAAATCTATACAGTACGACTTATAAAAATAAACCTTTCGGTTTATCATTATAAGTCGAACCGCAAATAATAAGTTTGTCATAGGTCATTTATAACCTATGACAAACTTAAATTTGCGGTTCGAGAAGTTAAGTTTGTATTTTATTGTATATAATATACTGGGTACTTTTCCGGGATAAAAAGTACCCAGTGTGGTGCCCAGGATATTAAAGAATAATTATACCAAGTTTCATCGTAATTGAACCGGTAGTTTTTGCGTGATGCCTGAACCAACAGACAGACAGACAGACAGACAGACAAATATTTTTTTAATTACATTTTTGGGTTCGGTGTCGGTGTAGTAACACGCCCTGATAATTATTTTTTTGATATTTTCAATGTACAGAAATTTTACTTCTACAGATTTATTATAAGTTATAGATATAGATTACGCATCAATGCACATCAACCAGGCACAATTCCAATTCGTGCTGCTATTTATTATTTCCAGACGGCAAAATCGTTAATCGAACCCGAGACATCGTGGTAGGCCAGCGACGCAGTTATAGCAAACATTAAATATCCTGGCGGGTGTAAATTAGCTACGAATAAATTGTTACGGGTTACGCCACTGATTGGCCACGCTCAAGTATGGTGCCCGTTGAGTGGTCGATACAGGCAGGCATCTGCAGCTAACTTTACACCCGCCTAGAAACTTGACACGATCTAATACTCCATCATATCAAGTCATATATATATCATATCCCGTCAAAAGGATAAACTTAGAGATCGATAACGATTTTATACGGGCAATTTATAACGGGTTTTATCAAAATAATCAATTTTATTGTGATCCCCTGTACGCAGCGATAGCCGAGTGGGTAACCGTAGGACTGCAAAGTCGCAGGTCTCAAGTTCGGACCCCACGGCGCTAAGATTCGTGAAGAAACCTGTCTACCTGATTGCTCGAGGAAATAAATAAATATAATTTTTAATATTTATTTGGATTTTTTTACATGTAGAACGCCAATAGCAACTATCCAAAGGTCCCAATGACAAGACCAATTACACTCATTCACTCACACAAGCACACACAGTCTCAGAACAAACTTGCGGATTTGCGAAACTTGCGGATTAGTAAATCCGCACTTGGCCAGTGTAGTGGACTTCATGAGAAGAGACCCGAACCCAGCAGGGGGCTATCTTCATTAATATAGTTACTAATCATGGGGTTCGAGTTGCAGCGCTGACGCGTTGATGTCTTTTATAGTGCCATCCCTTTCATAAAAGAGAGCATCTTTCTATCTGGAGATCGAAACCTGAGATCGATGGAAAGGCCCTTAATCGTTCTCGGGTATTCAAGATTGTATTCAAATAACATCATAACATCACGCCTCTATGACAACGAAGGGGTGTGGCAGAGGTGTATAACACACATACCTACATTTCACCTAGATGGGACGGAAGCTATCGCCATTCGCCGTCCGTGCTGCAATAGACAATATCTGACTGGAAGATCCCAAATGCTTTTACCCTATTCGGGTATCAAGCCCGAACCTCAAGGTCGAATACGCTAACCACTAGACCAAGGAATCCCGGTTTAGCGTTAAACGCAGCTTAGCGTGATCGATGAAAATGGTTCTTAATCTTTAAAGAAAGAAACAAAGAAAAAGCATATTTAATTAGACTCATAAAAGCAGTACCTACAATGGTAAAAATAAGGCATACAAAAGTAAACTTAAACAAAATAGAACAATAAAATAAGAATAAGCTATAAGGCACGGTAAACAAGTGGAACACTCCTGTATGAGACCAAAAAGGAGACTATCTCAGCAATTGCTGCAGTTTAAATACTACAGCGCTGATTTTCAGATAGCACCTTTCACGTATATCACCAAAGTTTGTATTCAGGAACAATTGATTGTCAAAAGTCAAAACATCACACGGTAGTTGTACTTGTTTTATCAACATTGCAATTGTTACTGCTAGTGGAAGAGCGCTGTTGTGAATGAGCCTAAGAAGGCTGTCGGAAGGCTTGTAGTCGGGAAAATATTTCCACCTCAGCAGCTCGAAAAGGTGTTCTTTGTAATGTAAAACAAGTTAGCATAACTCAATTTTTTTATTTTTCTTACACTCGGGGTAAAGTCGAATTTTGCCCACTGTTTTCGCCTGTTTCGCCAAAAAGTTGTAGGTACGACACGAGATCAAAGTTATTTACATCTCGTGCTTTTGAGTCTCTCACTGCGCTAAATATTCTAAACTAGAATCACTCGCTACGCTCGTGAGACTAGTGTTCGATCATTCGCTAATTCAGGATTATTAATTAGTAAAATGTTCATATTTTGACTAGCGGCTATGGCAATAAGCATGAAATTATTAGATTCGTTTCAGAATGTTAAATTTAATTAATACCATTTATTTAACTTTAAAAATATTTTTTATAAATTTATGTGTAGTGGACAAGCACTACCTACCGCTCCAGACTCAGTCGTGATAATATTGTTATCAATCAATGAATCTAGGCGCTAATCGCGAAACAATACGCCATTATTGTTACGTGACAAGGTGACTACGAATCAGTACAGTCACGTTCTTTAATTTGTGAACCATTCCGTTAAAAATATTGTGACAAAGTTTGAACACAGTACCAATTTGCGCGAATTATATCTTCAACCTCCTTGTTTTAGTAGTTTGTTTTGTATATGTATGCGGGTGGTTAGTATTGCAAATCGGGCAAAAGTTTAATTTTATATTTTCCATTAGGAAATTCTCGATAGCAGTACGCAGTTGGAATTTTACGCGGATGATGGCTCACCCATATAAAATGATACCAAAGCATAACATGTGAAGTGTGTGTCGTATACATACACAAAATAAAAATAAAATAAAAGCAAATAAAAGCCTTTTATTTCACCATTGAGATCATAAATTTTATAAAAACGTACATATAAAAATAAAAATAATTTATCAATCAAATAATACAATAAAAAAAGATTTCATGTTCATGCAGTAATAAATAATTTAAAATTAATAATAATAATAGAATGTCAGAATTTATGGACATTTAAAAAAAATAATAATTATGATAATTAAAAATGATTTAACAAAATAACAATATTATGTTATTTATCTTACGATATTTTACCTAAGACGGATCCTAAATAAATTTAATATTCGTGACTGTACAGATATAATTGCTTTCCTTGCCGCGATGCGCATGCGGTCGTATCTGATATCAACAGTTGGTAAACGCAAAGCGCGCGAAACGCACGCATGCACCTACGCCATTTTTACCAGACTTTTTTTTTTAATACGAAGTGTCATAAAACATTTTGTTATTGCAAGTGAAGTTAACTAGTGTTTTTATTATTGTGGTAGTTTATTTGTTTTTTTTATTGGGTGAGTAAATAAATGGTTGTTATAAGATTTGTGACTCAACATGGTCATTTTCTTACGATTAATTAGATATCACGGGATATAAATCATGTATTATTTTGTAAGAAAATGGTGTTTTTATGTATTTGTCTGTTTGTTGTACCTAGTGTTGCCCAAATTCAGTCTTGGTCTTGTTCTTGCATTTGGACAACACTAGTTGTACCCAATTTCTAATGTAAGGATACGTGAATATTTATGGTTCTTTGACATCAAAGCAAAGTGGGATACTATTAGCAATTCTTATGTCACTATAGCACGAGTTTATGAATCGACTATAAGGAATACGATCAAAAGGTCTTAGGTTCGGATCCCACATCATAGTACTGTGCACCATATTCCGTATCCATTGACCGTGTCGAGGTGCATGTAGCCGGTATCTTAGGACTACTTTTACACGTTTTACACTTCTTCTCTTCTTCCATGTTGCACGGCGGCTGTGACTCGTGGGCGTGTATGCGCGAGCGATACCTGGCACCCCGGCAAAGTCTTGTGGACGGAACACACTGGGTTTTAGTCCGTGCAACTCGAACATAACCACTGACTGTATGCGTCATTTCCCAGTATAAAAAAGGGCCAGCTTCTACACACCATTACAAACGGTCTCTGTACAACACATTATCTTTTTTTTTTTTTTTTCCATACCCACGTTGTCCCACTGCTGGGCAAAGGTCTCCCCCATACACGACCACAACTCTCTGTTTTGGGCTCTGTCTGTCCAATCCCTCCGAATCGAGTCAAAATCATCCCTCCAGCGCTTTCTGGGCCTACCGCGACGCCGATGACCGTCCTTGGGTATCCATTCGGTGGATATTCGCGCCCATCTTTCTGGGTGCATTCTGGCTAACACATTATCTATCAAGAATATTTCTTTATAGTTTAACATTAATTCATTTAGTAGCTTAGGTCAAAATTAAATTACTTATTAATCTCTATTTTTATATCTAGAATAGATTGTAATTTTTATAAAGTATCTAATTGTTTATAACATCACAAAAAAAACGATTTCCGGATCGGGCAACGTGTTATTTGTCAACTTCCCGTCAGGAAATTTACAATAGCAGCACGAAGTTGGAATTGTGCCCGGTGGATGGCGATAAGTTCACCCCCTATCCCATGGGACCTAAACAAACCAGCAGAAATGTGGGTGTTGCACACCTCTGCCACACCCTTCTGGGTAATAGGCGTGAAGTTATATAGTACAAGTGACGTAATAATTAATGTTGAAACAATAAGTAGAAGTAATGAAATTTGGCAACATTATCTAATGCGTATTAAGTACATGATAATATACGGATTATAATTATCATTATTATTTGCCTAATATGATAAAATAATGTAGGTATTGTCATGATAGCAAATGCCAATCGCCTTGGTAATAACATAAGCGTATATCTCTCACCGAGTCTCACTGCAAGGACTCAAGTTCGATTCTCGGCGTTGGATTTGTGCCCGGTGGATGGCAATAAATATAAATAAGTAAATATTTCACAACTCACACACAACGCCATCTAGTCCCAAACTACGCAGAGCTTGTAATATGGGTATGTACTAGAATAACTGATACTAATATATACTTTTCTTTTGTAAATACATACATATTATACATAGAAACACCCAGACTAAGACAAACCCCCATGTTCATGCACACAAAAATTTGTCTTAAGTGGGAATCGAACCCACGACCATCGAGTCCAAATGAGTCGGTTACATACATATATACATACATACATACATACATACAGGTGAAACTAATATAAAAGCGTGTTAAAAATGGCTCAGTAATTCTAAAAAATCCGAAATATTAATATCAAAATGAACTTCTATGTTAATAAGGTATTTTGTTGTCTGATTTTCTAGAACAATAGATAGCTTTTGCATGATTCTAGAACAATATAATCTGCATTTTTTTTAATAAATTACCTAGAATTCCAAAAACAAATTACAATGTACCAAAAAGTGACGATTATGCTTGTAAATGGAGCTCGTGAGCAAGAATTAAAGCCACACAACAATCAACCATATTAACGGAGCTGCAAGCGTTAGAATTCAATAAAGAATAAACGTCGTGGAAATGCATACAAAAACATACAAAAAATATCCCAAAAAACATTTTGGCCAGCCCGGGAGTTGCACCTCACGTGTTAGTGGTTGTAGATCGTACCGCGGCGTACAATTAAAATAATAACATAAATTACTGAACAAGTCATCGAACCACCATCATTTAGCATCACAAAACCTTCATAAAACAAGTTGTTGATATTAAATGCATTTTGCAGAACCACTTTTTGTAGATAATTAAACCTCTGAGTGAAGCCGGTTTTGGTAATGTGCCATTTTTAACGTCATAATGTGAACCTGCTCCTCGTGCTAACATAACATCACGCCTTTATACCCAGAAGGCTGTGGCAGAGGTGTCACAGTTATATAATTAGTTGACCGTAGTAGGTTCTCTTTATCACATGGGACTTGGGAGCATGATAAGGTGGCCTGCGGTATGATTTGCGACAACTCACCGTGAGCACAGAGGTCAGACAAAAGTGGTATTTTGGATTTCCGTTAGGCATTTCTCAATAGCAGCACGGAGTCTGAAATTGTGCCCAGTGGATAGCGATAGACTGAACCTCTATCCAGTGCCGGATTAAGCCAGCGCGGGGCCTGTAGCAAAATCTATCAGGGGGCCCTTCAATAATTTTTATATATTATGGGGCCTTTGGCCTGCTTTAGGTTTTAAAGTTTATGGTATTAAATAAAACATAACTATTAACAATTAATTAGAAAACAACTTTTTTTGATTTAATGTGGGCAAATTTAGATATAACGTTTTCCATATCTAGTTCTTTAAGCAAATCATGCTCTACAAGCTGGCTCATTTATATCGGTCAGTATGGGCAAGTCTGTATTTACAAAATATACACAAACTTGTTCTTACAAGCAAGATATTTTACGCTACTATTTAAATTTAATTATTTTTACGGTCAGACAGGCGTTGGAGCGCAGGGCTCTTCAATTCGCGGGGCCCGTAGCATGTGCTACTCTTGCTATATGGCTTATCCGGCACTGCCTATATCCCATAGGACTTAAACTTAACTGGTGAAATGTAGGTGCTATACACTATACACCTCGGTGATGGGATTTTTCTTCATCAATTTGGAAATATCTCAGAACAGGAAAATTTCCACTTTTTTCTAGACCAAGACTCGTGCTTGACTCATTAACTTTTTAGTTCGTTAATGTTGTTTTCGTGTTTATTGTACTCACGGCTACCAATCAACCTGTACATTTCCAGATAACATGGTCTCCCATTGTATACACTTCCCGTACAATGCGAAACCAGCTTATACTGGACATGTATATTAAATTAAATTAATTAAAATTCATTTATTTCGAGTAACAAGACCCATATAAAGCAACACCATAAACAAAATATATAAGTATAGGTTGTTCGGTAGCCGTGTGCACCGCAAAGGGATTTTAGTAATATCTTGTTGACGATGCTGCCCGTTACTTCGTCCGTGAGATTTTTTGGAGAATGTTTTTTATCAGCGGCTCTCAATCTTTGTTGTTTATTTATTTATTTTGGTTTAGCAACATTTGTTTACACTAATATTACACAGGATTGTTTTAAATTATACATCATACAAAAGTGTAACTAACTCTTATAGGTAAACACCACATGCGCACTTATAAGCTAAAACATATTGTGAATATTTGTGAATCACCAGCGTGATATTGTAATTAAAAGTAGTGTTGACGGAACCCGTTTGATAAACAAAATATGTGTCGCTGGGAGTGGTATCTCACAGAGGGTCCGGGACTCGGTAGCGGGGGCAGGGGGCTTATAATTTCTCGTGAGTGTACAGAGGCTCGGTGGAACACACTTTGGGAATGGCTGTTTGTGTTTTATATAGACAAACTTTTTAATCTGCTATAGCCGTCTGGGCATAGGTGTTATGTTATGTTATGTTATATTTTTTGATGAAGTTTTCTAATAGGTATGCACAAAAAAAATCTTGATTTTCATAAACTATACAAATAAGTTTGTTGAATTTAAAGTCACGGTGATAGGAATCCCCTAAGAATAAATGAAAAACACACGTTATCTTTTTAAAACACTGCAGTATGCGCTTATAATTTAATACTTTGTTTATTTAAAAGCTAAAATACTGGCTTTAAAATAATGACTTGTATAGAGTTGTATGGAGCGACCACGTAGGCCATAAGCACTAATAACGACTATTTTGATATCATAGCGTCGCGAAGCAAAGCGTCTTCTTCTTCTTTTCGTTTCAATGGACAAAGTTTTATATAACCCCAGCCCAGTACGTGGCCACGGTAATAGCGTTCTCTGCAGCCTTGTTTAGGTCATCCAACGAGCAGCTATCAGGGCAATTGGGGCACTCAAGTAAGTGGCTCATTGTTTGCTGAGGTGCACCGCAATCGCACTGCGTTTGTTCTGGTCCAATAATACCCCATTTTGCCAGATTTTGTCTGCAGCGGCCAACCTGGGATCTCAGTCTATTCAGGGATTTCCATATGGACCACTGCAGATTGGATCCTGGGGGTAGACTCTCCTGTGTCTTAAAACCGGCAGGTGGAGGGATTTTTTCCTGCCACAGCTTTATCCTGGCATTAGCAGGCCGATCCTCGATGGCGACTGCTGAATTTAAAAAACTATTACGGCTCTTTAGCCGCACCGGCGGTGGTCTATGCCCATAAAGAGGGTGTCGGGTGTCACGTTCCTGGATGGTCTTTTCCATGCTGCAGGAACTGTCTCTTCGGACATACGGTGGAGCGATGCCAGCCAGGGGATAAAGCTTGTTTAGCGGGGTTGGTTTTAGGCACCCTGTCATTATGCGACACGTTTCGTTCAAAACTGTGTTAACTTGTTTTGCATGGGTGGATCGGTGCCAAACTGGGCATGAAAATTCGCCGGACGAGTAGCACAGTGCCATGCCCGTAGTACGCACAACGTCTGGTGCCGCTCCCCAATGTGTTGATGTTAAGCGGCGCAGAAGGTTATTTTTCGTGCTCACTTTCTGCCTTACCGTCTCACATTGCCTCTTATAGGTCAATGCTCTATCAAGTGTCACTCCCAGATATTTTGGATGCTCGTGGTGGTTAATCTTAGTCCCCTGCCAAGTGATATCCAGTTTTCTCTTTGCAAAACAATTATGCAGATGGAATGCACATGCCTGTGTTTTAGCTGGATTAGGTCTTAGGGCATTGCACTTGTAATAGTGACCCAATTCCTCCAGAGTCTTCATCAGGTGTTGCTCAACCTCCTCAAAAGTACGTGCTTGGGCTGCCAATGCCAGATCATCCGCATACAGGAAACGTTCGGTGTACTGATACTTCGGTTGGTCGTTGGTATATATGTTGAACAGCATGGGTGCCAATACACTACCCTGAGACAGCCCGTTTTTTTGACAGCGCCATCTGCTCTTTGAATGATGGAGTTGAACCTGGAAACGCCGGTTCCGCATAAGCACACCAAGCATGTTGACAAATCCTGTGTCGTTAGTGAGTACTTGCACTTTATGGAGTAAGTTCTTGATATTCACAGTATCATAGGCAGCCGAAAGATCTACGAATACAGCTCCAGTGATATCTTTGGTTTCGTAACCATCTTCTATGAACTGTGTTAACCGAAGGACTTGGCTTGAACAGGATTTGCCTGGAAGCAAAGCGTAGGATTGTCACACTTGTCGTCAAAGTAGGACAATGACATGACATTGAAGAAGTGTTGACAAGTCGTTACGTAACGGAGGCTCGAGTGCCTTTGTAGATAATAACAAGTGTTTGTTCTTATTTATAACAATCTTGCGGAATATGGACATCATTCGTTTAGCTGTATATTGATATATTTTTAACCGACTTCAAAATATAGAGGCGGTTCTTAATTCGATTGTTTTCTTTTTTCAAAAATTAGACAACGGGTCTGAATCGCGTAATTATTATAAAGGTAAATAAATACCTATGCTCGACGTTTCGAATGACTTGCATCATTGAATGACTTGCGATTCAGACCCGTTGTCTAACTTTTGAAAAATGTTCTCAAATCGCGAAAGTTTAAAAACATCGATTGTTTTCGATTTTCGATTCTTCTCGATTTTTTTTTATGTTTGATCATCAATTACTCGAAGACGCCTGGACCGATATGATTTTATTTTTGTCTGAAAGAGTTTATTGTCATGTGGTCCGATTTTCATCAGGTCAGGATCTGATGATGGGATCCTAGAGAAATCGAAGGCAATCCTGAAATTTTAAATTGTTTTTCGTATATTACCTAAAGCTACTCGGATATTTGCATCTAGCAGTCAGCATTTCATGTTGCTGAGCGGATGCTGGAAGGTACCACTCCTCATCGGTTAGGTTAGGAGTACGGGGATAATAATTTATTTCAATTCCTTCTATTCTTTTAATTATGTGACATTACGCTTAAATGTTATAATTTGTTAATTTATAGTATGTGTTGTAATAAGATTGACTGTTGAATTTGTTTAATTTTGACCCAAGTTGTATATTATTATAATGTATTTATTTATTTATTTATAATCAATAGTTTGCATGCTAAATGAATGAATGAATAGTATCTAATACAATCATTGTCCCCCCAACAACGAATTTACAAGTTATTATCTAGTAAATTAACATGTTTTTTATCTATAAATGTTGTTACAAACCTGCAATGATAAACTAATACATATTATCAGATATAAGTAATATATTATCGTGTTAATACTTTCGGCTTATTTTAGGGGATTATTTTTATCAGACCTTGGCATATTGTATGTGTGACGTCGCAACCGCACGGCCACCGCAACCTCAAGATGCGCCCCCCACTGCAGACCCCTGTGGGGTATATAAAGGACCTGCGTGCGCGTCGCGCCCTTCTTGCCTGCGGTCACCAGCGCCGAGTTAAGTGTTCCTCACTTCGCTGCCCAGGACTTACCAAACCACTTACCTACCTACCAACCTACGCCTTGAGACTACCTTGTATTTAATAGATATAAATATATAGAATAATAATACCTTTGTTAATCTATCGATTGTTTCTATTTATTCTGCCTACCTAACTAGTCATTTGTAGACCACGTTACAGTGGCGCCCAACGTGGGGCGCTTGCTGTCTTATCTGCTATCGAACATTGGCGGTGTTATATTGAAAACGGAAAACAATTTATTGTGTACACCGATCATGCTGCTTTGAAATGGTTTTTAAAACTGAACAACCCTACAGGGCGATTAGCCAGGTGGGGAGTTCGTCTTTCCTCTTATAACTTTGAAATAAGACACCGTCGTGGTTCAGATAATATTGTACCAGATTTTCTTTCTCGATCACCTAATATTATGGATATCGATAGTAATCTCCTCCCAGATGGTAGTTCCTTATCTACTAATGACACTTGGTATTTGAATATTTTTAATGGTTGTTCGCAGTCTCCTACATCCTTTGTTGACTATCAAGTGATCAGTAATAAATTATATCGTTTCAAAAAGAGTCTTAATCCTCTTACCAGAGAATTTCAGTGGAAGGAAGTAGTTCCATCTGAACGGAGAAACGAAGTAATACTTCAGAGCCATTCCTCCCCTACGGCGGGTCATATGGGTATTTTCAAAACTTTCAAACGTTTAGCCCTCAATTATTATTGGCCTGGAATGTATTCCGATGTTGTAAAAGCGGTAAATTCTTGTGATAGTTGCATCGCACATAAGCATCAGAATCATGCAACTTTGGGTCTTATGGGTGAACCTAAGTCTTGTTCTAAACCTTTTCAAATGATAAGTATTGATTTGATTGGTCCCTTGCCTCCTACAAGGCAACAGAACAATTTTATTTTTGTCGTTTGTTGTTGTTTCTCAAAATATTGTTTACTTTTCCCTATTAAACGTGCGACTGCTGACGTAATAACTAGAATCTTAGAGGAAAAAGTTTTTCTGGTACATGGTATTCCATCTACCGTAGTACTAGACAATGGCAAACAATTTATAAGCGCAACTTTTAAAAACTTGTTAAGTAAATATAAAATTCCAAATTTACATTACACACCGTTTTATGCACCTCATGTAAATACGGTAGAAAGATATAATAAAACTATAATAACAGCTGTTTCTACGTTCATTTCAAACGATCAACGCATATGGGATACACTTATACCTAAAATTCAGTTCGCAATGAATTGTGCAGTAAACGAAGTAACCGGTTTTACACCATCTATGATCGTATTCGGGCGTGAAATGGTAACCTGTGGTTCTCATTATGTTTCTAGTAAATCTGATACTAATATAATTCATGAGCCACGTGATAGTTATGCTGAGTCACTAGGCTACTTATCCTCTATTTTCGAGAGAGTACAGGCAGCGCTAATAGGTGCACACAAGCGTAATTGTCATTCTTATAATCTTCGCCGTAAAACGGCAGAATTCAATGTTGGTGATATTGTTTGGAAACGTACCTTTTACTTGAGCGATAAGGATAAATATTTTTGTAAAAAACTCGCTCCTAAATTTATTAAATGTAAAATCGTAGCAAAAAAGTCTCCATTAGTGTACAAACTAGCAGATATGTCTGATAAGCCACTTGGCGAATGGCATATAAAGGATATTAAACAAATAAACTATAAACAATAATGGTATAAAAAAAAAAAAAAAAAATTTTTACCCTATGGTTCAGTGGTTAAAATTCTCATTGTCGAATCGGGTATACCATTTTGTTCGCTAATATTCTTCACGCTCATAATTCCTTTAGAATCACATCTACTAATGATGTCGAATTCTATTATTTTCAACTATACGATGTTGTTCATTCATTCATCTTGAAATGTGTCATGCCTTCTGTGTAGACGCGCACACCCAATACTACTTCGCTAACGCGCTACTTGGTAAACAAGTTGTTATACTTACATTTTAGTCTTGAGACTACCTTGTATTTAATAGATATAAATATATAGAATAATAATACCTTTGTTAATCTATCGATTGTTTCTATTTATTCTGCCTACCTAACTAGTCATTTGTAGACCACGTTACATATGTTAATATAAAACTTAATCAAATATTATGAATATTACTGGAACTCGGACTGCCTCGACGGTCTAGTGGTTAGTGTATGCGCCTCTCACCGCGAGGTCTCGGGTTCGATTCCCAGGTCGGGGAAAGTGTTGTCAACTTTCCGTCAGAAAATTCACAAGTTGAATGGAGTTGAAAATCGGTAGGTAAGTTAAGTTTTTTTTTTGTGATTTTTTTTTATTTTTATTTTGTAGATACAGTTATTTCAAACAACTGATTTGAATATTTTATTTTTTTATGCATTGGTTATTTTTTTATGATTTTTTAAAGTTTTTGTTCTGATGACGTCACAATGTAGCCTGAATAATTTGGATCCTTGACACATAAGTATATTTAAAAAAAATAAGGAACTGCACCGGGACTTCAAATTTGACAGTGACACTTGACATATGACACGGATGAATGATGCTCAAGCTCTTTTTCTTAATTCTAGCTTTGACTTTGGCTTATTACTTGTTTTGCCGTGCCCGGTGGTGATGATAGCCTCACCCCCTATCCCATGGGACCTTAACATAGCAGGTGAAATGTGGGTGTTGTACGCCCTTCCGGGTAATATAGGCGTGATGTTATGTTTTGATATGATATATTTATCCTACTTATATAATTAACTAACTTCCGCCCGCGGCTCTGCCCGCGTGGTACGTACCTCGAAATAAAGAGAAAAGTAGCCTATATGTTAATCCAGACTATACGATACATGTGTGCAAAATTTCATCAACGTCTATGCAGTATTTTAACTTTGATTATTTTTATAGCATTTAGCTATGCTTAGCAAATTATACTAAGAAACTGTTTCTTAGTATAATTTGCTAAGCATAGTTAAATGCTATAAAAATAATCAAAGTTAAAATATCGTACACGTTCATTCGTTACAACATTTGTGCTGAATGTAACTTCGCCATGTTGGTTTGTATCCTACTTAAGACAGGAACAAATGGATGAACGTGACGTCACGAAATGACGTATCATACAGTTGAGAAATTTAGGAGAGGCGACCGTAGCTGGACGGCTAAAGCGGCTGTCCGGTGTGCAGTAAGGTCGCAGGTTCAAATCCTGCCGGTCCCATATCTTTTTCAACTGTTTCTTAGTATGTCTATGCAGTAGATTTAGCGTGATACAAACAAAACATCTGAAATCAAAATAAGAAATGAAAATAATTTTACAACGAAACCGAGTTTAATTACAAAAATGCACTAAAACTAAGAAATACTTATGTGATATTCAACGACTCGCCTCATCTGTGTATATCTTGAAAAAATATAGTAAACGGCTTTTAGGAGCCTATATTTAAAGAATTATCCCCGTACTGCAAACCGTTGAGGAGTTGTACCTTTCAGCATCAGCTCAGCAACATGAAATTAAGTAGCTTTAGGTAATATACGAAAAGCAATATAGAAGCCTTTAAAATTTCAAGGTTGCCCTCGATTTCTTTAGGAGCCCATCATCAGATCGTGACCTGAAGTAATTTCTCAATTTGTTTCAGGCGTCTTCTACTAATCTGCGAAAAAGAGTCAAAAAAAAAAAAAAAACAATCGTATTGCAACCCGTAGACTGAATGAAAAGGCAGACAAACGTAGCAAAAAACAATGGTTTGTCCTGAATACAATTTGTTAAATTTTATTTGTTTTTAAACTTTCGCGATTTGAGAACATTTTTCAAAAATCAGACAACGGGTCTAAATTGCGTAGTTATTATAAAGGTAAATAAATTAGGGTTGTAACGGAACTTCGCCTCCGCCTCCGTTACTGCGGAAGTTCCGCAAGAAATCGTACCTTCGCCTCCGCTTCCGCCTCCGCACAATTTTTGCGTAGTTGTAACGGAGTTTTATTTACGTAATCATATAGCAATACCGCGCGAGCGACGCTCGCCTCCAACAGCCGTGCGCTCGTGAAAATGACGACAGCAATAGTAACCTCATGATATGGACAATTTTAATTAATGAATATAATAAAGAAAACAGACTCAAATTAGACGATGATCCATTATTGTGGTGGAGAAATAACAATAAATATAAAGCTTTTTCTCCTATCGTTCGCACGTACTTATCGGCGCCGCCAAGTTCAGTGCCAAGTGAACAATTATTTAGTTCAGCTGGATTAATTTATGAATCCCTTAGAAATCGTTTGGAAGGTGATAAAGCCGCAAAACTATTGTTTGTCAAATTTAATTTACCTCTCCTTAATTTTGATTACAAAAAAGTTAACTTAAAATTTTTAATTTATGTTTCGAATGTTTACTTAAGTGTTAATTATTTTATATAAAACCTTTTGAACCTTTAATTACTATTTTATTTACATCCACTTTCACCTTCGCCTCCGCCTCCGTTAACCTCCGCATCCGCGGAAGTGAAACTCATCGCCTTCGCATCCGCCTCCGCCTCCGTTAAGAAGGCCTCCGTTACAACCCTAAAATAAATACCTATGCTCGACGTTTCAAAATGACTTGCATCATTTATTTACCTTTATAATATTTTTTATTGCTCTATAAAAGTGGTTTTTAAGGATCTACTTCACAATGACTGCCAGCTGGCGCTGTGTTTGTTATTTGACGTATAAACAATACAGCTATTACAACATTACGCCCCAGTTTTGTAGGTGTTAGATAAAGCTTATTGGCAGCATAAGCCTATAACAAATATGAATGAAAGTGACAGCTGTTTAACTCAAAGTGTAACTTGTGTCACTTCTAAATTCAGTCACGTTATATTTTATGGGACGGATAAACATCATATTAATATGTAGTAAATACTTGTGCCGGGGATCGGTTTAAATGAAATCCTGGATGCTGATATAACGTAATCACTTTATTTTTCATTGGCTCGATACAGCGTGCGTCCTATGGCGTCCTATTACCAAATCAAATCAAATCAAATCAAATCAAATCAATCATTTATTTCCATGGGCCCCAAGGGGCGCTTGAACACGTCAAAACAAACATCAAAACACAAAAAATATAAAATTAAAATAAAACTTAGCTAACTAAATTATAATAGGTAGGTACTTATTGTAATAAAATGATTTGACACCGGAGCTTAGATTGACTTTAATTCAACTTAGAGAATTGAATTAAAATCAATCCAAGTACCAGCTCCGATGGGTATTGCATCATGAGAAGAGCTGGTGAGAAACTCATGTGCACCATCTTTTCAAATAATTCATACAATATTTGTTTGTTTTTTGACACTACCCTAATTATTCTATTATACTCTATGTTCTAACTCTTCCATGCTTCGCCTGTCTCACTCATTCATTCATTCCTTCACACTCACTCATCATTCAATCACGTTTCATTCTACTCAACTTACATTCATACAATTATATTACCTATATCACATATAAAGGTGTGACAAAGATGTATGACGTTTGACCTGTTTAGCGACTCATTTATTATGATCCAATATATATATAAAATTACACTATATTATTAAATACGTTGTTGTGCATGAAAGGAGCCTCCCCGAGTGACGTACACCACGATTCCCTACGTCCGGCGCACCCTAGGCAATTCGCGAGTTCTCCAAAGCGAATTGGCTAATCCTTTCACCACGGTTGGCAAGTCAAATTATAATTTGACTCAACCATCGACACGAAGAAGAAGAAGAAGATTAGATACTTGTAATATTTTAAAGCAAATTTTAGCATTGCTATGCCTTTTTGTATTTTATAATATTAAAGTTGAAAAATTAAGAATTCGAATCCATTGCTGAATTGGCAAAGCACTTGGGGCGTATACCCAAGAGGGTGCAGGTTCGAGTCTTGCTGGAGATGAAATACGTTAAAACTAAAAATAAACCTTAACTACATATATATACATCAAATAAAAAATAATACAAACTTATTAAATAAACTTATTTCACCTGTTATGTTTTTAAACCCTATGTGATTGGGCGGTGAGCCTATCGCCATCCACCGGCAATCTGCTTGATGTTATGTGAAAATTGACTGGCACGTGTGATTGGATGGACAGATAGACACCAAAGCCTCAAGAAAAGATTTAGAAGGGCCCATTTAGGTAAACACTTGAAACAAGTTTGAGAAATCAAAGTTTACTTTCGCAATTCTAGGCTTCAGATAATGTTGTATGTTTGTGTATGGGTGTGTATGTGTTTATGAACGTCACCATCGCTTATCTTTATTTAAATTACCTTTATTTATCAGATAGTATCTTCAGTGTGTGAACAGATAGTGAGCAGTGAAGGTGTAACGACGATTCTAATAATGTCTTACCGGTTTTAGATTTGGTAATTTATATTTTATTGTCATGTACTTACTTAATATTCAGATTCGAATATATCACTGGTGCTCGAATCGAACTGTATCACGACAGTGTGCAATTTGTAATGATTGAATTCGAAGTTATTATAAATTAAAATTAAAAAACAAAAATGCAAAAAAATGCACTAAAAAGCAATATTCAACTTTACCTATTCAATTTAGTAGTATTCAACGTCTCGCCTCATCTGTGTATAACTTGAAAGAATACAGTAAACGGCCTTAAAGTGCCTATATTTAAATAATTATCCACGTACTCCTAACCGTTAAGGAGTTGTACCTTCCAGCATCAGCTTAGCAAAATGAAATGTTTACTGCTAGAAGCATATATCCGAGTACCTTTAGGTAATATACGAAAAACAATATAAAAACTTTAAAATTTTAAGGGTTGTCCATGATTTCTCTAGGATCATATAAAAAAAAACAATTAAATTGAGATGACCCGTTTTAATAATTACATTACAGTCGAATGCTCGCGTTCTGCAAGCACCTTTAGCATTTAATTTATTATTTAAAACAAAAACTGTCAGCAATTACAAAGACATTATATATTAGTCTAATTAGTTTTATTTTTGTTACAGATAAAATGCCTCATCGCTTAGGACCCAGACTGAAAAACCACACGAACATAGCTTCTTAACAAAAACAGTGAACAATAACTGTAATTTAAGTGAAGTGATATTATATTCTAGTCAATTTTGTATACAACATGGACGTGCCAAGACCAGAAGAGAAACCAATGCACTCGGTAAGTGTACAATTTAACCTCGCGCCTATATTATTATTAGGAGACCGTAGGACTGCGAAGTCAAAGGTCTCGGGTTCGAACCCACGGCACACACCTCTGTCAATAAATCATTAAGATTCGTCTTTTCGAAGATATGTGTGCATTTATCATATAAATTATCGCTCGTTACCGGTGAAGGAAAAACATCGTGAGGAAACCTGCAGGCATGAGAGTGCCTAAAAGTACTCGGGGTCGTGTGAAGTCTACCAACCCGCACTTGGCCAGCGTGGTGGACTATGGCTTAACCCTTGAATCATGAGAAGAGGCCCGAGCCCAGCAGTGGGACATGTATTAGATGCAGGGCTGCTACTACTACTATATTACCTAGAAGGGTGTAGTAGAGATGTGTAATACCCACACTCTATCAGCTATGTTTAAGTCCTATGTGACAGGAGGTGAGCTTATCGCCATCCAACGGTTAAATAGGTCTACTAGCGGTAGGTATAATTTGTGTATCGCTAACCGCGCCGTCTCGGCTACGATATCTGGGTCGAG
Source organism: Hypena proboscidalis (assembly GCA_905147285.1). Classification (NCBI taxonomy): domain Eukaryota; kingdom Metazoa; phylum Arthropoda; class Insecta; order Lepidoptera; family Erebidae; genus Hypena; species Hypena proboscidalis. Next base: position 715,222 of record LR990153.1, read on the forward strand.
CAAAGTGTCATTTGATATTTAACAGGTGAAACGTATTGCAAAAGTTAATAAGTTAATAAGTAAAATAAAATAACATCGACGCCCGGATGGCGGAGTGGTTCGATTCCCGTTTAAGACAATTTTTTGTGTGCATGAACATGGAGGTTTTCTTGGTCTGGATGTTTCTAAATATAATAAGTATGTATTTACAAAAGAAAAGTATATATCGACGGTTAAAAGGAAGTAGGGCATAAGCGACATTTTGGGCAAAAATGAGTTATATATGCCATCTGACGTAAAATTTTCCGCTCTTTCGAATGCACTTACTCCCATGGCTCTACGACGACTTTTTTGGCGTTTATGCCCTAGCAAAAAAATGCATTTTCCTAGTATTACTTTGCGTAACCGACGAAAATTCAGGTATTTTTTTTTATAAATGTGCTTGTACCCCTACAAAAATGATTTCTTTTAGGTTTGTTGTCGGTAATGCTTTTTTACTTCATAAGAATATTGAGGTTTTGGTTGTTTATGCCATTCTTCCATTTTTTTATTTAACATAGCTATGGCGCTTGTGTCCTATTTACAAATTGCATTTTCATATGACTCTGTCGGTTATACCCTATTACTATTCTGTACTTTATGACAGCTATGTAGGTTATGCCCTATTACCATTCAGTACTTTATGACAACTATGTAGGTAATGCCCTATTACCTAAATTTCTTTTAATATCACACTGTTGGTTATACCTCACTACCGTTAACATTATAAATACAGTTTTGTCGCAAATACCTTATTACTTAAATTAAATTAAATGACAGGGTGTCGATGACCTACTTCCATGTTGTACAATCATATTTATATGTCACTTATACAACAATATTCAATAAGGATTTAATTATGAGTTGGTACTTACACCATTTGATATCACAAAAGTAGGTTTAAAGCGCGTCGCTCGTCTGAAAAACAGTCTACCGCGTGCTGTGACGGCGAGAAAAAGAACGGAACCTAAGGACCGGTAAGCTATCTGTTTTGCAAATATTCTTCTATTTTATTTCATATGATTATGTACTTCATTCAATGGTATTTATTGTAGGTTCAAAAATGAAACAGAAAGGCCGAAATAGGGACATTTTGGAAATGCCCTTGAAGTCCTCAGGTTTACAAAAACCTAAACTAGTCAACAAAAACTTTAACTCTGCATTAAAAAAGGTAAATTAGTAGTTATTGAATTAACTATCTATGACAACATTGTACCTACCTAACCTATGATTTTCGTATTTAATTTTCACAAACATTAAACATACCTAAGTACTTAATTTATTTTTATTTTACCTTACCTTTTAATAATGAATTCAGATAAGCTCTATTGTTTCGCAGCAGCGCATGCCGTTTTCTGACCAAGGTGTCGAGCTTTTTACCAGCCCTGTACCGGACGCGGCGTCAGACCTCAGAAGCTGGGAAACGGATGCTGCACCAGCCCATGTCACCCAGACTACACCTGATATCTTAGCAAAATCGTCAACAAATGCTATGCCAGACCTCTTTTCCAGCTCAACAGCCGATGCTGCGACAACCGTACATACCAGCCCTAAACCAAATACAGAGACATACCGCTTCAATAGCCCTGAGCCTGAGTCTTCTTTATTCACCAACTTGAACGGAACAGAAGTTGCGTCAGACATCCACACTAGTTCTGCTCCAGATGCTATGTCGGAACATTTTAACAGTTCTGCACTGGATGTTGTAATAGAAAATCCTACTTGTTGTGTGCCTGGTGCTGTACAACTCCCCTCACCCCTTCTGCCCTAGAACTTGAGTCAAATCTTTTTACCAGTTCTGCAACGGGCAACGAGATGGACGTCACATCTGCCACCAATAAAAATTCTACGCTGACAGTTTCAGAAATAACTTTGCCTCCTGCATGAAAAAAAAAACTCAAAAATCGAAGCAATCCATTGACGTGCGTCCTAGTACATCATCTGCAACCGATGACACCACAAATCCTCAAGCCTATACATGTTATACATTCTACAAATAGTTACCTACCTAGTATCTGCAGTATTATTGTTTCCAAAAAATAATGAGCAGTTTAATACTTTTCTTTTTTTTTTAAGTAAGCTTTGTTGTTATTTGGATAATAAAATATTAACAAAAATGCCTTTTTTATTTTAAAAACATCCTACTTATTATCTAAACACATCAACAATGTCTAGGCATATTACATGAAAGACTTCTTAACTTAAAAACTATTAACTGTTTAAAAAAAGTTTAGCATAAAATATTTTCTACTCGACCGCTTCTTTCGAAATTCAAAAAATATAAAACAAAAACAAACTAACAAAAGAATATTGATTATTCGAATTTGGCGGTCTAAAATTAAGTTCATGTTACAATAAAACAATAAAGTTTTGAAAAATTAAAAGCGATTACACATTTTCTTTATCCTAATTTCTACGTGTGTTACATTTATTGTTTTGTCACGTCGACATTTGACAAGGCAAGAGCAGATTAGAGCTGTTGGCATGTTGGAAGCGGGCGATATACAACGCGTGGTTGCTGAAACTCTGCAAACCTGCAAAAATGTAATCTTGCGGTTATGGTCACGATATCGTGCTACAGGCGATGTCGCTGAACGGCATTCAGGCAGAAATCGCATCACCACTCCTAGACAGGACCAATTTCTTTAAAATATCACTAGGAGACAACCCATAATTATGGCTATGCAAATGGTTCAAAGGCTACAATCTGACCACTAATTATTGTTGGTTAGTGACCAAACTGTAAGAAGGAGATTACATGAAGCTGGTCTTCATTCTCGCAGACCACTTCGGGTTCCAGCTTTGCGGCGTGGCAATCGCGGGCGGAGACTATTGTGGGCTCGAAAACATTACGCATGGAGTGACGAGCATTGGTGGTCTATGGTGATTTTTTGTAATGAGTCTCGGTTTGGATTTCATCCGGATTCACGAAGATTAAAGGTGTAAAGGTGGTGAGTTCCTGGTAGACGAAGCCGACTCCAGCATCCACAAGAAGTCCATTCATGTCAAGGCCGCACTATTATGGTCTGGGCTGGTATTCGTATCGGTGCGCGAACCGATCTCATTTGGATAAGAGGGAATATGAATGCACTGAAATACCGCAATGAGGTAATGGAACCTACGATTATCCCACACAGGGTACAAATGGGTCAGAAGTTCCAACTCATGCACGATAATGCTCGTGCCCATACGGCTGAGCTGGAATCAACTGTGCTTAGGGAACATGAAATCAGGGTTATGGACTGGCCTGCTCAGTCCCCCGACATGAATCCCATTGAACACGCATGGGACATGTTACAACGAAGAGCTGTGGTTAATTTTTCTCCAAATTTGATAACAGAAGAACAACTTTTCCTGCACTTGAAAAGAGCCTGGGACCTGATACCACAGCTCGATTTGGATAACTTAATTTTGAGCATGAATAACCGATGCCGAACTTTAATTAATGTTAGGGGAGGAAATACTGATTAATAAATTTAATTAAATGCCGTTTTTTGTTATTATAATGACTTTAATTTTTATAATTTCCTACATAAAATCCATTATGTACAAAGTAAAAATTATACCCAAAACTAAAATCACAAAAAAAATAATTAAAAATCTTTGTTGCATCTCTTTTTATGTAGTGCAAGTATAAACCATAGTATAAACTTCAATTTCAAATATAATAATTGTTTTAACAAAATATTTACAGAATTTCATATAATAAGGTAAAAATGAAATATCCCTAGGCAATGTTGATGTGTGTAGTTTGTTAGTAATTTGAATTATCAATTACCTATGTACTTGAACGGGTAGGGTACACTGAACGAAGCCTCTAAGACTAAGGATACGTCTTTTTCTATAAAATCGAAATCCCTTATACTTACTTCACCCTATTTTACGAATTATGAACTCAATCACAGTGTTGTGTAATACCAGTTTTAGCTCTTATCCTAGTGTAGGATCGTGTTGGTTACGCTACTTAATTATTTTCGGTGTGTCTTTTCATCCATATTTCCATAAACTCACGCAATACCAAATGTCGATTATCCTTCTTTTCCTTTACTTTTAAGCAACATTGTGTGTCACTAATGTCTTATATCCTACTATTGTTTTGATAGCCGACTGTTTTTTGTGCTCTATTACCTTTTATACATCCACTGTGAAAAGTACCTTATCCTTCTTTTCCAAAAACACTTATTGAACTGTCTAGTCTCTTATATCCTTTAACCTTGCGATGTGAGAAATTGCTATGTCGCTTAGGCTTCTTAACCTTTATTATTTTATATTGTCATTTGTAGCTTATGCCATATTTCCTCATTGGAAAATTAAAAGCTTTTGTTATAAGCGACAAAAACCTCTTTAAATAGCGCCATATCATTAAAACTAAAAATACCGGTAACTGCTCCATTTTTTTCTGATTTTATAACTGTTTTAGTTTTCACGATATCTTAATAAATGACAACTACACGTCAGTTTTTCTAAAATTTAAAACTTTAAACGGCTCTCCTGAACATTTCACTTTTTGTCGGTTATCCCCTATTACCTTTTAACCGTCGATATGTATTAGTATCAGTTATTCTAGTACCCATAGTACAAGCTCTGCTTAGTTTGGGACTAGATGGCGTTGTGTGTAAGTTGTGTAATATTTAATTTATTTGTTATATTTAAACATTAAGGGGGTGTAAGGGGGTCAACAAACATCTTAGTATCCCAAGTCAACCTCACCTGCTCGTGGTGCACCCTGCTGAACAACAAACGAGGCTCTGACCAACCGCCAACCCGCACTGGACCAGCGTGGCGGGTCAAAGGTCCAAACCCCCCAATCATGAACAGTACCTCAGAATGTCCCCAAGTGCTCGGCGATGCCAGCGTCTGTGCTAGTGTGGACGGGTACCAGAACAGACCTGGTATCCGGGGCGATAATCTCCGGGCGAGATCCATTAACCGTCAAACGACCACGGCTAAACTAATAAAGGACACCGATACGCTCAAGATACTGACTTATAATGTCAGAACCCTTATGAAAGAGGAACGGCTGATAGAACTAGAAGCCGCTCTTAAGGATATCAGTTGGGACATTATAGGTCTAGCAGAAGTCAGAAGAGAAGGAGAAATAACGGAAGAGAGGCATGACGCAGTATTCTTCCACTCTGGAGAAACCAGCGGACTCCACGGAGTAGGGTTTTTAGTTGCTAAAAAATGGAGTAGTAACATCATAGAGTTTTTAGGGTATTCAGAAAGAATAGCAGTTCTTAAGTTTCGTCTAACCGATGAGAAGATCCTTACTGTTGTCCAAGCATATGCACCAACATCAACATGTACAGAAGAAGAAATTGAGAATTTCTATGACACACTCAACGAAGCATGCGAGGATAATAAAAGTACCTGGAATGTAGTCATCGGCGATTTCAACGCCAAGGTCGGGGTAGCAGAGGAGCTAGATAATAGACACACTTTAGGATTGCATGGATTGGGCAATAGGAACGATCGTGGCAAGCGATTAATAAGATTTGCAACGGAACAAAACATGTGTATTGCTAATAGTCTGTTTCCAAAAAAGTCTCAACGGCGATGGACATGGATATCGCCGAACAACACCACTAAAAATGAGATCGACTATGTACTATCGTCCGACCAGACTATAATAAAAGATGTAAGTGTCATAAATCAAATTAAATATAGCTCTGATCACAGACCTGTCCGTGCTAAAATAAAATTTAATTTTAAAATACATCGAGCTTTAAAATTTAAAAACAAAATAATTAAATTGTCAAAAGATAACCTTTTAAATAACTCGAAATCTTTTAATGTTGAGTTAAGTAACTTTTTTCAAAATCTTGCAATTGATGTTTTCGATGTTGAAGAACAGTATAAAAGTAAAATAAATAGCATAAAAGTTAGTAGTAAGAATTTAAAAAGTAAAAGCAAATCTAATTAAACTTTCAAATTGACTCCGGTTACCCTAGACCTACTAGAAGAAAGACAAAGGTATGATATGGAACAATGCAACACAGGACAATAGACAAACAAGTAAAGCGTAGTATAAGAAAGGACATTAGAAACCAACACACACATCTCGTCCAAATAGCACTCCAAAAACAAAAGTCTCTAAGAGTAGCTAAAGAAGGTATATTTAGATCAAAACAATGGATTACCAACCTAGTCGACAAAAATGGCACTAAACAACACAATAGAGAAACCATACTGAATATTTGCACAGATTTCTACAGCACGCTTTACACAGACAATAGTAACTCAATAAATTCTAAAACACCATACACCTGCTCGGAGAAAATACCGCCTATAACGGAACCAGAAGTATTTAAGATCATACAAAATATGCCATACGAAAAAAGTCCAGGGGATGATGGTATCACATCAGAGGCCCTCAAATTCGGACTTCCCACACTATTGCCGTATATTACTAAACTTTTTAATAACATCCTCCACACTGGCGAGTTTCCGAATGGTATGTGTCACTCAAATATTATCCTGTTACATAAAAAAGGGACAAAAACTGACATAAATAATTATCGCCCTATTAGTTTGATATCACACCTATATAAGGCATTTATTAAAATTATTCTCAACCGCATAGATGGAACATTGGGCTCCCACCAACCACCCGAACAGGCCGGATTTCGACCAGGATTTGCCACGACTGACCATTTGCACGCACTCAACCAAATTATAGAAAAACATATAGAATACCAAAAACCTCTCTACTTAGCATTCGTTTCTGCATTCGACTCTGTTAAACACAAATTTATATTTTCAGCCTTGGAAAAACAAGGAGTGGACAGTACATATTTTTAGGAATCAGAGGCGGAATTGATTAAAAAAAAACAATCAGAAACAAATACACTTTTATTTTCTATTTAAGAAATTATATTTTACACAAATACAAATTAAGAGGAATTTTTTTAATTTTACCGAGTTACAAAGTAGGCAGTTTGACTATCTAAACGGACAGAGGTTCCCCTTAGACAAGTTATCGGTACACACAAAACGTGCCAAATGAGCTGCGCACCCGCTTATATAACCTCCGCCCCACTACTCGTCGTTCGCAATCCGTTGGGCATTGACATTTGACATTATGCCTCTAACACGGCCTCTCCTGACAGGAGGACGTCCTCGTGCTCCTGTGTCCCGTGCTGTTGGACATCCGCCGGGTAGGTGTCGAGCACAGGCTCTGTAGTAGGCTTGAGAGGAGGCATAAGCTCGCTGCTAATACTTTGCTCAGACGTGGACTCCATCGTGTCATCATTGTCTGCACCTGAGAATAACAAGAAAAATAAATAACGGATCTACAAACCGATTATTACCGAAGACACATAAAAAGTTAACAATTCATTCATTCTCAAGTCATTATTAGAGAGGAAGCACGACGTTAGCTATCTCTGACTGTAAGAAAAATAGGCACAACAAAAAGGAAATAAAACCAGAGAGGAAACACGACGTTAGCTATCTCTGAACGTAAGAAACAGAAGCACGACGTTAGCTCGTTTCCCACGTGACACACACAATAAAATACCAGAGAGGAAGCACGACGTTAGCTATCTCTAAACGTAAGAAATAGAAGCACGACGTTAGCTTGTTTCCCACGTGACACACAGAATAAAACACCAGAGAGGAAGCACGACGTTAGCTATCTCTGAACATAAGAAACATAGGCACGACGTTAGCTTATTTCTCACGTGACACACACAATAAAATACCAGAGAGGAAGCACGACGTTAGCTATCTCTGAACATAAGAAACATAGGCACGACGTTAGCTTGTTTCTCATGTAACACACACCATAAAATACCAGAGAGGAAGCACGACGTTAGCTATCTCTGAACATAAGAAACATAGGCACGACGTTAGCTTATTTCTCATGTAACACACACAATAAAATACCAAAGAGGAAGCACGACGTTAGCTATCTCTGTGTTGGTCAACCACATGGCAGAAGCACGACGTTAGCTTGCCCTCGAAGAAGGCAGCACACGTATTTGGAGTCCATTCCCCTCGCCACTGCACCATAAACTCCGCCGCAGCCTGAGTCGCTTTTCCATACGATCCTGCCAGCAGTTGCAGCTCGTAGCAACCATGGGGAAGCGCCTTGACCACACGATATGGTCCGCCCATGCCAGAGTCCAGCTTGCTAGTCGCTTGTGCCTTTTTAATAACAAAAACATATGAATTAGTTGCAAATACTCGAGGTGGTCTGCGGTCAGCATTTACAGTTGAATCTTGTTGATGCTGATTCGTCGCCAGATGTTCTAACACCCTTTACCTATACATCTCTCTTAATGCTTCACGATTGAGATGAGCATTTTCCAAGGCAATGTCTCGAACAAAATGTCGAATAGGTGGCGTAGCAGCTTCAATGCCCACCAACAAGTTCAAGGGTGATAATCCAGTGGTTTTCTGATTAGTTATATTTAAAACTAGCTGTAATCGCCACATAATGTCAGACCATTCTTTCTGTCTGTGGTTGCACTCTATACGAACTATGTTAAGCCAGGTTCGACAGTACCGTTCAACTTGCCCGTTGAAGTGATGCATTTCAGGGGTAATAAAATGAATGTAAACACCTAATTTCGTGATAAGCTTAGTAAACTCAGAACTTGAAAACATACGGCCACGATCGGCTACAATTAATTATGGAGTACCAAATAAAGAAATAACGTTTGTAAAAAGTCTTTTTATTTCTACAGCATCTTGACCAAACATGGGGTATAGAAGACAATATTTGGAGAAAGCATCGATTACAATTAACACAAATCTATAGCCTTTAGACTGAGGTAAAGGTCCTAATGCATCTACATGTATAACCTCAAAAGGATCACCTGGTATTTCCCAAGAATGTATAGGCTGATGTTGGGGCTCTGGGAACCTTTTTATGAGTAATACAAATAAGACAGTGAACCACATATTATTGTACAAATAACTTAAGGGAAGGAAACCAAAAATGTTTTCTTAAGAGTTCCAATGTTTTATCAACCCCTGGGTGTTCATGCTCATCATGAAAATTTCTAAGCAGGCTAAGTCGATACCTTTGGGTACAAAACATAAGTCTTGGGTTCTTAGTCATTCTTTCGAACATAGTGACTGGGATCTAACTGCCCATCTGACAGTTTTTGAAGAAGCTGTTGAGTCTCCTCATCAGCAGCCTGTGCTATTTGAGCCCAATTTTGGTGTCTGCGTGCTTCGCAAACAAAAACCGGATTGCGACTCAAATAGTCAGCATGCGACATAGAAGTACCCTTGCAATACTCAAGGGTGAAATCAAAGTCCTGTAAATACATCCACCATCTGGCTACACGTGGTAATAGGTCTTTCTTTCTTTGCGTGGATTTCAATGCATTACAGTCTGTTACGACAGTAAAGTGAACGCCAACCAAATACTGTCTGTAATTTTGCAAGGCCTTAACAACGGCCAAGGTTTCGAGCTCATAGGAATGGTATCTTAGCTCAGCACCCCGAGTCCGCTTACTAAAGTAGGCAACAGCTTTTTTACATCCCTTTCCATGAACCTGAAGAAGCACTGCACCATAACCAACAGAACGTATATAGCAAGAACAGGTTCACTTGTAAATTGGGAAATGATATCTTGACGCTAGCTCGCTAGACCTAGAAATTGGCGGACTTGCCTAACAGTTTTCGGGATGGCAGCATCTACTAAAGCTTGAACTTTTTGTTCGCTCGGTCGTACCTGACCCTGACTGATAGTACGTCTAAAGTATTCTATTGTAGTCGTTAAAAAGAAACACTTTCTTAAGTTAATAGAAAACCCAGCAGTGGTTAGGGTCTGTAGGACATTTAAAATGTTTCAACAAAGATGAAAAAATCAAGGATATACTTGAACCGCTATCTATTAGAATATCTACAGGAATACCCTGTATAACTGCTACTACGATATCCTTGTTCTTATTAGAACTGTTTTCCTGACAGAAGTTAACATTCTTATTATGAGAATCAGATTTGAGTTTTGCAAAACAAGTTTCAATTTTATGACCAGGTTTCTTACAAAAAGTACAAGGTTCGGATTAACCTGAACCCTGAGCTGAACCGTCCTTATTTTCCTCATAATTACTGCTTTTATTTGGAGCTGTTTTAGGCTTTTTAGAACTGGCAGACTGGATATGACCACGTTGTCCACATGAAAAACACGTGCCTTCTTCAAATCTACGTTTACGAATATTTGCATCATGATTTGATTTAGAGGCACGATCATTATGGGTGTTATCATTAAATTTCTTAAAAAAAAGATGATGTATTCGATTTAACGTAAATAGAGAAAAAAAAATCTACTAACTCGTTCGGCACTAACTTTGCATTTGTAGCCGAAGCACGGATTTGCGGCTCCGCTATGCCTCGTATGACTATTGCAGAAATAAGCTCATCACTTTAACTATTTAACTATACCTTTAACTATACGTAACCTTAACAGGGACCGGCGAGCATAATCGGCATATGTGGGGTATTTATCGGCGTTAGTACTCATAACCTCGTACAAAATACAACGGTCTAAATTATTTCTTAAAATTACTCCAACTACTATCATTGGTAACCTATTCGTTGAGCCAAGTCCTAGCATCACCCTTTAGACAATTACCAATGCTGGAAAGACACTCGTTATCATTCCAGTAATTTAAATTTCTGGCAAAGTTGGATATGGAATAAGATTGGTTGGATCTTACCGCCGTATTGATGGAGCGTATCGCATCGATGATACGATCGACATCAGGGCTCACTGGACACTCCGGCGAAGACGGCGTAGAAGATCCTCTACCTGCCGACACCGACCCTCGACGCTCTGCCTCGGTGGCAGTCACCAATCGCGGCCGTAGTGCGGCACTCAGCTCACGTAGCCGCGGCGACGAGGAGCGGCGTTGCTCCTCCAATGCCGTCAAACGATCTAGAATAGTTTGAATTTTTTTCGGTCGTTTGGAAGTACGTTTAGAATGCGATTTTTGGCAGCTAGCACCGGAATTGCTATCGCTAGAATGGGCAGCACTATTTCTATGCCGTGAGTTACGATTTCTAGAACGACTTCTACTCTTACGACTTTGATTAGGCATTTTGTTTACCGTAGATAACGATAAATTACGTAAAGATGTAAATAGGCTTAACACAATAACAAAATAAAAGAAAAGCACTTAAAGTGGGTAGTTAGATAAGCTAAATTTTACATGAAAGGAGTATTAATCACAAGCCGTCTTAAAATGTTATTCACAATCACGCACAATTATAACCAAAATCACCAGGTAGTAAATAAAAATTGGAACAAACTCACCAAAGTTCTTCGGTCGTATATACTCTACCACACGATACACAAAAACTGTTAAACACTTGAAGTAAGAAACAAAATAACGTCATTTGCGTAACGAGACAAGAAAACCCGTTTACTGATTCGAATAGTCAAACTGCCGTATCTCAGGAATGCAAAGCGAATTAGGACACGTGAAAATTAAGTATCCCACTTCTGATTTTAGGAATCAGAGGCGGAATTGATTAAAAAAAAACAATCAGAAACAAATACACTTTTATTTTCTATTTAAGAAATTAAATTTTACACAAATACAAATTAAGAGGAATTTTTTTAATTTTACCGAGTTACAAAGTAGGCAGTTTGACTATCTAAACGGACAGAGGTTCCCCTTAGACAAGTTATCGGTACACACAAAACGTGCCAAATGAGCTGCGCACCCGCTTATATAACCTCCGCCCCACTACTCGTCGTTCGCAATCCGTTGGGCATTGACATTTGACATTATGCCTCTAACAATATATACATCTTTTGAAAAACATTTATAAAAATAGCACAGCAAACATCAAACTTAATTCACCTGGTCCAAAATTCGAAATACAGAAAGGCGTAAAACAGGGCGATCCACTCTCTCCCAAGTTATTTACCAGCACTCTTGAGGAAATATTTTGCACTTTGGCAATACCCTGGACAACCAAGGGTATTCAAATTGGCGAAAAGAGACTCACCAATCTCCGGTTTGCTGATGACATCGTCCTGTTTGCATATTCTTCATCAGAGATCGAAAATATGCTCCAAGATCTGAGCACTGCAAGTCTTGAGGTTGGACTTGTTATGAACCAGTCAAAGACCAATGTTATGACCAACGGCATAAAGCATAAGGTGATTGTCGATGGGCAGGTAATACAATATGTTGATGAGTACATATATTTGGGCCAGTTAGCATCCTTCGACAACAGGCAAGACAAGGAAATCGATCGTCGCATCGAAAATGCCTGGAAGAGCTACTGGTCCATGAAAACGCTAATGAAGGGAGACCTTCCATTATGTCTTAAGCGTAAGCTCATTGACATGTGTATCCTGCCTATCCTAACATACGGAGCCCAAACATGGTCATTGACAGAGGCTCAAAAGTCCAGGCTCAAGATTTGTCAGAGAGCTATAGAGCGCAGTGTGCTAGGAATTAAGCTCAGCGATCGAGTTCGTAATACTCACATACGTGCCCAAACAGGTATCACTGACGTGGGCATCAAGACTGCTAAGCTGAAGTGGGACTGGGCGGGACATGTGTCACGTATGCATCCGGCGAGGTGGGCACGGATTACCACACAATCGTTGCCCCAAGAAGGACACCGTCGTCGTGGTAGACCTAGAAGGCGCTGGCGGGACGACCTAGATGCCTACAAGAACAACTGGTGGGAAACTGCAGGAGATAGAGAGGAGTGGAAACGTTTGGGGGAGGCCTTTGCCCAGCAGTGGGACAGTACAGGCTAATAAAAAAAAATAAAAAAAATTTAAACATTGGCCATTAAATAACGTTTGCCATTATAAAATAAATTGTTTTTGCGATAAAAACTATGTAATAAAAACTTACACAAGTCACGAATTCATTAAATTGCTTTAGGTATCAAAATATTATCGATAACATCTCACCTACATTACTGAGAAGGGTGTGACAGAGTTGTATTACACCCACACTTCACCTGTTTACGTTCCATTGCCATGTGATAAGGGGTGAGCCAATCGTCATTTTCCAGTCATAATGGCAAACTCCGTGCTGCTATAAGAATAGCTTGGCGGCAAATACCAAATAATACTTTTGCCCAACCTGGACATCAAACCCAAGGCCACGTGGCAAGAGAGCACATCAAACAACTAATATATCGTAAACAATAATACTTTATTATCTGCTCGTTATAATGTACTCTTCAATCGTCATGAGTACTCATTGTCTTACGTAAAATAAGGAAAACCATAAAGATATCTAAATAATACATCATTATCATAAATTACCTCTGCTACGTGCATCTGAATACTAAATTTAAGTAGAAAATGATTGTTTTTGTTTAACTAGAATTGGAGTAAAACCTCCTTGTGTTATCTACGGTTGTGTGCGATACCCTGGCAAGAGAGTAGCTCGTACATTGACACAAATTAAACAAATATATCGAATTGAAAACCTCCTCCTTTTTTTGAAGGTCGGTTAAAAATACAATTGAATTGATAACTTTTTTAACACGCATAAATAGCTTCACCTGTATGTATGTATGTAACCGATTCCTTTGGACTCGATTTTGACCCACTTTAAACGGTCAGATTTCATTAAAATTTTGCACACATGTCAAAGATCGATGACAATGCAATAATTCGATAAATAAAAATTTAAAATATTACAAAAAAAAAAAAAAAAAAAAAACGCTCTTATAAATAAACCAAACTAAAAAGTAGAAAATAAATAATAGTTTAAAAAAATTAAAAAAACACGCTTTAAAGTACTTCTAACTAAAAAGTGAAAAATAATTCCTAATATAAGCTAAAAAAAGCGTAGGGCGCTCTGTGCCATATTTTTCGTCTATCGAGCAACCCACGCTTTTTTCAGCTTATATTAGGAATTATTTTTTACTTTTTAGTTAGAAGTACTTTAAAGCGTGTTTTTATTTTTTTTTTAAACTTTTTTTTTTTTGAAGTCGTTTAAAAATACAATGAAATTGAGAGCCTCCTCCTTATTTTTGAAGTCGGTTAAAAATTCAATCGAATTAAGACACTCCTCCTTATTTTTGAAGTCTGTTTTAAAATTTGTCGCTCGAAACAAAGTTGATTTGTCTTTGAATGCTCATGTCTCAACTTTGGCACTCGTCATATAGTCCCAAACAAAGCAGTACTTGTACTATAGGTACTATTTCAAGCTGCTGAGGTGAAAAGTTGTATGTGCGACCCGTGATCAAAGTTATTTATATCTTGTGCTTTTGAGTTCCTCACTGCGCTCAAGATTCTAAAATACAGAATCTTTGACTTATTTGAGACTCAACATTAGCACTCAAAGAAAATACGAACTTTGCTCTCTAGCTGCACAAATAACTATTCTCGTATTATTAATCTGTGTTTTCAATAAATGTCCCTATGTTGCATCCACCACGTGCAAGTACGTTTTTTTTTTTTTTTTTTCTCTCTTCTATGTATAACGACTTGGTCTAAAACTGTAATGTTGTACATAATGTTTAAGTAAATAAATAAATAAAGTAAGATGAAGCGTGTAGCCGGCACTTTAGATGATACTAAATGTTATATTGTTGATCTTAACGATCAACATTGTTTTTAATAAACATAATTGTGAACAAAAAACAAACATTGTTGTTAATAACAATGAATAGATTCTTTTGTTAATCGAGGCCAACCTGATTAGTCCTACCTATTTGTTGTAGTGTACAATATTGTGTTTTAAATAAATATACTTAATAATTTAATTTGATTAAATATAGCAGCGTGCCTTACATGGTAAGCCAAAACGTACATAGTTTTTCTATCGTTCGTATTCGTTTTGGTCAGAGAAACTCTGGTCGGGCTGATGTCTGATTCAGTCCCTTCTTAATAAGTTGTAAAATTAATTAAAAAAAGCCAGGCATTTTTGGGGCCCAATTGCATCACCAAACCGAAACAAAGTATAGCAGGCTCTACTATTATTATTTTTTTTTTTTCACAACTCACACAACGCCATCTAGTCCCAAACTAAGCAGAGCTTGTACTATGGGTACTAGAATAACTGATACTAATACATATATATACTTTTCTTTTGTAAATACATACTTATTATACATAGAAACACCCATGTTCATGCACACAAAGATTTGTCTTAAGTGGGAATCGAACCCACGACCTCGGCGTCGCAGGCAGGTACACTACCCACTCCGCCATCCGGTCGTCAAAATTAAAAAGGATAAATGGGAGATGGAGGTGCTTCAAACCTCGAGCTTGTTCACAAGAGTAGGACCAATATTTTCGGATTGCGATAATCACTAAAAGTGTATAAAGGTCTATCTATACCTCATATATTATATATTATGTATACCCTACACTTTTCTCTATGGAATTTCATTAAGGGAATGACAGGTAGAATTCACTTTTTTTGTGGATATACGACTTTTAGACCTTGAAATGACAATATTAACAACAAGTGTTTTATTTACAGAGAACTGGAGATGAGTTAGAAATGGCAGATGTGAAAAAAAATGGCAACACAAATGGACAGGTAATATTTAATTTATCTCTTTACGTCAACGTGTCACTTATCGCGATTTTCACTAGCGTTTTTACGGTCAATTTATAAACATTTACAAGATTTTTTTGTTGTTTTAGATAACCCATGACTACCTAGAGTACCAGCCATCAGGCTGGCTGGAGACGACCCTGACTCGCGTGGGCAGTTCCACCGACGGCTTCCTGAAGAAGAACGGCTCCGTCTTGAAGACCATCACGATGTTTGTGCTGAATGGACTCGTTCTAGGGTTCTTCTTCGGATGCCTTTATTATTATTTAAGTTACAGTAAGTATTTATGCCAGTGGTAGAAACCGGTGGGGCGGAATCAGCGGTCCCCCCAGGGGTCACCCATACGCCCTCATGTTCCATTGATCAAATCCAAATGATGTGTATAAAAGTTTCACGCACAAAGTCGATGCATATAGCCCTACTAACTCTTAGTTGCGAGAGCACTTCGGTGCCGCTAAAGCTCAAGTGGAACTTCCCCAAAGGGCTTTGGCTGCGTGCTGGTACCCGGTGGATGGCGATTGGGTCACCCTCCACCACACGGGACCAAAACATAGCATTAAAAATATGGGTGTTAGGCCCGGCTTCCATCAAAGCGGAGAGGAAAGGAGATGTGTCTTAAATAACCAATCAGATTTCGTAATTTCCATATGCCATCTCCACTCCGCTTCGGTAGAAATCACCTGCCAGATTCGGCGCGCTTCTCTGCTTTAATGAAACTGAAACCTATACAATATCTGTGGCATCCTTCTAAATGAGTAATAGCCGTGATGTTACAATGTTATTTTGTTTCCATCAGGTAACGAGCCCCTAGAACTATGCCACGGCTTCGGAAGTCTGATAGCGTTCCTCGGCATCATTTACTTCTTCATCATATACTTTGTGATAGTTAAGAGACTGATCGGCGAATGGTTTGAACAGAATGTGTGGACAAAGGTGGAAAAAGGCAGTGGAAAACTATGGGGGATCACGTGAGTACAATTATTTTTATTTTACACACAAAATACACATTATTCGCAAGCTTTTCGTGTTCAAGTCTCACCTCACATACATACACATGGGTGTGGGTGTAGCTTTTAAGCCAAAGGGCGAGAGGGCAAGGCATTTTTAGAAGTGACATCTGAGTAATGCTCTCAGGAACCAGAGAGCGCCACCACCACTATCTCCATCATAGCTTGCACTTCTGTTGTCCGGCTTGGTGGTGAATTCAGACCATTTAATAACTGGCTTAAAACCGTAAGCCTCATGCTTAAAACCGTAGTCATCCGATAAAGCGACGGATTGTTAAGTATAACGTTTGATCTCTGGGTCGAGCAAAATTGTTATTTGGGAGTTTTTTAAGTCCTCAACAGCAGCACGGTGTGTGAACTTGTACCTGATAAAATATAGGTGTTAGGATAAATTTCTGAGTAGTACTGGCATTATGTTGCGTTGGGTGTTGGAAATTGTTTTTCTTAATTAAGAAACCATTATTTTGTCCAGGTTCTTCCGCTGGTGCATCTGCATAACCATATTAGTTGCCATCGGCGTGTTCCTGTACCTAGATGCCAAGGATGACTTCTCGAGGCTCATATCTCTACTAGGACTTGGAATACTGCTTCTGTTAGGTATAAATTCTCTGCTTTTCTCTCTTTTTTCCTATGTGTTTTTATAAAACCTGCTTATTATTGTAATATTCCCAGGTTTCATATTCTCTGCCCACCCCGGCCGCGTCAACTGGCGCAGCGTGACGACTGGTCTACTCATCCAGTTCTTGTTCGGAGTACTGTTCATTCGATGGACTCCTGGCCGAATTGCTCTTCAATGCTTCTCTGATAAGGTAATATCTGTGAGCCATGTCGATCTTAGGAAATGAATTGAATTGAATTGAATTTTTATTTCAAATCGGTATTTTTTTACGTATATAGCGAACGGACATAATATGTAGTCCACCTGATGGTAAGTGGTAACTACAGCCCAGGGACATCAACAATCCACCAAAGTAGATTGAAGATGCGTGAAACAGTTGTGATTGATGTAGGTACCTATATTATATTTTTCCATTTAGTCTACTTCTGTGGTCTAACTGCTAGCGTATGGGACTGCCGGGCAGAGCTTTCGGGATCGATGCCCGGATCGGGCAAAAGAGTGGTGTTTTTTCTGTAAAGAAAGCCTAAATATATGCCCAGAGACAGGAAGTTGGAGGTGTTGACACCCCCGTGGTTAAAGTCACGTATAGCCGTTCCTCCCGCGCCTGATCCCTCTCCAGACGTGTCAGTCTCCGTCCCTAATGGAATAGAGTCAAAATTAAAATACGCAAACTTTTAACCGAAAAATTGGCAGTATCGTCATAATGTTTAATTGTTCATCCCCCTTCTCTTCATCCGTTATATATTAAAATATATAATATATATTCGTGTATATTATTGACGTATTTAAAGTATTATGTATGTACCATATATGTATTAATATGTATTTAATCGATTTTCAAATCAGTGTATATTTTTTTCTTTATCAGTATTATCGAAACGCACCTACCTTTGTTTCTCTGCACCACCCTAGTTTGACTGTTAGAGAATGCCACTAGGCATTAAGTCCACCTATGTACCATTTTGTGTGCAAAAAGTTAAATAAATAAATAAATAGAGTCTTGTATTACGGGCAGACGTTTGGACACTGTAATATTGCCCGCGCAGTAAGCTAATCTCAGTTGTTGAGATTGGCCGCCGTAGCCGAAATTCGGCTGAGAGGACATTATTGTTATCATAATTTTCTATTTATTTTATCCACTAGGTAGCAACGTTCCTGTCGTACGGAGTGGATGGAGCAGCGTTCGCGTTTGGTGATCTTCTAGTCAGGACTGAGGGAGTCTTCGCGTTCAGTGTGAGTAAGACTAGATTAAGTACACTATCGGTTCAAAACTTTTTTTTATACACTGTATGGAGCGAACGGGCGTGTAGTCTACCTCATGATAAATGTTTTGTAACTGACTACAGCCCATGATTGTCAATAATAATCCACAAACCAGTTTGTGGATGGGTGGTTGCTCTGAGAACAACTATTTGGCGGCAGTTTAAAGGTGAGATGGTGATACTTCCGACTTCGAGCTCGTAGACCAGAGTTTTCTAACCCACCCCACGAATCCAGGTCAACTAGTGAGTCTCAATGATTCAACGCTTATAAGCACTGAAATCATAGGTTCTTGGGTTAATGCTTGAGTGACATTTAATTCGGATATTATTTAGATAAAAACTGCCTTATTGGTCTTACCACGAGGTCTTGGGTGCGATTTCCGGGTCGGGCAAAAGTTATTAGGTAACTAGCTGACCCGGCGAACTTCGTACCGCCTTAGCGTAAATTTGATGCACTACTTTATTTTGTATAGCTGACCTATCTTATGTATGCGTACCTATTCAATTTGAACTGGAATCTATAATATCCTCCATATAAAAATGAATAAGTACTTTATTTATTTATTTTTTTTTTCGTAAGATCCTTTAGACAGAGTATTAGAAAACTACAAAAAAAAAATCAACCAAATCGGTCAAGCCGTTTTCATGCTATGTCGTGACAACGAAAAACGGGTTTCATTTTTATATAATTATATAGATTTCTCGTCAGAAAATTCTCAAAAACAGCACGGGCTTTAAAAATTTTGTTTGGAGAATAGGCTAACCCTTTTTCGCATTGGACCAAACAGAAAAGGTGAAGTGTGGATATTATAGGTACATCTCTTCCTAACACTAATATAGGCGTGATGTTATGATATGTTATTAATAATAATAATAATCTTTATTTAGTAATAAATGCAGATACAAAGCCACTTAACTAAATTACATAAAATGTAGTGTTGGTACGTTCGGTCGCTTGTGGTGTTCAAAACGAATCCTTCGCTTCTATGCTAGGACTTAACCTGTGTTACAGGAGCAAAAGAGACGCCACAAGCAGCCACAAGCGATTTATATAATTGGTACATTTCATTTCATGTGAAAAGTATAGTGGGCACATTTAGTTCCTGAAATAGGCAAGCCTGTTTATTCAGGAAACTAGGTAAACAATCGTACGCCTTAGATATAGATCTTAATGGTAAAAACGACATAAGTTTATTTAAAGTAAAAAAAATAAATAAATAAATAAATTAAATTAAATAAAAAACTGACTGCATGTGTGAGTGTGTGTGTCAGAGTCAGTGTGAAAACGAATGAAATGCGTGTGATGTATCTAGTTATGAATTCTCTAAATAACTATGTATCTCCTTTTTCAGACTCTCCCAGTCATCTTCTTCTTCAGCATGTTAGTCGAGGTCCTGTTCTTCTGGGGAGCCCTACAGTGGTTCTGTCTGAAGCTTGGACAGCTCCTGAGAGCAGCCACTGACACTACCGTCTGTGAGAGCGTCATTGCTGTTGGCAACGTGTTCTTGGGCATGGTAAGACTATCAATCAATCAATAGTATTTTGAAGTACACTGCTGTACATAGACCTCTCCCAATTTGCACCACAACACCCGTCAAGATCGCTGGTGGCAACTACCCATCCTCCAGACCTGACTTCTTTAAGTTGTTAGTCCCCTGAAGAAGTCAGGTCGTCAGTCCACCTTGAGAGTGACCTACCTTACGGTTGTGATGTCCCAGTTGAGGCATAACAGGAAAATTACTCTACTTGATCCCAAAATTGTCCCTGGGGACTGTCCCTTGTCTTAAAAAAAAATGGTAATGAACAAAAAATACTAGTATTATTGTGAAAAAGCGTGGGGCGCTCTGTGCCATATTTTTTGTCGTGGGAGCAACCCACGCTTTTTCATAATAAATACTAGTAGATAGATAGATAGATAGATAGAGAAAACTTTATTTGCACATCAAATTTGTAACAAACATACAAAGAAATAGGTACTTAAAACTATAACGTACAAAGGGCGGCCTTATCGCTTGACGCGATCTCTTCCAGTATTTGTTGTTCATTACCATTTTCAGCGTATATTAGGAATTATTTTTCACTTTTTAGTTAGAAGTACTTTAAAAGCGTGTTTTTTAGTTTTTTTTAACTATTATTTATTTTCTACTTTTTAGTTCGGTTTATTTATAAGAGCGTTTTTTTTTTAATCGAATTATTGCATTGTCATCGATCTTTGACAGGTGTGCAAAATTTGAATGAAATCTGTCCGTTTAAAGTGGGTCAAAATGGAGTCCAAAGGAGTCGGTTACATACCTACATACATACATACATACAGGTGAAGCTAATATAAGCGTGTTAAAAATGCAGTATTGAAATAACATTGTCAAAACACTGCATACTTACAAACTATAGATTTGCAAAGTTACGGAGAAGGGGTATATCAGTAAGCGCCTAGGCGGGTCCTAAACATTAGGCCGACTTAAAACAAACGGGCGTTACTTTATTACAGAATAATATGCCACGTTCTATTTCTTCTAACTCTGGTTGAACATTCGATTGCAAATTTTCAGACGGAGTCAATCTTGCTGGTGAAGCCGTACCTGGCTATCCTGACCCAGTCAGAACTGTTCGTGGTCATGTCTTCAGGATTCGCCACTGTTTCTGGTAAGACGACCAATAAGTATTTATGATATGATGATATAAGTATGGAACAAAGAACAAATGTAATTATTACACTACATAGATGGTCTACAAAAAAAAAATTGTAAAGTGCGTGAGCTGGCCCCTAAGCGATTTCTTCGAATAGTTGTTCACGGTACTTTTACTTAAGCAGCAAACATACTAAAATACCTAGCCTCTAAGAGTTGAGCCGGCATGAAGGAGGCAAGGGAAAGGTCCCATTTTTGAGTATTTCACATGAATCTTTAAAAAGTTGCGTTGTAGCGACAAATTGTCTTTTAAGCATTGAAAGCTCATACACTTTTCTATATCTTTTGTCTTAGGACTTTTTTTGATTACCTCCCCTTTTTCGAAATACACGCTCCGGGAAGTGACAATATTAAAAAAAAACCATCGGTTGTCTGCTACGTCGTGCGCTTAATTAGATGAAATGTTAATCCAGGTCCTAATCTATCTATCTACCAATTTTCATAAAATTTTAAACTTTTATCTAATTACGTTTATGCTGTTTAATTTTTGCTGTTTCTGATGATTTCTTGATGCAGTGCAATCTTACTCATTCAGCGAAATGCATTAATGTTTCTTAATATCCTTTATAATTACGGAATAATCGCCTAGACACATTTAACTATTAACCTTTATATCCTTTTATCCATAAACAAAAACTTTTAACAGCACTGCAGGACAATATCGCAACAACGTTTTATGTGTATTTTCTTTTGACCGTGACGATTTTATTATCTGCTTCTCACCTACATTCCATAGCATAAAAGTAATTAATTCAAAAGGAATAATCAATAATATATATGTCAAAAGATAACATACATTTATGACGTTGATAATGCAAAACTTTAAAAACAATAACATTGAATTCCAAAAATGCCCCTTTCTTTAATCTCATGACATATTTCTGTAATTAATCAATGTTACGTAAACCTACTTGTCAAATGTACTCATGTTTTTAATATATAGGGCACATAACTTAATACGTAAATAATCCCCAACTTAAGTAGTTATCAAAAAGAATGGCACGCAATAATGAATAATAAAAATGATCGCTTTAAATGGCATTTATTTACAGATAAAATAAATCTACATACAGCCAAGATGGCACACATATACTGAAAAGAATTTTAGCTTGAAAACAATAAGAAATTACTAGCTTAGTCACTTCGCAAATAATTCCCGGCTTATATTTTAATCTGACAAAATGTACTTATTATCAGAATTAAGAAATGCAAAGACATCCTTGTTTTGGCAAGTACATTTTTAGCATTGGCCTAAATAAAAAACATTGATAAATCGATAAATATATAATAATTATGTTTACATACTCATGGGAAACCTACTATTGAAAAAACCTAGCCAAAAAAAAGGCTTTAAATGAAAATATCTACAAAAGTCAGACTCTTAACAATAAAGGCACAAGGGTTCTTTTTTCTATATTTACTTTAAAAAATATTAAAAAGTAAATATTTAAAGCAGGTCTACGACGCTTCTTGAATCTTAGACGCCAAAAGCATTCCGGTGCTGCTTCGTTTCAAAAATATAAAGCTCGGCGCCTAAGGCGCTCTTTTACTCTTGGCGACAAACTCTTTAAAAATAATATCAAAAAAATGTCGCCGTCATATTATTATCTAATACTCCAATTCAATTTACAGGTACTATCCTAGCCACATACATCGGCTTCGGAGCGGAACCAGCTCACCTGGTGACCGCCAGCATCATGTCAGCGCCCGCCGCCGTCTGCTACGCCAAGCTCATGATGCCAGAGACCAGGAGATCGCTTACCACCGTCGATAATATACAGCCAGTTACCAGGTTAGTCGAGTCCTTCTAATTAAGCAGCGATAGCCGAGAGGGAGATCGTAGGACTGCGAATTCAAAGGTCTCGGGTTCGAACCCACGGCACCTACCTCTGTCAATAAATCTTTAAGATTCGTCTTTTCGAAGATATGTGTGTGTTAATCATATAAATTATCGCTCGCTAAATATTATTATTATTGTTTTCACTTTTTCCATCGAAATAGTTTGAGTGCGGCTTTGGAAACACGCGTTTTAGCGACTATAAGTACCTATCCTGTCTGCTATGGCCTTAATGCATGAGATTTTTCTGTGGTGGATCCAATCTTGCCCTCAAACAAAATATACTATTTGCAGACTTGGTCGTAAACTTCATATATCCTTACTTATCCTTCTTTTTCTTGTGATTTTCAGCGAGGACCAATCAGCTCTTTCCGCTGCCACCCGCGGCGCCACCAACGGCATCGCGCTGGTCATGAACATCATCGCCAACATCGTGGCGTTCGTGGCTTTCGTCGCCTTCGTCAACGGCGTCCTGGGCTACTGCGGAGGACTCCTGGGCAACCCTGATATCAACCTTGAGTTTATTCTCGGGAAGGTCTTCATTCCTTTGTGCTGGGTTATGGGTAAGTGGAGTTCACTTCGTATATCTTAGTTCTTCAAAAAAGAAGTAGAACAACGCCTACCGCGATCTACCGTGGACAAAAAGTAACATATCGCTCTGTTCTGGGCTGTGGTGGTCTGATGGCAAATACTGATATTTAGCTGAATTTGTTTGATTAGAAACAGACTTCTTTGTAAATAATAGTGCAAAGGCGCGGGGAATAAGGACTTACCATGTATTTTATGATAGTAATATGCTTCAAGATCGAATTATCTACCAATTCTGTAACACGAGGTCTAAGACCTATTTCTAACTACTACATATAGCTTCATACAATAATAATCATTTCCAGGAGTGCCATGGGAAGAATGTGAGCTGGTGGGAGCCCTGATAGGTCTGAAGACAGTCGTCAATGAGTTCGTGGCGTACCAGCGCATGGGAGAAATGAAAGCTCAGGGACTGCTATCGGTAAGCATTAATCTTAGCCTACCAGAAGTATAGATATAACCACGGGTCTATATTGTCCACGCTCGAGTACGTTGCTCGTCAATTGGTCGTACAGCCAACTTCACAACCACCCAGATCTTGGATTTTATCCATAACAGTGGTTGCTTTTGATTTTTCTTCTTTTTCTTCTTGACCCAGATCTTAGAAATCTTTAAACTGACTATTTTGGAATATCTACAATATTTTTTTAATATGCTGCAAGCTTATGAGATAATAAATAAAGTTGACAAAGTCCACATGAAGTACATTACTCTCTCTCTCACTAGAGATTGCACTGGGTATTAGGAATTGGTTTTTACAATAATAGACGAAAATATTGTCCTGAATTAGATAAGATAAGATAAGATCATTTATTTTGCTAAAACATGGTACAACAAGGTCTTACAATTAAATAATGTTCAACATGTTTTTATCACACTTACATGACATGAAAAAATTATTAATTCAATTTCAAATTAATCTAACATTATAAAGTCCGATAATAAATAGAATCAGTAAAATGTTACAATTAATGTCATAAAATTAGGATCAATAATACAGAATACAAAATGTCAACAGGTAAAATGTCCATTAATTAGTGAATAACAAATGAAAAATTAATAAAAATTAAAAAATATATAAAATTCTAAAAGTTTGTGATCGCCATAGGAGCATTCCTGGCGAAATCTTCCTTCCGAAATCTTTTTTAGTGCCTATGTGCTGCAGCTATCCACAGTTTCTTATATTAATCTAATAATATCATGTTTATATTCCTTCCAGCCCAGAGCGGAGCTGATAGCGACATACTCCCTCTGCGGGTTCACGAACCCAGGCTCTGCGGGGATCATGATTGGTGCTATCGCTGCTATTGCACCGAGTCAGAGGGAAAATCTATCTTCGGTAAGTCACTATTATCAATGTATGTTTTTAAATTTTCGCGAATTGAAAACATTTTTCAAAACTTAGACAACGGGTCAATTATTATAATTATGATAATGCCACTGTGAAATGGTCGTTAAATTCCTTACAGTTTCTTTCAAGATGGAAAAAATCCGTTACTTTTCTTCTTAACTTACCTCTAGTCCTCCTGGAACGTACTGTTGCCTCTTAAGCGTGCCTGTAAAACGGTTTCTAGTTATAAAATGTGTACGAAAAACATTTACTGGCAATACAACAAAGAAAGTAAGATAAAGAATAACTTGTGGTTTGCACGCATGTGCATTTAATAAAGTTATCTCAATGGCATTCATTTTCGTAATAGTACACAACATTACTTCTCCCAATCAAATACCTAAACTTGTGAAAAACACAATAATTCTATCCTACACAAATCACACACACTTGAAACTATAAAAACACGATCTATATTACATTTTAATACTATTTACACTATACAGACAATACGGAAGACACGGCACATTGTTTTAGATTTGGCGGATAAGGGTCAATTTCAACAAGCGATTGTTTTTGTAATTTCGGTGGACTTTTATAAATTCAGTGCTATCTATATATTTTAAGTGCAAAATGAAACTTTAGCCTATTTTATAACATTGTGTGTGAATTCCCATCAAATATCATCAAAACTTACATAAATATTTAAGGATGAATTTTTTAGAGTCCACTGAAATGAAAAGTGTCTACCGAAATGATAAACTGTGCACCGTTTCTTACTGTGTGATAATTTTTTTAAAACAATATGAAATCTACTCAAGCAAATCAATACTTACGGCGACATAAAATACACAGTTTTGAAACAAATTAAAGGAATCTACCTCGAGTTATAACAGCCACCGAAATGATCCTACCCCATATCACTGAAATGATAAACTTACTTTTGTGGCGGGCAACCGCAAGACGTTGGGACTGGCACGATCGCGCTTAGAGCTTGAGCCGGCCTGATCCGAAGTGAGGAAAGGTGAGAAGGGCATATAACAACGCAATTTTGACGTGGCTATTCTACTAAAACTTACTGTCCTCTGAAATGATAACTTTTTCCCGGACAAAAGTTGACTGCCAGATAAACAAACAAAAATAGTTTTATTTGATCAAATATATTATAATTTAATAATAATAATAAATCATTTATTTCAGGCTGCATAGGCCCATAGATACCTTAACCTAAAAATACATAATTATAATTATAAATTCACTTCCTTGGTCCAGGTCTTGGTGCGTTCCTTATAATGATAAAACAACCGATTTAAATCCATATTATGAATATATTTGCAGGAGAAGGTATTTTATGAGCGGAATTGGGTTCGGGACAGGCCACAGTGATGATAAAATGACACTTTGTAATTTTTTTTTTTGGTATATTATTAGGTAGAAATCAATGATTTTTTTTGCCAAGTACTTACTTTTTTGAGAAAAAATATATTAAATAAAAAAATCAGCACATTGCACTACAATTCTCACGTTTGCCGTGTATTTTTTATGCTTGTGCAATTCACCCATAACTTATTTAATTCAACAACAAAAGTATGTTTGGCTTGCACGTGTTTTGAGAACCCCGCTCTTTCCCGAATTTCAATGTTGACAATTTATGGTTGTCAAAAGCGTATGGGTGCGTTCCTTGTTTCACATTTAAAATAATAAAATATTTGTCATCAATAAGAAATTGTAGATTACTTATTAATTTTGAATATGAGTTAGCTATATTGGTACGACTGTGATTGCGACATAAGTAAAGTTTTAGATTCGTCTAGCAAGGGGATATGAGTGATTAAGGACTAAAATTTGTATTTGGTGTTTACAGATAGCGGTCCGCGCGTTCTTCGCTGGATGCGGTATTTGTTTCATGACAGCTTGTATAGCAGGTACGTACTCTCCATTCTTTACTAAAAAGCACCTTTGTGTAGGTATACCCAGGGTTAGACTGGCCATACGTTGCAGGTGGCGATCGCCAGCGCCAGCTTCTTCCCTTCGCCCCTTAAGGGGCTTTCCGGGTGTCCCTCAGGTTCTCTCAAGATCAGCTTGCGGTGTTTGCTGGTGGAAAAACATGGGGAAAACCCTTTTTACCCAAAAGAACTGAATGCACTGAATGTTCAGTCGGAGTAGCCAACATAGTAATCTGTTTTACATAGACATCATTACGTGGAAGAATTCAGGTGCCAAAACATAACATCACGCCTTTATTACAAAGAAGGGTTTGACAGAGTTGTATGACACCCTCATTTCACCTGTAAAGTTTTAATCGCTAGCAACTAAGCACAAATTCAACTCCGTTCTGCTATTGCTATTAAATTCCAGACAAAAAAATACCTAAATAACACTTAAGCCCGACTCGGGATTCGAACTCTAGACCTTGTGGTGAGAGTTGCATACGCTAACCGCTAAACCAACGAGGCAGGTATCTTTTTTAACTGACTTTACTTTTTTCAGGTCTTCTAATGCCAGAAGGTGCATTTGTTTAAGCAAAAAAGTGATAATTTATTTATTTAATTAACGCATCGCTACTTAATTGTACTTATATTTTGAAATATTTAATAATGTAAATAAAGGTTTTGTTACAAATATGGTGTTTTTGTTATTTCTACTGAGAAATGCCTGTCGGAAAAATCCCAAATAACATTTGGATGGGTGAATTTAACAAGCATAAAAAATACACGGCAAACCTGAGAATGGTAGTGCAATGTGCTGATTTTTATTTTATATATTTTTCTCAAAAAAATAAGTACTTCTCTACCTTGGCAAAAAAACTCATTGATTTCTACCCAATAATATACCAAAAAAAAAATTACAAAGTGTCATTTTATCATCACGGTGGCCTGTCCCGAACCCAATTCCGCTCATAAAATACCTTCCCCTGCAAATATATTCATAATTTGGATTTAAATCGGTTGTTTTATCATTAAATTACAATATATTCGATCAAATAAAACCATTTTTGTTTTTTTGGTTTGTTGTGTTAAATATTTATGTAAGTTTTGATAACATTTGATGTCCTCTCACACACAATGTTATAAAATAGGCTTAATTTAAATTTTCACTTAAAATATAAAGATAGCATTGAAAAAAAGTCCACCGAAATGACAAAAAAAAATCGCTTGTTGAAATTCACCCACTACACGACTTTCCAACAAGGCAGTAATTCCAAACCAGTTGAGAATATTTTGTTCCATGCATATTTTGACATGGAAAAGTTGAGCAGGAAAGTCCCTTAGCTTATTACTCCAGCCAGTCACTGGAGTCTGGATTTTAAACTAACTTCCAACACCCGCGTTGTAAGTCTGTCAAAATATTATGTCTGCACGTGTGGTGTAGTGGTTTAAGCGGTCACCTCGCCGCTCTCCACTACACTGGTGTTGTGGGTTCGATCCCCACATGGGACAAATCTTTGTGTGATTCGCAAAGATTTGTTCTGAGACTGGGTGTGCTTGTGTGAGTGAATGTGTGTATTTGGTCTTGTCATTGGGACCATTGGATAATGTAATTGCTTCTGGCGTTCTATCTAATGTAAAAAATCCAAAATTATAAAAATATTATTATTATTATTATATAATATAACATCACGCCTATATTACTCAGAGGGTTGTGGCAGAGATTTACAACACCCACATTTCAGCTGTTATGTTTAAGTCTCTTCAGCTTCGCCATCCACCTGGCAAAATGCCAACTCCGTGTCACAACTCAAATTTCACAAATTACATCTTGCCTGATCCGTAAATCGAACCCGAGACCACGCGGAAAGAGGCGAATTGCTTACCACTAAATCGGTGAATCCTGGTTCATCCCAGTACTCAAGTATGCGGTCCTGACTTTAGTCTTCACTGTAATATCTGCAAAGAGTTTATAATAAAAATATTTGCCTTCTACCCATAGAATCTTCTACCTAAAAAAACAACCAACTTCCATTTCCAAAAATGACACGGCACATCAAAAATGTCACTCCACCATGCAACCACAAAAAACTACCACATATTTTAAAGTAGCCAATTTTTCTATGTCGCACAGTTATGCTCCGAAATTGCGAGATATTCGCTAGTGTATGTTTCTATATTGTGATAAAAATTGTCTGTCTGTCCGTCGGTTGGTACAGAATGTATAAACAGCCTACGCTGACCAGTATTCCGGAAAGAAAAGAAATCGAAGAGCCAACTAAATGGGTGCCTAAAAAGAAGCATGAGGTTTTAAAGGCAAAATACAAATGTCTGAAGAAACTGTTTCAAATTTACGACGCAAGTGTTATAGGTATGTTGAAAATATCCAGATCATAGAGTACCTAATGAGGCCGGTATTGTATAGGTAATAGGTACATATATATAAAATCGAGCTCATTTTGGGAATGTATTTATTTATTTAAAACTTTATGCACAATTTGTACAGAGGCGGACTTAATGCCAAAGTCATTCTCTACCAGTCAACCAAGGGTGGTGCAGAGCTTTAACATGGTAGGTGCACTTGTAAAGATAGTAAAAAAAAACAAAACTAACAAAACTTACAAATAAAAATAAATAATATAAAATGATAATATACTTTCTAAAGTATAAATCAAATACTATATAAACATACTTAACTATTACATATACATATATAAATACATATAACATATATAATACATAATATATAATAGAAATATTGGATGATAAATATAAAATCATACACAGCGTGGTAACCTAATGATGTGACGATTCCGACAACTTATCACGGAGGAGATGATGTGTAAATTTAATTAAAATTACTCACTTTAAGTTTTGCCAGCGCCTCGCTTTACGGGGTCTCCTTCTGGGTGGCATAAAAACAAGAAGGCTGATTGATGCCTTTACCCTATCTAACTCTGACTTAAAAAAATGCATAGGTAACTATTGCCGATTCAAACTTTACCTACTTCTTAAACTTGAAAAGTGTGCTTAACAGATTAACTTAGGAATTGTAAAGAATGCCGGATTACATAGATATCCTGTAACAGGTATTCTACCAGAGACGTGCATTGAGACAGATATTGGGTACGTTGAAGAGGAAGTTCAGACTAGGAGGAGAAGAAAGAAACGGTCGCACAGAACTAAAACTGATGCTGGTGCTGGCACCACGGAGACTTCAAGTGGAGATGCCGAGACGCAGGGTAATTTTAACAATATTAATAAACTCTTAGCAGCCTTCGTAGACTATCCTGAAGAAGACTATAGTCTACGACTTTTCGAATTTCAACCTTCGATCGTAGACGGTGTGGGTTAGGTAAGGTTAGGTTTTATACATAGATATATTA
The DNA here is from genome assembly GCA_905147285.1 of Hypena proboscidalis. NCBI lineage: Eukaryota > Metazoa > Arthropoda > Insecta > Lepidoptera > Erebidae > Hypena > Hypena proboscidalis. The sequence continues at coordinate 745,393 of LR990153.1, forward strand.
TTTTTTTAATCTTCTCCTGTGGAAATTAATATTGACCATGTATAGAACTTGTGGTTAATATAAATGTCACCTAGTCGTATCCACGCTGTATAACATATACATGTTTAATATGACCCCATAGATAAGGAAGATACAGAAAAGGATTCAATAGCAACGGCAGTAATCAAAGACTTGAAGATACCCCCCCATTCGTGCACGTCCACTCAAGTTGATAACAACCAACAAAAGTTCGCCGCCACGCAGGATTCCCGAGTGAATATACAAGTAAGTATAGAGTGTAGACTTGTGCAACGGTTCCCAAACTTTTGGTCACGGAACCCAGCAAAATATTAAAACTCGACGAAGCTCTATAAGCCTGCTGGCGGGGAGATAGCAATCCCACTAAAGCGTGGTCTTATCAGTGGTTTATAATATTGCTAAGGGAGGAAGGAAGTTTCGATAATTTTCAACTTTCATTCTAGGAAAATAACTGAAAATTGTATTCGTAACATTTTCCTATATTGCCCATTTTCTCATGTCGTGTAAATTTTTGCGCTGGCCGATTTCGTATGTGGGGTAATTTCCGATGCTTCCAGGATCTTTGAATCATACACTGAATCACTGAAAAACGGGTTTGTGTCGATGTCTTTACACCCTGTATTCACTTAATACACACGTTCCAGCATACAGCAGAATGTGAATGTACACAAACGAGCGATCAGCACCCGATTCCGTACCTCATGGTGAATGAAAGAAGAAGACCGACTAGGTTTCAGTGCTTCCTCAATAGATTATTAGGTATGTTACAGTCAAAGTAAATCTATCAATATATTTTTTATGACTATGACGTATAAAAAAAAATGGATGGAAACGGATGTGTAGTCCACTTAATGATAAGTGGTAACTTCAGCCCATGAACATCAACAATCCAGAAAAGCAAATTGTAAATGCGTCGAATCGTGACATTCTTCGCATAATTTGAAGATACGGTGTTCTGTCTCATGTGCTAGTAATTTCAGGACCTGATCCCACACTTTTTGGCGCCAGGTTAAAGGTGAGCCAAAATAACCAGTTAGTATAAGTACCTATAATAGCTAACATAATAATTAAAACAGGTATACGATGCGATCAAAGGTTTTCTAACTATGTACTGCCCAACGGTCATGTGTATGCCGCGAGTGACAACAATATTACACAAAATTATTGCTATGAGAAAAGGAAGCGAAGGCCTTTAAAGTTTAGAAGGTATTTATATCTGTTTTATACCACGTATGCAGCAAATGAGTAGTCCACCTAAACTTAAAAATGAAAGGACATCTCCATAATCCACAAGATCAGCTTATAGATGTGTCATCAGTATATACGTCTGCAGACTATGTTAGCCCTCATGCGCCAGTAATTCCAAGCATTTTAACTTAAAATCACGCCTATATTACCCAGAAGGGTGGGTTGGAGGTGTATAAAAACCACACTATCTGTTATGTTTAAGTCCCATGTGATGGAGGGTGAGCATTGCGCCATATATATATGTATTAGTATCAGTTATTCTAGTACCCATAGTACCGTTTAAGTTCAGAATGTCCAATTCCCAAAATGTCCAACGGCTTCAAAATGTCCAATTCCCGAATTGTCCAATTCCCATAATTTATCCACCGGGCGCTAAACTAACTTCATGCTGTTCAGGGGCGTATTTACCCTAGGGCCAAGTGGGCCATGGCCCAGGGCGCCAGGCATCGAGGCAAAAAATCGAGAGGCGCCCCTCGATGCCTGGCGCCTCTCGATTTTTTTTTGTTAAGTTTTTTTTTATTAATTACTTAGGTGAAGAAATTAAACAATCCTACCCATTTATAGGCTGACCGTTTAACTGAGTCCTCGCCTGCGCGGTACAGGGGCGCGGGGGTATGACGACAAAGGGGACTGAAACAGGTGCGGGCGGTGGGCAAATTTTCGCATCGCATGTGTTGACTGTTGCAGACACCTTGTGAGAGGTACAGTAAACGCTCAGAAGTCCATAGGCACGCTAAGAATTACATTGCTATGAACGGTACGAGCCCGATACAGCCAGTACACACACTAACGAAGTCGCTTGCGTGTTTAGCAGTTTATAAGATAACACACACTAATGAAATGTTGTCGCATTCGTACTAAACGCGTCACAGTACTCACAGTGGCGACCGGTTCTTTGGATTTGCATCTATCTATCATGAGCAGGTAGCTATATCGGGTAAACATTGGGATCACTATCAACTAAATCTGAGTTTGAAGCTTAGTTGATTTGTTGTTGTATTTTGTTTTTACGAAATCATAATAATATTTGTAACATTTTAAGCACAAACTTGTTAGGTATTCATGCTTAAATTGCGATACAATACATGTATACAATACATAAATAGTTACATATTGATATAACAACTAATAAGTTAAATATGTTATTATTATTTAACTGTTTACGTATTTTTTTTTTTTTTTTTTTCATTGTTGTAAGGTAGAAATAAAAAAAGTCACGCTGAATGATGATAACAATGTTTATTCGTTTTATTTATTTATACAATTAATAAACTTTTAAGAGCATTGTGACGTCAAATTCCTACCTAAATTAAAAAAGTGCCCTTGTAACCGTTTATAAGATTTCTGATTAATATAATAACTAATAAATTAAATATATTATTATTATTAAACTATTTACGTTTTTTTATTGTCATTGTTGTAAGGTAGAAATAAAAAAGTTATGTTGAATGATGGTAAAAATGTTTATTCGTTATATTTATTTATACAATTAATACATTTTAAAGAGAATTGTGACGTCACATTCCTACCTAAATAAAAAAGTGCCCTTGTAACCGTTTATAAGATTTTTTATTGTAACCCACTTAGTCAATTCATAACATTGATAATACAAATATTACTAAATTGATTCACAATGACAACAAGGACAGGATGTTCTAATAACAAAAATATAATTGTTGATACCCACTTATAATAGGTATTGGTATACAGCAGCGTTTATTGAAGACTAATATTATGATTTACACTTTATGAAGATGTTTTTTTTAATGTAACGTCACAATAAATGTATTGAGGTTACAGCTTGTCTTGACGAAAAGAAGAAGGAAACTAAACCTCCATTGAAGATCATTAAATATTTACAGAAGTGCTAATATTCAATTACAGCGTCTTATTAGTAAAACCAAAACATCTTAAATTAATCTTAAATAATTATAACATTATTAATATTTCGTATAACCCCCATTATTTTCAATGCAGTCAAGTAGACGTTTGCGCATGGACCCTACAATATTAGCACATATACTGGTTCCTCTTAAGTTTTCCCACACTTCCATGCAATTGCCTTTCATCCCGTGACTCCCACCTTTGCACCATCAAACCCCATTATACATTTTATATATATTTACAAATGTGTGAACAAAGTGAACAAGATAAAGAATACTATATCCCATTCCTTCTAATCGAGTAAAAACTTCAAAAAGTATAAACGTAACCAAGTGAGATTTGAACCTGCGGTGAATTGATATACGCATCTAACTGCATGCCATAACCGCTCGGCCATCTTGTCACTTACATTTTGGATGAAATTATGAAATACAATTATTTGTTAACAACATGTGTCTATTTCTTGGAAATAGAAGGTCGTAAGTCAAACTACACTTCAAACTATTGCCTTTTGAGATTGCTTATGGACTTTTGGTCGCGACTGTACACATGTAATAACAATCTCAAGATGAATCGAAAAATCTTCAGACATAAAGTAAACAGTCAGTGCAAGCAAATGGCTTTTAACGTATACTTATATTTTAGAAAAAAGAAACTGGACCCAAAAAAAGTTTTGACTTTCTTACGATTTAATTATATGTTTAGATAACAAATAGTATAATAGTTTATTCTCAATTATTTTATTTACGTACATAAGTTCATTAAAATTTTGTATCTTCTTAACTATTTTTCATTTGATAAATCACTATTTCTTTTTTCCGATGATGTCACATATCTTAGGAAATATCTTGGTGCATTTCATCTCCTGTATATTTCATTAACCCATTGAATGCCGAAATTGGCTGTATGGCCAAAGTTGGTTGCCACCATACATTTGTCTATTTACGGATATATACGTATATGGCATCAGCGAAAAAAAAAGCTGCCTGGGTGCCGGTATACGTATAAGTACGTATACGTATAATCACTATTCACATACATGTGAGATATCTAGAGTTTCTCCAGATAATTTCCACTACTTGGAAAAGATACCTCCCACCGAAAAAAAGAAGATCCCCGGTAAACCATGCAGAGTTTGCACTAAACAAAAAAAACGCAAAGAAAGCTGTTACTTTTGCCCTGTATGCCCCGAAAAGCCGGCCTTATGGATACTCAATTGCTTCAAAGTATATCACACAGATCCTAGATTTATGTAGCCTGATTTTATTAGTTCTTTTTTATGTATAAGATTCCCAAAATATATCTTACGAGTATTACAAAAGGCTGATTACAAGTTACGATTATGATAAATATTTCTGAGTTACTAAAATGTAAGATTGATTTCGTTTTGTTCGAAAAAATAATTATGTAAGTTTTATTTTATTTTAGTGATTGCGCCAATAATCAGCAATTATGCCAAGTCGTTTTTTGATTTTCAGAACAAAAATTGTGGTTCTAAATGCCGAAAAAAAAAGCTTTTGAATTTATGTGTTTTTTTCTTACCTGTAGTCAATAAAGTTACTCTTTTATTAAAGTTTGTCTTATTTGAGATGCCATCCTATATAAAAATACCTTATTGGTGAGGCCAGCTACTGTAGATTCTATTGAAACTCGTATAGAAGTCCTACGTATTTATCCGCAGTCGGCATCCTGCATAGAAACCATATACGGATATATCCGTAGTCGGCATTCAATGGGTTAAGTGCCCCCAACGCCCGCGCCTGTTTCAGTCCCCTTTGTCGTCATACCCCCGCGCCCCTGTACCGCGCAGGCGAGGACTCAGTTAAACGGTCAGCCTATAACAAAAATGACAACTCATTTGGTTTTAAGTTTGTTAGACGGGTCAATTTCAACAAGTGGTGTTTTTTGTACCTTATCGGTGAACTTTTTCATTTATAGCTTTTTTGAATATTTTTAGATTTATTGTAATCAATAGGATACTAAATGTCCCCAATTTTACGCACATGAACGTATCATAATAATAATGTAAAAAAAATCCAAATTTATAATTTATTTATTTATTTATCATATAAGACAGAGGCGATATTTGAGTTTGAATTTGGGTTGCCACCGATACGATAAGCCGACCACCGATTACTTTTCTGTACACCGATATGAAATGCTTGAACACCGAAATGTTAAGTTTATCCACCGAAAAGGTGTGCTTATACACCGATATGGTAAATCTGACTACCTTTGCACCATTGTTTCGTCAATAACTTTGTCATATTTTATTCATAGTTACATCAGAGTTTTATACCTCATTTAAAAGCTTATGAAATTTACATGTTTTTAGGGTTCCTTACCCAAAGGAAATGGAACCCTATTACTGAGACTTTGCTGTCCGTCCGTCCGTACGTTCGTTTGTCAACAGGCTGTATCTCATGAACCGTGATAGCTAGGCAGATGAAATTTTCACAGATTGTATAACTATTGCCGCTATAACAACAAATACTTAAAACTGAATAAAATAAATATTTAAGATGGGCTCCCTTACAAAAAACGTGATTTTTTTGCTCGTTTTTGTTTAATATGGTCACAAATTTAGTTAATGACCAGTCATCGAAAACATTTAAACTAAGGTTACGATTTTGATAAATGTATAATGTCATTCACTGAATGAACGTTGAAGTACAAATTGATGCGAAAGCGCGCAGTGAGAGCAATTATAGGTATTGCTGATGACGAGTCATGCAAAGAACATTTCGAAGAACTGAAAATACTAACTTTGCCCTGCGAATTAATCTACGAAGTCGCAACCTTCACATACACACACCTTGAAGTCTTTCGACGAAGGGGCGTAAACACATCGCGCGCGCTCCGTAGTAACAAATACCACCATCGTCTAATCACTCCACCGCACAAATTGACAAAATCTGAGAGGTCCGTATAAATCATGGGCCCGTCTATTTTTAACAGACTGCCAGTCAATATTAGAGATGCACCCTCTACAGCTGTATTTAAAAGACGCCTGAAAACATGGTTGCTTGAGGTAACTTTCTACAGCCTACCGGAATTCCTCAAGTTACCGGAAGTGTGACAGTTGTTGTATTTATACCTATTAAATCTATAATACTTAATAATTTATGTTGTAATTTAATGTAATAAGTAATGTACTAATTTTAACCTAATAATTTTATTTTTATTCACTATAATTTTATGACAATTTTAATGTAATGGAACTACCGATTTATGAATAGATAGTAACTGTAATGTGACTACTTAAAATAACAAATGACCTGTAACTGAGGAGTTTTCAATAAAGATTTGTATTTGTATTTGTATTTGATGTGTGTGAATGTGCATTTATATTATTGACATCACAAAATTTTTTCGTTTACTATTTTGCTCAGAGAGACTATAATATCACAATGTAAAAACTAAACATAATATAAAAAATGGCTTTGCAATCCCTCAATGTTTTTAAAAGAAGGGTTGTTTGTTTGTTTAATGTTTTTAAAGAGTTGCGTAAAATGAGTGATAAATGTAGCTCTCTACCTACTGAAGCCAATTCCTATGTGCCACAGACCCGGTGACCCTTACAACAATTGAGTCTTTTGATTCTATCACTTCGCGATCTTACTCGGGTTAAACAGAATGATCGAACGACATAGGACTGATCTCTTATGGGTTATCTGTGTTTTTTAGAAAGTTGTTTTACTAATCGACAATTTTACTATCGACACAGTGTGTTCGGTATAATAAAAATCGCATCAGCAACTTTCGAATACTCATAGGGAACCCATTTACTATACCTAACGAAATTACTGCTGTCAATAAAATGTTTTTAGAAGCAAAATAAATGACACAAGGTCCACCGATGTGATGAACCGACCCACCGACACGATAAATGATCCACCGATACGATTAAACAATCCACAGATGTCTTAAAACTGTTAATACACAACAAATTTATACACCGAGCAGATAAATTATACACCGATAATTTTTTTTTACCGATCAGGTGGCAAATTATCGTATCGGTGGGTAAAATGACCACCGATTCCACCGATAATGGTACAGCGACGAGATAAATTGCACACTTTTTTTTAAATTTCAAAGAAACCATAATAACTAGGACAAATTGAAATACAGCCAATAAAGCTAATTCAGTTACTATCTCTGTAAGAATCAAACAAATATAAATTAACAACATATTACAATATAAAAAATCATTCACCGATATGATCAAATATTTGTCGCCTAGCAATTTTCATGGTGAAAAAAAAAACCTTGCAGGAAAATGCAGCGATGTAGAACGCGTCCGTCTTCACTGCGCATTAGGGCGGTACTAACAAGAAATAATAATCAGGCAGGGGACACTGTCGGACTTGCCTATGTAAAGTTATGTCTAAATTACTTTTTGGCACCGAAAAGCCAAGAATTTCGGGGACAAGTACGTTTGTGCCTCTCATTAATACATATGGTTAGTTAAATAATAGAATATGCTATTTATTAATGATGAAACTAATATCCTACGAAATAGGGTAGGTTGTAAACTTAATTTACTAATATTCATTATCTTATAAGCCATTTTGTTTGTAAAAAAAGTACTGGGACAGCACCGACAAGCGAAAATTTGGACTTTAGGAATTTACTTCTACCTTTAAATTTCATCCTAGCCCTTTAATATTTTTGCCTCCACCCTATTTCTACCCATAGAATACATACTATAAAAATCAATTCAGTACAATATTCTTCTTTTCAAATACGAATTTCAGCGAGGACAGAAAAAAAAGTCGTTTGGGAAATCCACCCGGACATTAAAACGCGGAGCAGTTGTATTAGGTACGTACAAACAGTATCAGTCGTCGTGATTTCGTGAACAAGCGCGCGCCCATACCGCTAATCCTCTATGGAAAGTTGCGCGACGTACCTACCTAGAATATTTTTATGCCTACAGCGCGTAGTGAGAAAAACAAAATGAGCCTAAGGCAACTTTACTCATTTTTTAAGGACAAAAACTTAGAGGACGCTTTTCCATACATTGCAATTGCGTTACGTATTTTTTTGTGTACGGCGGTGACGAATTGCAGTGCGGAGCGCTCATTCTCCGCACTAAAACGAATAAAAAATTATCTTCGTTCTCGTTTGAGTGAAGAACGTGTAAATAGCTTAGCTTTTTTAAATATAGAAGCGGTATTGACAAAATCTGTCGATTATGACATTATGACAGTGTCATTGACGAATTTGTGAACCAATCTGTCCATTGAAAAAAAATGTAAATTTACATTAATTTTTTTTTCGATGAACGGATTCGTGACACTCTCCCACTGCTTCATATACTCACGCTCAGGTGTACATATTTCCTCACGACGTTTACCTTCACCGTTAGCTAGCGATAATTTACATGATAAATACATACATTATACAGATTATTCTTTTTTTTTTAAATAAAGTGCCTGAAAAAGGATTGTTCTGATAGGATAAATCATGTAATTAAATTTATTATACATTATTGACAGAGGTATGAACTGTTTTCAAAGTTGATGGTCTCGGGTGCTCAAGACCTTCGACTTTGTCAACCTACGATCTCCAATTAGGCTTTTGAGGTTAACTAAATTTTGTTTATAATAAATGTTGTTTATTTGTTAAAATAAACGCTTTTTATTCCTTTATAAATTAAAAAAAAAAAAAGGATAAGCAGGGAGTTGTGATTGATTGATTGTTGATTTTGGATGATTCGTTATCATCCAAAATCAACAATCTTTTTCCAAAAACAAACAATTTTTTTAAGTCTCTTAGGTAGGGGCGCCGAACCCTGCTGGCCCAGGGCGCAGAATTTTTAAATACGCCCCTGATGCTGTTATGAAGGATGTACTGATAAAAATATCCCAAATCACACTTGCTTAAACTGGGAGTTGAAACCACGATGCGATGGGGCATTATTTTTTTATAATTTCAAGGATGAGAATACCAAAGAAGATTCAATCAGAGAGTGCATTGAGAGACATGAAGAGTCCAGTGATTCTGTCGTTCGTGCAGTGCGTGCAGAAGAACTGTTTGATGGATACCACTCCTCGGCAGTGTCCTATTGTTGGATGCAACATGATGTGTTATGGTATGTATGCGTCGCTTTCCTAAGAGAGCTGAAGATCCTCCTTCAGATCCCTAGCCAAGTGGCAGCAGCAATGCAGCGTTTGGCAAGAATAAATAAATGTCTCTCTCCATCAAATATTTTGCTTATCAAAAGAGTTCCGTCACCAAAAAAACGCTAGTTAATGCAAATATTTGGTCTCTGATTCGACTTCTGGGTCAGGCAATTGGTATTAGGAGGCCAAGGAGTCTAGAACTCTGCCCGGTGGATAGGAACAAGCTCACATAAAACCTGGGTGGAATGTGGGTAATATAATTATTAATTATATAACTCTGCATAACCATTCTGGAAAACACAGGCATCATATTATTATTTATTTTCCAGGCATAATAAACTACAACGACCACCTAAACCTAAGCCATTTAAACGACAGAAAATTTATTTGTCACTATTGCCACGAAGGTTTTGAAAAAGAATACGACAAATTCGTCCACGAAAACGAACACATCGGCATTTCCAAACTCTGCACAAATATACCAACCAATCCGGGAATACAATCTTCTGTAAACCAGACCAGTAATACTCAGACTGAGCCAGAAGTATTGAAGACTGAACAAGAAGATAAAATAAAGAAGATTGTGTCGTTTTTCGAGAAGATTAACAACCCGGAGCTTGTTTTGAGCGAGATAAAGAAGAATCAGGCGTTAGAATCACGTGTGTATTACTAATTTTGTATTAATATAAAAACCACTAGCGACCTGCCTTGGCTCGATTCAAGGGTACAATGTTATAGTACTACAATATTATTATGCATGCTAGCAATACCGGTCGCGCGCACCAACCTGCTTCAGCGCGCTCTGCGCTCGCTTAATGCGGTATCTGATAAGGTCGATTTCAAGGTGAAAAGCCATTTACGGTTATTTATGTTTTTAAGTTGTGTTGATTTAGTTATAAAAAATAAATTATAATTGCAATGCAATTCAAATTTAATGTAAAATACTCTGTCGCATTAGGTTAAGAAACGTCCTTACACATCAACATTATTCGCATGCTCTAAGTCTGATCAAGTTTTCTCTATCTATTTAGATTCCCATCTTCCTTCATGCGCGAGGTCCAAAATGGAGATCGCGACGACAACAGACACTTCAGATTCTAACAGGAGGACCACAAGTTGTTTTCATCTTAATAGAAAGATAGATTGTTTGAGGTTTTCGTCTGAAGAGTCTGACACGGCGTCAAAGTGTACCAGCTCTGGGAAGGTGTCGTGCCGGTTTTGTGGAGAGAATTTTAAGTACCGGTAAGAACTTTTTTAAGAATTAAGGAGGTAACGAAGCCGTAAACGCCAGGACAAACAGAAAAGATGCGTCGCAAAGGGGCCGTTCAAATATTACGTAAGCAGATTTATTACAATTATTTACCCCCCCATCCCCCTTGTCAGCAAAAGTAAGCAAAGCTTTTACCCCCTCCCCCCATGCTTACGTAAACATTTTTCGGATTTCGAATCAACGGTAACACAAATGTTAAGTTGCTTTGCTTTGTTTACAACACGTACATTATACGTCTACTCGCTATAGTATCCAAACAAAACAATACACTGACGAGAAGAAATTTAGACAAGTGAACAGCGCGCGGTAATTCCCCGAATCGGTTCTAAAGCGAGTGCCTAAACGTATGCATGCGGTAATCCCCAAAAATGCGTTTCGTTTTCAAGCATAGACCATTCGTGTAAAAAAGTAAATAACTACCGATGACGTAATCATCATCTAGACTCTCCTACCCCCCATGTCATCCAAAATAAGCAAAATAAAGACCCCCCCACCCCCCCATAGTGCTTACGTAATACTTGAACGGCCCCAAACAGAGCACAGACGCGTTGCTGTAGAAATACGTATACGAGATGGATAGAGCGCGGACGAGACACGAACAACTACACGGGTGTCACATGTTCAAAGTAAAACCTCCGGCGCACCCATTCTTGCCACGTTTTTTCTGCACCTTTTGTCTCTTCTGTATGATTTCAAATAGGGCGCGACGCAGTCGTCAAACCCTGTCTTCTCTGTTTGTTATTTGTTGAGATCCTTCAAAACATTTAAAATTTTGTTGAAGACGTGTCCGAATCTTACAACTTATGTGTATGTCCCACTCACCGCTAACCAAACAAATGTCTTTTTCCAGACGTCAGCTAAGTCTCCACGTGGACCTCGAGCACCGAGTTCACGACAAATTCTCCAAATTTCATAGCTGCGTTGGCATCCTCAACACCAGGTTAATATAGCATAGCGTAACAATATCCAAACAAGGTGTAGCAGAGGTGTTTAATACCAACATTTCACCCGACCCGAACCAATCGCCGCTTCCATCGGGCACAATACCAACTAAAACACTAATTGAGTATTGCCCGATAGAAAAATCCTAGACCTCGCGACGAGCGATACGCAAATTATACCGGTAGACCAACTGGGCAGTTATATATAGTCTGTAATGTATATACAGTACAGTTATATACTTGCCATTAATTTTGAGGCCTGCAGCGCTCGCTGAGTCCGAACAAAATTAATGATCCCAATCATTGAACCAGGTCAAACCACGTGGACATGATCTCCGAAGACGGCCAGATCAACGTCCAGACATTCGACAAAAACGGCATCAGAAGAGTCAACACCTCTACAACATTAAACCAAGATTCCAGCCTGGATATTTCCAGAAGAAAATCTGAGGAAAGCCTGAGCTGTGACGCGTCAACTAATATTCTATGCTATACTTCCACGGAAGCGGTGAAAAAGCCTTCGGTTATGAATCATTTAGTTCAGAAAGTAAGGAACGGGTTTAGTTCTTATAAATGGGAGCCGGGCACTAAAATTATTCGTGTGTGATGTCTTGTACCGTCCTGTGCTGTGTGACATTTTATTTAAATAAGTAAAGTGGTCAAATTGTTGTTTCATTTGAATACATAACATAACATCACGCCTATATTACCCAGAAGGGTATGGCAGAGGTGTACACTTAACTTTTTTGTTACCTCTAGGTTATAGTAGGACTGAAAGAGTCGTCAGTATAAATCATTTAAGTAATTACTGATTTTGAGTCACACCTACGTCGTAACATGAACGAGTCATCAGTATAACTCAATAACTGCTACGTCCTAGAATGACAAAGAAGCGTGTAGAATCATGTTAACTGCTACGTCATAGCATTAACTCATTTTAGACGTTGCTACGTCGTAGCCTGATTGAAAGTCATAATTCAATGATAACTCATTTTGAGTTACTACCTACTACGTCGTTACATGAACGAGCCATCAGTATAACTCATTTGAATAACTGCTACGTCCTAGCATGACTGAAAGAGGCGTCTGAAATCAATAATTTTAGTTACCGCTACGTCATAGCATTTACTCATTTAAGACGTTGCTACGTCGTAGCCTGACTGAAAGAGTCATAATTCAGTAATAACTCATTTTGAGTTACTACTACGTCGTAACATTAACGAGCCATCAGTATAACTCATTTGAATAACTGCTAAGTCCTAGAATGACAAAGAGCCGTCTAGAATCAATAATTTTAGTAACCGCTACGTCATAGCATTTACTCATTTTAGACGTTGCTTGCTACGTCGTAGCCTGACTGAAAGAGTCATAATTCAGTAATAACTCATTTTGAGTTACTACTACGTCGTAACATTAACGAGCCATCAGTATAACTCATTTGAATAACTGCTAAGTCCTAGAATGACAAAGAGGCGTCTAGAATCAATAATTTTAGTAACCGCTACGTCATAGCATTAACTCATTTTAGACGTTGCTACGTCGTAGCCTGACTAAAAGTCATAATTCAATGATAACTCATTTTGAGTTACTACTACGTCGTCACATGATTGAACAAGCCGTCATTTTTAAAATTAAAATTTTACTTTTCAAGAATACACAAAACGTTTTAAATAGTAGGTAGTCACTTGGTCAGACATAACTCATTTTAGTTACTGCTACGTCGTAGCATCAGTAAAACAGTCCTTACCTGACAGGCATGCATATAAAAAATACATCCACACATAAAAAAGATGTACCACGGCCCAAAGGCGTATTGAAATTGCATTGTCGTCTCGTTAATTGGACGTCGTCATCAAAGAGGTAAACTAATAAGGAGAACCACAACCCATGACCGGCTACCACGAAGCATGACTGAAAGAGAGAGAGGACAAGTAAATAAATAAAACACTAGTATAAAAACCACACATGTTTATTGTAGTTGTTTTATATAATATTCCTACTCTCGCTTCGACTGCGCGAGATCGCAATAACCTTGATTTGGAAGCCTGCACTTCTGTTATACGCAAACATAAATATTGTACAACTTATATTACACGTAACATTAAACTTACAACTAAAATATATTTTGATACTATTCGGGTTTCAGAAAGACATAAATACAATGTTTCGTTCATTTCATTTTGATATAAATTGACCGATGAACTCGTTCACAGGTTTTCGTGTGAGGTTATATAATAAAATCCAATTTATCTTTTTTAACACTGCATAAATGTAAGACCTTCGTCACAAAAAACTATTTATTACAAGTTCTCACTAGATTAATGACTTTTTTAAAACTAACATCATGCCTAGATAACCCAAAAGGGTGTGTCACCCATTTTTTTTAGATGAACTAAAACACTATACAAGTCTATATCTGAAATCCAAATAGAACATAATTACATAAAAGAGCCACGGTTTTCCATAAACATTTCAACAGTATATTTTAAAATGTCAACATTTGCAGTAATATATTAAAATGTAACCAGTAATAATGCCACCTGTTGCTTTAAAAGAACGGCATCAACAACTGCTAAAATTTGAATATTTTACTGCAAAATAATACGAGTATCATCTTGATTATATTTTTTTCTAACAAGTTTTCTTGCATAAAAAAAACATTGGATTCTTTGCTCTTTATGTCAAAAGTTAATATTCATTTATCACTCAAGTCAATATATAAAATAAGACATAAAAATTAACACATGTAAACAAAACATAATAACATTGGGAACAGAAACTAAACATTTTTTTTTATAGATTATGGATAAGTCTATGTGGTCATACAGCAGCCCAAGTTACAAACTAACCGACCAGTTCATCACAATCTCTCAATTACTCATATCCGTTTAATTTGTTACTTGGTTGTACATCGACTATCTTATAGTTTAGACGACCAAGCTATGAACAGGCATTTTCTAAAAAATAGATATTTTTCACATGAGAATCGACTGTATGTCGTTTCATTACTCAGCCGACCACAACATAACCTAGCCGACCAAATCATCGACCAATTCATAATAACGCAATTTCTTTGCCCTTCATCGCTTGCAAGCGATCTCTCACAATCAATGCGCGCCATCGAATCCAGCTTTAGCACCTTGCCAAGATATTAACCTTACGTCGAGAATGTATTTAATACTTTTATACTTTTGTAGATACTATAAGTACTTGATAAACTGTTTTATACTAATGTGGCAATTGAGCGCTTGATGGTAAGTGGTAACTCTTGACTTTCTTCTTAAGCTACGTCCACACTGGGCCAACGAAAGCCAAAAAACGATTGTCTTTGTCTTTGAGAAGATGAAAAATAATAACACTGGGTAGCCAACAAATATACCCAAAATATATTGCCAGATTGAATAAGTGTCAAACAAGTGTGCCAAAAATAGCGGCAAAATTCGGTGTAAATACTTTTTTCATCCCACCTATTCGAAAAAGACGACTTGGTTCGCCTTTAAATGCGACCAAAGTTGGTGTTTTCAGTAAGGAACTTTGAGCGGGCAATAATGAGTTTTTAATCCCCGTTAAGCGGGATTAAAAGTACTTTTAGGCACACTTTTTGAATTTGGAACATCTTAGTGTTCAGCGCCGAGGGAATCGAACGCAAATATAGTTTGAATGACTGGCTGCTAATACGACGGCCCATAGACTCGTTGCCCCGGCTGAATAAAAAAAAAAGAAATCAAATTCAAAGCGCGCGAATTGTACTTACAGTCCGCATTGGTGTAATTTTTTAAAGGATAGAAATTTATAGTAAAACCATTTGAAAAATTAGTTCTTCAAGCGACAGTGACAGTATACAATTAACTCCTGAAAATATAAGAGCTGATGCAAAAAATGTGATTGATAATATATTACCTGCGAAATCCCGGGAGCAATATGTAAAAGCATATAGAAATTTTATTGAATGGAGAAATGCAAGAGGCGCCAAGCATTTTTCCGAATCTGTGTTTTTGGCCTATTTCCAATACTTAGGCAAAACAAAAAAACCTTCTACACTTTGGAGTATCTTCTCGATGTTGAAATCAACAGTCAGCTGTAATAATGACGTAAAACTAGACACATATTCGAAATTAATAGCGTATTTGAAGAGGATGTCTGATGGATATAAGCCCAAAAAATCCAAAGTTTTCACTGTCAAAAACGTGGAGAAGTTCCTTAATGAGGCACCCGACGAAGTTTTTCTTGCCGTAAAAGTAAGTAACTACATATAAAGTGTTTTAAAATGCGTATTTTATTGGAAACTTTAGCTTGATAGACATTTATTTAATACACATTCTGTTTTGTTACAGGTGGCTTTAATTTTTGGAATACATGGAGCTTGTCGTGGGAATGAACTTTTAAAAATATCTGTTGATGATATCGAAAATCACTCGGATGATTTACTATTAATAAAGCTGACCGATACAAAAACGAAAATTGACCGATCTTTCGTAATCCGAGGAGAATATAAAACTATTGTACAGAAATACATGGACCTACGTCCTGCTGATATGAAGAGTAATCGGTTTTTCGTTCGTTATCAAAATGGGAAGTGCTTTAAACAAGTAATGGGAAAAAATAAATTTTCTATCATGCCACAAGAAATTGCTACATATTTGAAATTACCAGATATCAAGTTGTACACTGGACATTGTTTTCGTCGTACTTCTGCTACCCTTTTAGCAGATTCTGGGGCGGACTTAACTGTTCTCAAACGACATGGAGGATGGAAGTCGAGTTCTGTAGCAGAGAGCTACATTGAAGATTCCATTGAGAACAAGGTGAAAACTTGTGAACGTATAGTGGAAAACATTAAATTACCACCTACAGTTAATCCCTCCATACCATCGTCACCGCGCCCATCTACATCCAAGCAAGAAGATTTACCGTCGCCTTTTCCTCCGAAGGAGTCAGATTCGGATATTATTTCAAACACGCAAAATATAAAAACAATCTCTATTCCTAATAAAACTGTAACAATAAATTTTCACCATTGCGAAAACGTCTCAAATGTAAATATAAATTTTTAGTTATTTAATTATTTGATAGTTACATTTAATTTTAGTTGTAACTCTATTTTTTTTAAATAATAATATATTATAAGAAAATATGAGGCATCTTTTATTTTCTCATATGGGTGATGAAAAGTAGAGTGTATGACTCGGGCGCAAATATATTTTTGGCTCGGGCGACGTACTTTGAATCCCTCGCTACGTTCAGGATTCTACTATAGAATCCCTCGCTACGCTCGGGATTCTACTCTAGAATCCCTCACTTCGCTCTGGATTCAAAAAAGCGCCCTCGCCCTAAAAATATTATTTTGCTCCCTTATGATACAATCTACTATTACCGATTAATATGCCTTGACAAAAAAGAGAAAAAGTTAATTGGACTGCCACTTTGCTCTGCTTATGGCAACCCAATTTCAAATCTAAGAAATGGTGAAGCAAACGTGAACTTAGCTTGCATTAAACGTGACCTTTGCCAGCAGACAAAAATTAGTTTTCCTTTTATTTTTTTCAGTTGGAATAGCTGACAAACAAGTTTTCAAGTACTTATAATAACTACCTACACAATAGGGAAGACGAAACACACATTTAGAAACAAATAACATAAATATATGTCAATTTTGATAATCAGATTATTAAATAAAATTCTAAAATATATATTCATTACATGATTTCTCTAATCGTACATTCTCAAAAACTTTTCTATACATATTGACGGCGTTTTTGATATAACAAAAACAAAATTAAACAAAAAAAATGTCTGATGGCAAGCATTTTTTATTTAAAAATCAGCGGTCGAAAAGTCTTAATTAAATTTGAAGGCATAAACAATATTGTGTCGTGACGCAATCGATAGTTCCATGCAAAATGCACCTTCGCTCGTGTCGACACGTAAGTGCGTTGATTACGACTTCAATTTATATAAGATTTTTTAAACGCGGCTATTAAACAAATCATCCACAAATTTCTAATAAAAAACGCCGTCAAATTACATCCAATTTACCAACATTAAATATCCCTCTCATTTACATATGAAAACATTTCCAAAATAACCTCTCTGATAGCTTTTTTTTTTATTAATAATTATTATAATGTGCTGATACATGCCTACGTGTCGGGTACAGGGTGCCCGTGCCCACGTTTTTAAAAGATAATTGAATACTAAAGCGAATAGATTTCTCGATAGAATGGTCCATCTGTTAAAAAACTATATTTTGTAGCCCAGATATTTCTTAATATAAAATACCTACAGGTATAAAAAACAACAGATTGTAAGGCACAGTAAAAATGGTTTTCAAGCTTGAAAAATAAATTAAACAATTCTTTTTTATTCGGTTGGATGCAGCAATAGAGTATAATATTATGCATGCAATTAACAAAATCTAAAATTATAAAAGAAAATAGTATTCAAAATACTAAAGTCAGTTTGAAACAAATGACACTACCAAAAACAAAAAAAAAATAACAAAAAAAAAAATCAATTTCCAGACAAAATTTCTAACGGAAAAATCGAAAACAACACTTTCACTTGATCCTGGGATCGATATATTTTACGATCAACTGTTATAAAATAACAAAACAATGAAAAACTCTAATCGATACATAAATCGATTATTTAATCGATAAATCTATTCGCTCCAATACCCAATCGATTGTACATAACTGTAGATAAATAACTGCAATATAGCTACGATTATATTATAGAAAAATAAATGAAAAAACATGAAACGAAAACATATTTACATTTTTATAATTACAACTCGTATGTTTTGTGAGAAATATAACATTAATATATATTTTTTTGACAATACATAATGACAGTGAAAATAAAGTCATTTGTTTCGTTGAAGGTAAAATTCACAAATTTTAATAACACTTGGAGAATGCTCATTATTAGGATATTTTTATGATAAAAAAAAATTAACCATGTCTAATTTCTTTGTCTACCTCCATAGAATAAAGTTATGATTTTTTGAATCTATATCTATAGGCTTTTAAAAGAAATACACAAAATTGATTTTTCCTAGCTAAAATATTTTTTTTTGTAATTTTTCACCGCCAATACCATTTATAATTAAATAAAATGTCAAATAAAGAGTTAATTTATTTCGATATCAAAATGCAACAAGAGATCTATGTATATCTTTTCCGCTACTTCTCACAAAACATACAAGCCTGGTCAACACACTGTTATATGTGAAAATAATAACTATGTATACAATTACAAGTAATTCGATGCATTGATTGAAAAATGTACCGAAACCACAATAAAAAATGGTCACCCATATAAAATTTAACCTTGTTTAAATAACTTCATATTTAAGCTGGTAATTTACCGACTGCTAATAGAATTTCTGCTAATAACATACACATAACATCATGCCCATAGTACTTAGAAAGGTGTTGCAGAGGTGAGTTACACCTACACTTCACCTGTGTTTAGATCCCAAATGAGCCTTCCAGTATCTTATCCTGAGATTTTCCTGACGGAAAAACTCGAATTTTTTTTATTACTGAGAATTTTCCGACGGTTTTTTTTTTAATTAATGTAGAATTGATACGTTTTTCAATCAAAGATCTGTTAAAACAAATGATCGTTGATAAATGCATAATGCAATGGCTAAAACAAATTCAGGTTTAACTGTTCATAAAATGAGTAAACGTATTGTTGGATCATTGTGTTGTGCGCGTCGATTTAATATTATAATAATAATATACAAAATAACTGGTTCAGAATGATTAAAAACTGGTCAACTGGTCCTTCACCACCATCACATAAATATTATTCGCCAGGTAAAATATAACCTCTTAAAAACCACTCATGCAATTTACACAATGAAAATCGATCTCTTATCTCTTTTTTATCCTACGAATAATGTTTATCAGATGATTGTTAAACAGGGCCTTATTGTTAAAAAAAACAGAGACAGCATCATGCTATATTTTACAGTAGTAAAGATAAAACCCTGTACTACACAATCATCATTATTTGTATCAAATCATATTCAACCAGTTTTTTTTTTAAATTTTATAATAATACACCGACACATACAGACAAATGACCAATTTAATTATATGTATTTTATGTAACAAACAAACAAAAATCTCGTATTTGATTTATATACGTATAAAAGTTGCTGTATATGTTTCATGTTATTGATAAAACTTATTATATCTTAGTGCCTCGTTGGTTTGGTGGTTAGCGAATGCGCCTTTCACCGTGGACTCTCAGGTTAGATGCCCGGGTCCGGCAAAGAGCGTGAATTTTCCGTCAGAAAATTCACAATAACAGCTCGGAGTTGGAAGTGGATGGAGTTAGATGGCGAAAGGCTCACCTCGTATCCCATGGGACCTTAACATAACAGGTGAAAAGTGGGTGTTGTACACCTCTCTCACATCCTTCTAGGTAATATATGCGTGATGTTATGTCATAATATCTTAGTTTTATAGTAATTTAAGTTAAACGCAGTATTTTCCTTACCACCTCAAAGCCTCGCGTTTGATACCCGGATCGGGCAAATACGTGATTTGAAATGGCTTTTTTTCAAATAACATAACATCACGCCTATATTACCAAGAAGGGTGTGGCAGAAGTGCATCAACACCCACTTTTTACCAATCATCTTTAATACACATGTTATAAGTCAACAACCACTTTTCACCAGTTATACCTATCGCCATCTACTGGACACAATTACAGGCTCTGTGCTGCCACTGAGAATTTTATCTGACTTACCTGACCCGGGAATCAAACCCGAGACGGTAAGCAAACAATGTTTCTTTCAAATAAAGTTCTTTTGATACAGTTTCTATCAATGACATGATACATAATACTTCGTAGACTAGTCTCACGTGAGTTCACGCAAACAGTACTAATGTCGATATCGGACGAAGAAGCGCCTTTTTATCTAAACAATACTGAAATATACTCAACATATTAAAAAAAAACTTTACTATTTATACCTTTACCTTTTATAAATATGCTAAAGCTATACACTTTGTTTATTTGTGCAAACCGAAGTTCAGCTACACGCTCAATGTTACTTGTGGAAATTGTAATTTGTATGCATTTAAAAGGGGTATGACCAATTGATTATGTAATTGTTGATCGCTGCTGTGTTATCTATTCTGTGGATATGTCAAGATTAAAACTGCTATAAAGAATAATATAAAAGTTTAATTGTAAGACGGATATTTGAATAGTAAATCAGGTTTCATGAAATAAGTTAGGAAACAAATATAAAATCATGTGATTATTCTATGAGAAAAAATTCAGTGCCAAGTTCA
The DNA here is from genome assembly GCA_905147285.1 of Hypena proboscidalis. Lineage (NCBI taxonomy): Eukaryota > Metazoa > Arthropoda > Insecta > Lepidoptera > Erebidae > Hypena > Hypena proboscidalis. Next base: position 766,205 of record LR990153.1, read on the forward strand.
TCCTTTGTTTAAATATAAAATCACTTGTGTTTATTATATCCTGCTTAAGTTATGTCTCCTTTTACTAGATAATCGTCATACCCACAACTAGAAATTATTTACTATCGTATATTCGTGACAAGGTTGTTGGCGATACAACTTTTGGGCATTGCCTTTTGCATCAACTGTTTGCGCAAGTAAGATGAAGCGAACGTACAGTTTGCACAAATAAGATGGAGAGTATAGCCAGAGCATTATATCATGCTGCATTAAAAAAAAATAAACAATAGTGTTTTATTTGAGCCTTTAAGAGCTCCACATACAGAGTACTCGATCGAGACAAAGCAGTTGGCCGAGTATTAGGTGCGTATAAACATTCGCCCGTTTATACAAAGGGAGTACTCGGCCGACTTCATTGTCTTAGCTGACTATTCGGTACGTGTATTCTTACATATGTTCCTATTCTTCGTTAGTTAAAAGACACCCCTTCATATGTAATCACCAAAAATACTGTTCCCGCGACAATTTCTAACTCATTTAAACACTTTATTTAATATTGTTTATTATCAAATATTGCAAGCGAGGCGCCACGGTACTCGTACACTATCAATATAGGACCAGCCTTCTTTAGTGGTTCAATTCCAATTAAAAAAAGAAAATATGTATGATATTATTATGTGTAATTAAAATTTCAAAGCGATTGTCTTTGTATTTTACAAAGACAATCGCTTTGCCATCACATTTAGATTTAGTGTATATATTGACCACTTATTATAAATTTTTAATTACAACTTCAATCTTTCTGTATGTATGTTAGTTCACGGCTAAACTGCTGGACTAATATTGATGAAATTTGTATGGTACAGAAGGCTGTAGGCGTCCTTGTATAACCATACAAACATATACTTTTTATCAACATACTATGCACAAAATTGAAAACTATATACAGGACATACATTTAATTAAAGCCCAGTTCCACCAGTCCCTGATAAATTTAGTTAGATGTCAGTTAATTTTATGAATTTCTGAAATCTGTACCTAATAGGCTAACAGGGCTTTATCCTGAGCTGATAAAACTGCTACTTATCTCCAATTTCACAGGTGTTAGATAAACATTAATGGCAGGATTATTAAGCATATAACACACATAAATTAAAGTGACCATCGGACTACCATTACGCACTAAGCGTTTTGCTTCTACATTTCTTATGCGAACTGCCAAAGAGTGCAACGCCTTGCCCGAGTCTGTGTTTCCGCATGAGTACAACTTGGATCTCTTCAAAGCAAGAGTCAATAGGTATCTCATAGGTAAGCGTGCTCCATCGTAGATCGCATGATCACTTACCATCAGGTGAGATCGTGGTCAAACGCGAGCCTATCCACCATAAAAAAAAAACAGCTGTGTACTTTTTTCAAGTGTTAATTGTGTTACTTTTAAATGCAGTCAGGTTATATATTATAGGTTGGATAAGACCAATCCGGAACTTCAAAAACTGGACAAAGTATAGTTCATTATAATCGCAAATAATTTTAAACCACACTTCAACTACGTATATAAAACGCAAACATACAAGTACCGTGGCGTACTCTAATATAACACTAAGACTCAAAATGGAGGTATTTATTTGTTTTTGAGCTAAACTCTGCGCAATGCGGTGTCTGAGTATAACGTATTGTGTCCGTGTGCTCTGCAAACAGAAAATACGTATATAAATAAATAAATACATATCTTACAACTTACACACAACGCCATCTAGTCTCAAACTAAGCAGAGTTTGTACTATGGGTACTTTAATAACTGATCCTAATACATATATACTTTTTTTGTATATACATACTTATTTTACATAGAAACACCCAGACTAAGACAAACCCCCATGTTCATGCACACAAAGATTAGTCTCAAGCGGAAATCGAACTCGCGACCTCGACGTCGCAGGCATCAAGTATAGTAAGGCTCGAAGGACCATGGCTGATGTCTATGATGTAAATAATGCATGATCGCGTTAATGCCCGTTAGATTTTACTTAATCATGAAACGCGGCAGTTAAAGTGAATGACGTCACCATACCTGGAGCCCTAGGACATGGAGGAGCAGGGCAGGCGCGGAGACCCCATCTGCGTGAGCACGCGGTCCAGCCACTGCAGCGGCCCGTTGAGGTGCAGCTCGATCCAGCACGGCGTCGACGTCACCGTCTGCCGTCTGACGACAATATACATAGAATAGTAAACCAGTTTATGGGGAGTAATATATCAACATCACTAAAAGTGGTAGCAGTCACGTTTTTTCAGGACATTTGACATTGGTCCTTCGAGCCGGATGCATATTTTCGTTCTACTGATTGAGACAGCTTAGCCTGAACTTTGATTTAATTTTTTTTTTTTATATTTTGAGCCCCAAATTGCAATTATTTTTTTTGATATTATGTCCTAATTTTACAGGTGTTAGATAAACCTTATAGAATAGGATATATAGCATATACATAGGATTAGCATATAGCTTATTCTATATGCTACACACATAAATAAAAATGACTCCTGTGTTATTTTTCAAGTGTGTCACTTTTAAATTCAGTCAAGTTATTTTTAATGGGTCGGATAAACACTATCTGGAACCTAAGAAACTGGCTTTAATGTTGTAATTTACCCACAGTCTGCCATTTCTTAATGGTCAATCCAATGGTTTGTATGAAAGAGTGATTTACCTATACTCCGCCCCCCATCCCTTGACGAAGCTCATGCGGATGGTGCACATTCGTGTGAGCTGGAACACTGCCTCGAAGCCTTGAGACACTGATTGTGATAACAGCGCTGCAAACTCCTGGTTGTTGAAGATCTTAAGGTTGCAACCTGAAAGATAATTACATGCATGAACATGGGGGTTTGTCTTAGTCTGGGTGTTTCTATGTATAATAAGACGTAAGATGTATAATTACAAAATAAAAGTATATATGTATCAGTATTCTAGTACCCATAGTACAAGCTCTGCTTAGTTTGGGACTAGACACTAGATGGCGTTGTGTGTTGTGATTTAAAAAAAAAAAATTATGTTCGTAATATTTTAAAGCAAATTTTGCAGCATAGTTGAATTGGCAAAGCACTTGGGGCGTATACCCAAGGGGTGCAGGTTCGAGTCCTGCTGGATTCTTAATTTTCAACTTTATTTATTTAACTTTTTGCACACAAAATGGTACATAGGTGGACTTTAATATTATATAAAACAATTATGTTTATCTGTTATTTTTTTTTATAAAGATCAAACATAACATAACATCACACTACATTTCACCTGTTATGTTAGGTCCCATGGGATAGGGGGAGAGCCTAACGCCATCCACCGGGCACAATTCGCAACTCCGTACTGATATTGTGAATTTCCTGACGGAAAGTTAATAAAAAACCCTTTTCCCGACCCGATAATCGAACCCGAGACTTCGCGGTGAGAGGCGCATACGCTAACCATTAGACTAGAACTAAAAAACTAAATATAGTGGTGTTACCTGGAGGAATCTTGCAGACGGTGGCGGGGTGCCAGCCATAGCGCTGGTTGCAGTTGGGGCTCTGCACGAAGATCGAGGAGTCTGACAGACACTCCGCGAACACTTCGCCTGGAACATCATCCATATTTTATTAAAGTGCTAACCACTAGACCTTCGAGTCAGTCAAATACATTTGTATTAGGAGTTTATTCAATGCTCTTATGAAATAATAATTGCTGACTCAAATTAAGACGGGCTAATCACTTTCCTGGTTCAGGCAATTAAGTCTAGACTTCCGAGCGCTGTGTTTTGGGCTTATTTAATATATTTTTTTTATTTTATGTTCAATTATTATTTTAATTGTATGGTTTGTATGTAACTCAGTTAGTGATTAGGCCCATAAAGAAAAATAGGCGCCAACAAACATGCATTCTAGTGTTTTAGATATAATTTGTCTATAAAAATAGATCAAAACTTAAAACTCATTTATTAGTAATTGGTTTACATATCATATATTTATGTGAGTCTTAATAATAATAATAAATATCACACAACTCACACACAATGCCATCTAGTCCCAAACTAAGCAGAGCTTGTACTAGAATAACTGATACTAATATATTTATACTTTTCTTTTGTAGACACATACTTAATAAAGTAATATAATATTAAAGTTTAACCCATATAACAGGGGTCGGGGACAGTTCGAGTCGTTTCTCAGCTATTTCTCACCTGCCCCACTCTACATTAAACCAAGTTGCCATTCCTGTAGAGAAGTGGTTGTGTCGTACTCACCACCAATGTAATAGAGTCGGACGCCTTTGCCGATGTGTCGTCGCGTTTGTTCTACCACTTCATTTCTGTTCACATTTGACAGCAGTCCAAGGCAAAACCTGCAGGGAAACACAATTATAATATTATACAATACAACATAACATGACATGACATAATGTCACGCCTATACTTCCCAGAAGGGTAAGGTCCCATGGGATAGAGGGTGAGCCGATCGCCATCCACCAGGCACAATTTCAATCAGAGATAGGCACTCGTTCGTCTTCTATTTTTTCCTCTAACGCCATCTATCGAGTGATTGTCAAATTAAATATCTCACAACTTACACACAACGCCATCTAGTCCCAAACTCAGGTACTATGGGTACTAGAATAGCTGATCCTAATATATATATATATATATATATATATATATATATATATTATATACTTTTCTTTTGTAAATACATACTTATTATGTGTATAATAAGAATGTATTTACAAAAGACTAAGACCAGACCAGACTAAGACAAACCCCAATGTTCATGCACACAAATATTTGTCTTAAGCGGGAATCGAACCTGCGACCTCGGCGTCGCAAGCAGGTACACTATCAACTCCACCATCCGGTCGTCCAATTGACTGTAAATAAATAAACTTGAATTTTAATATTATATATATAGCAACTAATAACTATTTCTAATTACCTCTCACTGTTGCTAGGATCAGTGAATCCATCGACGGTGATAGAAGGTTGTGAAGCATGGAAGGTCTCCCCCACCCTGGTGTTGAGCTCGTAGTAGCTAATGCTGCACCAGAACGCGGGCTCGTGGTAGAGGACCGGAGCCGCTTCTGACGTCAGACCCGGCGGGGATGGCGTCAGGCGGGTTAAGTCTGACAATTATAAGAAAGAGTGTTATTTAATAAAACGTAATAGGTATAGGGACCGGATAAATGGCGTCCTTGAGAAAGAACAAGTAAGTAGTACACGAAAGCATGTATACAGAGATGTATGAATGCTGAAGAAGCCAAAGAAGTATGTAAGGAGCGAAGCAAATTGCGTTCCATCGTCTCTGCCTACCCCCGTGGTAAAGAGGCGTGATTTTATTTATATACAGTCGAAACCGAATATAACGACATCGTTTATAACAGCAGATCGGTTATAACAACCGAACGGCAAGGTCCTGGCCGAATCTCTATATAAACTAATAATAAGTAAACATACCGCCTATAACGACATCGTATACAGCGTCATATCGCTTATTATCGTTAAACTTTATCGATATTTATCGGTTTTAACGACTAACCGTTCACTTGTTGCACCATAATAAAACAATACGAACATTTTAACCTCAAAAAAATCTATAAAGAAATATTTTGGCATGAATATTTGAGACTCAGCTTAAAAAAAGCAGACTAAAATGACCGATTACTTAAAAAACTTTTTTCTTCTTGCCTGAATTTCATTTGAAAACAAGTTCATATGCATAACCTATACCCATACCCATACCACAAACATACATATGACTATTAATATGATTACTTGTGTATATTGCTTATAACAACTTTCGGACATAACGTCCAAAGTATGATGGTCCATGGTTACATGGTTGTTATATCCGGTTTTGACTGTTAATAATTTTAAAATAGCCATTTCCTGAGCCTATTACATTGACATAGACTTCACTGAAGTAATATGGACACAGCCGATCATCAATATTTTACGCAAAGGAACCTCCATAATAACAAGTTGTCAGACCTTCTGGTCTCAGACTACCCGTAAAATAACAACCAACATAGATCTTTGCTATCATAGTCGACCGGATAGCGGAGTGGGTAGTGTTTCTTTCTTTCTACCTGCCTGCGACGCCGAGGTCGTGGGTTCGATTACCATTTAAGACAAATCTTTGTGTGCATGAACATGGGGTTTGTCTTAGTCTAGGTGTTTCTTTGTATAATAAGTATATATTTACTAAAGAAAAGTATATATGTATTAGTATCAGGTATTCTAGTACCCATAGTACAAGCTCTGCTTAGTTTGGGACTAGATGGCGTTGTGTGTGAGTTGTGAAATATATATATATATTTATTTATTTATTATATTTAAACCCGAGACCGACGGTTCATCACGCTCTCAAGGTACTTTTTTAAAGGGTAGGGTACAAGGACCCCGCACTAGGGATAACTCCTGTGTCGCGGGGGTGTCAACAAACCTACATTATACGCACACAGAGTACACCCAGAGTCACAAAGATTTGTCCCGTGTGCGGATCGAACCCACAACACTAGCGCAGTTGAAAGCGGTGAGGCGACCGCTTTAACCACTACGCCAACCGTGCACTCAACGTACTCACTCGTACAGAGTAAAACTAGTTATACCTTTGTATAACTAGTTTTACTCCGTACGAGTGAGTTTCCATCTTTATGGTAACTCATCCACGGCCGACCGCGGTTAGTATTGCTTTAACTATGAGAACGATAAGTTCTTTAAAACAAGCTTAAGCTTTAAAAAAACAAATAATAACAAAAATTGTCAACAAACTCACTCATGTTGTCGTTGTGGTCCATGGGGTCACCGTCCTCGCTGATGTACCCTGGAGGGGGAGTCTCCACTGTTGATGAGCTCCTGGAGAACAAACATTTACTGATTAGTGACGTCATAGCTTTCTGACCAAGAATTTTCTTGACTAGCTGTTGCCCGCGCCTTCATCCGTGTGGAAATCGATTTTTCTATGCAATTTCCCACAAAATTGAGGCGTTTCCCTCTTACACTTTCTACTCCAAACTAACCCCCTTGGGGATCGAATTTCCAGATGATCAATCTTATTGTTCATTTATGTCGTGTGGCGAACCTACGTGCAGAACTGAATGCATTTTCCTTTAAAATGAACGGACCTCCCCCTAATTTACCCCCTTTGGGATAAAATACAAAGATAACACATTCACAAATTTAAAAGTTAGACTTCCAGCTATACAACTCTGAAAACCGCATCCAATTAGTAGTTTTGGCGTGATGCGCGTATGAACATACAGATAGACAAAATTAAAAAAAAAACATGTTTTGTCTTCTAATACTGTTAGAAGGATCCTTCGTACTACAAACATGGCAAATTTACAATTTTATTATAATGTTTATAGATAATGTCTTTCTAGCCAAATTTCGGCCTAGCGGATAATCTCAACGGAGGTGAACCGACTGCGCGGGGGGTATAATAATGCTCAAACGTCTTCACGTAACATAAAAGCACTCTCTATTCCCTCGCTCTCATAGCCATCAGGGACAGATACCGACATGTCCGGCGAGATTAGGCACTGGACCAACGGGGTATAAACACCGCCAACTTCCTGCCTTCGGGCAGATACAACTTTCTTCACGAAAAACCTAACACCGTCTTTTTTCCCGACCTGGGAATTGAACCCGAGACCTTTGCGCGGCAGTCGCCAACGCTAGCCGATAATGCTACCTAAATATTTTTTTTTTTTTTTTGTTGTTATATTTTTATTTCATTTTTATTTTATTTGTTTCATTTAAATCAAACACTAATATTATAAGGTTATGAGCAAGCGTTAGTTTTGTTCGCACCAAATTGTTATACAGTCTGTCACTAGAAGCGAAAACTTGTTATTGGCTTTATGGTTCCTAAACTTATTGTTATTTAAGTTATACTAGCTGTAAGTTTTCCATATGATAAATAAATAAATACAAATACATGCATGGTGGTGTGGCTGGACACTATTGGAACATTATTATAAAACGCACACTCAATCCTGCAAACGAGTTGAGGAAAAACAAGAAGGTTTACTTACACATGCACGGTGGTGTTGCCGGGCACCTGCTGCGCGAGCGTGGCCTCCAGGTACATGGCGCTGTGCGCGCCCACGCCCACCACGCCGCCCGCCTGCATCACTCTGCCGACAAAAAGTTACACTAATTCATTAATCAATTAATAATATTGTCGCTTGCATGTTTATCTCATTGATTTGAAGCCTTAAAAGTTCGGATTCGAGACAGGCACATAATAAATTGTATATCTTTGTAAGTTCCAAAAAAAAATTAATAATAAAATAGGGTAGGACTGAATTAAATATTAACCATAATATCTACATATTAGGGTTAATATTTAATTCAGTTTTGAGAATGTCACTATTATGTTTTTATAACTTGTGAGTAATATAATTGGTTCCTGTAGCCGTTTTAATCAAAAAACTAAATACATAATAAATAAATTACTTAGATCAGCGGTCGGCAACCTGCGGCCTGCGGGTATCAACCCTGTGGTCGTGATTGTTTTGAAAATTTGGCATTATTGATCTCAATAAATTAATTTTCTTAAAAACAAGCGCGCTCCTTTAGTGGCACTTCTTTTATTTTTAAAGTAAATGCGTATGCCAATTCTGGTTGGCTATATATTTATATATCTTTTCTTTAATAGAAATTGCATGAAAAAGGCTCACAAAAAAGGCAAGTACATGAATAGGCTACGTTTAGATCAGATCAGACACACTGGCTACCAAAGCATATGCATCAATAAAGGAATACATGACCGCTACTCACGCGTCGCTGTCGTGGTGGGCCGGGTGCAGCGCGTGCAGGGGGAGGAGCGAGGCGTGCAGGGGGGCGTGGCCGTCGTGCGCGTAGTCGTAGGGCGGCGGCGCGCGCACCTCGGCGTCGGCGCAGCGCGGCACCAGGATCGGCGGCAGCGCTGCAACAAACATACCATAACTCCTATATTACTTAGAAGGGGCAGAAGTACATAACATCCACATTACACCTGTTCTGTTTAGGTCCCATGTGATAGGAGTGTATCGCACAACTCCAACTCTGCTGCTATTGAGCATTTTCTGAAGGAAAAACCAAAATAACACTTTGGCTCGACTTGGAGGGCAAGCATACGAGCGCGAGATAGATTTAGTGACGTTTTTATCATATTTTATATAGGGAAACATGACGAAAACACGACATAATCTATCTCGCGCTCGTATGCTTGCCTGCCTGGGTATTGAACCCGTGATCTCGCAGTGAAAAGCAGAAAATGCTAACATGGTAGTTTACCAGTAAAGTACCGGCAGTACGAACGAGTTGGTTCAGTACCATAAATAACTATTTGAAACAGCATACCTGGCGAGTCGATTTTATTATAATGGTATGGATTGATGCACACTTCGTCCTTCTTCAACTGATAAGAGTACTCGCAGTGGTCCACCGGCTTTAGTTCATGCTGGCTCTACAACAGAAAGAAAGAGGTCAATACGACCTTGATTGTAGCTGGATATAGGAAACAATATCAGTAAAATATTATGTTATTTCTTATCAAATGGCAACTAGGCAACCAGAGTGATATGGCGTTATACTTTTTTTAAATATTTTTATTGAAAATTAAAAGCCTCAACGAAATACTTTTTAGAGACTTGGATCCGATAGCTATGCTATTTTGCTGTCAAAGGTCAGAAAGCGCCGTAGTCGCAGACTTTTTAAAATATTTTCTTTAAAGACTAAGAAGACTTAAAACTTTTCTTTATACACTAAGAATCAGTACTGGTAGCGCTTTTGGCATCAATAGATAGGGGAGCCGAAGATTGCTGTCAAGAATCAGAAAACAAAAAGGCACCAACTTTTTGTGGAACACTGGTCCTATACAAATTGATTTGCTCCAATAGATTATTCATAAACCCGTTAAATGATTTACCTGAAGCTGCGGCCAGCGCCACAGCCTGCAATAGACAACATGCGGCAAACCCTTGCGGTATTGGCCGTTGATCACGTTCTCGTTAGGTTTCACCCTGTAAACAAACAAATTTACAAATATTATGGCAAAAATTTATCATGAAATACAAAAAACCTACCTGATAGATAGACAGAATAATCTTTATTGCAGACCGAAATAATTAAAAAAACAACATTATTTAGCGTAAAGACATGTACAATGGGCAGTCATATCGCTAAAAAACAATGTTTTATAGACAACTTTTGGATTGATAAAAGATAGACTGATATGGGTCAGTAAAAGGTGCAAGAAATGCGATGGAAATCTTACTTTTAATAATATTTATTAAATAAATACTAATTATACAGATAATAGGGCTGATTGTCTATCTAAGGCAATTCTCAAAAGCATTGAGATGGATTTGTGCCTGGTGGATGACAATAGGCTCACGCCCTATCTCATCTTTTTCTTTCATGTCAGCGGCTGCAGTTGTATTCTATGAGCCCAGTGTGTGGCCACGGGGAAAGCACTTTCATCAGCATTCATGAGTGCTTCCTTTGCGTAAGCGATGGAGAAAATGGGACAGGTCATGAGATGGGACAGGTCATGAGATGGGACAGGTCATGAGATGGGACAGGTCATGAGATGGGACATAGTCTGTACAGCACCACACTCGCAATGTAGGTCTGATTCGTCAACAAAACCCACCTAACCAGGTTCTGTTTGCTTTGACATACTTGAGTTCACCTATCACATAGGACTTAATCATCACAAGGTGTGATTATATATATTACTAGCTGCTACGCGCTCCGCCTGCGTGGTACGTCGATAAAAAGTAGTCTATATTATTCCTGGGGTTTTAAACTATCTCCACAACAATTTGCATTCAAATTTCTTCCAAAGATTCGTTTTTTTTGGTGTATGGAAACAAAAAATCTTTTTCTTTATATATAGGTATAATAATAGCAGCCCTGTATCTAATACAAAACCACCACTACTCGGGCTTCTCATGATGAGACGGATTAGGGCATAGTCCACCATGCTGGCCAAGTGAGTATTGGTAGATTTCAAACTACCCTCAAGCGCTTTTTAGGCACTATCAGGCATGCAGGTTTCCTCACAATATTTCCTTCACCATTAGCAAGCCATAATTAATATGATAAATACACACATATCTTCGATTCATATATAGGTATAGATGATGTATAAACCAATTAATATCATATTACACATGAGGTCATTGAACTTTTCAAGGTTTTGTAATAATTGTAAAGTCCTTATCAATGTATGAATTCCAGGTACAATTTTATCGTGAATCACAAAAACCCAACCTAATTATACAGATAATAGTGATATCTTTTTGCACAATCTTGAATAATATTATTGTAATAATGCCTGTAGTAAACAACAATATTATAAATGAGAAAGAAGCTTTGTCCGCCTGTATGTGTGTCTCTCTGTGTCTGTCACGCTTTTGGGTTTAAACTACTAAACCTATCTCAATGAAAATTGACATGGATATAGTTCAAGTCACCACTCACACTGGGCTCTCAGTTACAACTGCCACGAGAGAAGCCGAAAACAGGTCAAGATGGAAGGAAATAACCAAAAGAACAATGAAAGCCTTTCAAGGGCACGACCTTCAGCAATGAAGAATACGAAGAAGAAGATAGTTCAAGTCCTGAGGAAGGACATGAGTTGCTTTTTAACAACATATCTACCATGCAGCCAGAGCCATTTATTATGAATACATATTTAAATTATTTTTTTACAGAATTGTAACCCAAAAGCCCTATCCTCCCTCAATATTCATCAAGTCAAGTAGTTTAGTCATGAAAATGTTACAGACAGACAGATTTACTGTCATATTTTTAATATTAGTATGGATTGCAGCATGTATCTGAGAAGCGGGGATGTCTGCCACTTTGGAAATCAAAGTTATTGGCTAAAGCGCGGTGAGGAGAGGGATGTATGCTGACATAATTTCAATCAAATTAACAACTAATTAAAATATGTGTCACTAGAATACACAAGAAATTCTCTATAATATATGGAATAAATTATGTACTCACTATAAAAACATTTCTTTTAATTTATTAATTTAAATATGGAAATCACATATAGTTGCTATGCGCCCGAGGGGTTATGCCTATTGACTAACCAGAGCTACAATAAATAACAATAAAAGTTTTGTAAATAATCTCAGACATTAATAGCAGTTGGAAGGTATTTATTTTTTAACAAGACAGCATTTCTTTAAGACTAAACTAAAATTAAAAAGATTTCTTGACCAATAAAATGCCGGATTATATCTGAGTAACATGGGCTATATTTTATCGAGGTACTAGGCAGGCGAAACCGCGCGCGGATGATAGTAAGCAAAAAAAAAAGTACCCTTATACTGCACACAATCACAATAACAATAGCAAAATCTAATTGCTTAAAATTTACATAAAAACAAACTTCTTGTGATTTGTAAAGAACAAAAAGAACTCAGACACATCAATTTGGCGGCAAATGTCCTCCTAAATGACCGTCATTAACCATAGGCCATTCAGACTTTGAAAAACCTAGATTTAGGACTCATAATCTCGTTATAATCTTATTGGTTATTTTTTAATCAGAATGTCACATTTTTAGAAGTCTGGTTATGTATATTCACAGTTTAGTCACTCCATGACCACACCAACACGTTATTATTGCCAAAAAACCGTAATTGTTGCATAAATTAATAATGTAAAGACTCATTATACATTAAACGGAAATTATATGACGAATAATTACCTTCAAGGACGAAAGGATACACGGATGTCCTTCAAAACTACAATAGATCACAAAACCACATAAATAACACTAATTTCCATAGCAAAGAATTTGCAATTTAGAAAAATCGCAAGGTTCAAAACACGTCCGCCATATTGACAAAAGGTTTCGATTTGTTTTGACGGTGTCTTGACCTTTCCGATTTTGCGTCCTTATGCTATTACGCAACTAATGTACGATGGTCATTACACTTTACTACGTCAAACACAAAAAGCGACATTCCAATTTCGCCGAGTTGTAGGACCCGTCGAAATAACCCGACCGCGGAAAGAAACCGTTCATGAACCGCACAATTTTCGGGTTTTCGGGAATAATTTATTATAGAATTGCAGTGTTTTTTTCACGATATGCCATTTGCGGTCTTATCGGAGTCTTATTTGAAAAAAAATACAGAAAAATTAAGATGTAGGAATTTGGCAACAATTTCTTTGTACAATATACCAAGTTTAGGAACGTCTCTTTGATACTTTGATTAGCTGATCCTTTTTTGTAACAAGTTGTAACGCCTAAAATCATCTCTATCTGCATAGACATAAAGCCTATCAACAATGCATGAATATGTATGCACCGGAAACGTCATACTCCGAAATGATTGTTATCACCAAAAAAAAATCAATATTGAACTGACCTAGGGATTGTTACGCATTTAGTATGGCTATTCTGGCTTGAAATCGCTTTTTCTAACTCTTCAAGGGCTCCACTTTTCTTTAATTTCTTAACTAAACTTTTCACTGCCTTCTCAGACCATTTGTCTTCGGCTGCGGACGATCCTTCGGGCCCTTTTTTCCACCCTAGCAGCCGTTTCACGACCGGTGGAGTTAGAGGAAACATGCCGCGGCACTTCACAAACTAAATCATCAAATTAAATTCATTAACATTTGAATAGTAAATTATAAATTCGCGCACTATTAATACGTCCCGTATTTAGGTAAACTAGCGGCCATATTGCGAATGAATGACAGTTCACTTGTCAATCAACAAATCAAATCAAAGCATATATTGCTTTCTCTCTCACACCCCGCTAATTTCAAAACGCAATTTCGACCAAAAGCACATTGTAATATGTTGAAGAAATAATTACACATACGTTTTAGCCATTTTCATTTTTATCAGTGGTTCAAATCAAACACCTTTCATCGTTTGTTCTTCATTATTTATTAATCCTCTCAGTTTCTTTTGATATCTTAATACAAAATAATAATAACTCACTATTGTATTAGATTTTCGAACAGAGAACCTTGATAAGTACAATAGGGTTGTCCCACTGGGGATACCTTGGTGAATACTGAATACTATGATCCATCAAGATACTCTTTTGAGGATCATGCTATAAATAATATTATATTTTATTTTAGTTTTATTTAATCTAATCATGTATGTTCTTAAACGTTCGCGGTTTGAGAATCATTTTTTTGATTTCTCGAGCTTCCAGTCGGCTCGTGACCATGAATGACACAAGTCATTTCGAAACGTCGTGCATACGTATTTATTTACCTTTAAAATAATTACGGAATTCAGACACTTTGTCAAATTATTGAAAAATCTAATTGTAGTGTGTCTTGGATTTTTAATTCCAGCTTAGTTTAGAATGGCATACTGTGCGAATCAAATAAAAACAGATTTCTTACCCATTTTGAAGCTGCAATCCAGGACAGTAATAAATTGTATATAATAAGTAATTTTACTAACGATAATCACAAGACCACGTGCACTAAGTTCTGTTAGCATTTATTTAAATATACAACATAATATTACATATCGCTAAAAGTTATTATTAAAATAGTCACTCAATTTGATAAACTGTAAAATATTACCATAGAAAGAAATAGATGTCGCTACATTCGTTTATTAAAATGACAGTTGTTCAATTAACTGCCAACTGTCATTTTTCATTCGCGCGCGCATTCAAACGGCATTCTAGTTCGAGACGTTGAGGTGTCAACTTGCGCTCTGAGGATTGTGTTACAGTGATAAAATTATAGTGGTGTGGGGGTGTTATATATTGATGTTGAAGAGAGATGAGAGAAACGATAGGTCACTATACTAATGTTTTATATTTACTGGTACCAGGAACATATTATATAATAAACTTATCGACTACATTATTCTATCTTAACTACGACCTATCTCTAGCGATACGGGAAGGCGACTGGCGAACCGGGCGACTAAACTTAAGTATCCAGTGTATCCACTTAAATACATATGCGCCGGTTGCCCTGTGTCCCTACACCATTTCCCCCTTTACAAGAATAATTTGCAAAATGATAATCAGAATAAAACTTTGAAACAAAAATTTTATAACTTTAACACAAACAATAATCATTCTACGATTTCAATAAACTAAGGGATACATTACAAGTGGTTCCTAGTACTGATGCTTATAAAAAAGGGTCACAATCTCAAGTGCTTTGTGAGAGCCAAACAAACTGCAACTCAACGAAAGCGTTGTTCACAAAAAAATTAACACATGAGTTATTGACGTGATTTGAGACTTTGCATCTAAAAATAGCCATGGAATTTAAAACTTTAACTTTTAAAACTAAATGCCGTTATTTATCACAAACACTTGATACGTTTTCTTGATGTTGCTCTTCGTAAGGCGCTTCATGAGTCGGCGATGCGTACGAAGATGCAAATTCCGTATGTTTTGCTCCAAGTCTGCTAGCGATGTATTTGCTCCTGTTGTAGTAGTCCACGTCTCTGATTGATGACGTAATTGACAATTAATCTTCTTGAAGCGGTATTTGTACCTACTCGTCTCTAAATATATTGTTACGATGCCGTATAGTCCGGCAATCCTGTAGTAAGCATTCTCATCCTGGTGCCAACGCAACCGCAGGGTATATAATACGTCTAAATACGTGACGAATGTACCACGTATTAGAATAAACCGTCGTGCTCGTCGTCCGGAAATCCAAAAGGTCATCACCCAAAATTGTGGAGTCTGCCGTGGTTGCTACTTGATTTCGCTATGCATGGCAGCCACGTGTCTTCACTTACTTGACCACGTCGGAGAAATCGCTTAGCAGTAGATCTTCCTTTGATTATATATATGATATCTTCATTGTATTTTCCGTGCGTTCCAGTGTAGTTTGGCTAGGTCGTCGTAGGAGTCCTTCTAGATGCGCGCGTCGAGAAGGGCGAGTCGTCTCCCATGATGTCACTTGATTAAGCAGGAACGCCACGGTGTAGAAAGTTGCGTGTTCTTTGTCGAGGGTCACCAATATGGGGGTGCTATGCATTCAAGTGTAAGTACGTTTAATTTTTGGCATGAATTATCATTGTGAACCTATTGAGAAAGGATAGGAATTTATTATTTATTAGGAAAGGAAGGATAGGAATAGTGGATAAATATATGGACTGGATGAACAAGGAATGTGATTGATGTTTGTACTTCACAAGTAATATGATTAAACACCGTTTAATTGAATGTATCATCTTTTATTTTCCAACCCGCAACAACTAATTTGAACAGTTAATCAAATCAACAGTTCATACTGCTTCATACGAATGTACGATCTTACATAGTGATATCAAATAGAAGTTAAATAGGCTCGTTGGTTCAAAACCCCAACTCGGAATAAGGAATTTATTTTAAATTAATGCACGATCCAACACACTGCATGGCCAACACTAGATAAGTCGTTCAGGAATTTGGCAATTGCTTATTGCAGTAGTTTATGGAAAATTCAAATTGTTTTGTTTTCAAATTTGACAGAAATAATGAAAACTTTTGTTTCATTTGTTATTTTCCAAAAGATGTGCCAGTTGCAAAGAATGTGATAAATTTTGGATAAAATCGAAGATTTGGTAAGATATTTGCTATATTCAGCGATAATATTAAGGTTAATTGTACTTTTGGTGCAATTTTGGTGTAAAAACTGCCGGTAAAGTTTTGACACTGGCTGGTGTATTTATTTTATTCAGTGGCCAGTTTGTCATGTCAGTTTTCATTTTTCTAGTTTTCCTTTTTATATGGCTAGGCTGGTGATAAACTAATGATAAACAAAAATATACATAAACAACTACTGTACATACTCAAACTTCATTGCCTCTTATTAGATAAAAAATAATAACTGCATACCTATTAAGATTTCTATTATTATTCATTTATCCAAAAATTATTCACCTATTTAACTAAGTTTTGTTGTGTTGAATGTAACTTATTTAACAATAATTATTTTCATACAATTATGTAAGTACAATCTTGATGAATAGATTGAAGTGGAAATACATAGATTTGATGTATGCTTCTGAACAGGGCTGTCTTTATCAGGGGGTGCAAGGGGTGCGGTGCACCCGGGCGACGAGCGATCGGAAGCGCCTTTCAAGCGCTTAATTTTTGTATAGGTACTTCATTAAATTTAACGCCATTGCAGTTTTATATACTTGTTACTAACAGCAAATATGTATGTGCAAGCAGAAAAAAAAAGTCAACAACAATAATATTTTTTTTCTTTTATTACGCTTTCGGCGCTTGTCGTACCGAATTACTACACTAAAAGTAAAAAACAACGAGGGCACAGGCTGAGTCCCGCACCCCGGCGCAGAATAGACTTAAGACGGCCCTGCTTCTGAACACATATAAATTATTTGTCTCCAGAGAATTCATAAACATAATATTACATAACACTTATATTACCTAAAAGTGTGAGGCAGAGGTGTAAAACACCCACACTTCACTTGTTATGTGTAGATTGCATGTGATAACACCATTTACCAGGCACAATACATACTCGCTATTGAGAATTTATATCTCAAATATGCCTTTTGCTGGAACCAGTAATTGAACACAATACCTTGCATTGTGAAATCATATACACTTACCACTAGACTAAGGCAGATAACATTAAAAATCAATCATACTCCCAGTGTAAAAATGTGGTAAGTGAGAATATTTGCTCAGAAATATTAAACCTTACGGGTGGCGTAAGGAAAACTACCATAAGGTCTATAATTGTTTAGCAAACATTCTTACTATAAATTTTATTTCAACATTTCAGAGATTGCAATGATGTCTGATCTGCCACTACCGTTGATCTTGTGTATGGAGAATGCTCTTGGTGAAGATGTAGCACTCCAGATTGAGCCCGATGACAACTTCCAGACTTTTCTTGATAAAGCCAAGTAAATAATATAATAATATCTAAATAAATTTTCTAATATATTATAACATCACGCCTATATTACACAGAAGGTTGTGGCTGAGCTGTATAACTCCCACACTTCACCTGTTATGTAAAACATAATGGTTCCATGTTAAATTTCTGATACATACATAACTTGATTCACAAAGATTTGTTCTGAAACTGAGTGTGCTTGTGTGAGTAAATGTATGTATTTGGCTTTGTCATTTTCCACCAATTAAACTACCATTGGATAGTGTAATTGCTTCTGACATTGTATCTAATAAAAAAACCCAATTGATTATTATTTACTTATCACTATTTTACCTGTGGGTCCCTTAGTAAGGTTGTCAACTGAAAATCATTGCTGTGTGGTGTAGCACTATCCAGCTAAACTTGAGATTGAGAACTGGCATCAGCATAGAGGCAGTAGCTACTTACCAGCTTATACTTTCCTATTCATCAATAATTTTTTTGCTGTTTTGTGTACTTTATTGTCTGTATTGTTGCCCTATCCTATAATATTATAATAACATTATAAATGCGAAAGTTTATGAAGATGCGTGTTTGGATGTCTGTTTGTTATTATTTCACACTAAAAGTCAAGCATAGAATTTCTTGGAATTTTGCTCAAATGTAGCATAGTATGTGGGAGGAGCGTCGGGGCAAAATTTGTTGTTCATAAATATTTGTTAAATTTCAGATCACTCCTAGGCTTTGAAGTTGACATAAACTCAATCACGAGAAACCAACCAGTATCTTTAAATGACAATATCTACCAATTTCTGATCAAAGCTGAACAATCCATGCAATCTTTACAAGAGTTTGACCCAATGTTGGACAGTGAAAATACCAATGACTTGGTTTATATCTTAGATGATGGCACTCAGATTAGAGCTTCACAAATTCAGTTTGATAACGATGATCCTTTAATCGATCTGACAGCTGTAAAGATCCCTTTTGTGAAGTTGTCTGATGTTACTGATGACATAGAATTTGATAATCCTTCTATAGGAGAAGTAAAAAAGATTAACATAGTCGCTAGTCCAGTTTCAAGATGGTCAAGTAAGAATTCCAGTCCAAAAGGCAGTTTTGTCAACTCTCTGCCTTTTAAACTGATCTGCAATAATACTTCAGGTTTTGAGGCTCAGTTTACTAAGTACTTAGAAGCGAATTGCAATAAAACTTATACAACACTGAATCCGGTAAAAAATCGAAATAAATCTCCGAAGAGTTTGATCAAAGATAACTTCCAAAATTATGGCTATCAACGAAATGATAGCTTGTCTTATACTAGAGAAGATGTCTTGAACATGTTCAAAGACTCTCCTATGACGTCACTTCCTTATGATCAAGGCTTCTCTGAGAGAAGGAATATAAGAAAGACGGATCCAGCGAGACTGGTGTATAAAACTTGGAATAAACCCCTCAGTCAAATTTGCTTCATCTGCGGCAACCATGTGGATAATGCCATAGACAAGTTATACCTCTTTGATAATGAAGACCAGAGACTACACAGATGTTCACCACAGAAGAAAAATTCTACGCAATTAAAAATTATATGCGAATGTTGTTTGAATGAGAATTTTAGACCGTGCCGGATGAAAAGTGCAAACCAATTTTTGAATCCCGATGAGTTTTTGGTTATAAGAAATAATCAACAGTACATATTTCAGAAGATTAAGGACTTTACGTTTCATGTTACTAGTAAGCCACCAGAGTCGATCAGTACAGATGGGGCGGAGAGCTATTCAAATGGAGAAATGAAGGCCAAAGACAAGGAAGCGAAATCCGATGACGTCATAATAGTAAAGGTTGATAAAGAGGGTAGTTCGAGTGACGTAGAAATCATAGAGCCGCAACCGGAAATAGATCATATCATAGACAACTTGGAGGAGGCTGATGAGGAGGTCAAAGAGTTTTTGGGGAAATATTCTTGTGATAGTGTTGAAGTTACTGAACTTAAATGCAGGTAAATATCATTAAAAGGTAAATATAACTAACATTTAATTTGAATTTGAATTTTTTGTTTTATTCATTTCATTAATAGATAAAGTGTTTATGGCTCTGGAAATAATTAATTTAAGAACTTAATGTACAACGCTTTAAGACATTTTTATTAAAACTGACGTGAGTTTGTAACATTATTAAAATTATGAAATACGGGTGTTACTCACGTAATGTTGGTCTATTTAGTCGACCGCGGTTTCGCCTTTACGTCTAGGCATTATCAAGAGAGTGCGATATGTCGCGCCTGAGTCGCAGCCAGTCTTGCACTGCGGGGGATAATGCCTAGACGTATAGGCGAATCCGCGGTCGACTAAATAGACCAACATTACGTGAGTAACACGCGTATTTCATAATTTTAATAACGCTTTAAGACAATAAATATTCTATTCTAGATTTTATGAGAAGTCATTCATAGTACAGGCACGATTGTGGAATGCTTTGCCCGTATGCATTAGACAAGCTCAATCTTTTCCTATATTTAAAGAAATGGTCAATGAGCATTTCATGTTACTTTAGGAAATTATTGTTGATATTTAGTAATATTGTGTCCTGAATATTAGATAATATTTATATTATTATGTATATATGTAGTATATATTTTATATATTTAGGTATATATAAGTAGATAATATATTTAGTATTATATAATATATTTAATAAGGTATATTAGTTTATTATATATAATTTTAGGTTTAAGACACTATACGTAGTTTAATTTCTGTATTATTTATATTTAAAATCTCCATTGTCATTATCATGACGTTTCTTTTTACTGTATTTTTCTTTTCTTTTTTCTTTAATTAACGCACCAACGACTGCCCATAACTTTGCTCATTACTTACTTGTTCATCCTAAGGTTGCCTGTAAGAAATTGCTTTTAGCGATAAGGCCGCCCATTGTGCAACTGTTGTGTAATTTTTAAGTGCATTTATTACAGCATAAATTTCTTTGTTAATATTGGTGTACAATAAAGATTACTCTATCTATCTATCTATTCTATTCTAACTATTTTGTCTGGTAGACTACCTCTTGGTGTATAGGGCAGTGATAGCGAACCGTTGGCAGGCGTGCCATAGATGCAGCACGCAGCTTAAAATGTTGGCAAGCGAAATCCACGAGTTCCTTGAAATGGGCACGTCTTAGGCTCATTGGCGGCACATGCGTCAACTAAAGTTCGCCATCTCTGATCTAGTGGTTAGTGGATGCGGCCTCTCACTGCATCTTGGGTTCGATTCCTGAGTCAGACAAAAGTGTATTTGGGAGTATGCCGTTAAGAAATTCTTAGTAACAGGGTAGCAGCCTAAAGTCTTAAATTGCGCTCACGATGTTTGCTTCACCGTAAGCAAGCGACAATTTATATGATAAATACAAACATATCTTCGAAAAGATTATTGACAGAGGTGTGTGCCGTGACGAGGGTTCGAACCCGAGACCCGCAATTCTACGGGCTCCCACTCGGCTATCGCTACTCTAATTAGGATAATTTAGGGTAATATTTAATTCTAAAGATGTTATGTATTACAGATTCTGTGACAAAGTCTTTCCCGAGCTATCAGAAGTGACTGAACACTGTGAGACACACAAACATGATTTAGAAGACGGAGAAGTATTTCCTTGTCCATTATGTAACTATGGTAAGATTATTCAGTAGTTATTGGTCTAACAGATATTATAGCCTTATGAACTTCCACTTTAAAAAGGTGGTAAAGTTTTAAGATTAGCTATTATTATTGTAATTATATTATTAAAACTGACTAAACGAATTAAAGACAGACGAAACCGATTAAAGACATTATTGTTGATAATACGGGTTACTCACGTTATTTAATCGCCTAGTTGATGAATCTACGTAATAGATTCGAAACTAGTCGGCTTATCATGTGTGACCTACAGTAAACAGTGAATCTTACTTTGAAATATGAAATCTATAAATCTATTGTCAACAAAATATGAGTTCGAAATAGCAACTGATTTTTGAATGTGGTACTGTACTTGTTAAAGTAACTAGGCGGTACAACTACTTTACTGAATGATATGAAATAAATAAATAAAATAAATAAATATTTTACAACTCACACACTACGCCATCTAGTCCCAAACTAAGCAGAGCTTGTACTATGGGTTCTAGAATAACTGATACTAATACATATATACTTTTCTTTCGTAAATACATACTTATTATACATAGAAACACCCAGACTAAGACAAACCGCCATGTTAAATACAATGCATTGTATTCCCTACACAATCGATATCCAAATAGAAATGTAGGTTTTATTTTTCAATTCAACCGGGTTCTGTAT
Organism: Hypena proboscidalis; assembly: GCA_905147285.1. Taxonomy (NCBI): domain Eukaryota; kingdom Metazoa; phylum Arthropoda; class Insecta; order Lepidoptera; family Erebidae; genus Hypena; species Hypena proboscidalis. The sequence continues at coordinate 788,400 of LR990153.1, forward strand.
CCGAGCTGACTACAAGTTTTCTAAAATCTAAGTATGCAGTTTTTGTTTTAACTAAAATCGATGTCTTGGTTCCTAAGAACAGATTTGTGTGTGTCTTATAATTACGGACTTTCCCATACTGACCGATATAAATGTGCCACCCTGTATAGCAGTTAGTCCATCAATAAACTACTTAGTGCCATATTTTAATGTAGATTTTATTACATAATTAAAATTGCAGGCTACGCAAATCTAAAATGGCTGAAAGGACATCTAAAAGCCGCTCACGAACGAAGTATAAGCCCTAAACTTGAGAATGTAAAGGAAGAAATTCAAGATGGTAAGTTCACTGTCTACCTACAATTAAAAATCATATTATTAAGTAACACATTACATTTCTAAGGCATCCCCCCGCTAACGATTGCGCGATCGTCGGGCATGTGGGCGCGCTGGCTGCACACTCGTCGTTACGTGTTGCTGCCGTGTGACGTGAGTGCAGTTAGCGCGCCCACACGCCTGACGATTGCGCACGCTTAATTTGTGATAGAGGTGTACTAAATCCACACTGCACCTTTCATGCCATGCGTAGCGATTAGCAAACTAATACAATTATTTTTGTTGGACTTGACCTTTGACCTTAGGATGGGACGAGATCATAGAAATCTTAATAACTAGTCAATAGAAATGCTATCGACTATCTTTTAACACTGGGACGCATGTCGCCGGTTTTCAAATACCACTTTTTGTATTCCTGCAAACAAAATTATTCTTTTTGGCGATGACATTAAGACGACAATTCCTCAACTCGCACTTGTGTTCGATTAGACAAATGCGCTTGTATTCCTGCAAACAAAATTATTCTTTTTGCGATGACATTAAGACGACAATTCCTCAACTCGCACTTGTGTTTGACTTGACAGATGCGCGGCGACAAGGTCACGCGTCTTTGACATTTCTATTGCCTTATTATTAAGATTTCTATGGACGAGATCCTATGGTCGCGAATTCGAATCCTAAAATAAAATTCAAACTGTTCTTAGTATCACATATCACCTGTAATTGTTTACGCCTTACCTATTGTATATTTACAAATAGAACGCAGATTGATTATTTTAATAGCATTTAGCTATGCTTAGCAAATTATACTAAGAAACAGGTTCAAATCCTGCCGGTCCCATATCTTTTTCAACTGTTTAATAAATAATAATAAATAATAAATATTTCACAACTCACACACAACGCCATATAGTCCCAAACTAAGCAGAGCTTGTACTATGGGTACTAGAATAACTGATACTAATACATATATATACTTTTCTTTTGTAAATACATACTTATTATACATAGAAACACCCAGACTAAGATAAACCGCCATGTTCATGCACACAAAGATTTGTCTTAAGTGGGAATCGAACCCACGACATTGGCGTCGCAGGCAGGTACACTACCCACTCCGCTATTTCTTAGTATAATTTGCTAAGCATAGCTAAATGCTATAGAAATAATCAATTAGAAGTTAAAATAACGTACACGTTCATTCGTTACAACATTTGTGCTGAATGTAACTTCGCCATGTTGGTTTGTATCCTACTTAAGATAGGAACAAATGGATGAACGTGACGTCACGAAATGACGTATCATACAGTTGAGAAATTTAGGGTTCTGGTAAGAGGCGACCGTAGCTGGACGGCTAAAGCGGCTGCCCGGTGTGCAGTAAGGTCGCAGGTTCAAATCCTGCCGGTCCTATATCTTTTTCAACTGTTTCTTAGTATAGAACGCAGATGTCGAAGCGTCTCGTCCACGCCTTGTCTCCTCTGTTTATTTTGTGTTTTACGTTTATCTCCCAGAAATAGAGGTAACATCTCCAAAAGTATCGTCTCCAATAGCGACACGGACCCGCAGCGCTAGGAAGAAAAGTGATGATGAAAAAAAAGGTGAGTCGAATATTTTTTTGTAACTTTTTTTGTCCCACTGCTGGGCAAAGGTCTATACTACAGACGGCCTCGACTCCCTTCTTCGGACCATTCCCTATCGAACGAGACTAGATTTGTCTCTCCAATGCTTTCTGGGCCTGCTGCGACGTCGATAGCCATCTTTTGGTATCCAAAATGATTTGATTTGATTGATTGATATTATATTGCATTTCAATTTTAATTTCATTTATTTACACATTAGCTTACAGTTAATAACCAAATCGCTTACATGCAAGTCATACCTACAGTAAAAGAAAGAAAAAAAATAAAGCCATATAAAAACAAATTACATACATTGAAGATACAATTAAAACATCATAAAAAGTTATTTAACATAAGTAGATACGTCATCAAATTAGTCGAATAATTAAATTTGGTATTGGCCTTGCTCGAGCACGGTGCTCGTCGATTGGTCAAACAGCTTTCTGCAGGCAAACTTCAAAAATGCCAAGATCTTTGATTTTCAACCGACTTCAAAAAAGGAGGAAGTTCTCAACTCGATTGTTTTTTTTATGTTTTTTCGCCGATTTCTCGAAGATGCCTGGATCGACCTGACGAGTATATTATTAATGGGAATTTAAAATAGTTAACTAATCTCAGGCAGCATAATATATATGATATCAAAGTAATTCTTTTAATTATGTTTCTATTATCGAGAGGTGTTTTTATTGACGAAAATAAAAAATAGTCATCATGCCTATTTTTTTTCGTAAATAATTATTTCACAACTCACACACAACGCTATCTAGTCCCAAACTGAGCAGAGCTTGTACTATGGTTTCTAGAATAATTGATACTAATACATATATACTTTTCTTTCGTAAATACATACTTATTATATATAGAAACACCCAGACTAAGACAAACCGCCATGTTCATGCACACAAAGATTTGTCTTAAGTGGGAATCGAACCCACGACCTCGGCGTCGCAGGCAGGTACACTACCCACTCCGCCATCCGGTCGTCATATGTGATATGGCGGATCTTATCAGCTACTCTTATGCCGAAGATTTTTATTATTGATAGTTTAATCACTCATTTATTCCTTTTCTCATTTTTTACAAGTTTAAATATAAATTATAAAAGTAAAGTAAATTTAAAAATATAAAACTATAAAATTCTACATTTTTAAATATAAGCATAATATATATAGTTTAATTATTATTATAGACGGCGACAAGTCTTTAGAAGAAAACCATGAAAAAAATGACTCTAACATAACAATGGTTAGTAATAATTCGTAAGCAATTATGTAGTTAAAAAAAATATATTACTATTCATTTTTCAAATAATGAAATACCGGTGTTTATTATTTGAATAATGTTACAAACACACGTCAGTTTTCTACTTCTTCTTTTACTATTCATTTGTATCATGTATTTAGAACCAATTCTATTTGTAGTGTATATAGCGCAGCCAACTAGCTTTATCAGGCGTTTAGTAAACAGCCTAGGCCGTTAACTAAATGCTGGTATCCAATGAAATAGCCGAGTAACAACCAGTCAATTCATTGAGCGTAACGATGGCTGAATATTGTGTATCATATAGCTAAATTGAAAATTTTTCACTATTGGCTGTAGGTTATTAGGACCAAAACTTAAACATATATCTTATTCACCGTAACATATTTATAAGATTATATAAACGAGTTTTAATGAGATTATGAGCTTTAAACACAAAGTGACGCATATTGTGTCACAGCATAATTCATAAAATTGTTAATAAAATATATTTATATTTAATTCTTAATCATAATTATTTCATTTGAACTTTTCCTATTATATAAGTTATATTTTAATAATCTTTAAGCTTGTAAAAACTAGCAACACTGTTGATTAGTTTTAATTGTAAATTATTGTATAGTGTCGGAATGCAGACTAGAACAAATCTATTATTTAATTGTCATGTACCTTGTAACGTAGTCTACTAATGACTAGTTAGGTAGGCAGAATAAATAGAAACAATCGATAGATTAACAAAGGTATTATTATTCTATATATTTATATCTATTAAATACAAGGTAGTCTCAAGGCGTAGGTTGGTAGGTAGGTAAGTGGTTTGGTAAGTCCTGGTGCAGCGGAGTGAGGAACACTTAACTCGGCGCTGGTGACCGCAGGAAAGAAGGGCGCGACGCGCACGCAGGTCCTTTATATACCCCACAGGGGTCTGCAGTGGGGGGCGCATCTTGAGGTTGCGGTGGCCGTGCGGTTCCGACGTCACACACCCCCTCCGTTAGGGCAGAATTTTTCTTAAAAAATTCGGCTCCTGGCTGACATGGAAGACCTCAGGAAGCAGTTCTTAAGCAGCACCGGCAGCTCGATCCGGCTTTACTGAAATCAGAACAATAAGTGTATATAAAAAAAATAACTAGAAAAAATATGAAGTTACGATACCTAAATAAAATTGAAAAGAACCGGAGTGATCGAGCCAAACGCATTCAATACAATAACAATGTCATGATGTCATTCAAAAATAACACTACGTGCAACCTATTAAGATTGAATTTTTACTAATTAAAGAAGATTATTGAAACTCATTCTTATCTAACGGAACTAAATATAACTAAAAATGTAAGTATAACAACTTGTTTACCAAGTAGCGCGTTAGCGAAGTAGTATTGGGTGTGCGCGTCTACACAGAAGGCATGACACATTTCAAGATGAATGAATGAACAACATCGTATAGTTGAAAATAATAGAATTCGACATCATTAGTAGATGTGATTCTAAAGGAATTATGAGCGTGAAGAATATTAGCGAACAAAATGGTATACCCGATTCGACAATGAGAATTTTAACCACTGAACCATAGGGTAAAAATTTTTTTTTTTTTTTTTTTTTTTTTTTTATACCATTATTGTTTATAGTTTATTTGTTTAATATCCTTTATATGCCATTCGCCAAGTGGCTTATCAGACATATCTGCTAGTTTGTACACTAATGGAGACTTTTTTGCTACGATTTTACATTTAATAAATTTAGGAGCGAGTTTTTTACAAAAATATTTATCCTTATCGCTCAAGTAAAAGGTACGTTTCCAAACAATATCACCAACATTGAATTCTGCCGTTTTACGGCGAAGATTATAAGAATGACAATTACGCTTGTGTGCACCTATTAGCGCTGCCTGTACTCTCTCGAAAATAGAGGATAAGTAGCCTAGTGACTCAGCATAACTATCACGTGGCTCATGAATTATATTAGTATCAGATTTACTAGAAACATAATGAGAACCACAGGTTACCATTTCACGCCCGAATACGATCATAGATGGTGTAAAACCGGTTACTTCGTTTACTGCACAATTCATTGCGAACTGAATTTTAGGTATAAGTGTATCCCATATGCGTTGATCGTTTGAAATGAACGTAGAAACAGCTGTTATTATAGTTTTATTATATCTTTCTACCGTATTTACATGAGGTGCATAAAACGGTGTGTAATGTAAATTTGGAATTTTATATTTACTTAACAAGTTTTTAAAAGTTGCGCTTATAAATTGTTTGCCATTGTCTAGTACTACGGTAGATGGAATACCATGTACCAGAAAAACTTTTTCCTCTAAGATTCTAGTTATTACGTCAGCAGTCGCACGTTTAATAGGGAAAAGTAAACAATATTTTGAGAAACAACAACAAACGACAAAAATAAAATTGTTCTGTTGCCTTGTAGGAGGCAAGGGACCAATCAAATCAATACTTATCATTTGAAAAGGTTTAGAACAAGACTTAGGTTCACCCATAAGACCCAAAGTTGCATGATTCTGATGCTTATGTGCGATGCAACTATCACAAGAATTTACCGCTTTTACAACATCGGAATACATTCCAGGCCAATAATAATTGAGGGCTAAACGTTTGAAAGTTTTGAAAATACCCATATGACCCGCCGTAGGGGAGGAATGGCTCTGAAGTATTACTTCGTTTCTCCGTTCAGATGGAACTACTTCCTTCCACTGAAATTCTCTGGTAAGAGGATTAAGACTCTTTTTGAAACGATATAATTTATTACTGATCACTTGATAGTCAACAAAGGATGTAGGAGACTGCGAACAACCATTAAAAATATTCAAATACCAAGTGTCATTAGTAGATAAGGAACTACCATCTGGGAGGAGATTACTATCGATATCCATAATATTAGGTGATCGAGAAAGAAAATCTGGTACAATATTATCTGAACCACGACGGTGTCTTATTTCAAAGTTATAAGAGGAAAGACGAACTCCCCACCTGGCTAATCGCCCTGTAGGGTTGTTCAGTTTTAAAAACCATTTCAAAGCAGCATGATCGGTGTACACAATAAATTGTTTTCCGTTTTCAATATAACACCGCCAATGTTCGATAGCAGATAAGACAGCGGCGCCCAACAATAGAGGTTATATGGTACATGGTTTGGTTAAGTCTTGGCAGTTATTTAATTGTGTGTTATTTCTGTGTATATTTCTTTTCTTCGTCCGAAGGGTGCGTACGGTGTTTTTTTTTTTTTATTCTATTATCTCACTTATTTCACCTCGTGTTTTGAATAACCTACAAAAACTTCTACTTTTATGTGCTTATGTTTTTGATTTAAAAAAAAAAAAAAAAAAAAAAAAGAAACACATTCTTATCGCCTTTTGGACGGATTCATTTTTTTTCAAATAATTGTGTTTCTTTGTATGCGTAATTCCCAATCAATTTTTTTTTAAATATGGCTTATGCTATCAAATTTAATCATTTAAGTAAGGCTGAGCTCGAATATGAAGTGCTTGTAAGAGGTGGTGTTGTGCCTGAAAAATCAATTACGGTTGAGGAATTGCGTAAACAAATTGCTAAATTGTCAGACCTGGCATTTGATGAAATAATATCGTCGTGCTTTTCGCCAGATGTTGATATTACCGCATGTAATGGCTCATTGTTGCGCGTTTCAAATAACCTTTTGACTTTGCAAACTCATTATGATAAAAACCTGTTTGTTAGATCGGAATCTATTATGCATCATGTTTTTCATAGATTATCAAGAATAGATACTTTCGGTTCCGACGTCACAACCTTGATTGTATTCTGTTTTGTGTGGCAATAAACAAATACCTAAATAAATAGGGTAGTTGCCAGAGTATCATCATCAATCATTTTCGTATACAATATTACAGAAATGATTCGTTAAAAACTCAATGTCACCATTTTAGGAGCCCCACGAACCTCTCCTGATAAAAACCGAAGTAAAACAAGAAGCTATAGACAGCAGTGAGGATGAGATCTGGATAGTGCAAACCGCTGACGTGGAAGGTAGCCAGGAGTTGGAGAAGCTCCTGGCTGCAGCCAAGGTAATCATAGAATAAACTGAAAATGAATTATACTAAAAAACAATTGAAAAATTATGGGACTGGCCGGATTTGAACCAGCGACCTCTGCATACCGGGCACTACTGAGCTACGGTCGCCTATTGCCAGGACCCTAAATGTCGCAACTGTATGTTACGTCATTACGTGACGTCACGTTAACCTATTTGATACCTGAAATGTATGAGTAGTTGATTTCCAAAAACAGACTTAAAAAATTCCAACATTTACATCACATGGCATCGAAAAAAGTGGATGAAGGTATCGATTTTGTGAAAATTTCAAGGATTTGTTCATATTTAATAAAATCGTAGTAATTTTGTTTAACAAATTTTGCATTTTCCAATTAGGCGTGATGCCCTCAACCTTCAAGTAATGGATTTTTCGTTAATTATGGGACATTCTGTATTAATATTTCATAAATAGTTACTTTTTTTTTTTTTGTACTACGCCCACAGCGAACAAACGTGTAGTCCACCTGATGGTAAGTGGAGTACAGCCCATGGACATCAACAATTCACAAAAGCAGATTATAGATGCGTCGCTGCAGCTGGGACTACGGTGTTATGCCTCATGTGCCAGTAATTTCAGGGCCTGATTTCACCAACAAACCGGAACACAGTAATGCAAGCACTACTATTTGGCGGCAGGTTAAAGGTGAGACGGTGGTGCTGCCGCCCTCGAGCTCATTCACAAGAGCTCTACCACCAGAAAAATTTACTATAGACATGAAATTATTACGACGGTAGAAAAGAAAAAAAAACTTTCAAATTAGGGACGGTGAAGGATATGCCGGATTCCTTGATGATCAAATAATTGTATAGTTTTACTTACGGTTGCAGGGCACAGACGGCGCTAATGATATAAAAGAAAAAGAGAAATCTCTTAGCTGTTTTCATTGTAGGTAAGACAACTTTTTATTAATGGAGTGCACGGTTGGTTTAGTGGTTAAAGCGGTCGCCTCGTCGCCTTCAACTGCGCTGGTGTTAAGGGCTCAATCCCCACATGGTACAAATCTTTTTCGCAAAGATTTTTTCTGAGACTGGGTGTGCTTTGTGTGTGTGAAATGTATGTTTGTGAACACCCCCGCGACACAGGAGTTAAATGAATAAATAAATAAAATAAATATTTCACAACTCACACACAACGCCATCTAGTCCCAAACTAAGCAGAGCTTGTAATATGGGTACTAGAATAACTGATACAAATACATATATATACTTTTCTTTTGTAAATACATACTTATTATACATAGATACACCCAGACTAAGACAAACCCCTATGTTCATGCACACAAAGATTTGTCTTAAGTGGAAATCGAACCCACGACCTAGTTATGCCTAGAGTGGGAATAGCTTTAAAAATAAAAAAACTTATAAACTTATTCTATTTTTTTTGTTTTTTTTTTGTTAAAAAAACGACGCTTGCACTAGGAATAATACCATGACAACACGCACACACCTATAGCACGCCACATTAAAAAAATCGAAGGCATATTTTTACTTTTTCTTTACTTTTTTACAATGAGGCTACTTACTTAGTGCCTAGAGCCTAGTGGCTAGCATTCGGACTAAAAAAAAAATCTTTTACACCAAGTGGTTGTTTGTTATAGAGAAACATTTACAACGGCAGAGAAATTATCCTCGCATCAATGCAGTCGGAAAAATCGTAAACGCAAGAGTAAAGATGACAATCTCATACAAATTCCTACTGAGGAGGACTTTTTAAAGGTAAGTCACGCTTGCTTGCTTAAGCCTTGGGATGGGTAACCATTTATATTCTTTTTATCTGGCGAAGGTGACATGCACACACTGCGGCAATTTGTTGGCGTATACGTGTTTTCTATGCAATTTGAGATACTTGCACGGCAGGAAATACTCCATAGCAGCACGGAGTTAATTTTAACTTCAGCATTTTAATAAGTATACATATTTGTAATGTGTTCGCCAAGACCTTTTATCTGATACCCAACACGTCATGAAAATGTATTTTTTATATCTGAAGTTTAAATTCTGTAAGATGCAATTTTAATAAAATGTTTATAGCCTATGTCAACCGGCCTATTATAACGAATCTAAGGACACCTCATTTATTAAAATCCGTTTAGTAGTTTAGGGGCTACGGTGGAACATACAATCATACATACATAGATTGCCAAAAAGCATTACCCTTCCCTTTGGCTTCGCCGTAGCCAGATAATAGGCTTTGCAAATAATAAAAATAGGTGTAAAAATATAGTGTTTGTTTTAGAGAGCCCAAGGGCGTCCAAGACCAAATTCCACAGACGACAATGATCTACTGATGGAGCGTCCAAAGAAAAGATGCAACAAACAATCGTCGTGGAATCCCCGCATCGTGACATGTCATAACTGTAACGAGTCCTTCTCTTCCAAAGTGCGACTTAAATTTCATATGTAAGTTATTTAGAATTCAATATTTTCTTTGGAAGAGGTGAAAAGTTGTGTGTGTCACTCGTGAGTGTTTTTTTTTATTTTGTGCCTTATAAATCCTTAGCAATGCTTATTAATATATAATGAGATGAAAGAGATACAGATAAATTCTATCCTGAGTAAGCTGCTGACCTGTTATTCAGTACAGATTTTGGGTCATTATATTATTTTTTATTTTAACAGGCACAATCATACAGCTTTTAGTTAACAAACCTATCATTTTACCCAGGCAATTCCACGAACCCACATCGATGCTGAAGGACGGCGTGTACTCCTGCCAGGAATGTCCCGGAAGCTCCTTCTCATCGGAGACGCAGCTGTTCGACCACGTGCACTTCCAGCACGCCAAGCAGAAGCGGTGGCAGTGCCCCGTGCAGCAATGCGCCAAGACATTCTATCTCAGGTAACAATGTATACAACATCACGCCTATATTACCCAAAAGGGTGTGGCAGAGGTGTTTAACACTTCACCTGTAATGTTTAGGTCCCATGGGATAGGGGGTCAGTCTATCGCCATCCACCGGGCACAATTCCAACTCCAAACTGCTATTGTGAATTTCCTGAAGACAAATCCCAAATAACACTTTAACCTTACTCATTATTTGAACCCTAGACTTTGCGGTGAGATGCCATATGTGCTAACCTCTGAAAAATACACACATGTGAATTAGGTTGATTTAAAAAAAAAATAGATTACTAGCTGACCCGTCAGATTTCGTACTGCCTAAATCGATAAATAAAAGACCTAAAATTTTGTATAAAATAAATTTAAAACAAACAAAAGAAATCCATAATAATTAATTTAAAAAAATGCTCGGTATGTTCTCAATCCACATTAAATATAGATAGAATCAAAAATAAAATAAAGATAAAATCAAGAAACCAAGTAAGGTTCGTCTAGCTAAGGTATATAGGTATATACCTATGACGCTGGCACATAAGAGTTGATAAATTTCGAGTCTAGCAGCATACGAATCCATAGCTGAATTTGGCAAAGCACTTGGGGCGTATACCCAGGGGGTGCAGGTTCGAGTCCTTCTGGATTCTTAATTTTTCAACTTTAATATTATATAAAATATAAAAAGGCATAGCAAATTCGCTTTAAAATATTACGAAAAAATTATTGTTTACACCATTATTGTACCTTTGTTCAGTAAGTAAAGTTTTTCAATTCTATTCTATTCATATAAGTATTATCAAAGTTATTTTGTATTTTTACGAACTATTCCAATAAACTACATATTTACTATTTGGGGTCTTATTACTCTTGAACTAATAAATTTTACGTAGCAGCTTGTTTTTTCTTGAAAGTTCATTATATATACTCTCACCATGATTTTGCCAAATTTTTCGACCTAACGGTTTAGCTTTTGGAAGGGGAGAGGACGCCCTACTCGAACAAAACAAGTTAATTATTTTGAAAATGAATCAATAAACTGTCTCAACTCCTCAATGTTTTTAAAAGACCTATATAACAATACTCCACACTATGGGTAGATGAGACAAAAATAATTATTAATTTAATTATTTATTTTTGAATAAAATATAATAATATAACTAAAAATTCTGTAACAAAAAATCTAAATAACTCTTTTGCTCTACTTGAGAGTCAAACCCAAGACTTAGCGATAAGAGGCGGCATATGCTCACCACTTTTAGACCAACGAGGCAGTCTCAAGTTTGTAGGTTAAGTAACTTTGTCTAGGTACAGAAAAGGATGGGTGACCAATATGACGTTTGTTCCAGGGCTACCCTGACGAAGCACAGTCGCACGCACACAGACACACGTCGCTACGTGTGTGTGACGTGCGGCAAACGATTCTTGGATAAGCAAACGCTGGACGAACATGGAGTCACTCATCTACAGGTATGTTATTTACAGGATAAAAATTATAGTTAGTAATCTTAAACTCAGAAGTTATTATTTAAAATTACCCTGTATTACCCGTATTAATTAATCAATTAGCCTTTTGAAGTCCACTGCTGGACAAAGGCCTCTCCCAATTAGCGCCACAAAACCCGGTCCTGCGCTCTCCGCATACAGTCTCCTCCAGCGACTTTCTTTAGATCGTTAGTCCATCTGGCGAGGGAGTGTCCTACTTTTCAAGAAGACCTCGTAGACTAGAGGCAGTATACGCGACCAACATACGACGTCTTGAGGTCGATCCGCAGGACGGGTAAAAGAGTTATTAACTTGTTTTTTCCTCAGATAAAGCCGTTCCAATGCCACATATGCTTAAAACAATTAACCCGTCGCTCTCGACTCCGCATGCACGTGCGTGCTCACGAAGAAGAGTTATCTCCTACGCTTGTTTGTGTGTGTGCTGTGTGTAAGCGAGCGTTCAGGGACGTCACACAGGCACAGGTATTCGTAATATATAGATAGATAGATAGAATAAACTTTATTGCACACCAAAAAATAAGACACAAAATAGAACATAATTTAACATTAAGACATGTACAATGGGCGGCCTTATCGCTAAAAAGCAATAACCTTTGGATGGACAAATAGAAAGTTAGACTGATATGGGGCAGTTCAAGGTGTAAGAGATGAGGTAGAAGGTTCACTATAACTAATATTTACATAAATTTACAAATTTATTAGTTACATTTACCTACAAATTAAATATATATTATATTAACATACATAGGTATGTATACTTAAAATAAATATGTACATATCACTATTTATATATTAAATACATACATATAATGAAAACAGAGGAAAATAAGGGATGTATAAACAAGTTTTACTCATGCATTTGAAAGGACTGGCAATGTGAATAAATAATGGTAAGATTTATAGAGAGGATCAGTAATGATCTTTGACCATTTCTTTAAAAGGGTTAATCGTTTTGGCGCGTCGAATAGACACGGGCAATGCATTCCACAGACGTGTTGCTGGAACCACAAAGGATATAATATATTACTATCACTGAGAGGAACCTAACGAGCCCAAACACGATGGAGCTATGTAGTTTTGTTGAGGAGTTCCAGTGGTGACTCCATCATCAGACCAGCTCCATATTATGAAAGAGACGTGCCAAAGCCACATATACTGAAAGAAACCTACCCGTCGCAATCGTCTGCACACTACACACTACACTTGTATGGGTGTGTGCTGTGTCATATGTGTGTAAAAGAGCTTTCAAAGACGACACACAGGGAATCTGAACTATAGTCGTTTCAATGCCATATATGTCTTCAGTAGTAACAGTTGACGCGTTGCTATTGTTTCTGCATGAATGGGCGCACTCACAAAGAGATTTGGTATCAATACCCACCTGAATTGAAATGAAGGACGCTTATCCAACGAAATTGTAGAAACTTTAGTTGCCCAACTGTTAACTCTCCAGATAATTGCCACGTATTATGTCCACACCGAGATTTTTTTTTGTCCTAAACCGCATTTAATAGTGACACAAATTACACTTAGACAAATGTTTCTATAGCGTTAAGGATTTTTTAGATGATACCAAATTATGACAGCATGTACATATCCATTAAATTACAAATTAAACATTTGTACGCCAAATAATGGTAGAATTATGGCTCGCACGCATAATGTAAACATCATCTTTGTATACCCATATTCGGACAAATAAACTTATTTCATTTCATTTCTTAAAAAACTAACACAGCTGTCACTTTCATTGATGTATATGAATATCTTGCCAATACGGTTTATTAACACCTGTTTAATTGGGGCTTATACAAGCTTTTTAACTACATATTACATATTTAATAACTTTTAAACTTTCACGTTGCATATTTATTGATATGATTTTAACGGGAATTAACTCGATTAATTTATATTTTACTTTTCCTTAGTTAATTCCCGTAATCATATTAATATTACATATTTTTTCTAGGAGCATACGTCCAAGTCGCCAGAATGCATAGAAGTGTACGCTAGTGAGCTGAAGGTAGAAGCAGAAGATGTCTCAGAACTGCTGTCCCCTACCAGTGGAGTTGTACGACATAGAGTACATATTGTTGGTAAGATTACATTATATTTCTTTGGAAGATTGGTACAGTAATTAAGCGTTTATGATAGGAAGACGGAATTAATTTCGTATTGAAATATAATAATTTTACAGAAAATGCACTTAAAAGTAAGACATAATATTATTATGAGTACTTAAGTAATATTCAATGTCTCGCCTCGTCTGTGTATAACTGAAAAGAAAACAGTATACAGCCTTAAGTTGACTATATATAAATAATTATCCCCGTACTAATAACCGTTGAGAAGTTGTACCTTCCAGCATCAGCTCAGCAACATGAAAAAACTGCTAGATATCCTGCAAATATCCGAGTAGCCTTAGGAAATCTACAAAAAACAATATATAAGCTTTTAAAATTTGAGGGTTGCCCTCGACTTCTCTAGGATACCACCGGGCACAATTCCAACTCCGTGCTTGTAAATTTCCTTACTGAAAGTTTACAAATAACACTATGCCCTACCCGCAAATCGAACCCGGACCTCGCGGTAAGAGGTGCATCCACTAACCACTAGACAATCGGGGCAGTCAATGGACTACAATTTAAATAATCAGTATTGGAACGAAGTTCCTTATCGTGCGTTGCGAAAGGGGCTAGACGGAAAAAATTGGGACGAAAAGTTGTAACGACACATTTCGTAGCAATTCTCGTAGCGGCGTAGTAATTACATGCTACGTTACAGCTACGGTGCTACATCATCAGACACACAGAGAAAAATGCGCACGCCGCAAATTAATCGAAAGGAACTTCGTTCCATCCGGGTGTCCCTTGACACCTCAGTAGTTTTTTTTATTTAGAAACATACATTATGTATTTTTTTATGGCTACATGGTATTAAAAAAAAAACCGGCCAAGTGCGAGTCAGACTCGCGCACCGAGGGTTCCGTACAAACCTGTAGGTATATAAGTAAAAGTTATGGTATTTTTATTGCTAACTAAAAATTTAAGATTTTCGGAATTTTTCCTATATGTGTACTTTATAACGTTGCTTCATGCCAAATTTCAAGATTCCAGGTCGTCTGGAAGTATCCTTTAGGTTTTGATTCCCTTGCGAGTAGTTGCGAGTTTCAAAATATGCGGCTTTAATTGCTGTATCTTTTGATTGCGTTGACGTAGAAGTTTGATTTTGTTACAGCTTAAAGATATTATAGACTTGAGTATTTGTTAAGAATTTCAATATAATACCACTACGCGTTCATGAGTAAAGGGGTAATAAGTTTAAAATTATTAAAAATATTTTTATTATATGATGTAACTAAAAATTTATGCTTTTCGCAATTTTTCCTTTATCTGTGTTATAAGACGTTGCTTCGTACCAAATTTCAAGATTCTGAGTTCACGGGAAGTACCCTGTAGGTTTTGATTCCCTTGCGAGTGTCGAAAATTTGCGGCATAAACGGGAGTATCTTTTGATCGCGTTGACTTAGAAGTTTGATTTTTTCACAGCTCCAAGAGACCATAGACTTGAGTATTTGATATGAATTTCAGCTTGATACCTCCACGCGTTCCTGAGAAAAAAGGTCTTGACAGACAGACAGACAGACAGACAGACAGACAGACAGACAGACAGACAGACAGACGGACAACAAAGTGATCCTATAAGGGTTCCGTTTTTACCTTTTGAGGTACGGAACCCTAAAAATGATTGTATATTTTATTTAAATTGTGTTTCTTTTCAGAATCCCCCAAGCTATCGAAGCCGATACCCCGTGAAGTATCCACCGAGACAGCTGAGCCGTTGTTATGTCAGCTATTGGACGAGGCCAGAGCTCTTATTCGAGTGGTCGAGATTGAAAAGGCGTTCAGATGCGAGTATTGTGAAGAGTATGTATTCTACTGCTTATTGATTATTTTTGTAGCATTTAGCAAATTATACTAAGAACAGTTAAAATCATTTTTGGACCGGCAGGATTTGAACCTGCGAACTTCTGCCCACCGGGCAGCCGGTCGCCGTACTTAAGATAGGAACAAATGGATGAACGTGACGTCACGAAATAACGTAATATACAGTTGAGAAATTTAGGATTCTGGCAAGACCGTAGCTGGTAAAGCGGCTGCTCGGTGTGCAGAAGGTCGCAGGTTCCAATCGTGCCCATAATGTTTTTAACTGTTTCTTAGTATCTATTAATATTATAATGTAGTAATAGTATCTTACAGGATATGTAAGATTTAATGCGATTTGAAATCTTTTGTCTTAAATCCGGCTCGAAGGACCAACTTCCTTGGGACTTAGGCCATTCAAGTATTACTTTAATTGGTGGTAGAGCTCTTGTCAGGAGGTAGATAATACTTCAATACAGCATTTTTTGTTTTAGCGTGTTCTACACGGAGTCGGGTTTGAACGGTCATCGCGTGATCCACAAAGGCGTGAAGAACCCATTCACGTGTCATATCTGTAAAGTGAGCTTCGCTACTTATTCCAGGTAAATATCAAGGTCATAGAATCAGCAATACTCTGTCCTCTCGCTCGCACTAACGACCTTCGCAACATTTGACATCTCTTTCCGTTCGCACGTTTGAAATTTGCGAAGTATAATGAAATTGGTGAATGTTATTGTTGTTAATATATATATTTTTTATAAAAAATGCTTGTAATTTGCAAATACAAATGACTAGTATTCTTGTTAACTCCCTCCAGCTAACCTTAATTCGCTTGTGTTACGAGGAAGTTCACGTCCGTGGTGTAATGGCCAGGATTCGAACCTTTAGATCGTAAGACCGATGCCTTATCCATTGCGCCACGGCGTTGATTGATATTGAAGCAATATTTTTGATATGATCCCGCTTTTAATTCTTTTATTTTCTGGATTTTACTTTAGTCCGGCTCGAAGGACCACATATATTATATAAGTTTTGTATCATTTTTTAGGAACTTTATATACCTTTCGCTTATGTTTAAATTAAAAATTTTATTCAGCTAACACAAATGACAGGACACAAGCATTATTCGAAGCAATGCCTAGTTACTGTGAACTTGACCTTGTAATTTGAAAAGATTTGATTGTTTAGGGAGCGGGCTAGGCCCGTGGACAATGATGACTGACTGCATTCTTAACGCGAACGAACTATAGTATCATTTCATCCTTATTTTACGTTTACAAGTCAAGTTGACTGACGACCGGATGGCGGAGTGGGTAGTGTACCTGCCTGCGACGCCGAGGTCGTGGGTTCGATTCCCACTTAAGACAAATCTTTGTGTACATGAACATGGGGGTTTGTCTTAGTCTGGGTGTTTCTATGTATAATAAGTATGTATTTACAAAAGAAAAGTATATATGTATTAGTATCAGTTATTCTAGTACCCATAGTACAAGCTCTGCTTAGTTTGGGACGGCTTTGTGTGTGAATTGTGGCATATTTATTTTATTATTTATTTATAATTAGTTAACTAAATTTTTATTTCACAGATGCACAACACACAAAACGACACACGGTTTCTACAAGCGTACTCTACCGGAGGCTAAAAAGCAAGCGGACTCTAGTACTAGTAAAGAAGTAGTCTCTTCTTCAGCGGGTGGAATTCTAGGATATGGCGACTTTCCTGTTGTCAAACATTTCTTGTGTGAGGTACGTATGACGAACATAACAGGTGAAATGTGGGTATGCGTCAATATAGGCTTGAAGTTATGTGGCTTAGAAACAATACGGACGGTAGATACTTTCAACTTAGATCCGGTTAGAAGGACCAAGCAATTTCTAGGCGGTTGTGCAGTTGACTAAGAAAGTCACCTGTCTCAGTCGCTCGCGGTACCTGTATGAGAGCGACTGAGACTAATATACCAAGCGTACTCTACCGGATACTAAACAACATTTCTAGTGTGAGTTATGTATTACGAATTCATATTCTCAGTGGCAGTAGTATGGAGTCTATCCGGTAGATGATGCAATGTGGACTTATTCACCTCTACCACACCTTTATTGATATGTAGGCGTGATGTTCTTACAATGAACTAAAAGTTAAATCCGGTTCGAAGGACCAACGCTAAATAACAATCTCGGACTTCAGGTCTAGTAAAGAAGTAGTTTCTTCTTTAGCGAGTGGAATTCTAGGATATGGAGACTTTCCAGTGGTCAAACATTTCTTGTGTGAGGTACGTATGACGAACATAATAGTTGAAGTGTGGATTATTAATCTCTGCCACGCCCCTATGGGTAATACGCGATTTTGTGTAGCTCGGCTACAATGCATTGGACGGTAGATGCATTCGAAACACTTCTATCTAAGATCCGGTTCGAAGGACTAATATACACTGGAGCTAACTATGAAATTGTGCTTTCTTAGTCGCTCTCACGTTTGACGCAGCGCGAGCAACTGAGAAGCTCACTGTCAAACACCGTCTGACGTCAAATCTGACTCGAAGGACCACGTCATGTTACATTATATTGGCGTACTTGCATCAGATTTTACAAATTTTCTTCTAAGTTTCTTTATTTTTGAGTGTACAATACATATTTTAAATACAATTCATGTTTCGACTCCCTCGTTGTTATAGCGGTGCGCGTATGAGGTTTCGAACAAAAGGGTTATTTGTGATTCTTCCATCAGGAAATTCTCAATAGCGGAGTTAAAATTGTGTTTACATAACATAAACATAATATAATATATCATAACTGTACTGCCACCTGAAAGTAGGCTGCAGTGGCCGATCTGGCAGTCTCTTAACCGCCTTCGGACACAAGTTGGTCGCTGCAGGGAGAACCTAGCCAAATGTGGAATCACAAACACCAATGACACCTCGTGCAATTGTGGTTTTCGTATTCAAAACATGGCTCACCTGCTTTCGTGCCCGTTGTCTCCCTCTACATGTACCAGTGAAGACCTAATGCAAACCACAAGCAAGGGAGTAGAAGTTGCTACCTACTGGGCAAAAACAATATAAATAAAAATGAGAAACCATAACGCCATTGATACAAAAGAAGAAGAAGAAGATATAGTATAACATCACGCTCAATTACCCAGAAGGTGTGGCAGAGACACCCACAATTCACGTTTTATGTTTAGGTACCATGGGATAGGGTGTGAGCCTATCGCCATCCACCGGGCACAATTCCAACTCCGTGCCGCTATTGTGAATTTCCTGAAAGAAAGTTGAGAAATAACACATTGCCTGACCCGGGAATCGAACCCGAGACCTTTGAGGCAGCAGAAATTATGTTTACAAATAATGTTATATTATTATTCATGTTTTCTAGGACTGTGGTCGTTCATATTTACACTGGACGTATTTACAAGTGCATCGCCGGATGAAACACGCCACTGAAAATTATTTACACAAGTGTAATCAGTGTGAGCATACCTTTCCCAACAGGTGAGTTGATATATTAGTTTTAAGTTTTGCCTGCGACGCTGAGGCCGCGGGTTCGATTCCCGTTTAAGACAAATCTTTGTGTGCATGAACATGGAGGTTTGTCTTGGTCTGGGTGTTTCTATGTATCATAAGTAATTCCATAAGTTCTTCCTATAGCTACGAAAACTACGCTAGTGCAGTCCCTTCTATTTCCTATCCTAGATTATGCGGATGCCAGTTATCTAGATCTCACCGAAGACCAACTTAATAAACTTGAGCGCCTCCAAAATTTTTGTATAAGATTTATATTTGGTTTGCGCAAATATGATCATGTTTCTGCTTTTCGTGTTAAGCTCAAGTGGTTACCCATACGCCTTCGCCGGAATGCTCATATACTGTCCCTTCTGTATAATATTTTATTTAACCCCTTAACACCCCTTTACCTTAAAAAACGTTTTAGTTACTTGCATGACACCCACACGAAGTTTTTAAGGTCATCTGAGAACCAGAGATTAAAAATGCCTGAACATTCCACAAAATTTATGGACAAGGCATTTTCAGTACAAGCTGTCAGATTGTGGAATGCGCTGCCGGCTAATGTGAGAGGTGCAAAATCACTACCAGTTTTTAAAAAAAAGGTCCATGAACACTACCTGTCTACAATAAAATGATATCCCTTCAGTTTTTTTTGCTTTATTTATTTATGTGTTGTGTCTCTTAATTATGCTACACATCTATATTTATTTTTGAAATATTATATTTACTACCATTATTTATATATGTATTATTATGTATTTATATAAATACTATTTATTTATATACGTATTAGTACAGTATTATTATATTTTATTAATTATGTGTAATGTATTATTAAAGATATTAAACAGTTTAATTTTTAGTTTTCACATCTTTATACACCGCGCGCTCCCCTAAATTCACACTTTATAAATTTTCTTTCCATCCAATGGTTGCCTGGAAGAAATTGCCACAAGGCGATAAGGCCGCCACTTGTATTACCATACCTTTTTGTGTAAATATCTTATGTCATTATTTTCTATTGCTTTGTGTTTGGTGTACAATAAAGAGTTTTTATTATTATTATTATTATTTTTAAAAGAAAAGTGTATAATAATATGTATTAGTATCAGTTATTCTAGTACAAGCTATGCTTAGTTTGGAACTAGATGGCGTTGTGTGTATGTTGTACATTATTTATTTATATTTTATTAGTTTTAATGGCATAATTAAGAAACAAGGTTTTATTAGTTTGTAATTGATTTAGCATTTGGCCATGCTTAGCAATCTAATACTAAGTACAGCCGATTTATTTTTTTGGCTTGAAGCGGGATTTGAACACGCTCCTATAGGATTCCAGGCTATCGCTTTACCACTCAGCCATTCAAGCCAAATTCACGAAACTTTTGTCTGTATCGTATGCAGTATGTATAGCAGCACGGAGCTGAAATTTTGCCCTGTGGAATAGGCTCGGCCCCTTTATCATGCCACCTAAACATAACAGGTGAAATGTGGGTGTTGTACACCTATGCCCTTCTGAGTAATATAGGCGTGATGTTATGTGATGTTATGTTATGTTCATTGCAGTTGGAGTTTGGCATATCACCGTAAGAAGGTTCATGTGGGGAAAGCCAGTGCTGATGATCCAGGCACTAGTACTAAAAAGGAAAATAATTATAGGTTAGCTTATTTTATATTACCATACTCTTCAGTAATAAAAATAATATCAAAAGCTCCTGGTTAGCTCTCAAATAACTTATGTTCACTATAAGATCAATAGATTCATGTTATAACCCACCTTAAAGTATTAATCTTGCATACATTCACTTAAATTCATTGTCATATTCAAGATATTGTGATGATTGATGAATGTGAGTTTAAGCTCTGCTAATTCAGAGTAGAATTATTTTTGTATGACGATTCTAAGTGCTTTGTGAAGTCTAAGGGATAAATATATATTCATTTCATTTAATTCATTTTATTAATTTAGTTCATTTCATTAGTTCATTCATTTTACTCATTTCATTTCAAAATTAGTTATGTATCAAGCGAACTAAAAAAAATTAAATAAATTAATCTTTTCGACTTACAATTTTATACTACGCCCACAGCAAACGAACGTGTAGTCCACCTGATGGTAAGTGTAGTACAGCCAATGGACATCAACAATTCACAAAAGCAGATTGTAGCTGCAGCTGAGGACTACGGTGTTAAGTCTCACATGCTAGTAATTTCAGGGCCTGTGATCTTACCATCAAACCGGCACACAGTAATGCAAGCACTACTATTTGGCTGCAGGTTATGTGAGACGGTGGTGTTGCCGCCCCCGAGCTCGTTCTCAACAGCTCTACCACCAGAAATTTAAAAAATAAATCAATCAAATGTTTGTCAAATAGGCCATGAATCAGTTAATCTTATAGTACTACATTCTACTGGTCTCGATCCGGCTCGAAGGACCACAACTGTCCAAAATAGTAATATTTTAAACACATATTTTTATCAAATGCTTATTCTCATTGTACTACATTAAATAGAATACCATGTCGAGATTGCGAAGAGGTTCTTCCGAATAAAACTGCGTTGTATAAACATAGGAAGAAAGAACATAGCGATGGCAAGCTGTCTGCTACGAGAACTGCTAATATACAAGGTGAGTGATTTTAAATAAGTATGTAGAGATTCCTTTTTTCCGCATAATTTAGTTTAACATAACACGTTACACAAACCTTTTTTTGCATAATAGTCATTAGGCATAATTGTATTTTGACATACTACTGCACTTGGCATAACTATCATTTCGCATAATATTTTTTGCCATAAAGATTTTTTTTTGTGCACAATATATAGAGCGGTGGTGGCCCTTAAGCCGCCACTTGATTATTTTACATACAAAAAGTATTTCGTTGAATTAGGATACTATTAAAATAGTATGCCAAAAGATAATATTATGCCAGAATAACTTTTAAACTTACGCGTTGCATGATTAAGTAAAGTCCAACGGGAATTATCGCGATCATGCATTATTTACCTTTTAGGCTTGACGTTTCGGCAGACAAATTACACTGGCCGTGGTCGCAATCAGACTGGTTCTAGCGGCGCGCCGTCTCCGTTCGTGAGGGCGATGATTTTAAACCGTCTACCCTCACTTCTTGACTTTTTTCATTATAAAGTCCAGTAAACACTACACTGACCGTGTCCGGATTTGCAGATCATGATCTTGAAAAATATCCATCAGTGGCTGTATGTAATTGTACCTCTTGGATGGTGATATACTCATTAATGAATATTAGATATCACGGTATATTTACCATGTGTATATTTTGTTGTAGCGAGTTATTTCGATATTTCAGAGATGTCGCAATCTCTTTGTTCACGATAGAACTGACAGTTTAATCGTGGGTACATAATAATATGTCGGCATGTCGTCCGGCGCACCCTGGGCAATTCGCGAGTTCACCAAAGCGAATTGACTAATCCTTTCACCACGATGGCAAGTCAAAATAAAATTTCACTCAGCCATCGACACGACGAAGAAGAAGAAGAACGTCGGGACATACTTATATAAAACAGTTGAAGTTTTTACACACCTCTGTCTATAACTACACCCTTCAGAATAATATAGGCGTGTGAAATATCTCTTCTTTCGTCAGGAGTATCTTCAGAGGAGACGAGCACGTCTCACGCTTGTCCTCACTGCCCCGTCACCTTTATACACGCCAACGATCTGTATAAACATGTCAAGTAAGTATGGTATTACTTTATTTGTTTTTAAACTTTCGCGATTTGAGAACATTTTTCAAAAATTAGACAACGGGTCTGAATCGCGTAATTATTATAAAGGTAAATAAATAGCTATGCTCGACGTTTCGAATGACTTGCATCATTTTTGGTCACGAGCCGACTGTTAATTGATAATAATTACGCGATTCCGACCCGTTGTCTAATTTGTGAAAAATGGTATTACTTTGTTTTCATTTCTATTCCTGGCTTAAACTACAATAAGGGTTAGGTGCACACAATAATACTTAGGTAAATCACCAAAAAAAAAAAAAATATAACCAAATTGGATTTCCCATTTTTTTTCGGACAAATTGTGATATTTGTGTCAATCCGGAAATTCACAGTACCAGCACGGCACCTTGAAATTGCGACCGGTGGATAACGATAGGCTCACCCCCTATCCCATGGGACCTAAACATAACAGGTGGTGTTGTAAACCTCTGCCTCTCCCTTCTGGGTAATATAGTCGTGATGTTATGTTATGGTTATATTTGTTTATAGAGAGACTCACAACCAAGATCCTCTATCCTGTCCATCGTGCAACATGCGCTTCCCGTCGCAAAGCGCGTCGCAGTCGCACGCGTGTGGCCGCCGTCCGCACGCGTGCCCCGTGTGCGGACACGGGTTCCGCACGCTGTCCATGCGGAATGAACACCTCCGGGTACACACCGGGGAGAGACCTTTTCCTTGCGATGTGTGTGGTGTCGCGTTTAGAAGGTAAGCTTATTTAATTAAATTGATAAATAATTATAGCCCAGTGTCGATAATTTTTAAAACCAAAAAAAATAATAGTAGGAATTTTTATTTTGCATTTTCTGAGAAGATTTATAATAGTAACATATACCTATATATATATATATTTACCATCGGAAAGTAGAGATTTCAACGAACAGAAAACATACCAACTTTTTGAAAAACACCCTAATTTTCGATCGAAAATTAGGGTGCTTTTTCGATATTAATTCAAAATAAGGTGAACAAAATAAATATTTCTTATCAAATAAATTACAGCGTATTTGGGACATAAAAAGGTAAGTTTTCACTAAATTTCGTAAAAAAAATAATTGTTTGTAAAAGATAAAAACCAATAACTTGGTTTTTGAATTTTCACATACATTTTGAGGTTATATGAAAAAAGTGTAAATACAAAAGTTTTAAATCTTTTTAATACCAACAACTTTGCTATTCGACTTTTTTCCATAGGACTTTTAGTTTTGCCGGAAATCGAGAAAAACCGTTTTTTACCCTTAAAATTGGGTAATAACTCAGGACTGTCAATATTACAGATACAGATACCTAAAGATTTTTAAAATTACAAAATTATCGTGTAATCTGATATGTGACGACGATTTTGATTTTTTTTACATAATAATAAGTAGTGACCAGAATACAATACAACTGAACATTTTGAAGGGTTGAAAAAGAGTTTATATGTCTTGCAGTATTCTTTTAGCCGAAGAAGATCATCCTGTAATGCTATCGTGTCATTTGCCAAAGATTATAGTTTTATAGATTTTCATATCATCGACAAAGTAAATTATAAATATCAGTGGGCTAAGCAACGAACCTTGAGGTACGCCTCTGGGTACGGGGACCCAGCTAGATACATAATTATTTAGGACTACAGCTTGTGATCTATTTTCAATGTAGAATAAAAAACCATTTGAGTTAATCTTTATACCGATATTTTTTTTAATTACATTATTAGGATGTTATGATCGATTTTGGCAAAGGCCTTACTTAGTACTACTTTATGTCTTAAATCGTTCCAGGCGAATAAACAAAATACAATTGAATTGAAAACCTCGTCTTTTTTGAAGTCGGGTAAAAATGGTAGATTGGAATTATTTGTTTAATGGGCCAATTTAAACTGTTCTCTAAAATCATAATTATATCAACTGGAAAGGCTAAAGTACTAAATTTTCATTGATGTAAGTGATTAGTATTTATGCTTTACTGTACCTGAATATGTTTACATGAAGTAAGTTCTTTTGCCTTACGAAGTGGTGAGAGCATTTATACTAAAGCGACACTATCTTCGTAAATATAACAATATCAGGCAATATGTCTATTTCATAACGTAGATAATAATATAATAAAGATTTTTTGCCTTGGGCATTAATTGGAATATACGACGATATTATATATCGTAACATTTTATCAGTACTTTTTTAGCACATTTACTCCTATTTTAGGTAGGGATTTGTTATAGAAATGAAATAAAGAAGCACATGTGAATCCGCGTAGGTCCACGGCGATGCGCAAGCACCGCCTGCTGCACAGCGGCGTGCGCGCGTGGGCGTGCGCGCGCTGCCCCAAGCGCTTCCGCGTGCGCGCCGACCTGCGCACGCACCTGCGCCTCAAGCACCCCGCCACGCTGCTCGTGCTCGAGGTAAGGCATATACACTCACAGGCGCTTCCACTTACCACTTCATACTGCTATAGAATCTTGAGCGTAGCGAGGGACTTAAAAGCAAAGCAAAGCCCATACTGCCCCATATCAGTCTAACTATCTTTTTATCCATCCAAAGGTTGCCTGTAAGACATTTCTTTTTAGCGATAAGGCAACCCATTGTACTTGTATTTATTTTGGTGTACAGTCGGACCACGAGCTCGCTGTGCAGGCCACACTATATATAAGCTTGTATGAGTAACGTATAACTAGTGTATTATTACTTACTTACACGCATAAAATACTCCACCTATAACACATTTCTTCACTCACACAATTGCATTCTATTCCAAAACATGCATTATTAGAATTGTAATTGAACAAGCAAGTATATTTTGCAAATTTTACTATAAGCACGAATAGCCGAGTCGTTAAAGAGGTGGATATAACATAACGTGAATGCGTTGAGTTGAGTTTTAATCCAAGTGGAAACAATATTCTTTTTGTTATTTTTTTTTTTATATCTGATTTATTTTACTTGTAGATTATTAGTTAAGGTTAATTTTCCTAATAGTAATGAAATAAGGAAATAATTGCAATGCATAGTTAATAAGCAGCAAATACAAAAAAAGTTATTAATAAGACAAAAACAAAAAATAAAACAATTTCCTGTGTGGTGTTTATATTTAATAATATAAACACCATCTGACGCTTTATTGCCATATAATACTAAGTAAGTAGGCAAACGATAAGTAATATTAATCAACATGTTTGTTGGTTAGAAATTATTAAGGTATCATAATTTCTTATCTCATTAACAATAACATAATAATATGTATTTAATAATCCTGTTTATAATAAGTATGATATGGATGGACGGTTTATTGCCATACCAAGTAAGTATGTATAGGTGATATGAATAAACATGTTAGTTAATTAAAAATTATTGAGGTATCATAATTTCTAATCTCATTAACAATAACATCAATCACTTATTGGTTCCTTACTTGGTATTAGATGATAATTACACACATTACCTCTTTTAAATTGTCTATGTAACCTTGACTGGTATTATATATTACCCTTATTTCAATGAGCTCACCGGGGCAACTACTACAATTATTTACAATCAAAACAATACAATATACAAAATAGTTAATACAATTGTCCTACCACTTGATGACACTATGAGGTATAAAATTATATATTTTATTATTAAACTTAAAACACTTTTAATCACTAAATTCAATATACACTTATAATAACTACATTTAAATTTTTCAAAATCCATAAAATCCCTGAGAGCTTATTCTATGTTGGCGATGACGATCAGACAGTAAAATCTTCTTTGCTGGTTTGGAACATCTTAATCCCGCAGCACGCAAATGGTTTCGGACAGTTCGAAGACAAACACAATGGTGTAGTCCCAGTAGACCGGGCAAGCAAATGAATCAGCCATATGGGTGGCCACCACATCTTTGTGCCACGAACTCGCATCGGTATAGGCAATAGCCTGTGGGCCAGGCCGAAGAGGATCTGTGCAAAAGTTTGCATACCGGTGGACCCACAACTGCACAGTTCTCCTCTGTAAACAATAATTTGAAGATAAATAACGAAATCCACTTTATAAAGATATAATACATACTTGAAATTAAAATATATAAAAAAAAAAATCTTAAAAATTTAATTTTTATTTAATTTTTGTAAATATTAAAAATTTACTGTACTTTATAATAATTAAATTACTTTTCTTTAAATATAAATTTCGATCACTTACCGAAATGTTTAGACGTCTCGCAAATTCACTAATTGAAATATTTTGTTCATGCAGAACAATATTTCCGCTCTCAATAGCGTAGTCAGGTGACTATTATTTATATTGTATATCTAAGTAATTAAACAAAAAAAAACGAGTAGGTAATCTATAAGATCTAAGGTATGGCACAACAGTCCGTAGCTAATAAGTTTCGTCAGTACATGCAATTTTATTACTAATGACAAACTAAAATAATTAATTATAATGAGGGTAGATTCAAACACTATCCTAACACGATAAAAGTTTCGATCGCGATTTACAACAACTGTGGCAAAATAGTTGCTTACGTTTTGTATGAGAGTAGAAACCGGAAAAAAATAGGTAAATTATATATTTGCGAATATCAGCTTTAATGAGCACGATATAAAGACTCAAATGAATTATTTACATAAAATCTGTCGACCAAAGGGGCGACTGTTGTGTTTGGTGTCCGTATACCCACCAGGGCCCTACGTCTATTCCTATTGAAAGCTAAT
Organism: Hypena proboscidalis; assembly: GCA_905147285.1. NCBI lineage: Eukaryota > Metazoa > Arthropoda > Insecta > Lepidoptera > Erebidae > Hypena > Hypena proboscidalis. The sequence continues at coordinate 815,894 of LR990153.1, forward strand.
GCTTATCGTTCGTCGTATTCGGTACTTTCCGAAATGTTTAAGTAAAAAAATAGTACCGTAAAGGCTACAGAGAAATCTTGAATTTCTTTCAGCGTATTGCCAGCAGGGCCCTTCTCAGTTTTTTGGGTCAAGACCAATATTACTTATTATCCCGTTTAGCGGTGTTTTAGTACCGTCGAAATACCTTAGTTTTATTTTAAAATAATTATCAATTCATGAGGAATATACCTTCAAAACTTTTATCAAGCCAGCAGGGCCCTTTTTTGTTTGTACACTTTCAGACCAAATAGTTATATTTTTTATTAGCATTTTAATAGTACTTTTCAAATAACCATACGTTTAGTTAGAAACGTTTGTATTTTAGTATATAATTTGCTTCAAAACTTATACCACGGCGGTCTCGCCGTTGGCCACGAAAAATGACGCGGACTCTAGTAAATACTGCTGTGATTGACTACACCCTAGGGTCCGAAACGCTAATTATCAAATTTTGTATGCACTGCTCAGTGGTGTGTGCGATTTTAGTCAAAGCTAAATCCAAACCGTTAATTTTAATTTCAATTATTTTATTTATTTTTTTATTTAATTATTTTATTCAATTATTGTCAATGATAAAGAACGCAAATCAAATAAATATGTTATAATCTAGTCCGCCGCCCGTTTCGTTTGCCGGGTTCGACAAATGATGATAATTATAATTAATTTAATTAATCGATCATAATTATAATTAATTTCAATTTATAAGGTTTTCTGACTTAACTCATCTAGTCTACCAATGAATCAAATACAAATAATACAATAAAATTATATTATTACAAAATGTCATCTTCATCTGTCAATGTAGTACTAGAGTCCGCGCCAAAAATCATGGCCGAAGGCTAGTAAGAACTGAAAGTAAGTATTAATGACCAATAGTGTCTGAAATATTAATAAAATGGACAAATTATTCTTCATGCTATTTGCCAAAGGCCAGTTGTCAAAAAAAGCACGGCGCTGATCTGCCATGATTGGTGGCAAGCACTGTAGCGCTTAGATATTATGGCTATCGTGATATAAATTTTAAAGCAAATTATCTGCCAAAATAAAATCTTTTCGAACTATATGTAAAGTTATTTAAAAAGTACTATTAAAATGCTAATAAAAAATATAACTATTTGGTCTGAAAGTGTACAAACAAAAAAGGGCCCTGCTGGCTTGATAAAAGTTTTGAAGGTATATTCCTCATGAATTAATAATTATTTTAAAATAAAACTAAGGTATTTCGACGGTACTAAAACACCGCTAAACGGGATAATAAGTAATATTGGTCTTGACCCAAAAAACTGAGAAGGGCCCTGCTGGCAATACGCTGAAAGAAATTCAAGATTTCTCTGTAGCCTTTACGGTACTATTTTTTTACTTAAACATTTCGGAAAGTACCGAATACGACGAACGATAAGAATTAGCTTTCAATCGGAATAGACGTAGGGCCCTGGTGGGTATACGGACACTTGTGTTTGTGTGAGTGTAGAAATGAGTAACGGTAGACAATAATGTGTGTAGGTAAGCATTAAAAGAACATCTGTGCAAAAATAAACTTTAAATAAAATATAATAAAGATTACTTTACATTGCAATTAATGTAACTCAAAATGAATCACAATAATATCTCTATTTTGTTTCCATTAGAGTTTACTTTTGCATATATAATTTACCTACTATATTTTTACACTATTTATACGTTATTCACACAAATTTGTGTAGAAGTGTGCCCTGCACAGCGAGCTCGTGGTCCGACTGTAAAATAAAGATTATTATATCTATCTATCTATCTACAACTTTTCAACTCGAAAAGGCGATAACAGTAAGCAAAACTCGACATTGCTTCGAGTAAGAGGAAAACTCGAAACAAAGTAGAGTTTTACTTACTGAAGTGACTCGATGGAAAATTGAGGTTAATCCGGATAAGGTTTATCCAGCACCTGAGAAATTGGAACTGAATGTGATTGTTTTACTTCAATCCTCAGATGGAAGGTCTCGACCCGTCTCCTGACGCTGTAATGAAGCACTTAGCTCTTCACAGCGTATCTCACGAAAAGGTTATAGAAATCACTAAGATATCGTTCGCTAAGGTAAGTGTTAAAAAAAAAGTTTAGCATAAAAATATGTAAAGAATAGACATGATGACTAATTTTTATTTTTATATGCAATTGAAATACCTCTCGATATTAAAAACATCATTAAAATAATCACTTTGTTAACACGTAAATTGCCTGAGGTATACAATTTAAATAGACTCGCCCAAATGCACCGAACTAACGGCTACTGTACATTAACGTAATGTATTTTGTATGTGAATTTATGAAATTTGTTTGCTAGCAACACGAAATGTTGGGTGTACGAAAATGGTTTTATTACAAAAGATGATTTTAATTGTGAAGGTAATTTAATGATAAAATTATTTGTTAATAATTTTGGTACTTTAAAAATGGACTTGCCATAATTATTCTTGCATTTGGTTCATGTTAACCTATATTTTGATTAGGTATCCTATATTTTATTAATATTACTTGAACTGAATTATTTGAACTGAATCACTGGTACGGCCACGTCTCGATGTCATTTACACCCTGTATGCGTTATGCCCACAATTCGCAGGGCAGTACCAACGTGCTGCCGAACAGTACCCGCGCCCTGTCAGCTCTATCCGACGTGCCGAGGGAAGCTGTCGTGTGTCCCGCACCCACACCGCAGACACCACTGAAAGGTAACGTTATATGCCAAGCTAATAAGAATTGACTCCGCCATGTGTTTCATTTGTCCTATTGTGATCGAGATTTCTAACCAATTTCAAAAATTATTTTCCACAAAAAGACCGACTGTAATTACAATAATTTTAAACTTTATGGTTTTCTCATGGGTGCCATTGTCAAAACTGGACTAAATTGAAATGGGACCACACGGGGAAAACCAGCTTTCAAATAAAACAGAACCATTAAGATTGCTTCGCCCATTCGAAAGTTATGAGGTAACAAAAAAAACAAATGAATTGAGAACTTCTATGTTATTGTATTATTGTAATTTATGTGTACAATAAAGTATTAAACTAAAAAAAAAACTTCCTCCATTTTTGAAGTCGGTTAAAAAAGGAAGAAGGCTTTTGAGGTTTACTTGAAAAGGCCTGTTTGAGAAATTTTTCTATGCCTGTAAGAGTACGATAAGTAGGGTTATGCGCACTTCGTCCCGTTCACGCTTCGTCCTCCGTGCGCAAATTGTCCCATTCGCAGTTAGTCCCATTCGCAGTTGGTCCCATTCGCGGTTGGTCCCATTCGCAGTTGGTCCCATATAAGTAGTTTGTAAGGGAAGAGGTAGGTTTAAGGGCCGAAGTGGCAGAGATGAATAAAATGTAATTAATTGTATAATTGTCGTGTGGTCCCAATTTCATCAGGTCACGATCTGATGAAGGGAGCTTAGAAAAAACGAGGTCAACCCCTTAATTTTAAAGACTTCTATATACTATCTAAAGCTATTCGGATATTTGCATCTAGCAGTCAGCATTTCATGTTGCTAAGCTGATGCTGGAAGGTACGTACACCTCCTCAACGGTTAGGAGTATGGCGATAATTCTTTAAATATAGGCACGTTAAGGCCGTTAACTGTATTCTTTCAAGTTATACACAGATAAAGCGAGACATTGAATATAATTTAAGTATTTCTTACTTTTTAGTGCAATTTTTGTTATTGAAGTCTGTTTTTTTTTGTGTAAAATTTTAATGAATTTTTCAGTGGAAGATCTCCAAGCAGTGAGTCGCGGTCGCGGCATCGCCCGAAGCTCTGTGTATCCTAAGATATTGCAGCGAGGCACCCACGCACTCGACACTGCCTACTCCCTCACCGCCGACCGCAATCAACAAGCAAGTTTATTTTATTTTATTTATTGTACAATTACTTATTGCACTAACAGATTCAACCAATACCTACAATAAGATAGGTATACAATATGGAAGGTACTAAAGACTATTCGCCAGTTTATCTATTTTTTTTTGTTTTTACTTTTATTATTGTTTACTATTTTTCATTTTTTTTTTCATTTCAAAGGTCTTCTGACCCATAAAATATAATCTAACCGAACTTAAAAGTGACACAAGTTACACTTGAAAAAAGGAACTCCGTGCTGTTATTCCGAATTTCTTCACGGAAAGTTCACAAGTAACACTTTGCCCGACCCGGGAATCGAACAAGAGACCTCGCAGTGGGAGGCATACGCTAACTACAAGAACATCGAGACAGTTATAATACTAATTGCATTAAAATAAATTATTTGAATGAGACAGATTGTCTTTAATACAACTTAGAAGTTTGAATTCAAATCAATTAGTACCAGCTTAGATTGATCGTAATTCTACCACACCCCTATGGGTAATACAAGCGTGAAGTTATATTTATTTATTTATTTATTATACACTTTGTTGTACACCTGGAGTTTACAATATAACTTATATCTAGTGATTACAGTACAATGGGCGGCTTTATCACTAATAGTAATTTCTGCCAGGCAACCTTAGGATGGAAATAATTTTAGAATTTGGTGTAGTTGTTTGTGTACAAGAAAAATATATATACGAAAAAAAAGAAGTATATATATATATTATAAGTATAGTTGTAATAAAATATATAAACGTTTATAAACTAAATACACGTTTAAAATAAATACATACGGTATACAAAATATACTTATCTTAATATTATCATGAACATAATTATAGCAAAAAATAAATTTTATGACATTTTAAACAATTTAAATAAATTTGAAGAGATGAATTGAAGTAAAAACGACTAAGTTGAAGATAAAAAGTGCTCATTGACCAATAATTTAAAAATAGTTAGTGACTTGGCCTAATATCTACTGGTAACGCATTCCACAGACGTATAGCTGTGACATATACGGGGTGGATGCGACATAGCGACATTTATTGAAACCACAGCTTCTATACATGGTAAGTATCAATTTCCACCGGATAAAAATTCTCTGGCGAAAAAAAAAAATCACGTTCTCCGAACAATTTGAACATTGCGATCGTGCAATTTGTTCGGAAGACGTGGTTTTTTTTTTTCGCCAGAGAATTTTATTTATTTTGCATACTGGCCATGTATAGAAGCTGTGGTTTCAATAAATGTCGCTATGTCGCATCCACCCTGTATATTTATTTGTTATATTTTATTTGTTTATCCTCAGGAGCTGTCAGAGTTGAATGTCCAGCTCCTGTTCCGCGACGGCGTGCTGGTGAACGGCAACCAGATGGTACAACTGCAACACGACTCATTGCTACTCGACTACGGCCATCCCGGGACTGTTTGATGTCATCCACTCATCCACGTCTGATATTTCAATGGTCAGAATGCTCGATCATTGAATTCATAATTGACTATTTATATAGTACTAGCTGACCCGGCGAACTTCGTACCGCCTTAGCGTAAATTTGATGCACTATTACTTTATTTTGTATAGCTGACCTATCTTATGTATGCGTATCTATTCAATTTGAACTGGAATCTATAATATCCTCCATATAAAAATGAATACCTATTTCCCTAATGCAAAATTAAATGTAAGTATATTTTTCAATCTTTCTGAGAGATTTTCTTAATATTTTTTTCCGTAAGAACCTTGTACAGAGTATTAGAAAACTACAAAACAAAAAACAGCCAAATCTGTCAAGCCGTTTTCATGCTATGTCGTGACAACGGAAAACGGGTTTCATTTTTATATATATAGATTGGTCAGAGAGTATGCATCTAACTAGAGAGAACTAGATAATATTAAAAGTTGAAAAATTAAGAATCCAGCAGGACTCGAACCTGCACCCCCTGGGTATACGCCCCAAGTGCTTTGCCAATTCAGCTATGGATTCGTATGCTGCCGGACTCGAAATTTCTCAACTCTTTTGTGCCAGCCATAGCTAGACGAACCTTATTTGGTTTTAGCGCCATCTATGCGATGTGAAACTTTTAATATAATATAAAATACAAAAAAGGCATAGCATTTGCTTTATAATATTACCAGAACTAGATAAGTTTTTAATAACTTTTTTCCTACTGCGCGATTTATCCCTCAAAATGTATGTTAAAGTTAAGGAATATATTTGGGAAAGCTGTCAAAACCCATATATTCCTTAACTTTTCTTAACTTAACTTTTTCATTTAATTTCATTGTCAACGAATAAATAAAGTATCGATGATCATACCATTGGAATCGTTGACAAATACGGCTATAGCTATATGTATATATAACAGGTGAAATGTAGATGGTGTATTACCTTATGTTCATTAGCCGTTTTACGACCAAAAACCTAAATACAGTACTAAAAAAGTCGGACTTATTTATTTATTTTTTTTTCTTTTTTTTTGTGATTACATTCCTATTTCATTTCATTTAATTGTGGAATTAAATTCTGATTTAGATAATTTTCCTAATCTCTATTGCATTTTTTTGTTTAGGTTAAGTTCAAAATCTATAATGTGAGTAATTTTTCAAAAGACTGTACTTTCTAGAATATCTCTAAGAGCAATATTGTGATTGTTAATTTCTTGATATAGTTAATATAAAGGATTTTATTATTGCAAACTAAAGAGTTGTTTCTTTTCGTACAGAGTGTAAATGACATGATGTCAAAGCATGGTACAAAAAAGAATTTTCTGAAAATTTCAATCAATTAAAATGGAACGATCTTGGAAAAATGTTCAAACTTCAATATTTTTGTTGCAAATTTGGGTAGGTATACATTGTTATTACAAAGTAGTAAAGTCCACCATATTGTACCCAAAGGCATGCAATAAAGATCATACTTAAATCTATAATTATTATAGGTACTTATTACAATTTTTGGATACATTTGCTTAGTCACTATTTATTACTAAATTTACACACTGTTTTGTCATCATGCCATTCACACTATTTCACACACTGTCAACAAAAAATTGGCCGAGTGTACCTCAGGCCAGACTGCTCTGCCCAAAGAGCACTTAATTAATATGGAGAGGAAATTAAATCTGCCAAAACTGGTGGAGCAGGAGGGTAGATTAAAGATAAAGATAAATAAAAATAAATTTGGATTTTTTTACATTAGATAGAACACCAGAAGCAATTACACTATCCAATGGTCCCAATGACAAGGCAAAATACACACATTCACTTACTTAAGCACACCGTCTCAGAACAAATCTTTGCGAATCACACGAAGATTTGTCCCATGTGGGGATCGAACCCACAACACCAGTGTAGTGGAGAGCGACGAGGCGACCGCTTAAACCACTACACCACACGTGCAGACAAATTGTTCCGCGCATCTATAATATCATATTATAGATGCGCGGAACAAAATATGACAACTAGTTTTACATGACGTGCCAGAGCGGCGCTCTTCTCATTTGACAACAGGGGACGCCTCCGATTGGTTTAATGTTCTGAGACCCAGCCGCTCAATGTAGATAGGTACCTATGTATGCGGCACATTGCAACAACACACCGCAATAATCTACAAAGACAAAATTAATCATGATAAATGATAAATAAAATATCAGATAACATTTATTTTTTATCGATGGCCAATAATTTGATAATCATATAATTGATTCAGTAACAGTGATTGCGTTATTCGCATAAGTGTTTTTTAATTCATTTTAATTGGTAAGTTATTTTTTATTTTTGGAGTTATGCACAGTATAGTAACAGCAGCGATAGCCGAGTGGAAGACCGTAGGACTGCGAAGTCCAAGGTCGCGGGTTCGAACGTTATTTCAAAATTGTTAAGATTCGTCTTTTCAAAGATATGTGTGTATTTATCATATAAATTATCGCTCGTTAACGGTGAAGGAAAACATCGTGAGGAAACCTACATGACTAAGAGTGCCTTATAAGTAGCCGAGGTCGTGTGAAGTCTACCAATCCGCACTTGACTAGCGTGGGGGACTGTTCTAACTCTTCTCAAGAGGAAAAACAGAAATGAAAACAGTATGCATGGGTATATTCTCTTTATTTCTTTATATCTGTTACTTGTCTAGTTAGCAAATAAACAGAATGCATATCACTGATAAGAATAATCAATGCGATGAATGGCGGTTTTTTGGAGATTCGGTCGAAAAATTTAAACTGCCCGTTTCCGCGAGTCATTTCGAGTTTGGTACATCGCTGCCATACTAGAACGGATAAATAGAATAGAATAGAATAGAAAAATCTTTATTTGCTTACCATTTTTATAAAATTCTTCGCTGTGGTATTTTGTAGCATCTTTAACAAACGCCTGCAATAATTATATAATAGGTATTTCTAGGCACGTCACAATGCGTTTAATACCTTGCATTGGGAGTTACAACGAGGGTGAAGACCATTCCAAACACATAGACCGGGAGATCAAGCAGTGGATCAAATCATATAATGAGGTAAGTAACCATTAAAGCTTAAAAATTGTAAAGGTTCAAGATTCAATCCATTTATTTTCATAGGTCCCAGAGGGCGCTTGAACACGTCAAAACATTACAAACAATACTTGTAATATTTAAAGCAAATTTTAGCTTTGCTATGCATTTATTTTTATGTAATATTAAAGTTGAAAAATTAAGAATCCAGCAGGACTCGAACCTGCACCTCTTGGGTATACGCCCCAAGTGCTTTGCCAATTCAGCTATGGATTCGCATGCTGCCGGACTCGAAATTTCTTCTACTCGAAAATCTCGAGTCCGGCAGCATGCGAATCCATAGCTGAATTGGCAAAGCACTTGGGGCGTATACCCAAGAGGTGCAGGTTCGAGTCCTGCTGGATTCTTAATTTTTCAACTTTAATATTACATAAAAATAAATGCATAGCAAAGCTAAAATTTGCTTTAAATATTACAAGTATTGATAAAATGCGTCATCTCTCGACAGTAATGAGTTGATCTTAATTCAAACGTACTGTATGCGATTATGTGAATAAGTAACGCATAGATGGCGCTAAAACCAAGTAATGGTTCGTCTAGCTTCGGCTGGCACAAAAGAGTTGAGAAATTTCGAGTCCGGCAGCATGCGAATCCATAGCTGAATTGGCAAAGCACTTGGGGCGTATACCCAAGAGGTGCAGGTTCGAGTCCTGCTGGATTCTTAATTTTTCAACTTTAATATTACATTACAAACAATACTATAAAATTATACTAATTACAAAAATTTGAATAACCGGGGCTTAGAATAATTTTAATCCAACTGTTTAAAATTAGATTAAAATCAATCTAAGAACCAGCTCCGATGGGTATTGCATAATGAGAAAAGCTGGTGAGAAACTCATGTGCACCATTTTTTCAAATGAACAATATAACAATTACAATTGTGCATATTAAAAGTCACATAAGGAGAGCAACTAACTTTCAAATACTATATTTATAATCATTTATATAGCCTAAAATACTGTAGTACCTAAGCTTTTCGACATAATGTGATTTTAATATATTTCTTTAATTTACCTTCCTACCGCGTCTAATGGAAGTTTATTGTAGAGTAAACAACTTACATTAGTTCCATGCTAGTTTCCTTAAAGTCGTTTCTTAGTTTTTGTGATATCGTTAATGGTATGACAAACGTAATCTTGTGTATATTTTTTATTTTTTATTTTGTAGTTTTTATACGATGTACAAACAGCGAAAGTGCTGCCACCTAAAGAGTAATAATACCTATCTCCTAAGATTCATATTTTCAATATCGGTCGTTTTAACACCAAGTTATCAAGAAAATAAATCTAAATTGGTATTGTTTCAGGCGATAAAACTTTTATTACTGGGCACTGGCGAGAGCGGCAAAACAACGATTATAAAACAAATGAAGATTCTGCACGTACAAGGATTCTCTCAAAAGTAAGTATCTATAATCTACACTACCTTGCTAAGAGCCTATAGATCATCCTATAGTCTAGATTTCTCCTCCGTGCTTCGTAATCCTCATGTCTGAAGGTCGTGACCTTCTTCATCCATGACTCTTGTCCTTACGATGCTCCGCCATCTTGATATATCGCCGGCCACTCGGAGAGCATCGTAGATAGTGGAGTTGAGTGTGGTACGAATTTGATCAGACCAACGCATCGGGTTGCGGCCTCGCACTCTTTTTCCTGCCACCTTTGCTGTTTTTTACTAGAAAGGTGTCTCCGCACCTTTCTAGTAAAAAAACAATAAATATAACATAAATTCTTTATAAGGTGGTAGAATATTAATTGTGTCCGTAGGAGGTAAGGAACACCACCGTTTTCTTTAAACTATATCCGGCTATGTATGGTCGTCAACAGTTAGTATAAAAGGTTCTTGTGCTTACACCAGTGCAAAACTGTGTTACGATTTGATGATTAAATCAATCTCTGTCTATTTTTCTAGACGTTTGTAGCTTTATAAATAGTTAGGTGGACTGCACGCTGCACGATCTTTCATCACAACATAAACACAAAGCAAGCGCCTACTAATTCAATAATAGCATAACAACTATCTGCACTTTTTCAGAGAACGCATGGAAAAGGCGCTCCACATTCGCCACAACGTTCACGAATCAATCTACGATATCGTACGGAACATGCCCACGCTGAGCATTGCGTTACAGAACCCTAAAAATGTGGTGTCGCAACAGTACATACTGAAATGCGGTCTAAATGGACCACCGGACTATTCAGAGGTAAGTGAAATCAGGAAAGTAATATGATTGTCGTTGATTCTTTTTTGTTAACGACGTAAGTAGCTGATAGGCTTTTAGTCCACTTTATAGTAAGAGGAAACTACAGCCCATGAATATCAGTAATTCACAAAATATGACAGCAGATGCGCCGCTACATCAGATGACTACGGGCTACAATGGTATGACTTATGTGAAAATCATTTCATGACTTCTTCTTCTTCGTCGTGTCGATGGCTGAGTAAAATTTTATTTTGACTTGCCATCGTGGTGAAAGGATTAGCCAATTCGCTTTGGAGAACTCGCGAATTGCCCAGGGTGCGCCGGACGTAGGGAATCAAAGTGTACGTCACTCGGGGAGGCTCCTTTAATGCACCACATTTCATGACTGATTCATCATTTATTTATATACTGCATTGGTTTTACACATCAAAGTTAAACATTTCGACTTATAACTGTGCGAACGTCTCAGGGATTGAATTAGTGGAGATTTAGCCCGGCCCTCCACCACAACCGGCTCACGTGTAGCCACGGACTCCCCTTATTATCACTTAAAACTTACTTGACTTGGACTTATTATCACCACCAAATTTACAGAGTAACGTGGTTAATTACACCAATTTTACTGGGCCGAGTGCACTGTTGAGCTACTGTTTTCAATCTCTGGCTCTCATTCAATGTTAGAACAGGACATGGACCACAAGGAGATCCTAAACCCGTCCTCTTATTCCGATTGATGGATATTGAAATTGAATCAAATTCATGACAATTATGTCAATTTTTTTTCAAGAATTTGACATATTAATCTGATTAAATTTTTTTCAAGAATTTGACATATTAATCTGATTCAATCACAATCTGCACCAATCAACATCCATCTAAGGGCCTTATCATACTAGCGGATTACGAGCGGATTCAAAGCGGAGCGGGCGCGCAACGGATTTGTTGCGGGCGCGCAACGGACACGCTGCGCATTCGCAGCGAATTCGTTGCGGACGCGCGGCGTGGACGCCATTTTGTACTGTCTCGTACAAACGCCAGCCAACCAACTTAATAAAATATTTTTTTCAAATGTCAAATCATTTTGCATCATAACGGATTCTTGCGGGATTTTATCTTGCTTAAATATTTTATGTTTGTTTTATGGTAGGTAGGAACGAAATTATTTAGGATTATTTTTTAATCGTTTGCAAAACAACACAAAGTAGTCGCTCTCTTCCATTCGATTAATTGATAATGGATCTTCCCAAATTCGCCGATGCTTTCGTTTTCGTCGCCGGCGTCTCCGAAGTAACAAAGCCAACAGCAGTGTTTCCTCGTCGGAATCAATTTTGTTACTGAGTGTATTTGTACGTCGTTAATTCGCGACGAAAACGTAGCGTATTCGCCACGCGTCCGCGACGTCTCCGCTGCGCAGCCGCTGCGTGTTCGCGACGCATTCGCTGCGTGCCCGCCCCGCCCCGTAGCCGCTCGCAATCCGCTAGTATGATAAGGCACTTACCTAACAAGGGGGCGGTTTCAGCAATCAACGTTAAACTCGGGTCGGTGATATAAGATGGTAATGCATCTTTCTTAGAGCTCGCTCAAAAACGCTACCATTAGCAAAATGAATATTAATTATGTTATTTTCAGGAATACTTCGATCACGTCAGATGTTTATGGCGTGACGGAGGAGTGAAAGAATGTTTTAAAAGATCTAATGAATATCAACTGATTGATAGCGCTGAATAGTAAGTATAATAAAAGAAAATATAACATAATAAACAAATTGTTTAACAAATACGTGATAATAGCAGTCGAGCCTATTTTGACAACAAGTTCCTGATAAGAATTCAGATAGTAACTTCCAGTAACGTCTATACCAAATAACAAATAGCTTATGTCTGTCAGATAAGAACCCGAATAGGCTTAAGTCTGCACCGGCACTCATTGCCGTCTGCTAGGAAGTTGCTGCTTTGTTAGGAACTGGTGAACAAAATTTACAAAGATGAAAAACTGAAACACAAATGACGCTGTCCTAAATTTAATGATGGGCATGAAAAATATAAATTCTCTATTCATAGATAAACAATATTCTACTAACAATAGATTCTAACTTTATTTAACAATTATTTACAATCAAATAAATTTTCTAATTAATATTAAATTAATTAACTAATCTAAGTTAAAAAAATAAAAAAATATAATATTACTTGTTATTGTTTCAGTTTCCTAGACAGAATAGACTTAATTGTGAAACCGGACTACATACCATCGGATGCGGATATATTGAGGTGTCGTCAGAAAACTACGGGAATACAGAAAATTGAATTTAAAGTCAAGGTAACCCAATAATTTTAATTATTTCTACAATTAAAAATCTGTCGAACTCACTGTTCGCAGATTTCTATTTATAGAAATAATTTATCTGATATAAATTAGCATTTGTCAGCCTTCCTAACATTCTTATCTTAGCTTCATAGCTAAGAATAACTTTTCAAAGAAGAATCATAGTTAAATTCAATTTATTCACAACAATTTTTTTCATCATAAAAGCCGGCGTAGTTAAATAAATATTCCACAACTCACACACAACGCCATCTAGTCCCAAACTAAGCAGAGCTTGTACTATGGGTACTAGAATAACTGATGCTAATACATATCGCACACCGGGTGCAATAACGTCATAAGTGCTAAAATTGCAAAAATGAGATTTTGATCACAAATGCTGTTAAACATGCGTCTACATCCGGTGCAAAAATATCATAAATGTAACTCCAAAAATGACCCTCTGAGGGCCTAACTGTCGTTGTGGTTTTGGCGGATTTTTGAGAACTCTAGTGCGAGAACGTCCTAATTGGACGATTGCGCGCGGCCTCTCGCAGAAAATGTTTGTGAGTAGGAGCAACAACGTCATAAAGGGAATTATGACAAATTTTCATACAATTTTGGGGTATGAATGTCATAAGTTCACACTTCTGACTTTGTAGTCCTATTTATTTTAAAAGCAGTAAGTAGTTCTGTCATTTATTACAATTAACAATTTAATTTAATTACAATTAAAACGCTCTACGGAAGGCTCGATTTGACCATATTCGCCGCATTGGGAACAAACTCGCGAAATCAGTCGAATCGAACTTCTGCCGCCCCTTACTACCTTCACTGCTAAAACCTGATGGGTCACTTGCCCACACTGCCTAGGAGAAAGCGAACTTATTCGCTTCTATCTTCGCAGAATCTTCGCGGCTAGATACGACTGGCACTATACCCCCCCTCGTCCACTAGTTTGCGTGACTTCTATGTCAGACATGCGCATACGTCAGACAGAGGTTCGTAGGATATTGCGGAATCGAGACGTGAACAAAGCAAGTGGTCCCGACGGTATTCCAGCCATGGTTCTAAAAACCTGCGCACCTGAACTGTCTTCCATATTGACGCGGCTCTTTTGCCTCTCCATGGCTTCTGGACAAGTCCCAAAATCCTGGCAGCTTGCTAATGTGCAACCAGTGCCGAAAAAGGGTAGCCGTGCCGACCCTGCCAACTATAGACCGATTTCGGTCACTTTTAAGTACTCTTACAGAGTATGGAACGTGTACAGACTCCTGGCATACCTAGAAGCGAACGACCTCCTCAGTGACCAGCAATACGGGTTACGCCGAGGCCGCTCTACTGGAGACCTTCTAACGTATGCCACGCACATCTGAAGTGAAGCCATCGAGAAGAATGGAGAGGCTTTGGCAGTCTCGCTCGATATCTCGAAGGCTTTTGACAGAGTTTGGCACGAGGTCCTTATTAGCAGGCTACCGTCCTTCGGTCTACCCACTATAGTCTCTGTGATTGGGTATAAGACTTCTTGAGGGACCGATCGATTCGGGTTGTCGTTAATGGCAGCTCGTCCGATCAAATGGCAATCAATGCTGGAGTCCCTCAGGGATCCGTGCTCGCAGCAACGCTTTTCCTGCTTTACATAAACGACCTACTGATAACAGGTACGTTTGGATACGCAGACAACACAACGGTTGTTGAAAGCTATATACTCAACTCACGAGCTAGTCGTGTACAAATACAGTCGCTCAGAGAGGCAATGGTCGAACGTATGAACGTGTCTCTGAAGGCAGTCTCCAATTGGGGTGAAGACAACTTAGTCACTAGTCACTTCAATACTAGTAAGACGGCGTGTCTTATCTCCACAAAACGGAGTCTATTTATCCTGACTCCTACCTTCTGAGATGTATCCCTTCCAATAACCGATCGTCTTGAGCTACTAGTATCTCGCTGACTTCGAAATTTAATTTCGGCTTTCACATTGAGTCGAAAGCTCAACTAGCCACCAAAAAGCTGGGCATCCTCAACAAGGTGAGACAGTATTTTACACCGGGGCAGTTACTTGACCTCTATCAAGCGCAAGTCCGGTCCAGGTGTGGAGTACTGTTCTCATCTGTGGGACGGTTCAGCCAAATAGCAGCTTGAGGCGCTCGAGTCAGTCGAGAGAAGGGCCAAGAGAATCATCTGCGATATCGATCTGACGGATACTCGACAACAAAGTCTGGAGCACCGTCGCAAGGTTGCCAGCCTATCGGTTTTTTATAGGATACATTTCGGCGAATGTGCCGAGGATCTACACAACCTTATCCCTCCGTCCCCGTTTCACCATCGGACTACCAGACAAACGGCACTGAGGCACCGCTTCACGGTAGACATTCCTCTAATACGCACTGACTACGACTGAATAAGAAAAAACATATTGGGCAGATGCCGCCAAAACAAAATGGCCGCCGCAGATTATTAACATCGACCCGCTCTATTTGAAAGTCCCTTTATAAGACATTTAGAGTTTAGATTTTTTGTTTAGTTCTGCCTTTATGACGTTATTGCACAGAAAATTTTACGTTTAATTTAATTTTCTGCACAATAATGTCATAAATGTAGGTATGGTTTTAAAAAATATTAAAGATGTACCACTTATATACATTTTTTTTTCTGAAACAACCTTAATTTTAAAATATGGAGAACAAACAATATTTTGGTAATCGATATATAAAAGTATTGTAAATGCATTTCATTTTATCAAAACAACAACTTTTAAATCGATCTCCTGAAAAAAACGTAATTTGTTACTTAAGACGTTGTTGCACCGGGTGTGCGAATATATACTTTTCTTTTGTAAATACATACTTATTTATACATAGAAGCACCCAGACGAAGACAAACCCCCACGTTCATGCACACAAAGATTTGTCTTAAGTGGGAATCGAACCCACGACCTCGGCGTCGCAGGCAGGCAGGTACACTACCTACTCCGCCATTCGGTCGTCAGTCAGTTCTACTAGATGTCGCTAGTAGGCATAACTTTCATGTTCTTTGTACTAATATATTTACAGTTTTGTTATCAAAAATAGCTTTTATTGTCTAAAATGTTGTTATAACAAATTGAAAATAACTTTAAGGTACCAAAGTCAATGCACGGCGGAGTTCAAGATTTCTGGATGTTTGATGTTGGCGGCCAGAGGGGAGAAAGAAAGAAATGGATACAGGTAAGAGAAACTCATACTTTTATTTAAGTTCAATTATTTTTGTGCCTAACTGCCTCGATGGTTTTGTGGTTAGCGTATGCGCCTCTCACCGTTAGGTCTTGGGTTCGATTCCCGGGTCGGTGTTATTTGCGAGCTTTCCGTCAGGAAATTCACAGTAGCAGCACGGAGTTGTAATTGTGCCCGGTGGATGGCGATAGGCTCACCTTCTATCCCATGGGTCCTAAACATAACAGGTGAAATGTGGGTGTTGTACACCTCTGCCACACCCTTCTGAGTAATATAGGCGTGGTGTTATGTTAAAGTGTTCTATCTCGACATGACATAGTATTTTG
Source organism: Hypena proboscidalis (assembly GCA_905147285.1). Lineage (NCBI taxonomy): Eukaryota > Metazoa > Arthropoda > Insecta > Lepidoptera > Erebidae > Hypena > Hypena proboscidalis. The sequence continues at coordinate 832,394 of LR990153.1, forward strand.
TTCGATTGAAGATCTCGTCTTAATCCTGCGGCGTGCAGGCATACAGTAAAGGAGTATACTCGGCCTTAGAAAAAGTGATAGTAAGAAACATATAAGAGATAAAACAAAAGTCGCAGATATTTTACATAGAATAGACCAACTTAAATGGAAGTGGACTGGCCATATGATGCGGCCTAGAGAGGAAAAATGGAGTAAGACTGTTACGAATTGGTATCCTAGAGATTCAAAACGTAACAAAGGAAGACAACACTATAGATGGGAAGATGAAATTAAGGTGACAGCGGGACCATACTGGAGAAGAGCCACCAGTGATAGAGCTCATTGGAGAGAGTTAGAGGAGGCCTTTGCCAAGAGGCGCACTGAGATGAGAGACTCTATATAGTTTAATTAGTTTAAGTGTAGCTATATAAGTTTTAGCGTGAAGAAAAGTTTAAATCGTTTTATAATTATGTTTTCTTTTTTCAGTAAATAAAGGCTATATTTTTTATTTAATATAGACCTATCTCCAATCTTTTTGGTTTAGTTACTACTGCTTATAAGTAGGTACATATAGTTAGTCAATCAATCAATCTGTCAAGCCTTTTCCCAATTACATTGGGGTCGGCTTCTAGTCTAACATATTTAGCTGAATATCAGTATTTTACGCGGAGCGACTGCAATCAAACCTCCACAACCCAGTACGAAGTAATACGATTTTTTTTTTTTATAAATTTCGGTTTTTTACATTAGATAGAACGCCAGAAGCAATTACACTATCCAATGGTCCCAATGACAAGGCCAAATACATTCACTCACACAAGCACACCCAGTCTCAGAACAAATCTTTGTGAATCACACAAAGATTTGTCCCATCCCAGTGCAGTGGAGAGCGGCGAGGCGACCGTTTAAACCACTACACCACACGTGCAGACAACGATATTCTTTGTTAAAATAGTTGTCAGACTTTCTAGCCTCTACCCGTAACTACAGCCATAGATTTTCAAATGACAACCGGAGTCGACGACTTAACCTGCAAGATCGATCGTTCCGCGCAGCTTCGACTTAGCCAAATACATTAAGATAGTCACTGCTTACTTTTCAAGGTTCCACATCATTTTTATCCTGCAGGTGTTCGAAGGCATCCACGCCATCTGGTTCCTGGTGGCCTGCAGTGACTTCGACCAGACCCTGCGAGAGGACGGCACTCAGAATAGATTGAAAGAAGCATTGGCACTCTTTGAGGATGTCTGGCAAAGCAGGTATGAAACATAATATATTATTACGCTTATCTGGTGCTAGCTTTTGTGAACGAGCTTGAGGGCGGCAGCATCACCGTCTCACCTTTAACCTGCCACTAAATAGTTGTGCTTGAATTACTGTGTACCGGTTTGGTGGTGAGATCAGGGCATGAAATCACTGGCATATGAGGCATAACACCGTAGTACTCAAATGCAGCGACGCATGATCTACAATGTGCTTTTGTGGATTGTTGATGTCCATGGACTGTACTTCACTTACCATCTGATGGACTACGCGTTCGTTCGCTGCAGTAAATTAAAAAAAGATCTGGATCTGAAGGGCTGGGTAGAACAACACCTACACCACTAACCTTTTGCGATCAGTGAATATATCACCATGATGTTTGGGTGTGATCCCAGAGTTGGTCAAAAGTGTTTTTTGGTTTTTTCCGTCTTGCATTTCTTAAAAGCATCAAGCAGTCTGGAATTATGCACGGTAGATAGCGATAGGCTCACCCCCTACCAACCGCACGGGTGCGTTAACACTTTTGCCTGTTTTGTGACATGTCACCTAAACACAACAGGGGACTCACACTTTTGTACTCATATAGAGACATGATAATTATTATATTTTTGTCATAGAAATATATACTATAGAAATGGCTTGTCCGAACACATTGCCCTTCAAATTTTACATTATGAATAGCAGGATCAGTAACGCCATCTGCATTGAACTACCATGTAAATGACTTTGCATTCACGCGATGTGAACCTTGTAAGGGCGTGATGACATTTCGTTAGCATTTTTTTTTGCCGAAGGTACAATAAAATTGTGATTCTTTCAATAGTGTAAAATATTTATTATTACAAAATTAAAAATACTCCTAGTTATATTATTAAAAGAACAGTAAATCATGGGAATTCTAAAAGTAGGTCATATTTTGTTTAAGGAATAAAATAAAATGTTTGTTTAAGGAAATATTTTTTTACTAGCTTCTGGTCGTAGCTCCGCCCACGTGGTATGTTTATAAATGATTTAAGTACAAACTACTAAATGTAATTTGTACTTAAATCAGTTGGTGAACATTTTCTATAATCCGTGAAAGGCCAAACGATCATTGAACTTTTGTTACAAGCTTTTATTTAGTTTTTTCAATTCATCAACTTTAACAAAATTATAGACTATTCTTGACTATTAAAATTAGGTACTTACTTAAAAAAATTTAGTGTTTAGCTACTTTTGTTGCTGACTGTACATATATTATATCTAGCGTTATAACAAGTTTACGCAGTAACAGTACATTGCACAATGATATGACAATTCATAACGAATACTTTTTTAAATTACCAAAAATATTATCTTGAACGCCCGCGGCATAGTTCTACTAAGCGCAGTTGCGCAGTTCCAAAGTCATGTCACGCGGATATTCACGATTAAGGAATATGGCGTCGGAACTACTCGGAACGAAAAATTTTAGCAAATAAAATTGATAAAATAATGTAAAGAGGTGGATATAATATGATATTTGTGACTTACCGGTGATATGTAATACCATAATCTTTTTTGTTGTGTCTAATTTGGTAGTTCGTACAACTTTTCAGTGCACAATTAGGCATTTTGTCGTGTTTGACCGCTCACGGAGGCAGCCAACCACAGTCAATTTGACTACGCGCTTTTTGTAGTCAGATTGACACCAAAAAAGTTAAGGCCATTTATCGCGCGTTAGCCGTGTCCATACTTTATACGTCAATGATTTTTTGTTATAATTATTGGGAGCCTCGGAAAGCACGTTAAGCCGTCAGTCGCGGTTGCTTTTTAACACGCTTATATTAGCTTCACCTGTATGTATGTATGTATGTATGTATGTAAGTATGTATGTATGTATGTGTGTATGTATGTAACCGACTCCTTTGGACTAGTTTGGACTCGATTTTGACCCACTTTAAACGGACAGATTTCATTCAAATTTTGCACACCTGTCAAAGATCGATGACAATGCAATAATTCGATAAATAAAAATTAAAAAAAAGATTTGAAGATCTATGGCAGTCGTTACTAGGGTTGCCAGATGTCCGGTATTTTACAGGCCGTACAGTCCGTTATTTTCGAGGCCTGTCCGGTAATAAATAAATGGTCATACCGGACAGAACAATGTCCGGTATTTTGAAGAAAGTCGGTACTACTGGTCACAAGCGTCTACAAAAGTAGGCATATGAAATCCCTCTATTCATACATATTTTATTTATATATTTTTGTTAAACATACCTATCTCTGGTTTTAGGTGATTTCATTTTTTCAGAAGTTCCTACCTTTATTTTGTTAAGTAAGATGACTGCATTATATTTTGTTACTAAGTACTAATTTATTTATTTATTTATTTATTTAAAAACTTCTTGCACAAAATTTGTGACAAAGGCGGACTTAATGCCGAAGGCATTTTCTACCAGTCGACCCTTAGGGTGGTGCAGAGATAATTGGTAGGTGCATAATATAAAAGTAGGAGTAATTACTTTATTGTATAATAAATCTAAATAATACACATACTATACTAATACTCGAATACTATATAATACACAAATACAATAACATATATTACATAACATATAACATAACATACTATACTTAAAATAACATACATACATAACATAATAACAAAGAACACTACTGAGAAGATTCCGCCAAATAACTCAAGTATAATTGTTTTACTATAAATTTAAAGACATCACGACTAGATGCCATCCTGATTTCCAGAGGTAGCGCATTCCACAAGAGAACAGATCGTATTGTGAAGGAAGAATGTACAAGACCAGAGGTGTGAGAGGGACAGGAAAGAAGAAGATTATTAGAAGATCTTAAGTTTAGATCATGAGTAGAAGAGAGAAATTTGAAATAAGATTTCAAGTATGCAGGAGCAAAGGGAGAATGCAAAAGAGTGAAAAGAAGTGTCAACGCACGCAGACTACGGCGCTGACATTATTGAATGAAGAACTGAATTTAGTTGATTTATGTGTTGTTAATAAATTAAAAATATAAGTATTAAAAAAAACGTATTTTTTTGCGACCTAGCATACCCCCCCCCCCCTCTCTTTTTTTGGGGTTGTCCAGAATTTTTTTGCGACTTACCTAGTCTTTACCCGTATGAGGTGATACGATATTCTTTGATAGACTAGAGACCAGAAATTCAATCAGACTTTCTGACCTCTAGTCTAACACTCTCTGACCTCGTATTAGGTTGTATCTTAATCTATTAGACTACAAACCGACCCTAATAAAAAAAGGCCCGGAAGATTCATGTAGGTACTTTTTTTTTACGGGATATAATCCCACCCACACGCCCACCACTGTGACTCCTGTGACGCCAGGATCTACAGCGGCAACCAATTGAAAGGCACCGTGCATGACACACGGGCAATCCCAGGGTGAGTTAAAATTGTCTTGGAACCCGCAACGAATTTAATGAGAAGTATATATAGTTGGAGTTGGAAAGGTTGGTTTTATGATGTTCATGTAGGTACATCATAAATACATCATTTTTAAAGTGACGAGTTATCGCTCTGATTTTTTCTTTCTACCTAAATTTTTTTAATGTATCTTATTCATTTTCCTTTCTTTCCAGGTTCCTTCTAGAAGCAGGTCTCATAGTGTTCCTAAACAAACAAGATCTGCTTCAAGCTAAAGTATCTTCCGGCCGTTCCATCACACCCTACTTTCCACAATACCAGGAGTTTAATGCACCGGGAGATGAATATACGAAGACTAAGATGTTTATAAAGAGTTTATTTACTGTAAGTATCAGGTATTATATAGACATTTTTTTCCACCTTTCACTATCTATCTACATATATATATAAAACCGGCCAAGTGCGTGTCGGGCCACGCGCAGTAGGCTTCCGTAGCTAGTCGTAACAACATATTTCGACTTAAAAGGGATTTACTATCTGTATTAAACAAGTAACATCTTCATACAAGTCATTACTTTCAAAGGTTTTTGTAATTTGCACGAATTATTCTAAGTAACTGCATTTTACACTTTGGACCCCAATTACTCTAGAACTAATTAAGTTAAAGTAACCAGATAAATAGCGTCCTTCAGATAGGAAATGTTTGTAGTACACGAAACCAGCTATCACGTATGACGAGATGTATGAATGTTAAGGAAGCGAAAGAAGTATGTAAGGAGCGAAGCACATGGCGTTCCATCGTCTCTGCCTACTCCCGTGGGATAAAGGCGTGATTTTATATATGTATTATGTATGTTTATTTATGTTTCAAGAATTTTGAACGAAATATTCTGAGTAACTGCATCTGACATTTCGGACCCCTATTCCTCTTGAACTAATGAAGTGAACTTATCCGCTATAGTTTTCCTTTAAAGTTCATCACATGTACTACCGACACAATTTTTTTCAGATTTTAGGATCCAGTAGTTTAGCTTTTAGAGGGGGGGGGACGCCCTACTCGAACAAAAATTTGCTCTTTAAAGTTAATTATCTCGCAAACGGATCCCTAAATCAAAAAACTGTCTTTGCATCCCCTAAACGTTTTTAAAAGTCCTATCTAACAATACCCCACACTATGGGGTAGGCGACAAAAAAAAAAAACATCCCTACTTTACATGTAGGAGCTACCTGAAAAAAAAATATTTTTCCAAATTTTACTCTACGACTTTCTTTGTTTAGTTAACATACATGTTTATGCAAAATTTCAGTTTTCTAGCACCAACGGTTTCGTCGCTATGCCGTGGACAGACAGATGGACATGGCGAAGCTATAAGGGTTCCTTGTAGGTACTACGGAACCCTAAAAATGAAACCCGTTTTCCGTTTTCACGACATAGCATGAAAACGGCTTGACCGATTTCGCTGATTTTTTTTTGTATGTTTCTAATACAAGGTTCTTACGGAAAAAAATATTAAGAAAATCTCTCAGAAAGATTAAAAAATATACATTTAATTTTGCATATTTAAAAAAAAGCGCGTTACGAATGTCAACGTCATTCAATTTAAAACAAAAAACTCTGTGGTGATCTTTATTTAATAAAATTAGTAAAGTCCTTCTCAGGTATGACAAGACCAGGTAAATAGGTATTCATTTTTATATGGAGGATATTATAGATTCCAGTTCAAATTGAATAGGTACGCATACATAAGATAGGTCAGCTATACAAAATAAAGTAGTGCATCAAATTTACGCTAAGGCGATACGAAGTTCGCCGGGTCAGCTAGTAGCAAATATATCTCTCTAGCATTTTGAAGGTGACCAAGGTTAACTCGAGTTAAGGTCCTTGAGGAGTTTGTGGTTTGGTAAAATAACTGCCTTGATGGTCAAGTGGTTAGCGTATCATGCGCCTCTCACCGTGTTCGGTTACCGGGTTGGGCAAAGTGCTATTTGTGAATTTTCCGTCAGAATATTCACAATAACAACATAGAATTAAAATTGTGTTCGGTGGATGGCTATCGGCTCATCCCCTATCCCATGGGACCTAAACATAACAGGTGAAATGTGGGTGTCGTACACCTCTGCCACACCCTTTGGGTTATATAGGCGTGATGTTACGTTATGTTCTCTAGAAAACTACTACATTTATTTTAAAATGGCAACGTTTAGGTGTCGTCATTCTTACGCTACTTTTACAACTGCATTCTTACAAAACCAAAGCTTTACCAAAATTCAAGATTCACCGCTGTTTATCCTAGCGACACTGGCGTCATAGCATAGTGGTGGGTTGTGTGTGGGAGGGATTAAAAAAAACTGTAATAGAATTCATATTTCAGGAGGTAGTAACAAAAAGGCACGAACGCCGTCAGCTCGCCGCTTCGGCCGAGCGCTTCGTGGTGGCCGAAGCGCGTCGTCCCCGCGAATGCTACTTCCACTACACCACCGCTACAGACACCGACAATGTACGAACTGTGTTCCGAGACGTGCATCAAATCATACTCACTCATATGCTGCAAACTATTGGAGTTTATTGATTCATATTTTTCAAAAAAAACCGACTTTAATTAAAAAAAATGCTCTAAAATGTAAGAAATACTTAAGTTATATTCAACGTCTCGCCTCATCTGTGTATAACTTGAAAGAATACAGTAAACGGTCTTAAGGTGCTATATTTAAAGAATTATCCCTGTACTCCTAAACTATAAGACATTGTACCTTCCAGCATCAGCTCAGCAATATGAAATGCTGACTGCTAGATGCTAATATCCGAGTAGCTTTAGGTAATATACGAAAACAATATAGAAGTCCTTAAAATTTGATTAATAGTTTTGTTTTGTATAAAATTACAATTCCATAACTACCCTATTTTTCTTGTATACAATAAAACAAACTCAGTTTTTACCTGAAATTCTTAGGTACCGGTTACATGCTCCATCTTACTTGTACGAACAGTTAGAGCATGTAGCCGAGGATCATTATTTAAACTTGTTACTAGATTGTTACTATAATTTTAAATTTGTTATTTAACTTCCAATTTTATTTATATTAAACATACGTTATAAATTAAAGGTAAAATTCCTGCTAACCTAAAAATAAATGACTAAATCTAAATCTATGTACAAAACCTAGTCTAAAAGACCGCTACCAGTGGGCAACGTTCCCAAAATGCTGGCAGCATTGCCACGTTGTATGGCAATGCTCAACTTCTGGCCAAAATAAATACCAGCATTCTGAGAACGTGTGGCCTCAAACAGGCGAGTTGAAATTCAAATTATTTATTAATTGTTTGTTACAGGTGTTAAATATACAGTTCTTATGTACTAAACATTAAGTCCCCATGCGTAACATGCCATATTTGGCGTACACCATGCATATTTATTTTTAATAAGTATTTACATTTCTCAAAACATTTTTAAAATAGATTTGTAGTTAACTTCGAGTATTTTTGTATGTTTTAGTTTTAAGTGTGTCTATGTTTTATAAAATGTTTCTTTATTAATATAAACTACGTTAAATAATAATCCATTTATACTAAGAAGGTGTTTTTGTTTAATATAAATACAAGCACTATTTTCGCGCATTACAAACGTGCATTTGACATCCCTTTCAGTTCGCCCGTTTGTGCGTCTGTTCTGTTATGTTGAAGTCCCATGTGATAGATTCAAGATTCAAGATTCATTTATTCGCAGGAATATGGTACAGTAGATGGTATACATGTTTTAGCAGCCTGACATATTCACCTTTAACGAATTTGCGAATGCGAATTTTTGTTTAAAGAAGTAAACATGGACAATAAAGTAGCACTAACAAACAGGATAACTTATTTTTTACAGGAATAGAATTCATTTAGCGTATAAAAGCACTTTTCAAGTAACCAAGACTTAGGTTTTTTTTTTTAAAGATGTAAAGGTAAATGACATGGCATGACAGAGGATGAGCCTATCGTCATTCAAGACGCATAATTCTAACTCCGTGCTGCTATTGCGATTTTCCTTGCGAAAAGCTCTCAAATAACACTGCCCGACCCGGGAATCGAACCTAAGACCTCGGCAGTGAGACGCGCATTCTCAATATTGTTTTTTTGGTTTTAAAAGTAAAACAAAATAGAGTCGCAAAATCATTTATTCACAATAAAATACAATAAATAGTATAATTATCATTATAATTACTATAACCTAAAACTTTTATCTATCCCTTTAAACTTTCTTCTCAAGACTTCTGTGATACAAGGCGATAGCTTTCATGGCTTCAATGTTGGCGTGTGTCGCCAGTTCTCCAGGAATGAGGAGTTTCACAGCAGCCTGCACATCTCTGCTGCTCATGGTAGACTTCTTGCTGTGCTGGACCAGCTTCCCAGCTTCCTCAGCTATCTTCTCCAACATATCATTCACGAAATTGTTCATTATCAGCATAGATTTCTTGGACATTCCTAAGTTAATTTTCGCGACAGTTTTCAATATCTTGTAGATGTATATTGAAAAGCTGTGATAATTCTTTTTTTTGCTTTTATCTTTATTCTTCAGCTTTAATGAAGGTTTTTCTGTGAATTTTTCCATAGATTTTAGCGGCTTTTTCGGTACTTTTACTGGTGGCGCCATTATGTCTTGTTTGGTTGTCAATTTCGTTAATAATAACTTCGTCAATTTTGGTAGGGTTCCGCGGTGTTGACGAAGTAATTTATTTAGGTCTGGCAAGTTGTGAGGGGCTGTTTGAGCGCACCGATGACGCCGCGAAGCTTACTGAACAATAAATTATGCCGCGTATATTCATTGCACATAACCGGAGTTAGTTAAGAGTTATAAGAATAACCATAGATTTTTTAAAGCTACTTTACGTTATATATAAACTAGATAATTGCCGAAACACAAAATGAATCAAAATATATAAATTTATTAAAAAAAGATAGAAATTATTTGATTCCTAAAAAAATAACTAGCCTATCTGCAAGCCAATTTGAATACTTGCTTCTAATAACATAACATAACATAACATCACGCCCAGTGGCGTAACTATACCATCTGGGGCCCGTGGCAAATTCTTTTGATGGGGCCCTAATCAGTAAAAATTGTCACGTTGTACCCAGTTAAATTTTAATAAACTTCTAGTTTTTCAGCGTACTCAATTAGACGTTGTATATGTCCCACTAATGTCCATAGGCCACCTCTCTTATGCGAGAGGGAATGGTCTGTAGTCCCCATGCTAGCCCAATGCGTATTGGAGACTTCCTATTCATCTATATTAGTTTTGAAAATGATCGTCACAGGTATTATAAGAAATAACATTAACACATTAATGCAGTGCATATTTCAGGAAAGCTGCTGGACATAAAATGATCTTTATTATTAATAAATCAACAAGGTCTTTAATACACGAAGATTTTTCTATTTCGCCTCTGAAGGTGGGTCGAAAACTGAGAGTGTCTTTGGAAAATGATTCAGATATATTATGTTTTTTATATATTTTATCTCAATAAATTCAAGAGCTTTTTTTAATAGAGCAGTGTCATTTAAAACTTTTAAAGTGAAAGGCTACAAAACACTGAAATTTGAAACTATGTCATTTATTGGAAGGAAACGCGATTACAGTTGTATTTGCTTCCATTTTTAAATTTTTAAATTCATGTGGATACATTTCCAATTCTTCTAGACAAATTTTAAAACGTTTTAAGGCATTTGAAAGGTCGGTGGCTTTAGACTGAAGTGCTTTAGAGCTTTAGTAAGTAGGATCTTGCAATGGAAAACCAATAATAATAACATTGTAGTTTTCGATCTTCTTTTTGAGTAAAAATTCTTCATTTCTTAGCATCTGATTAGCAATTTAACAGAAATGTTTTCGTTAGCGCTTTTTGGACTTCAACAAACCGTTGTTAAAGTCCAAAAAACAATTCTTTAATTGTTAAACTTTTAAAGCAAAAACGGCATCATAACGCCCTGCCCATCTAGTAGTAGTAGACTCATTTTCTTTATTAGATAAAAAACTTGATAAAATATTACATCTTTTGATGCTATGCCCAAAAGAAATATAAATTTGTTGAACTATTAAAAAAAAATGCATTTCAATAACCTCCTCATTCGTCCGTGCATCATTAAGTACTAGATTTAAATTATAAGCAGTATAGTGAACATATACGGCATTTGACTCGACATCTTTTATGAGTTTTTGTCCTCGACACTTATTTAGAGGAATATTTTTGTCATTTATGGATTTAATAATTCATCAGAATAAGATCAAGGAGCCTAGAAAGTACATGGCGCCAAAAAGATTTTTTTTTGGAAAATATTTTTGAGCTCGCGGCCTCTTGGGCCGGGGCCCTCTTAGATCGGGGGCCCGTGGCATTTTGCTTTCCACTGATCACGCCTATATTACCCAGAAGAGTGTGGCAGAGGTGTACAACACCCAAGGAGTGAACATATCGCCATTAACCGGTCACAAATCCAAATCCACGCAGCTATTGAGAATTTCCTGACAGAAATTTCACATTAAACACTTTCCCCGACCTGAGAATCGAACCCGAGACCGCGGTGAAAGGCTCATATCACTAGACCATCGAGACAGTTAAATTGACATCAATTTTATTAAATAACTACAAAAGATACGTTTTGACTATTTTAAATTATATAAATACACGATTATTTAGTATTTTAATGTTTTTATATTCGTGATTGATTGTTAGTTAATAGTAATGTTACGGACGGTTTTTAGCTTTTCAATTAATTACTTAATACAACACACTCATATTGTAACTCAAATCAGCTCTGTCCGTCCTTTCTGGGAAATATCAGCGAGAATTTAAGTTTTTTCTTCAACCAACAGTACAAAAAAAATGTAGCAGTGCTGTATCTAATACATGTCCCACTGCTGGGCTCGGGCCTCTTCTCATGATGAGAAGCGTTAGGCCATAGTCCTCTACGCTAGGCAAGTGCGGATTGGTAGACTTCACACGCCCTCGAGCACTTTTTAGGCACTCTCAGGTTTCCTCAATTTATATGATAAATACTCACATATCTTTGAAAAGACGAATCGTAACAATTTATTGACAGAGGTGTGTGCCGTGGGTTCGAACCCGAGAACTTTGACTTCGCATTCCTACAGTCTCCCACTAGGCTATCACTGCTACAGTAAATAATAATAATAAGTATAAATAAACCAAACATGTAGGTATTTAAAAAATATATTATTGAAATTGATCTTATTACAAATTTGGTTCGTTTTTATCAACTACCCTCATTGAAATATATTGACTTGACTTTTGTTTCTGGGATATTTGCAGGTTTATTAGTTATTTGCAGGTTTATTAGTTAAATATTTTAGGATTAAGGAGTGACTGGTTCGATTCTCGGCTCAGACATAAGGTTGGGTTTTCTGGTGAGAAAGGAGTTGCAGCGTCAACAATTAATATGTATAAAAAATAAATAAAAAACATAACAGCACGCCTATAAATTGTGTAGTGGCAGAGGTATATAATACCCACACTTCACCTACTATGTTAATGTATTGTAATTGTATTCTATGTAATTGTATTTTTAATTTGAATGTTCTACTAAATCCCGTTTGAATAACTCCTAAACAGATTATGATACAAATTTCCGTTATTTTTATAAACTTCCGCCTATATGTTCATTATTTATTTATTTATTTATTTTATTTATTTTGGTTAGCTTACGACTGTTTACACAAGTAATATTACAAACATATTTAATACAGTCGAATCATGCTAAGTGTAACAATCAATTACAAGCTAACACCACTTGCACGGTATCTTGCGCTTGTTTGTAACAAACAATATGATTAACTTATAAATTATAAATGTAATGTTACTCTAAAACTTGCGTAACCTTTAGTATCCACATGTTTTCTTTGTTTCGGATAATTATCATGCTTTTATATTATTCTCGCCCATTAACTACACGATAAAAGTTCTATATGAGTCTTTTTGGGCTTGAAGAATAACCTACACTTCGATGTTTGTATTTCTAGGATTTGAACTAACACTAGTAATGTACATTAAAATGTAATATGTCATTTTATAAATAAAGATCTTTTGAAATTTAAATTGATACAAATTTAAAACGCAAATAGTTAACCTGTTAGTTAAATCACGCGGACAGATTTGCAGTCGGTAGTTAGTATATTATTTTGTAAATGTTATTATAAAACCTCAAAAATATTTGCCAAGTTCATTGAAGTTGGTTAATTTTTTGTTAGACTACGATTTGCTAAGCCGGCAGAATTAATAATACATTTCCAATACTTTTTATCTATTTAAGAAACATTAACAATGCCATAAATAAACGCAAATCAAATAAATATTAAATGTTATAAAATAACGCATATTATCATGATTTTCGATAAAACGAAGCCTCAAGCATTCTTATTCTGTGCTCAAGCCTCATAACACAGCTCGCTGCACCCCCCACAACTTGTCAGACCAAAAAAATCCTTATAAGCGATAACTTTCACATGCTCTGCGATTTGAAAATAAGTATTCACACGAGCTAGGAAACCGAATTCAAAATGTCTTCCAAAGTGAGCCGTGGGAAGAATAAATCCAAATCATCACGCGCTGGACTCCAATTCCCGGTCGGAAGAATCCACAAGTTCTTGAGAAAAGGGAACTATGCTCAACGAATCGGCAGTGGAGCGGCTATTTACCTAGCAGCTGCTCTCGAGTATTTAGCCGCGGAAATCTTGGAACTAGCGGCTGAAGCGACTACCGATAACAAGAAGAGCAGGATGGTGCCAAGACATATCCTTTTCGCCATCAGGAATGACGAGGAACTAAACAGGATGTTGTCTGGAGTGACCATTTCTCAAGGAGGTGTTCTTCCTGCGATCAATCCAATTCTTCTTCCGAAGAAGACGATGAAGAATGATGGATAGGAGGGAGAAGGGGAGTAATGATGTAATGTTTTTTTTTTTCAATTCTTTAGGTTAGTATTTATTCTGCAAGGCAAAAGGTTAGATAAGATTAGGTTAGGTTAGGTGACCATTATGACAAAGTCCTTTTTAGGACTGCACGTTTTCTGGTTTCTGATGGAATAAGTCTTGGAAATTTTTGTGCCGTATGCGCTGCTATGTCAATAGAAGTTTTTGTAAATGAGTTCAAGATTTCTACATTCTAGAAATTTAATCATTTATTTCTATGGGCCCCAAAGGGCGCTTGAACACGTCAAAACAAACATCAAAATACAATAATATAAAACCTAATTAATTAAATTATTATACTTATTGCACTAAAATGATTTTAATCACCGGAGCGTAGATTGTATTTAATTCAACTTAGAAATTTGAATTAAAATTATTCCAAGTACCAGCTCCGATGGGTATTGCATCATGAGAAGATCTGGTGAGAAACTCACGTGCACCTTCTTTTCCAATAATTCGTACAATGTTTGTTTTGTTCACATAAATAATAATTCAATAAAAAAAAAAAAAAAAAAAATACGCTCTTATAAATAAACCAAACTGAAAAGTAGAAAATAAATGATAGTTAAAAAAACAAAAAAACACGCTTTTAAAGTACTTCTAACTAAAAAGTGAAAAATTGTAAAAAAGCGTGGGTTGCTCGATAGACGAAAAATATGGCACAGAGCGCCCCACGCTTTTTCACAATAATAGGTACTAGTAATTTTTGTACATTACCATTTTCAGCTTATATTAGGAATTATTTTTTCACTTTTTAGTTAGAAGTACTTTAAAAGCGTGTTTTTTAGTTTTTTTAAACTATTTATTTATTTATATTTTTGTACTTTTAAAATGGACTTAAAAAGTAAAGCTTTAAGTACTTACTTTTACTTTTAAACTTTGAATGATCATAAGATGAGTTTGACTTAATCTATAAATCTTAAAAAAAATATTTGGTTTCTGTTTACCTATATTTTGATATGGTATTTATTTTATTATTCTCGCGATCTCAGTGATCATACTATTATACCGATCTACTATCAGACAAAACGATTAATTCGGTTCGAACCCGAGACCTTTGCTTCGCAGTCCTAAGGTCTCCCACTCGGCTATCGCTGCTACAACAAAAAAATATAATGAAGTATAAATAAACCAAAGGGGTGCATGAAAGGACCCTCCCCGAGTGACGTACACAACGATACCCTACGTCCGGCGCACCCTGGGCAATTCGCGAGTTCTCCAAAGCGAATTGGCTAATCCTTTCACCACGATGGCAAGTCCAGTAAAAATTGACTCAGTCATCACACGACGAAGAAGAAGAAGAATAAACCAAACATGAAGGTATTTAAAAAATATATTATAGAAATGATATTATTACAGAATTGGTTCGATTTTATCAACTACCCTCACCAGCTCACAGCACAGCAGCTCACAGCAGAGATAGCCGAGTTCCCACTCGGCTATCGCTGCTGTTAAAAAAAATGTCCAAATGAAATAATTCCTATGATAAATTTCATTTATTCATAACTAGCTGTTACCCGCGACTTCGTTTGCGTGGAATTTCTTATATTAACTGAAAGTTGCTTCCAAGGTCTTCTACTCGCGTTAAGGAAAAGAATTTAAACCACAGGGAGTAAAGGTAATACATTACTTTTATTATTTATTGTTAATCTTAAAGTAAATCTTAGATTAGTAAACTGGATCATTAAGCATATTGTAGTTATACACCCATTGCATTAGGTTATGTTTACCTGTAATGATGGCTCTGTATTTATGTAAATAAATAAATAAAATTTGTATAATATAAAGGTCCAACGCTTTCATATAATTCTAGCACTTATTCTTAAACAGTTAAACTAATACGATTCAGTGGCGTAGCGTGTCTTCATGGGGCTCCGTATAAGAAATATTTGGGGCCCCTAATGAAGGGGAAAGATTTCACACAAAAAAAAATTGCGTAAAATTGTTAATAGAAATGTTAAGGAATGTTGTAAATGCACCCGTTCGCGATTTATAATTCATTCGTCCTCGCCTGATAAGCAATCATCTCCTCAAACTGTCCAACCAAACTCTTAAATAAACACCAAAAGCTCACAAAAAACATCACAATACTGCTTAAAACTACACAAATTAATTCTATCTCATAATATTCCGTCCATTTTAAGTTTGAAGCTGGAGATTGGAGGTGAGCAGTGCCGTGTTGTAGTACGTATTCTATCCAAGAGATGGCGTGGTTTATAGGTGGTATTGGCACGTCGTTTACGAGTTTTCGAAGGTTGAGAATGTTTTCTCGATAACTGAAAAGAAACATATTAATAAATATTCTTATGGAAAACTCGCAGACAGATCGAACCTGCAGGTTAAGCTATACATATCGCAGTCAGCCGTTGGATGGGTGCCCATCTTAACCCAACGGGTTTTCAACCGTGCCTCAGAGAACACGTTAAGCCATCGGTTAAGGTTGCCATTTGAAGATATACATATAAATGGATAAACAGATATATCCAGAAAGTCTGACAATTAGTTTATCATAATTTTCCAGTTAATAAACCGACTTCAATTACTAATAATGCTTAAAAAATAAAAACCACTAAACCAAACTGAAATATTTTTTTATGGGACCACCTGGCAGCTATTTCGCGTCGAACAAAAAAATAATCACGTGAATCGGTGCATTAACCGCGACGTAATCGATGTACAGTAAGCCAACGAGTGAGTTATGGATAAGTGAGTTACATATCTGAATAGTGGGTATATTACACTTATTAAATATGTAATTCACACATGCATATCTATTGCAGTCAGTTTTCAGTATGGCGTAGAAGTTTTTGCCCTGCATAGCTAATTGCTTGGCCCACTGTACATACTTAGAAAAAAAACATACCGGCCGAATTGAAACCCTTCTCCTTTTTGGAAAGTCGGTTAAAAAAGAGAATCGTATCGCCTCTGACTTGGTTGTGGAAGTTCGATGGAGTCGCTTTACATAAAATACTGATATTCAGCTAAATGCGTCAGACCCCAATGTAATTTGGAAAAGATTCAGAGTATGATAATAACGAACGGTTTCACAGCAGCGCGTTGATATCTTTTATATATGGTGTCAGGCAAATCTACTGAATTCCAAAACGCAGTAGTAACGTACTATTTATCTGTATCATGTTTGATGTGATTACAATGCTGCCGTTAGGAAATTCTCAGTAATAACACGGACTTGCGACTTTAACATTACAGGTGAAGTGTTGGCCATTTTAACCTTATGCGAAATGCAGGTGTCATGTCATTTATTTATTTATTTTACTTTAATTACAACGCCTGTTACACCAATTACAATAATTAAAGACAGATTAACATAATTAAATTAAGGATAAAGATCATACAATATAATAAAAAAGAACATAAAAACATAAATAATTCTGCTAACTCTTGATTAAACCAAACTGGGACCCTGCCGTCAGAAAATATCTTAGTAGTGACATGGTTATATGCTCAACTGACGTTATAGATAAAATGCGCAGATGGGTTCCTGAATATTACATAATTCTTGGGATCTAAACGTTACAGGTGAAATGTAGGTGCTATTCAGCTCTGGATAAACCCTTTTAATTCTTGAACTTACCTTCTCAAGTTGGTTGAGGAACTCTCCTTAATACAGAGATACCGTCTCAACTAGTTCAGAGGGTACGGAACAAAATAGATCACAACACAACACAACTTCTCGTGGATGAAACATATAAATATCTTGTGTGGCAAACTTAGGTCAGTACTTGTGAAATTCTACCATCTCAGTGGTATATTAGATAGGGCCACTATGTATACAGTATATTACGCTTTAGCTGACTCACTTCTTTCTTATGGCTTGGTAAGCTACGGTCGTACATTCAAAACTTATTTAGATAGAATAAAAGCGTTACAAATTAGGTTTATGAAATTATTGGTAGATAAGAACACAAAAGAACGCTGTAAGGTAAGCGATTACGAACGATTATTTTGTGAATGTAAAATACTGCCAGTTCATGAAAGAGTGGTGTTACTGTTAGCAATAGATCAGTTTTGCTGCAATGACTTCAGGACTTTTTCCTTGGAACCTAGGGTGTGCAGAAGGACCGGGGAAAAGGTGTTGGAGGTGCCTGCTTGCACAAACTATTATGGACAGAGGACCAGAAAGCATATGGTACCAATGATATTTAACGAAATACCTCAATATATTAAGGAAGGTACAACAATGGGTAGGTTTAGAAGTGGTACAAAAAAGATTTTATTGGAGAAAGTTTGTAAAAATTTACAGTGCGACAGCTAATATGTGTGTAAGAAATGCGTATTTAATTGATGTAATGTATACTAAAATTTTTTAAAACTGAAAAGTATTAGTAAGAATTACTATATACTATTTTATTAGAATTTTGAAGGATATAAATAAAATGTTTTAAAATAATAATAATTAATGAATATATATAAAATAAGTTATAATTAATAAATGTGAAAAATATAAATATGCAGATGTAAAAAGGGAGCTTTTTCTGCCAACAAACTGCTATGCAGTTTGGCGGATTTATTGTTTTTTATTTAAGGCATGTTTATTGAATAAATATTTTTCATTTTTTTCATTTCATTTTTCAGTTATAACAACCTTAGTTATAAGTAAATAAGTATGTACGGTGGACCAACGAGTTAGCTATGCAGGGCAAAAACTTCTATGTGATAGTAAACACTTACTACACCAGTTATGGATAAGTGAGATACATATCTGAATAGTGTGTATATTACACTTATTAAATATGAATTTCACACATACATATATATTGCAGTCAGTTTTCACTATGGCGTGGAAGTTTTTGCCCTGCATACCTAATTGCTTGGCCCACTGTACATGTAAATTTCATGCACTCTGTATTTAATTTGAAGTTTACTTTGGTCAATAAAGAAATTTGAATTTGAAATTTGAACTTAACAGGGGAAATGTGGGACTTATTCAATCCCTTAAACCAACCTGGGATCCTCAATAATCTTCACAACTTTCCTCTTAAACTCCTCTTCATCCGATTCCTTCTCCATCATTTCGCCAACACCGTAGTGCACACAGTATTCCACATTCACCCACTGGTCTACTGACGTCGGCACACTGAGGATAGATACTCCTGCGTCTATTGCTGAGTGGATGGTTTGAGAGTCTGCTGAGCTGATGATTAGCTTCAGGTTTGGGTGTCCTGGAAGTGTCGTAAAGCATGAACATCAAATAAATTCTAAATTACAAATTTGTACGCCAAATAATGGTAGAATAGGTATAACCCATATTCAAACAAATAAACTTATTAAATTTCATTTCCATTTCATTTCATGGTGAGATATTTTAATATGGGACCGACAGGATTTGAGCCTGCGACCCCTGCATTTCGGGCAGCCGCTTTTAACTTATTTTATTACTTACCAGCGATTCGCCCTGCCTTCGCTCCGGGTACTATGTAGTACTATAAATTATACTATAATATGCATGTTTCATGCATAACCTTTGTTATTAATCATTCTATCTATTAAAACCGCATTAAAAACCAGAAACAAGACAGATAGCGGGCATCGACTTTGTTTTATTATGTTATTGTATTGTTGGTTTTATTCTTGTTTGTTTATTTTTTATTTACATTTATTTTTTATTTTAAATTTAGATCTTACCTTTTTATATTTATTGATGTTTAAATTGATATGCAGTTAAGTTTTAATTAATTATTATTTTAATGTGATACCGTCCGTCCTCTCTCTGGCGCCATCAGAAAATCAGCGCTGCAGGGCTTTGTAGCTCTGCAGCATATGGCTGACTGAGATGGTGTCCTTTTCTGACAAAAGTTTTTTTTTTATGATCTATTGGTATTTTTATTATTGTTTGTCAAAATAAATATGTTTCTTTCTTTCTTTCTTTTATACTATGTAGAGACGGTGTGAAAATTTCAACTGCCTAGCTATAACGGTTCATGAGATACCGCCTGGTGACAGACGAACAGCATTATCTTAGTAATATTTTAGGATTTAATTTTTACCTTTTGGGTAACCCTTTAAATTGTTAAAAAAGTAAAATGGCAAATATACTTACTAAACACATCAGTCCACGGCAATCTCTTAATTATCATGACATTGCCAGGACTCTCCTGGTCTTCCTTTTCATGCTCCCAAAGAACCTTGTATGGTAGCTGGGAGAAGACCTTCAAGAACATCTTTGTGGAGGCTGGTGAAAGATCTGGAGACTTGAGGGTCATATATATGACGTCTTCTGAAGAGTCCATAAACGATTTTATTTCCTGGAAAGATTTCAAAGTCTAAATCTATAAGTGTTTTATTGTTTTTTTTAATAATCGTCTATATTATTATTATCCTGAAGGGTGTAGCAGCGGAGGGGGTGTGTAACGGTTGATATAATAACAAAAAATCTAACGGTCACTTGACATAATATCACTTAATATAATTTTATTTAATATAACGATCAGTTGTCATATTGATCTGTTGATATAATTTCATTTTATCTAATTTCTTTTGATATAATGAACACTTTTTATAATGCACATTTGACATAACATTCGTTTAGTATATTATTTATTTACTATAATATTCATAATCTCTAAGTAACTTTTAATATAATTTAGAATATTCGATACGATTTTAAACGCCTGCTAACCTGGTGCTAGCAAAAGTGCATCGCATAAACATTGCGTCGCGTGCGCGCAATCTTTAGGGCACCCCGACTCGGATAGGTTAGGTTAGAAGGGGATGGCGGGGTCTACGACCCCGCCATCCCCTTCGTGGTATTTTTTTTTAACCAACCAGAAGTAGGAGCCCCGCGAAGCGGGGCTCCGTCGACCAAGTCCGACCTCGACCAGAAAATTAGGTCAAAAGAACATTAGGTTAAATGAAAGTTATATTAAAAGAATATTATGCATTTTGAAAATTATATCATATGAACTTTATACAAAATGTTATTATATCAAAGGAAGATTATATCATATAAAACATTATATCATATGAAATTAGGTTATTTGATATTATAGCATATGAAAATTATAACATATGAACGTTATTTCAAGTAAAATTAGAGCATTTGTTATTATATCAAACATTACACACCCCAGCGGAGGAGAGGGGCAGCAATGGCGGAATAAAAAAATATGCAAAAATTAAAGTAATTCATATTTTACTTTGTTGATATTTTAGTTACTTTATGTTGTAGAAAGCGAAGCGCTCTGGCTGCCACTGCCGCTCTTTGTATCGCTAAAACTCTCGCTATTGCTACTGCAATCGCTACCGCTATCAATAAAATCATATTTCACTTTTGATCACAACATACCTCTGGAAGTTGCTTATCAGTCTTCTGAATCCCTTGTCCAAAATACACAACATTTCGTGACAAAGGTCTATTTCGATCCCAAAGACTATTCACATTTACTAACAACAAATCTCCATTCTTCTGCAATTCACTTGAATCAGGCACTTCTGGACCAAAAATGCTTTTAAGCATAGCATTTTCTTTTTCCTCATTACCACGAAATATTTCTTCAACTCTATATCTATTGGATAACTCTTGTACAGTCTCCAAATAGGTCAGGTTGTAGATTCTTTGACGAAATATATTTGGGTACAAAATTGGATGGTCAGGAACCCCAAAATTTTCTGTATTGTCTGTCAAAAATCCTGAAGACGCCACTTTGATCACTGGTACTTTGTAAATGTACGACCAGACGTTGGCTGGTCGGAACCAACCTGGTAATATCAGCAAATTGAAGTTCTTCTCTTCTGCTATTAACTTCTGAATAGCTTCACTCTTCATCTGGTCTTCAAAAACTTTGGTTTCCACATCTATAACTGCTTGAATCCCTCTTAAATGATCTTTTTTAAACTCTGACACAATAAAACCTTTACTCCAATTTTCGTACGAGAATTCCTTTAAGGTAATTTCTTTTATATTCTCTGGCAGATTTTCATTTGTACTTTTTTTTGTCAGAAACGTGACTTCGTGACCTATTCTTGCTAATTGTTTAACTATCGGATAAGTAACTCCTTGATTGTTAAACGAAAAGGTCGAAGATATCGCCAATATTTTTGCCGCTTCTGATTTTGTTAGTATTATAGCAAAAACAACAGTTATTAACGGCATATTGGAATTGACTAGATATCTTTTGTGTATATAATATAAAATGTATGTTGACATTATTTATAAAAGTATTTGGTTGTAAAAAATATTATCTTTCGCTGGTTCTGTACATTAATAACATTCATTTTTGTAAGTAGGTTAAGAAAAGATAATTGACCAACTTTCCACCTTGAAAAAATCCCCTTATGAGAGAAATAAATAAGTAATTATGGTTTTGTTTAAATGCTTATGTTATTTTTAATTGGGCAATTTCTGCCGTCCCGCTTTACTTCACTTCTCGTTCCACGGATCTCTAATGAACAAAGTAGCCATATTTGTAAACACAGGTGTTTTAAACTCAAATATGTGCTCATAAATCATGAACATTTTGTTCACATTGCATGACCTGTATTTTTGAGCATATTATTGTGAAAAGAATTCTCAGTGTGACGTGTGGCGTTCTCAGGTATGCAGGTTTCCTCAAGATGTTTTCCATCACCGTTAGCGAGCGATAATTTATATGATAATCACACACATAATATATCTTCAAAAACACGAATCTTAACGATTTATTTGACAGATGCGGTTCAAACCCGAGACCTTTGACTTGGCAGTCCAAAGGTCTCCTACCGGCAAACGCTGCTTTATTTTCACCTACTTAAAAATAATTAATGGCCGAATCAATTAAATATGTCAAAAGATATCATCTATATCTAAGATAATGCAATTGCTAAAAAACAAAAACTGAGGACTTCCTAGTAAAAACCCATTCTATTATCTGATGACACATATTTGATTATTGCATAATTATCTGTAGATAAAATAATTCTTAGCATAGTGAAAATAATACGCGTGTATAGCTGTAACTTCAAAAATAATAACATCAATAACAAAAAAATCACTAACATTTGAGAAATACTTAAGAAATATTCAACGTCTCGCCTCATCTGTATATAACCTTAAAGAATACAATAAACGGCCTTAAGGTGCCTACATTTAAAGAATTATCCCCGTACTCCTAACCGTTGAGGTGTTGTACCTTCCAGCATCAGCTCAGCAACATGAAATGCTGACTGCTAGATGCAAATATTTGAGTAGCTATAGGTAATATACGAAAACAATATAGAAGCCCTTAAAATTTGAGGGTTGCCCTCGATTTATCTAGGATCCCATCATCAGATCGTGACCTGATAAAAATGGGACTACATTATAACGAGTATGGGTCAATTTCAACAAGTGGTGTTTTTTGTACCTTATCGGTGAACTTTTTTATTTATAGCTTTTTTGGATATTTTTTAGATTTATTGTAATCTATATGATACTAAATGTCCCCAATTTTACGCACATGATCGTATCATTTAAGACTGAAGAGAAATTTGAGTTTGAATTTGGGTTGTCACCGATACGATAAGCTGACCACCGATTAGTTTTCTGTACACCGATATGAAATGCTTGAACACCGAAAAGGTGTGCTTATCCACCGATATGGTAAATCTGACCACCTTTGCACCATTGTTTCGTCAATAACTTTGTTATATTCCAGTTACATCATAAATCAAGGGTCTTGTCTCTTAGCACTTTTTTTGTAACTTTATTTTATTTATTTTCTAACAAGTATAATACCTATTTTAATGAAATCAATATTTTTTTGTTTTGTAATCCATATTTTAAATTAAATCAATTTGCTTTTACACTTATTTTTTGAATACTGATTTATACATTAAATACAAAAATCTATAAAAAATTTATGACATCGTATTAATTTGAATATTTATTATCGTCTTATGATTTATATTGTTTATTTAAGATTTAACTTAAATGATAACACTATTATTTAGCAGTTTTATAGTTTAATTATTCAAAAACTAATTAATTATTACTTACTTATTTGATTTCAAAATTTATTATTATTTATATTATTTTTTATATCAATTTTGTGTTTTTAAAGTTTGTAAACAGCTTTTATTTATTTATATTATGGTGTATCCTTTCTTTTCTACTCTTTAAATTCAACGGATATTAATTATAGTTAAATTTACTTTAGCGTACGGCACTCGTGGGCTGCAGCTGAAAATCAGCGTTAGGTGACTGTATTTCATTGCAGTCGCTTAGCATTATGCTGAGCTGCTGGCCTTTTGGTACAGACTGTATAACTGTATTTGATCGTATTTCCTGTATTGTTTATTTTATGTTTTGTGCCAATAAAAATGTTCTTTCTTTCTTTCTTTTTTTCTTTACATCAGAGTTTTATACCTTATTTGAAAGCTTATGAAAATTTTTATGTTTTTAGGGTTCCTTACCCAAAGGAAATGGAACCCTTTTACGGAGACTTCGCTGTCCGTCCGTCCGTCCGAACGTCCGTCTGTCTCCAGGATGTATCTCAAGAACCGTAATAGCGAGGACGTTGAAATTTTCACAGATGATGTATAATTATTGCCGCTATAACAAAAAATACTTTAAGCTAAATAAAATAAATATTTAAGATCGAGAGTACCGAACACAATGTGTCAAAAGTTCAATTGTGCGATGCTTTTACCATCGATGCTTTATAGATGGAATAGTATATCAAAATTTACTGTTTGTCCCTAATTCGATTATAAAATGTCTTTTTTTTAATACTATGTTTAATGTAGACAATATTTTGCATCTATTTTAAATTTGCGTATATTTTTGCGACAGGCGTTCTGGCTATGAAAATTACGCAATCTACTTTAACTATGCCCACACCACGATCGGTCTAGAAAATTTGAATTTTTCTGGGTACAAACAAACAAAGGTATTTAACATTGTACAATTTCACTATCGACACAGTGCGTTCGGTATTGTAAAAATCGCAACTTTCGAAAACTCATATTTTCTATACCTAACGAAATTACTGATATCAATAAAATGTTTTAGAAGCAAAATAAATGACACAGGGTCCACCGATGTGATGAACCGACCCACCGACTCGATAAAATGATCCACCGATACGATTAAGAAACCACCGATGTCTTAAAACTGTTAATACACAAAAAAATAATACACTGAGCAGATAAATTATACACCGATAATATTTTTTCACCGATCAGGTGGAAAATTGTCGTATCGGTGGGTAAAATGACCACCGATTCCACCGATAACGGTACAGCGACGAGATAAATTGCACACTTTTTTTTAAATTTCTAATGAACTATAATAACTAGGACAAATTGAACTACAGCCAATAAAGCTAATTCAGTTACTTTTTCTGTATGGATCAAATAAATACAAAATAACAACATATTACAATATAAAAAATCATTCTCCGATAAGATAAAATATTTGTCGCCTAGCAATTTTCATGGTGTACTTACGTTTTTTGCGGGCAAATGCAGCGATGTAGAAAGCGTCCGTCTTCACTGCGCATTAGGGCAGTACTAACATGAAATAATAATCAGGGAGGGGACACTGTCGGACTTGCCTATGTAAAGTTATGTCTAAATTACTTTTTGGCACCGAAAAGCCAAGAATTTCTGGGACAAGTACGTTTGTGCCTCTCATTAATAAATATGGTTAGTTAAATAATAGAATATGCTATTTATCAATGATGAAACTAATATCCTACAAAATAGGGAAGGTTGTAACCTTAATTTACTAATATTCATTAACTTATAAGCCATTTTGTTTGTAAAAAAAGTACTGGGACAGCACCGACAAGCGAAAATTTGGACTTTAGGAATTTTTTTCTACCCTTAAATTTCATCCTAGCCCATTAATATTTTTGCCCCCACCCTATATCTACCTATATAATACTATAAAAATCAATTTAATACAATATTCTTCTTTTCAAATACGAATTTCAACGAGGACAGAAAAAAAAGTCGTTTGGGAAATCGACCCGTATACATTTCCAGACACAAATATAATTTCTCAAATTGGTTAAGGTGTCTTCGAGTTAACGACTAACAAACTAAAAAAATAAAAATGAAAAAAATACTATCCAATTAAGAACTTAATTCCTTCTATTTTTTAAAGTCAGTTAAAAACCGAATAAATACACTTTTTTATTTATACACAAAAAAAGTCCCGGCCTATCTATATTAATATAGCCGATTAAAATATGAATCCCATCAAAAACATTATGCATTCAAAAACCGGCAAAGTGCGTGTCGTGCCACGCGCAATAGGGTTCCGTGGTCAACCGTTACAACATAATTATGGGATCAAAAGAAAATATACTAAATTCCGGTAATTACTAAAGGGTAATTGCAAGATTGGGTTTGTTTTTGTTACTTTTCAGACAGTTTTTTTCCGTCTTTAGAGTGCTGCAGTTTCTTCTTCTTATGGAACGTAGACATGGCCGCTCACTATAGATAGGTGTCTTTAAAAGGCTAAAGGTCGCTCAGCGAGCGATGGAGCGAGCTATGCTCGGGGCACTCGGGGTTTCACTGAAGTGGCAGTGGGCCGGACACATAGCTCGAAGGACAGATGGCCGTTGGGGCAAAAATAATAATAATAATAATAAATTTATTGTCCAAAAAATACAGAGTTACAACAATGATGTACATTAAGTATTAAAATGGTTATATCATTAGGTACAAATATGATATTCATGTTGATAATATCTGGTATATACATTAAAAATAGTATCCCTGCCTCTTAAACTAAGTAGTCCTGTATCTCAAGAGACAGTGATCAGCCAATGTTAAGTTAAAACTATTTATAACAATGACATAATGAAACTGTGCATCAGTTCATCGTTTCTGTATTGGAAATAAAGTAATACAAAATAAAATAAAAGAATGTTGTTAAATATAAATTTGAAAAGGGTTATTGTGTATGGTGTGATGTGTGTGTGTGTGTGTGTGTGTGTGTGTGTGTGTGTGTGTGTGTGCGCGTGCGTGCGTGCGTGAGTGCGTGTAATCTTGTTATTATCTAACGTTTGCTAACCTAGGTGATTAAAGCTTCGGTCGCGGTGTAATCCTGCTGTAGCAGCCACTCGCTAATTTTTTGTTTTAGCTTGTATGTAGTTAGATGTAAAATTTGCGTGTGTTTGTGAATTTTGTGGTATATTTTTGTGCTTAGCACATAAAATTGGTGTGCTGCAAATGAAGTTTTGTGTTTGGTATGTGGTAGGCGAATTGATCTCTTAGTGGGATCTATTGGTGGCAATCTAGTATGTTTTCTCAGAGTAGATCGTAGCACAAAGAGCTGGCGTACTGTAAGCACTTTGCATTCGATGTATAATTTAGATGTTGGGTACCTAAAAGGCTTTCTGGTCATTACTTTGAGTACAGCTCTCTGTGCTCTCTCCACCCTGAGAAAATTTGTTTTTACTGCTCCACCCCACACCGTGATGCAATAGCCAATGACTGATTGGCACAGTGCGTAATACACCATCCTCAATATATGAAAACTAGCCGAATTCCTAAGGGGCTTAAATATGTGAATTAGTCGCATAGTTCTTGTAGTAATGGCGTCGATTTGCTTGTCCCACCTTAAACCTTCATCTATATACATGTACACCAAGGTATTTTACACTGGCGCATCTATTGAGTGTAGTACAGTTACATGTGCTTGTGGGACACATGCACGAGTGTGCCGTTATCGAGAATTCATCAGACGGAGTGGTATTGTGACGAATAGCAAAGGGCATGTACACTGTTTTGGTAAGGTTTAATGTAAGCTGATTAGTGTTAAGCCATTCCATTACACGCGATAAAGCTGCTTCAGCTATGTTTTTAACTCCGTCCCATGTAGCACCATAAGCAAGAATCGCTGTATCATCAGCATAAGCATACACGTTACAGCCTGTGAGGCTCATTTGACAGAGCTCGTTAACGTAGACTTGGAATAAGGTGGGCCTTGGAAAAAGTCCTTGAGTGGCCACGAACTGGCAAACACAACGTGGGACGGCCCTGATAGATGGACGGTCGATCTTGTCAAGATTGCAGGGGTCGTTTTAAGTCGACCAAAATCCACGCGCTGTGGAAATCGATGGAAAGGCCTATGTCCTGCAGTGGACGTCTCCGGGCTGATGATGATGGTGATGATGAGATTCTTCTTTTGTGTATACTGCTACGATGCTACGCGCTACGAACGGCTTACGCTCAATCACCCTACGAGATATTTTTATTTGTTTTTTTTTCCCATCATTTCTGACTGATCTGACTATGAAACACCCCACCCTAAACCTAACCGTTTTCGAGATATTGGACTTAGAAGGTTTTTTTAAAAAATATCCCGATTTCTTAACTATAGCCTATTTTTTTTTGTATCCTATGCCTTTTATTTTTTTTTAATTCTGATTTTTGTGTGCCAGATAAGTTTGTTTATAATTCTCAACCCAAAAAGTGCAAGTATCTGAACCAATGGGATCGTAGTAGACGATTGATACCGTAAAAAAGTAATTAATTTGAAAAAAAAAAATTGTTTCTTTTAGTAATATTTAAAAAAAAACTATGGCGTTAGTTCTGCAGATGTTTTAAATAATATCTACGTTCCATTAGCTATCCAACAAGGTATCACAAGCTAGGGTCTTATCACAATTCATAGAAAAAAAATCGATAAAAGGCTCCCAGGTAGTAAAAAAAAACAATGGTACTTAAGATTAAACTTCTCTTTTGGGCCAGGAAACGAAATAAAACAATACAAATAATTATTAAACAACATTTATTTAAATTTATAAATCTTGTTCTACATGGCCGCCTCTGTTTCGCACACACACTCTCATTCGGTGTCTTAGTCCGCTTTTAACTACTACAGTCGTTAAGTCTCTTCGAATTTCGTCAGCAGCCTCAATAATCTTCTGTCTTAATATGTCAATAGTTTCAATTAGATTATTCTCATTGTAGACTAATGTCTTCATGTGTCCCCACACATAAAAATCCATGGGAGTCAGGTCAGGACTTCTTGCTGGCCACGATATGGGTCCACCTCTTCCGATCCACCTATTAGGATACTCGTTGTCTAGCCATTCCCTGACCCCTCTTCTGTAATGTGCAGGGCAACCGTCGTGTTGGAACTTCATGTTTCTAATCAGATTTAGGGGTAAATCCTCTAATAAATTTGGTAACTCTTCTCTTAGAAAATGTTCGTAAAATTCTCCGTTTAAATTATCAGGTAGAAAGAAGGGCCCAATTAATTTGTTTGCTATGATTCCCATCCAGACATTTAAACTAAATCTTCTTTGTGCGGCTTTTGTCCTCTTCTGGTTAGGATTTTTTTGCGCTTTTGGGGCCCAATAATGAGCGTTGTGGTAATTTGTAATTCCATCTTTATCAAATTTTGATTCATCTGTCCACAAGATTTGTTTTAAAAATGCTGGGTCTTCTAAATCTCCATGAAGCATAAATCTACAAAAGTCTAACCTCCTCACTGGATCTCCCTCTTTGATAACATGTACTGGCGTGTAGTGATAGGGGTAGAGGCCTGCAGTATTCACCGTAAACCACACTTTCCACTGCGAGAGTCCAAGTTCTCGGGCAACAGCATTAGTTGAAGTAGTTGGATCCGCTCTAAACCGTTGAACTATTTGATTATCTTCATCTTCATCATCAACAATGATCCGTGGTCGGCCTAGGTCTGCTCGACGCCTTAAAACAGAGCCAGTCTCTCTGAGTCGCCGGTAAGCGCCGTCAAAGACAGTGACATCCGGTATTCGGCGGCCGGGATAACGTGCAATGTATTCGTCACGAGCTCGTGCAGAAACACCATTGCAGTACCCATAACAAAGTAGAATATCCGCGTATTCCTCGTTCGTGAAGGTTGCCATCTTCAACAGTTCCAATTCAGAAGCACAATTCAAAGTCCAGTTAACAAGCACAGTCACAATTTGTAGGAAACAGTCCAGAAATACAAGCCAAGTCGGGTAAGAAATGAAGAGCACTAAATATCGCATCTACTACGGACGAATCACGGAAGCAGATTAAAACGAAACAATAACAACAAATTGGCCGGGATTATTTTATCTCGCTTGCACCTGGTCAGTTTGTCCCGCTCGCACGCACCACAGCTCCGTGGAAGAACAATAGGACCAAAGAACCCAAATTTGTACTGCTACCTGAGAGCCTTTTATCGATTTTTTTTCTATGAATTGTGATAAGACCCTAGCTTGTGATACCTTGTTGGATAGCTAATGGAACGTAGATATTATTTAAAACATCTGCAGAACTAACGCCATAGATTTTTTTTAAGTATTACTAAAAGAAACAATTTTTTTTTTCAAATTAATTACTTTTTTACGGTATCAATCGTCTACTACGATCCCATTGGTTCAGATACTTGCACTTTTTGGGTTGAGAATTATAAACAAACTTATCTGGCACACAAAAATCAGAATTAAAAAAAAATAAAAGGCATAGGATACAAAAAAAATAGGCTATAGTTAAGAAATCGGGATATTTTTTAAAAAAACCTTCTAAGTCCAATATCTCGAAAACGGTTAGGTTTAGGGTGGGGTGTTTCATAGTCAGATCAGTCAGAAATGATGGGAACTACCACCTCTTAACGGATCTAGGTCGACTTACCCAATAACCCTGTATAATCAAATATAATTATTCCACCCTTCAACGCAGACGAAGTCGCTGGCAACCGCTAGTTGTTATTATAATTACTTAATAATTATAATGCCTAATTCTTATTATTATAACCTAATTCACACGCCATTTCGCTTTCAAATATTATCAATCAGCACTACTTAAGATCCTAAAAGCGATTGTGATACATTATAGAGATTACTAATAGAGATGAGCCGACACTTCGGCCATATGAGCGCTGACTTGTCGGCGAGGCCGATCATAAGGTTCGGTTACGGATGAACGACACGGATGTTTGAGCTTCCAGTGTGAAAAAAAATATGAAGAGGCGCTAAGTACTACACAACAACGGAACTCTGAAAAAATATCTAATTATCACCAACAAAAATAAAACATCTTTATTTACAAAAAATACACGTCACGATATGACGTATCATACAGTTGAGAAATTTAGGGTGCCGGTAAGAGGCGACCGTAGCTGGATGGCAAAGAGCGGCTGCCCGGTGTGCAGTAAGGTCGCAGGTTCAAATCCTGCCGGTCCCATATCTTTTTCAACTGTTTCTTAGTAAAAAATACATGTTGGATCCTAAATTAAACTAGTCTAATAACTTAATCTAAAGTTAATAAGATACTGTCAGAAGGCCTCGTACCCAAAATGCTGGCAGCATTACAGCGTTGTATTGCGATACGAAGTCGTTGGCTGAAATATAAGCCAGCATTTCGAGAACGAGATACCTCAGATAGACGTCAGATTTTGCACGTAAACTGGGGTTGTAAGCGAGAATTAAACTTATTAACAATACTTGACAACTGCTAGAATTGCCTGGCATTCAATTTATCTTCTTTTTAGTTATCTTCATTGCTGATAGTGTGCAGTAGTATTTTCGGCCACCCGATATACCATATTTTTCCATTTGCTCCTATCCGCCGCGGTCTTGATAGCTTCGGGTATTGGCAGGCCGGAGAGTTATTTGACTGCGTCTGACCAACGGGTGGGTGATAATCTTTAAGTCTTTCGGTAAAATTTTAATAAGATATGTGCCGATTAGTCGGCCAATTTCGCCGTCTAATCGTTATTAGTATAAATAATAATTAGGTACCTAATATTTGAAGCGTGACAAGTGGGCTACGTTTTTTAATGCATTTATATTAGAGATGAGCCGATTAATAGGTATGGCTATTGACTATTTGTATCGCTGAATGGTCGACCACTTTTGTTGTCACCGACTAGTCAGCCATTCGAACGCCAACTAGTCAGTCAAAATTAAAGTCTCTAATTTAAATTAAGCTCTAATTTGTATTGTTCGTCGCTCCACCACATGCAGTTTCTCAAAGCGATACAATTATATAGATTACTCTTCTCTAGATTATTATCATTTATTGTAGGTAAAGCCGAATAGTCGGCGACTACAAAAGTAGTCGGCACATCTCTAATAACAATCAATTAGTATTTTGATAACAATTGGTCAATTTATTGGTATAAATAGCAGTTATGTCACCGGTGAATCAAATCAGCATAAATCGGACATGAAGCTGCTAGTGGTTCTGACTGCCTGCGTAGCGCGTAAGTGCATTTTATTATACAGGGTGTAAAAGACTTGATGACGAAGCCATTACCGGTCTAAATCACCGGTAATATACTTGATTCCGAAAAATCCTTGAGTTTCCCGAGGAAAGTTAAAAAATTCGCGATATTTTTCCGACTAATTAATGGAACTAACCCCAAACATTTGAAATTTGATGGTCAACTTCAGGATTTTCCATTAACAATTTTCGATGAAAACTGTTTGCACATAAAAGTTCATCCTCTTAATCACTGAAAAGTATTCTCGGAAGTGTATTCATCGACATATTTTATTGCTACTTTTTACCTATTGGTCGTAGCGTGATGCTATACAGCCTATTGCCTTCCTCGGTAAATTAACTATACAATAAAAAAGCGTTATTCAAATAACACCAGAAGTTTCTAAAATTAGCGTTCGACCGAACATTCAAAATGTATCGAAGTGAGTAAAGATACTTTTTTTCTTTAAAGATTTATCTATAGTAAACAGTGAATACACAAAAGGTGAAATGTGGGTGTTATACACCTCTACCGTACCCTTCAGGTAAGATAGGCGTGATGTTAACGTTAATCATTGTTACAGTTTGCGCCAGCCACTCGCTCCCGAATCAGGAATCCATCCCTCTGGACAATAGTCACTATGTGGAGGGGGAGAGCCGCTACATCTGGATGCCGGATGCCGATGGTGCTCCAGAACTTGTAGACCTTCATGCACCTGTTGATGAAGAGGTTCTTCGAGGTGCCAGAAATGGTGCTGATAACACATATATGCTTTTTACCAGGTTTGTAAACAAGCTTTATATCAAAAGTTCATAACATCAAGCATATATTACCCAGAAAAGTATGACAGAAGTGTATATTTTATTTTATTTTATTATATTTTATTTTATTTTATTATATTATTTTTTCTTTTTTTTTACTTTTTTCTTTTTTTATTTGGAAAACAAACAGTTATAAAATATCTACTTTTCCATATTTACTACATTCATTACAACATAAACATCTGTTGACCATTTATACGTGTTCGCATTTAAATATTTAGGGCTTGATCATAGAAATCTTAATAATAAGGCAATATAAATGTCAAAGACGCGTGACCTTGTCGCCGCGCATCTGTCTAGTCAAACACAAGTGCGAGTTGAGGAATTGTCGTCTTAATGTCATCGCAAAAAGAATAATTTTGTTTGCAGGAATACAAGCGCATGAGTCTAATCGAACATAAGTGTGAGTTGAGGAATTGTCGTCTTAATGTCATCGCCAAAAAGAATAATTTTGTTTGCAGGAATACAAAAAGTGGTATTTGAAAAACGGCGACATGCGTCCCAGTGTTAAAAGATAGTCGATAGCATTTCTATTGACTAGTTATTAAGATTTCTATGGGCTTGATGAAACAATACAAAAAATAAGTTAAGGAAAAATAAAAAAATAGCAATATTAATAATTAAGAAAGAAGAAAGAAAACACAATATACCTAAAAATAAATAAAAAAACGCTAAGATTAAACAACTATAACTTACAATTAACTTATAATATAACTTACAATTCTTATATAAATTATAAACAGTCAAGGAACCGGTTCAAACCATTGGCTAGCCATTTTTTTTTTTTTTTTAGGGTTCCGTACCTCAAAAGGTAAAAACGGAACCCTTATAGGATCACTTTGTTGTCCGTCTGTCTGTCTGTCTGTCTGTCAAGACCTTTTTCTCAGGAACGCGTGGAGGTATCAAGCTGAAATTCATATCAAATACTCAAGTCCATGGTCTCTTGGAGCTGTGAAAAAATCAAACTTCTAAGTCAACGCGATCAAAAGATACTCCCGTTTATGCCGCAAATTTTCGACACTCGCAAGGGAATCAAAACCTACAGGGTACTTCCCGTGAACTCAGAATCTTGAAATTTGGTACGAAGCAACGTCTTATAACACAGATAAAGGAAAAATTGCGAAAAGCATAAATTTTTAGTTACATCATATAATAAAAATATTTTTAATAATTTTAAACTTATTACCCCTTTACTCATGAACGCGTAGTGGTATTATATTGAAATTCTTAACAAATACTCAAGTCTATAATATCTTTAAGCTGTAACAAAATCAAACTTCTACGTCAACGCAATCAAAAGATACAGCAATTAAAGCCGCATATTTTGAAACTCGCAACTACTCGCAAGGGAATCAAAACCTAAAGGATACTTCCAGACGACCTGGAATCTTGAAATTTGGCATGAAGCAACGTTATAAAGTACACATATAGGAAAAATTCCGAAAATCTTAAATTTTTAGTTACATCACATAGTATATTTTTTTTAATAATCATAAACTTACTAGCTGACCCAACAAACGTTGTTCAGCGATTAAAAAAAAAAAACAGATGTTGGCCGATTCTCAGACCTACCCGATATGCACACAAAATTTCATGCAAATCGGTTCAGCCGTTTCGGAGGAGTTTGGAAACAAACACCGCAACACGAGAATTTTATATTTAGCAATAAAAATACCATAACTTTTACTTATATACCTACAGGTATGTACGGAACCCTCGGTGCGCGAGTCTGACTCGCACTTGGCCGGTTTTTTATTTATTTATTTGGCACTTCAACAATATACACATAGTACACGTTTGTAAAAATTTCTTATTGCTAAAAATGTTCTTAAATCCTATATCTATAATAGATGTGCACATCACTCTCTGTAAACATTGTTCAAGGTTACAAAAAAAGGAAAAAATCTTAATTCTAAAAAAACAGTGACTTAATTTATCTTAACTAATAATATAAATATACAGACCATTTATCATGCTTTATCTACTGAATAATGAATAATCATCTATACATCTGTTTCATGAGCTGCCATGTTGTGATTGATAGTACTTCACCTGTTATGTTTAGTTCTCATGCGATCAAATCAAATCAAATCATTTATTTTGCGATAGAGGTAATATAGCCGTCCTATACCCACCCAGCGAGTACAAAACAAACTTCGTGCTGCTATTGAAAATTTCCTGACGGATAATCCCCAAATACGACTTTTGCCTTTATCAATGTTGACCGCGGTCGGCCGAGGATTCGTGACCATCTTAACATAATTAGCCTCTCGTAGTCACCTCTCCAGCGACCTTCAGGATGAAGGCACTACAGCATTTAATTTAATCCTTGTTTCAGGAGGAACGCACACGTCCGTCACATGCTTGTTCATAACACCCCAAGCACCGTCTGGAACTCCAATTACAACCGAAACCTCCCCACCAATGTCGTTGTCCACGGTTGGAACAACCACGGGGGGAGTCTAAACAACATAAGAGATGCCTTCTTGGCTGCCCAAGACTGCAATGTTATAATGGTGGATTGGTCAAGACTCGCAGGCGCATCCTACCCCACAGCTGTTTCTGGAGTGCCTAGCGTAGGCCAGCACCTTGGTAACTTCCTCCTCTGGCTCGTGAACTTGACCAGTGGTAGTTTCAACAACGTACACTTGGTTGGATATAGTTTGGGTGCGCATATTAGTGCAGTCGCTGGCCGCAGGGCGCATAGCAGTCCGCGGCGTATCACTGGTTAGTATCTCTCATCTATCTATATATATAAAAAACCGGCCAAGTGCGTATCGGGCCACGCGCAGTAGGCTTCCGTAGCTAGTCGTAACAACATATTTCGACTTAAAAGGGATTTACTATCTGTATTAAACAAGTAACATCTTCATACAAGTCATTACTTTCAAAGGTTTTTGTAATTTTCACGAATTATTCTAAGTAACTGCATTTTACACTTTGGACCCCAATTACTCTAGAACTAATTAAGTTAAAGTAACCAGATAAATAGCGTTCTTCAGATAGGAAATGTTTGTAGTACACGAAACCAGCTAGCACGTATGACGAGATGTATGAATGTTAAGGAAGCGAAAGAAGTAGGTATGTAAGGAGCGAAGCACATGGCGTTCCATCGTCTCTGCCTACCCCCGTGGGATAAAGGCGTGATTTTATATATGTATTATGTATGTTTATTTATGTTTCAAGAATTTTGAACGAAATATTCTGAGTAACTGCATCTGACATTTCGGACCCCTATTCCTCTTGAACTAATGAAGTGAACTTATCCGCTATAGTTTTCCTTTAAAGTTCATTACATGTACTACCGACACAATTTTTTTCAGATTTTAGGATCCAGTAGTTTAGCTTTTAGAGGGGGGGGGGGACGCCCTACTCGAACAAAAATTTGCTCTTTAAAGTTAATTATCTCGCAAACGGATCCCTAAATCAAAAAACTGTCTTAGCAACCCCTAAACGTTTTTAAAAGTCCTATCTAACAATACCCCACACTATGGGGTAGGTGACAAAAAAAAAAAAACATCCCTACTTTACATGTACTGGACTGTCGGTGTTCCGTTGCCGCTTTCCCTGCCTTCCGCAGTCCCGGCGGGGCCGCAGCCGTCAGTACTGCGGCGTGGTGGGCGGTGGGACGAACATCTGTCTCACCGCGGAGGGCCAGGCCGTCAGATACGAAAGTGTCTGACGGCTTTGCACGCGGCCCTCGGTGCCGGTCCCCCCCACATTTTGGGGGCCATGAGGGGCCTGCCTCGGCGGGCAAGGCCGGGCTGCGGTGTTGGCGCAAGCTGGCACTGTGGCCCGGTGGTTTACGGGGCCGCGGCGGGTAGGAGTGTCGGTGCGCACGTCGTTTTCGATGCCCCGCATTCCCTGCCTTCCGCGGTCCCGGCGGTGCCGCAGCCGTTGAACTGCGGCGTGGTGGGCGGTGGGACCGACCACCTGTCTCGCCGCGAGAGGACCAGGCCGTCGGACATGGGGAATGTCCGATGGCTTTGCACGCGGTCCTCGCGCTGGTCGGTGGCTTGCGCCAGCCCCCTCTATGGGGGCCATGAGGGGCCCGCTTCGGCGGGCATCGCCGGGAGGGTCGTGGACGTAAAGGCTGCGCCAGATTCCCATGACCCTCCCATCAAGGCGAGTGCGGGAGCACCGTGGGGTTTTAGTGGGTAATCCCGTGCCGTTTACCATCTTTGGCACGGGCGAGTCCCACATAACCACTCTGCCCTTCCCCGGGGTGGGGTGGTATGCGTAAATGCATTCAAAAAAAAGGACAACGTCTGTCGGGTCAGCTTGTTATTATATATATTATATATATCATTTAATTAAAAAATGCCGGTAAATACAAACGTGCACTTTAAAACTGCAGTTTAGCACCCTCACCGGCAAAATCATTGTCGGTTCTTAGAGATTTCCCTAACCATGATGACGATAAATACGATAATCGGTCCTAAGTACCTATTTACATTCGCATATATTTTCAGGACTGGATCCTGCTGGACCCTCTTGGTTAGGCAACAGCAACCGCCTACAGCCAAACGCGGGTCAATACGTCGAAGTAATCCACACTGCAGGCAGGGGAGCTGGCATCTTCTACCCATCAGGACACGCTGACTTCTACCCTAATGGTGGAACTCATGTACAACCCGGCTGTGGAATAACAGACCCTACTTGTTCTCATGGTCGTGCACCTCTATTCTTCGAGTCCACGGTACGCCGTAATAGACTTGTTGGAAATCGTTGTTTCGACTTGGCCTCTGCTGAAAATGGTCTGTGTACTGTTGGAGGGATTACTGAGAGGGTCAACATGGGGAACGCTTTTCTTAGTAAACGCAGGTGAGTTTGTTAACATAATAACACGCCTAATATCACTCAGATGGCATACTTCAGAGAGGACAAGTAGGTACGTACTTACGTACGAAACCGGCGAGCATGTACGTCGAGGTATGTATGAATGTTGAGGAAGTGAAAGAAGTATGTAAGGAGCTTAGCATGTCATGCTGTTCTTGTTCCATCGTATCGTGTCTGCACAGTATAAATATGTACAAACAGTACGGAAACTGCCTACAAACGTGCGAAACGGCACGCACACATAAACATGCACACCGACGAGACCCCTCAGCGATTGTCGCGGTGCTCTCAGTAGCGAGTGCCGCTTAGGGGTCTCATCGGTGTGCATGTTTATGACGTGTGCGTGCCGTTTCGCACGTTTGTAGGCAGTTTCCGTACTGTTTGTACATATTTATACTGTGGTGTCTGTCTATTCCATTGGGATAACGGTGTGATTATTTGTATGTACTTATGTAGTATGTAAGGGAGGGCAGAGATTTTGCACATGACATACTTCATGTTTGGGTCCCTTATGATAGCCTATCGCACAATTCCAAATCCGTACTGTTATATGAATTTCATTTCAGAAATATCCCAAATAACACGTTTGCCCGACTCGGAAATCGACCCCGGGGCCTAATAAGCGATTTGAGTGCACAGTTGGCGTAATGGTTAAAGCGGTCGCCTCGATACTTTCTACTGCGCTGATAGATAAATAAATAAATAAAATAAATATCTCACAACTTACACACAACGTCATCTAGTCCTAAACTAAGCAGAGCTTGTACTATGGGTACTAGAATAACTGATACTAATACATAGATACTTTTCTTTTTCGTAAATACCTACATACTTATTATAGAAACACCCAGACTAAGACAAACCCCCATGTTCATGCACACAAAGATTTGTCTTAAGCGGGAATCGAACCCGCGACCTCGGCGTCGCAGGCAGGTACACTACCCACTTCGCCATCCGGTCGTCAATAATAGATAGATAGAGAAAACTTTATTTGCACATCAAATTAAAATTAGTAACAAATACATAAATAGGTACTTAAAACTATAACGTGCAAAGGGCGGCCTTATCGCTTGACGCGATCTCTTCCAGGCAACCATTAAATTTTTAATTTTTAATTGTAATTTTTAATTTTAAATATATTTTATTTCATAGACAAATGACTATAAATTGTATTTAGTATAATTTTATTTTAAAACTAATGACATTTCATTTTAATTTTTAATCTTGTTTAATTTTTATTTGCAATTCATATTTAAATCTCGTTCTAATTAATTAACTTTATGATTTTCTTCTATTCAAATGAGTCAAATTAATGTACCTTATTGTTTTATTACTGTAATAATTTGTGTGCAGCTGGAATGTTTTGTTTTGTTTTTGTTTTTGGTGTTGCTTTATATGGGTCTTGTTACTCGAAATAAATGAATTTTAATTTTAATTTAATTTTAAATGGACATAATAGAAGGGATATTTAGGTACGCTGGTGTTGAGGGCTGTTATCCGCAAAGATTTGTGTTGACTCTGCGTGTGCTGAGTGTGAACACTCCGCGACACAGGAGTTATTCCTATTGCGGCGACTTTTAGAAGTATTTAATTAATATATTGTTTGTTTTGTTTCAGACCCTGTAACAATAATCAGTGTCTGTATCATCTCAGAACTAGCAGCAGCTCTCCTTGGGAATTATAAGTCAAGAAACTGTAGCCTGTTAATTTATTATTTACAATTTTAATATTAAGTACCTAAATAAATTTTCGAGTTCCTATGTAACGTCGTGTATTGCAACTATCATCCTATAAGACTCGAAGCGGCCGTGGTGCAATGGATAAGGCATCGGACTTGCGATCGAGAGGTAGTGGGTTCGAATCCTAGTCATTACACCACAGTCGTGAAAGTTCCTCCTAACACAAGCGAATTAAGTTTAGCTGGAAGTTACACTTTTGCCCAGACCGGGAATCGCACTAGACCTCGCGGCGAGCATTCGCTAACCACTAGACCAACGAAGCAGCTTGTATCTTGTTGCATTGGCATCAATACAAATAAATAAATAAATATTTCACAACTCACACAAAACGCCATCTAGTCCCAAACTAAGCAGAGCTTGTACTTTGGGTACTAGAATAACTGATACTAATACATATATACTTTTCTTTTGTAAATACATACTTATTATACTTACATAGAAACACCCAGAGTAAGGCAAACCCCCATGTTCCACAAAGATTTGTCTTAAGTGGGAATCGAACCCACGACCTCGGCGTCGCAGGCAGGTACACTACCCACTCCGACATCCGGTTGTTATAAAAAAATTAAAGTGTCTGTTAGCAGGACCAATTTTAATAAAATTTTAGATGCAAGTAACTGACTACAAGGCTAGATAAGCTACTTTTTATCGATGTACAGTGGGCCAAGCAATTCGATATGCAGGGCAAAAACTTGTACGCCATAATGAAAACTGAATGCAATAGATATGCATGTGGGAATTGCATATTTAATAAGTGTTATATACCCACTATTTAGATATGTAATTCACTTTTCCCTAACTGGTGTAGTATATAAGTCTTTACTATGACTTAGAACTTTTTGCCCTGCATACCTAACTCGTTGGCCCACTGTTACCTACCACGCAGACAAAATCGGTGGAGAAAGTTAGTTTGTTTGTTTGAATAGCGCTAATCTCTAAGACTACTGGTCGAATTTTGATAATTCTTTTTTGTGTTTGATAGTCTAACCCTCAATAAAGGTGTTTAGATATATAACATTACGCTAAACTTCACGGGAGCGGAGCAATAAGGTTGAACGCGGGCCAAAGTGCGGGAGCTACTACTTGATACAAATTATTCCACGCTAGCTAGTTATTATTAGTATAATAAATTTTACTTTTACTGGTGGTATAGCTCTTGTGAATGATCGAGTTCCAGGGCGGCAGCACCACCGTCTCACGACGCATCTATAATCTGCTTTTGTGGATTGTTGATGTCCATGGGCTGTACTCCAATTACCATCAGGTGGACTACACGTTCGTCCGCTGTGGGCGTAGTAAAAAAAAAAACTAATAATAATAAGGCATGTCCCGTCTATCTTTCTAAGACAGCTGATTCGTACAATAGAGTTTCAAATAGCAGTAATATCTTTAGCTATAATTTTCTGGTGTTGTTGTACATTTGAAGGTCAAAATTATCGATTTGGCGCGGATCTCAGTATCAATACGTGCAGGGGTACTCAACATTTTGTACACAAACTTACTAAGCTATCTATTTGGGCTAGGTTCCGGTATGTATACGAAATCAAAATGTGCAACTAAATTAATTAGGTACTTTGCTAAAGTTTTATAGATAACCGTCAATTAGTCTATTCAATATATTCATAATAATGAATAAAAATAGCAGCAGTATTTAATACATATTATCCCACAGTTGGACTCTGGCCTCTTCTCATAATCTACTGGTGGTCGAGCTCTTGTGAATGAGCTCGAGGGCGGCAGCACCACCGTCTCACCTTTAACCTGCCGCCAAATAGTAGTGCTTCCATTACTGTGTTCCGGTTTGGTGGTGAGATCAGGCCATGAAATTACTGGCACATGAGGCATAACACCGTAGTCCTCAGCTGTAGAGACGCATCTATAATCTACTTTTGTGGATTGTTGATGTCCATGGGCTGTACTCCACTTACCATCAGGTGGACTACACGTTCGTTCGCTGTGGGCGTAGAATAAAAGCGTAGAATAAAAAAAATACTATAAAGGGTTAGGCCATAGTCCTCCACGTTGGCCTCGTGCGGATTGGTATACTTCACACGACCACGAGTACTTTTGAGGCACTCTCAGGCATGCAGGTTTTCTCACGATGTTCTCCTTCACACTTATCTTCGAAAAGACGAATCTTAACGACTTATTGACAGAGGTGTGTGCCATGGGTTCGCACCTGAGACCTTTGATTGACTTCGCAGTCCTACGGTCTCCCACTCAGCTATTGTCACCTAGATATACTATGATAATTTATAAAACAAAGTTGGTATAAGAAACTCGATACAAATTAACTACATCATACAACATTTTGCAAATCGACTACTTAATCAATGGACTCACTCAAAAAACCTATATACTATACTTCAGACACCGAAACGAGATAATTTTCATGATTTACAACTATAAATCCAATTTACAGGCCATAAAGATTAATTTCTATTGCAATTGAGATTGTTTAGGACATTTTTCACAGTTTTTATTATACGCAAATCAACTTAAATGACAAAGCAATAGAATTTATATTCGTGTGATATGTAATAACATAAATTTATCTTGTTTCGTAGGCTTTAGTATACGTACCTATAACTAAACCAAACCCAGCCACACAAACAACAGCTCCCCACAGTTGAGCACCCCTGCCCGCAGCTGCGCACACGCCCCGTCAGCTGCCTGCGACCGTTACACTCCAGCACGTGCCCAAAAAGGTATTATTATTTGTATTTACAGAGAAAGTGGATAGGCAGGGATGGAATACACGATACACGTCAGATATGATGCTGCCATTGCAGCCGTTGTCGGTTGGTAGTGCACGGCTGGCGTAGTGGTTGAAGCGGTCGCCTCGCCGCTTTCAACTGCGATGGTGTTGTGGGTTCGATCCTCACACGGGACAAATCTTTGTGTGATCCGCAAAGATTTGTTCTAACTCTGGTGTGCTTAGTGAGTGTGAATTGTATGTATGTAAACACCCCCGCGACACAGGAGTTATTCCTAGTGCGGGCATCGTTTTTATAATTAAAAATAGATAGAGAATAAAAGTACTAAAATTCAAGCTATTATCGCAGTCTTTAGATAAGGGTCTGATTTACCAGCATTTAAGAAATTCACATTTTCAGCTCACTACACTGTACAGATTTACACGACATTTTTTTAACTTTACTAGAATGCTAAATGCAGAATCACATAATCCAAATCCCCAGTTTATACGAATAAACAAATCGCTTTTCTGAACAAACTGAC
This sequence comes from Hypena proboscidalis, assembly GCA_905147285.1. Lineage (NCBI taxonomy): Eukaryota > Metazoa > Arthropoda > Insecta > Lepidoptera > Erebidae > Hypena > Hypena proboscidalis. The sequence goes on from LR990153.1 coordinate 874,764, forward strand.
TGCATTATTTTTCTATAAATTTTCATCCTTCCTGTAAAAACTTTTAGATTTTGTTCTGTTATCTACTGATTCTAAACAAACTTCTTTTAGCATTCTGAAATATTAAAAATTACCTTGTATAAGGCCGTTGCCACAATACCTAATATGAATAACATATTACTATCTATGTGTCGAAAACTCACAGGTGCGAGTCCGCCGGTCACCAAAATAATAATAATAACATAATGTAGTCTGGAACTACCAAAACACTAAAACTGGTTTTATCATTATTATAAAGTACCCTAAAAATTCACCCTCTATAAAGTCTTTCATTCATAATTGCACTCACCGTATTAAAATGACTTCACTAACAATCAAAATTCAACCTTATTTGCCTGATATAGAACTCATATTTAATTTTCTTATGAGCAGCTATTTAAATACAATGACATTTATTGTAAATTTCACTGCATTTCAATTTGAGACTTAAAGCTTAATAGTTAAGTTCGAAAATGTTAAGTGTAAGTTTTTGAGTGCGAAGCGCGCGTGCCTGTTTGCAGGGGTGCGCAAGCGCCGTTTCCGACCCTCGCTTTTTTTGAAAATGGAATCCCTTTGCAGTTGACGGTTGGAGTTCAAACAAGACAGACGTGCTATCAGATATTATTATTTATTCTAAATTTAGTGACTATTTGTAGTGTAGATAAGTGATTGATAAGCTAAAGTGAAGATTAGTGTGTGTTAAGAGTTTAAACATAGTTCTTTTAAAAACCATCTATTATGTCATATAATATTTAATAAATACTTAAAGTATACAAATGTGTGTGTACATAATAGTACCTATAGTATATACCTAAGAAGTTTATAACTATCAAGAAAACCAGGAGACCGTATCGGTTCCAGTGACCAGTCACCCCTTCTCACAAGACAGGAGTTATGCACTAGAACACCGGGGAAAGAAAACGCTTAAAAACATAACCCATCTTTCGCAGTCGAGTAAAAATGGATTCGCCAAAGATCGTGTACAAATATTACTCTAACCCAGCTTTTTGCTCTCAAAGTGAAGTTATATTCGCTCAAAAACAATGTATGACGAAATTAGTGTCTCCGGACAGACAAAGAATGCCGCCTTTAGGTGCCAATTCGCCTAGAAAGTTCGAATTAAGCAATAGAATCTTAAGAACAGATATCTCTGATAATCCTTTAAGAATATCTCCTGCTGGAGCACCAAGGAATAGAGATGATCCGCCAGAATTGCCGCCAAAACCAGCCAAATTCCAACCAAGACTCTTTCAAAGACAATCTTCTCTAATTCACAAACCAACCAGAGCTGTGCGATGTAGGACAAGGAGTGAGGACCTAGAAATGGCTCAATTCAGACAGCAGAAGCAAACGAGGTATGATAGACATAACTACAGTGATGATGGACTGGAAGACAGACTAAAACATAGATATGAAGTTATTGAAGACTATGATGATGAAATAGACTATTCTCCAACGAAAAAACGAATTATACAAGCTAAAGAAAACGAAATTGATGAATACAACGTCGACGGACCAGATGAGCACGAACTAAAGGAAATTCCAACAGAAATTGTCAAAACTATCAACGGGAAGACGCTAAAATACGCAATAGTACCTTTAGAAGATGATGAACCAAAAACAGTAACGTTTACTTCACCAATGATGTCAAAGAAGAACTTAATAGCGACTCAAAAACTTCATGAGTTACTCTCGACTCCTCGAAAACTTAAATCTTACGCCAGTCAGCCATCCGTAAGAATGACACCGAACAAATCTGTGGACATAAAATATAGCGAGAGCCCTCGAAAATTTATTTCGAGCACGCCAACTCAAAGTGTGACTCCTTCAAAATCTTGTGCCAACCTAACGTTATCGAGGACCTGTGCAGCGACCTCTCCTATATCACCGAAAGCTCAACAGAAACTGAATTATGGAGCGCCAGAAGTCCCCGAGTTTGATCGCCATGATGTCTTTGTGACTAGTTTTAGAGATAAAAGTAGAGATAGGAGTTTCGATTTGGAGAGAGAGAATAGTAGGGAGAGGAGAGATTATGAAAGGAGAAGGGAGAGCCAGAGAAAGGATAAGAATACTGCTGTTATTGTTCCAAGGTATGTATATATATATATAATTTAACTAGCCACTCTCTTTGTTTAAACAATACCGCACCTCTTTCGTGTAATATAGCATAATATAGCCTTTATCGATCAATGGCTCATCAAACATTAAAATATAATACCTACTAAGTAGCTTCCAAAACGATTTCGCTCGAAAAAATAGCATAATATATCTTTCGCTAGGTATTCAACTATCTGCATTCAAATTTTTATCAAAATCAGTTCTGTGGTTTAGACGCAAAAAAGCGTAACATACAGACAGAGTTATAACTTATAAGTTGCCACATAACACCATGTGGTCCGATATTTTTATTGATTACTTTTTGGTAGAAAAATCGTACACATGTGTGAAATGCAACAAACAAAAAAAAATATTTCATAACCAAAAAGATTTTTAAAATTGTATTTGCCAGATCGTGACCTGATGAAAATGGGACCCCATCCTCAAATCGGTCCAGATGTTTTCGAGTAATCGAGGAACAAACATAAATACATATTTTTTTTCTTCCTCGTCTGTAGTTATCAGCAATCAGTCGCAAGACTATAGGTTGGTTTGTTGCAAGTCTTGGTTATTCTATGGAGCAGATATTGTTGGAACATTTAATATCTGCTGAAATCATACAAACATAAATATATATACAATCAAACTGAGAACCTCCTCCTTTTTTTAAAGTCGGTTAATTAGCACATGCCGGTATTCCTATCTACACAGGTGTTTAGTTGAAGATATTATATTTATACACAGATATATTGCCTTCTACATTATTTTGCAGCGGTCTTACCACAGAATAAGAATACAAGTCTTACCATAAACCCACTTGCTATTAACAACAGGTGCATGTTAGGAATTCGATCAATGTTTCTTTGTTTGTCTCGTTGATCTAGTGGTTAACGAATGCGCCTCTCACCGCGAGGTTTCGTGTTCGATTCCCAGGTCTGGAAAAAGAGTAATTTGGGTTTTTTCTGTCAGGAAATGCCCAATAACAGCACGGTGTTGAATTTGTGCCCGGTGTATGGCGATAGGCTAACCCCCTACTAAGGTAAAAGCTCCTATTACCGCGGTAGTCAAAATCGCGTCCTATTACCGTGGTATTTTTATTTTCGCGCTTTATTTCTGTTTTATTCAGTTTAAGTACACCAAAAAGGAAAAAAGTTATCCCAAATCTATCACTTTATGACATAACTGACGTTTGCAAGTATAGCACATAGATAACACTACAAAATCAATCGGTTTGTGTAACGTCGTTGACGTGAGAGGTGTTTCTATACAAACGCGGAACAACAAAAGTAAGTACACAAAAATTTTGAAATTACATTTTTAGTATTAATAAGTCGTTCAAGTATGTTTATTTGTTATTTATAGCATTTTCCTACTATTTTACTAACTATTTAAACAGCTTGTTTCATATTTAAAACTCGTTTTTTACCAAAAAATTAAGTAATAAGATACCGCGGTAATAGGATACAAATTTTATAGATTGATCCTAATACCGTGGTATACCTCGGAAATAGAAAAAACAATGGGTATGTTTAATTGTTAATAACTTTCAATGTATTAACTTATTGAATTAGATTCAAGTTTTGTTGAAATCATTAGTAATCCCATAATTTAGAAACTTTATTCCGCGGTGTGTTTTTTTAATTAGAAATCTAGTTAAATGTGAAAAATGCCGAGTACAAAATGTTGGTTTCTTAGAAGGGGTAAAAATAGGAAGGTGTATTTTAATTTATCACAGAACATTTATTTTGTATAAATTTCGACTTGAGTTATACACATCTGAACCAAAAAAACTGTTATTGTTTGATTAGGCATTTACACGCATAAAAATAACAAAATTTTCATGGGTCCGAATTAGGATTATTAAAACCCATGTAGTTTTCCTATTACCGTGGTAGTTATTTCCAGGTGACACGGTATTAGGTTCTGTGATCTCCTATTACCGTCCTATTCCTAAAATATAAAATTAATAGTTTTTAGGGTTCCGTAAATAAATAAAAAGTTTTGTATCTGTTTTGGTGGATTCTTATTTTAATATTAATGTTTTTTGATAAACCTAAAAGAGTTTATAAAATATTAAAGTTGAAAAATTAAGAATCCAGCAGGACTCGAACCTGCACCCCCTGGGTATACGTCCCAAGTGCTTTGCCAATTCAGCTATGGATTCGTATGCTGCCGGACTCGAAATTTCTCAACTGTTTTTGTGCCAGCTTTTAGCTAGACGAACCTTATTTGGTTTTGGTTTTCAACTTTAATATTTTATAAATTACAAAAAGGCATAGCAAAGCTAAAATTTGCTTTAAAATATTACAACCTAAAAGAGGTTTATGTACTTAATGTTTATGCGTTCTACATAATTTTGTATTTTTTTACAGATATCATGGACCGAAAGCTCCTGTTTATTATGTTAATTAGTTGTTTTTTAGATATTTTTTAAGTTAAGTACATTATGTGTACACCTTTAGTTAGTTTTTAACTATACTCTACGGATTGTTAATTTTTGAACTTTCAATACGTCTTTAATGTTATAACCTTTTGTTTATCTACGAACTGTTGATTTTTGATGATTATTTAAATGATTGTTATAACTCGTCATTACTTTTTCGATCATATATTATAACCAGTTGATTCCTACATAAACTTATATCTAAAACCAATGAACGCTATTCACGGACGTGTAAAAACACACTAAGTACCTATTACCTACTAATTTATTCTTAAATTCTTTCGGAATCCGTTGGAATTTCAGAATAAATGTACTTATTATAATTTTAACATGAGAGAATCCTTGGCGATTCTCATGTTAAAATACAATACAAAAAAAGAACAAAGATCTTTTCGTATAGACTGATCTGTACGAAAAGATCTTTCTATATAGACTAAATCGCGCGTTGTTTTAATTTTACTTAACGTAAAATGTACTAAGTTCCGTACAAATATTATTTATGAAATAATATAAATGTGTTAGTAATTCTGTAGTATTCATTCATTTCATTCATTCATTTTGTCAATGAATGGCATACTTACAAATTACTACACTAACACGATTATATTTTCTAATTAATATTATTTTTACGGAACTTTAATGAATACAATTGTCGACCCTCGGTAATAGGAGCCGACTACCGCGGTAATAGGATCTGACCATAATCATACCTCGGTATTAGGGGAAATCGACCCGACTATTTAAATATTTTTTTAAAATAAGTAATATCATGAAAAGAAGCATAGATTCAACAGCAATACAAAATATAAATTCCATTTTTGACGATAAAATATTTTTGCACCTTGAGAAATACTTACAAATGCTTATTTTGGTTTCTTACTTTCAAATGTTGCGAAATACCTCGGTAATAGGAGCTTTTACCTTAGATGAGAACTCAACATAACAGGTGAAGTGTTGTTGTTATAACCAATCCCTTTTCGCACTTTCAGGGTAGCATCACCGCCCTCAGCCTACTCCGAAGATACATACAAATCGTTCACCAGCCTGAAGATCATGACTGCCGCGACGGCTTCCCTAACGATTGCAGCGTTAATGCTGACAATGTGCGGTGGACTGACGGCCGGACTTAGCTTCTATATGATGTATGCTGTAAGTACCTTTATATTTGTAAAAAAAAGTATTAAAGATCTTTTTTGAAGAGTTAAACTTTATGTTAGTGTAAGAGTTTTTAGAATTAAATCTGTGGTTCTAGAGATTATCCGTTACAAACACACGCTGGCAATATGTTACAGTGCTTAAGTGCCTGCGTAAATAAAGGTAGCAAAGCTTTCTATGGCGATGAGACTTGAATGACTGGAGAGATATAGGGGTCAATTCGTCTATGGCTTAAAAAGTTTTAATCTGCCCCAATTTCGACAACGAGTTAAACCGACGAATCTCTCTTTGTTTCCTTTGTGGATCTTTTGTGGTGCCTCCCTAGCGATCATTATAAATCTGGATCATTATTAAACATAGAGCTAGTCTTTTTATTAATTAGTAATACACATAATAGTAAAAAAGCTGCGATAGTTTACTTCGTTATAATTATCTATATAATATTTATAAATATTTAGGTATATTTATATGTGTATATTATAATCGTATATAAGTATATATATCCATATATTATTTATATATTTTAAATAGTTTATTTTAAGTTTTTTGTAGTGTAATAATTGTTTATTTACATAATAATAAGTTAATTTATGTAATAATTGTCGTCTATTTACATATCAATAATTATTCATTTGTCTTATCTGCACCTACCTATGCTTATCTCAGCACCACCCTAGGTTGACTGTAAGAGAATGCCATAAGGCATTAAGTCCGCCTATGTACTATTTATTTGTGCAAAAAGTTAAATAAATAAAAATAAAAAATAAATTGTTATATTGATGAATATTTGAGTAATTGTAATGGTTTGTTTCTAACCTACTCTGAGCTCTTGCACGTACAACTTGTCGTCTCTGCATCACCTAAAGGTTGACTGGTAGATAATGCCTACGGCATTAAGTCCACCCATGTACCATTTTTGTGCATAGTTTTTAAATAAAATAAAATAAATAAATAGGCGAGTTGAAGACCATAGAACTTCGATGTCTCGGGTTCTAACCATCGGCTTTTCGAAATAAGTGTGTAATCGTGCAGTGTTATCTTAAAACATCGTGATGAAACTTGTAAGCCTGAGACTGCCTAAAAAGTGCTCCAAGGTCAAACATTTCTTATCATGAGAAGGATGATAGGGTCAATAACGGGTCACTGTCCCTTGAACAAACACCTATACACCATAAAAATCACTGACAGTCCTCTCTGTCGAGGATGTCTTGACGCCGAAGAAACGGTCTCCCACGTAGCCCTGGAATGTAGGGCCGTTGCTTCTCAACGGGAACAAATCCTCGGAATAATGAGGTCACTCCGCGAAGCCTGTGAAGTCCCCAGGAAACTTCTGTGCTTCTGGGCGGAGTTAGGCTGGCTATGTTAGCCAGGACTCTCCACGCACAATGGACCAAATGAGAGTCTAAGTGCGGAAAAAATGAGTCCACTTTCCATTCCATCATGAGAAGGAGCCCGAGCTCAGCAGTAGTTGATTAGTATTAGATACAGGGCTTCTGCTATTATTATTATGATATAGTAGTTTAGTAGTATACCTATTAATTACCTTTTAATTTTTCCAGTTTGGCCGCCATTACTACCTGGACTTCGGAGTACTGGCAGGGTTCACCTGCTTCCTGCTGGGACTGCTCGGCTTCAGGTTCAGGAGACAACAGCTTCTGCCAAACAGGAATTATATCTCGGGTTAGTATTTATAAAAAAAATAAAAAAAAAAAAATAAAAAGTATTTATTGTCGCCAAAATAATACATATTTTGTTCACAAAAGAAGCTTATTGCTAGTGACAAACGGTGATGTATTGCTCTAAAAATACTGGTACTGCCTCCCAAACTAAGCGTCTGCTTGTATTTTGGGTGACAGTGTACAGTCGTGAAAGTGAATCGATTACGTTTGATCATGTTAAGGTGCGTTTGAGTGAACGGTTGTCGCAGCGTAAGTAATAGTAATTAATTATTTAAGTAGACCATTTCGTGTGTGTGTGTGTGTATGTGTGTGTGGTGTTTGTGTTTGTGTGTGTGTGTGTGTGGGTGTGTGTGTGTTTGTATTATGTACTTGTTGGTTTTTGTTGGATTGTTGAATAGTGATCGTTTTGGCATTGGCAGAAACTGGACAAGACACTGCTATAGAGGTTATTGACTGACTCCACTTGTACCAATCTTGTTTGTAGCTATATCTTATCTGAATTTTCGAATAAAGTAGTTGAATAGACGCACCTTTTGTGCAGCACACAATTTTGAAGACAAAGGCACTTTTAGAAATAGATGTTATCGCTAAAAACAACTTTTAAGCAACAGTAATATACCTGCTTATTCTTATTATATAAGCCCTCATGTTGGTAAAATGTAAAATAAGTAGTAATAGAATCTATTGTTTTAGTGGCCAGCTGGCCAATAATGCGGGCGTTTTTATTTGTGGGAACTCGCAATGGAGTAAATTATTTAATTCTTTGACATATAGGTAGTACTATAGTAGGTATAGATTTTGACATAGACAACATATTTTGTATTAGGAAAATGTTTAAAGTTTATAGTCTAGGAATTTTACGATTTTTATATAATTTACCATTAAATAAATCAATAAATAGTAAACCAATGCATTCACTAAATTTAAGCAAAATCAAATTGCCTACTAGTGCTTGCTCCCTTTTTAAAGATGGTTGAAGACATTATTTATATCGCAAGCAAATATAATAATAATTCGAAGTTTATGGATAAAAGCGCACCTACCAATAGTCATTAGTTTAGTTAGTTTTTAAAAGTCTTTATTTATCATAAAAATACAATGAAGTACAAAAAGATCTTATTCTATTTGCATTCAAACATAATTTCAAGTGTTATTCAGGCTAGATCACCTTTATTAACATATAAACATGATTAAAGTAGGTAGTAATCGACACAAATTTACACTGGCTAAAATATAAAAAAAAAACATTAAATGCATGTGTGACGATGTCCACATTTTAACTCACCTGGGCATTAACACTACACATATAAAATAAAACTAGGTACACTAACAAATCATTATTATTCTTACAGGGTACATAGTCCTATCATCATTCTCTCTGCTCAGCGCCTTCGGACTCCTCGTGATCCTCTGCATAGTACCGAAACCTGGCACACCACTGAACGACATCACTTCTGGAGCTATATGTGGAGTCAGCATACTGTCTTTGTGCTTAGCTACTATTGGAGTGCTGGCGTCCTACTGCTGTGTTAAAGACCCGCCGGATAACAGAGTTGGCACTACTAGATGGTATTGAAAGCTTTCTGCGCAGTTTCACGGGTTTTAGTGTGATGATATATAAGTTAGAACCTTTCTTGAGAATGCAGTGATCGAATACAGAAGTAATAATTGAAATCTAGCGGGTAATTTAAGAGATAAGCGCGTTCAAACAAACTGTTCAACTTTATTGCAGTAATTTGGTTGTAGTTTAATAGAAAACATGTAATGTAACGATCACAGATATAGATCTACATAGATAACGCAAATGCATGTACTTCGCGTGTCCGAACCCCGACCAAGCGTCAAGGTTGGTCGCCGCTAACTTCAGTCCACGCGCGTCTTTTGTTAGAGAAACTCATAGCGGACGGCCGTTTGAATCGTACTGGGCGGATGGGCATCGGCGGCATCGGTGTCTTTGAATCGGTTTGGATTTCCCGTCACTAAATTTCGGCTGTGACGTCACAATAGGTATTAAAAAGTCGGCACGCTTGGTTTCAATACAAATCGTGATACTTGCGTTATCTATGTAGATCTATATCTGTGGTAACGATATATAATAATATGTCGAAGACGGAAAACGTAAACGCTGTTACCGTCAAAATACAAAATATTCACCATAGCCAAAAAACTTTTCTAAAATTAGAAAAAAAAACATAACTCAGAATATTTAACTTAGTTTAAACATGATTTTAAAAACGCATTTTTTTGTGTTATTTATGCTAATAAATTTATTCTATAAAGTTATTCTTCTAACTTAATTATTATCAGTTTTGTGGCTAGTTTTGTCACTGACCTTAAACCGTGTAACCGTGGCATTTTGCTATGACAACAACTTTTATTAATAAGTTCATACCATACAATGCTGTAAGTAGTTATGTTTGTAACGTCATTTTTGTTTTTTTTTTTTGCTGACCGCAAGAATAGCGTAAGCCACAATAGCATCTGAAATACAGGTTTTTTGGTAGGGTTGCAACAAAAAATACTCAAGAATTTTTCAAAATGCGTATAGTGTATAACTATTATTTTTTATCGTAAATTTAGATTGTTTGGGGCTTACAGCGTTTATTAGAGGGCTAAAAATTGTATTTCGTATTAGCTATGTAAATATTACTTAATACCGATTTCACAAAACTACTCAAACTGCAGTTTTCTTAAACCCGTAGGTCGATATCTCATTTAATGTTTGTACGGGACAGAGAGAATAAAAGCATTTAGCATTATGTTTATGTATTGTATAGCAGTTTACCTCGTTAGTGAAAACGGCAGTTAACAAAAAAGGCAAATAATATCAGGTTCTACACTAAATAAATAATATAATTTATTAATTTAAGTTACATTTTAAGTTATAATTTGTATCAGAATATTGATTTGTTTAGTCAGAATTTTGTTTGTAATATGTTTGTGTACTAAAGGCGGTTCGCAGTAGGCATTAATGCTTGTTTTAACTTAACTTGTTAGAAATAACAACATTATTGAACATTCATAATTTGGGTGAATTTCAACAAGCGATTTTTTTTTTGTCATTTCGGTAGACTTTTTAATTGCAATGCTATCTATATATTTTAAGTGAAAAATGATACTTTAGCCTATTTTATAACATTGTGTGGACATCAAATATTATCAAAACTTACATAAATATTTAAGGGTGAATTTATTAGAGTCCACTGAAATGAATAGTGTCTACCGAAATGATAAAAAATTACCTTTTTCCGGACAAAAGTTGACTGCCTGTCAAATCCATGAAAAAGAAAACAAACAAACAAAGATGGTTTTATTTGATCGAATATATCATAATTTAATGATAAAACAACTGATTTAAATCCATATTATGAATATATTTGCAGGGGAAGGTATTTTATGAGCGGAATTGGTTTCGGGACAGGCCACCGTGATGATAAAATGACACTTTGTAATTTCTTTTTTGGTATATTATAGGGTAGAAAATCAATGTTTTTTTTTTTGCCAAGGTAGAGAAGTACTTACTTTTTGAGTAAAATTATATACCATTCTCAGGTTTGCCGTGTTTTTTTGTTGCTTGTGCAATTCACCCATTTACAATTGCGGATAAGTTATATTGCAGCAAACTTCTATAACTAACAAATTTATTATTTGGGTAAAAAATAAATAATATGACATGAATACATGAATGTCATTTCATTTTCCATTAAATTTTATTTCGTATATAGGCGACAAGATAATATTATTAAAGAAGTTCGCTATCCTACTGTGAAAACCGCCTGAATAATAAATGTATTATACCAAAGCAGGTTAAAATTAAAATTGTATGAGATTATTGTGATTGTTATGAAATTTTTATTAAACATTACTACTTAATCATTTTACTCTTGTTTATTTAACCTTATTCCCGAAATTTCGTCCGTGTCTGTTATCGTAATCTTGAATAACTAAAAACCAGTATTGAGAGTTACTAACAAACACTAAAAGTAATATAAAAAATTCGACCATTCGTTCTCGAGTTAAGCGCTATCACACAAACTAACTATCTCGCGCGATTTTCAAAACAAAAGGCAAAAACTTCTACGCCACAGTGAAAAATGACTGCAATAGATATGCATTTATGAATTACATATTAAATAAGTGTAATATACCCACTATTTAGATATGTATCTCACGAATCCTTAGCTAGTAAGTCGTAACTATGACTTACAAGTTTGTACCCTGCATACCTAACTCGTTGGCCCTCTGTACATCGATAAAAAGTAGCTTATGTGACGCGCCTTAAAGTCAGTTACCTGCATCTAAAATTTTATTAAAATCTGTCAAGCCGCTTAGAAGATAACCCGATACCACAGAATATTAAGTACCCGATACCTTTCACTCTAAAAAATCGAGGCCAACTAAGAGGGATTTTCTCTTAGTTGACGTTAAATTAAATAAAACAAACATGATATTACGAAACTCAACGATAGCTGATTAATTAAAGCAACAAGTTCATTTTGATTGAACTAACAATGTACATATGTTCATTAATTCTAACACGTATATACGTTGTTTGTATCATTATTCACTTCTTTGTATAACTTAATCATTTTTATTTAGTTAACATAAACAAATAAGTCAGTTGAATCAATTTAGAATAAACTAATAAAAGCAATCAAAATCAAATGATAGTTTCGATCATTTTTATTTATAAAATTAACAATTTGTCTTGTTAGATTTAACTAAGATCTGATAATAACGTCAACTAAAATTTAATGTTACATTCTAATATAACTAAAACGTTGAATCGACTTTCATATTAGTTGAATTAATCATTCGATTGATCGTTTTGATCAAGAGATTGACCCCTCTCTATGCCTCCCTCTACCCGCCCGCATCTATCTTTGGTGGCAGGTTTATTTCGTGCCGTGGAGTGGCCTGCTGTGCTTCTTTTCTCTGCTTAAAGTTAGAATCTTGGTAGTCATTTTAGTATCAAGTAATTTAATTTAGTGCGTTTGATATTGTAGAGTATTAGGTATATATTAAACGTTGATGATAAGTACAAGTGCAGTTATCCCGTATGATCCCGTCTTTTGACTACTGGAAATGGAAGACGTTAGCAAACTGCTCAAGACTTGGGATTTAGAGGCTCTAATACCAGTATTCACCCGTAAGTATCTCAGTCGCAAGTTTTTTTTTATGGTGCTTATTGAAAATGTAATAGGTACCTACCTGAACCCAAGGGTTTAGGTAAGTACCTGGGTTTAGGGGTTTAGGTAGGTTTTGGTTTTATTTTATAGCCGTTTCGTAAAATAAAAGTAGCGTAAGTTACCCCTTATGATATCGGCTATCAGCCAATAAAAGTCCCGTTAAAATCGACCAAGCCGTTTCAGAGATTTCTTGGAACAAACAGATAGACAAAAATGTTATAAATTGATTTTTTGATGTACGTACCGTATATACTTTTATATGCATTTAGTGAAAAGCTGACCCTTCAAATTGGTTTATGTAGTAAATAGATTCCAATAAAATTTGTTGCTGACATCTTTTTTTTTTCAGCATCGAATGAAGATACATAGAATTTAGCCGGATTTTTATCTATACCGTTTTTATTAAACACTGCGGCAGTTAAACAAAAGAAGAAACGCGGTTCAGATGCAGGTAAAAGCTGGTAACCAAGTAAAGATAAGCCACGGGAAGGCTTTATAAAGCATGTAAAATCTAGTGCAGAAATCCGTCAAGCAATAGAACTACGCCTTTCAACCCTTCTCCAAAAAGGAGCGCCATCCCAACCTTATATTATTGTAGTGGGTGAGTCGCTGGACAAAATAAATACTTTTCTAATAGTTGCGAATAGATCAGTCATCTATAAGAGAATGTCTGTTATACACGCAGTTGATACGTGTTATAAAATAATATGGGCCCTAAATGCAGAGTATGGTATCGACACATACCCTGTGTGGTACTTCATACAAAAAGCGTTTTATAAAATGTCATCCGCATTTGATAAAGGATCAACTGCTGCTGAGTATCTCCTTGCGGATTGCAATATTTAAATACCTATTGTATTTTTCTTTTTTAATAATTGTTGCCAAAACTGTTAATGACTGATAATAATTAGTAACTTTTGTTTATGACATTGTTTATGTGAAAATTTCTCTTTACTATAATTCTTACTTAAGTATTTAGTTTTATACCTATTTAGGTACATAATAAGCAAATTGTTACAACAAAGTTTAGTTTGCTTTGGTTGTAATCATTTTAGACCACTGTTAATAAGTAATATAATAAACAAATAATATTGTGACTGATGATTATTCATAATTGGTTAAGAAATAAGCTGTGTAAAAATTGTTTTCTCTGTTAAATATTGTTATTAAAAAAGTTAGAACGCCGATTCCCTGTAATAAAAATGTTTTAAGCAATGGCAAAAAATATGTTACCCTGCGCTGTACTATCTAAGTAGTCGATGAATATAATATATAACTACTTTTAATTATATTTTTGTTTCATTTTGACCAAATTTATGTACCTACTTACAAAAATTTTGTTAGACATAATAGTTACCAATAGATACAGTTTGAATATACTTGTATTAATACACTAATACACTCAACTCAGATAACATTCTGGGTACGGTCTCGAGATGCTATCTTTCTTTTTCTTTCTTCTTTTCTAGAAGAAGAAGAAAGGCGCTATCTTAATTAATTGGGTTAGGACTTCAAATGCATATTTAGGAGCAATTTCGGTATAAAGTGCGATTTTTAAATACAACCCTTTTCAAAGCATTTCAAAAACCGGAGGTAAGGGTTGTATTTATAAATCTCAATTAATACTGAAAGTGTTCTTAAATACGCATTTGAAGTGCCGACCCAATTAATAGATCGGTGTTAGTTAATGAGACAAAGTATCTCAGTACATTCGATTATGAGTAACTTTGTTGGTATAATAATGTTTCATATTTAAAATAACCATGGTTTTAGTAGAGTCTACGAACATGAATTAGTTATAATGATCACGTTCTTAGTAAAGTCTACGAACATGAATTAGTTATAATGACCATGTTCTTAGTTGAGTCTACGTAGATGAATTAGTTATAATGACCACGTTCTTAGTTGAGTCTACGTAGATGAATTAGTTATAATGACCACGTTCTTAGTTGAGTCTACGAATATGAATTAGTTATAATGATGAAGTTCTTAGTCAAATTTATTAATGATAATTAGTTAGAGTAGTCATTTTCATATTTATATTAACCAAGACCATAGATGAATATATTATGTTGCGTCATATTAGTCATTTTCTTGTTGACTTTGATTAAGGTTTTAATCGTTCTGTTTAAGAAGCAGATAGTAAAGGCAACAAAATCCACCTTAATTGATTCATATAACGTCTTGATAAGCTCAAATGGAATCAAGATGCTTGTTTGCAATAATCACAATCTTGTTAGGAGCAACCAATTTTTTTTTAGAGTGTTGATGAATAATAGAAAAAGATTCGTTGTCGCCTACAAATTCAAACAAAATTCTGTCCGTACACTTGCATGTTAATAAACGGAGAAAAATGTTTTTAAGCCGTTTAAAGAACTAGTACATTGTACACCAAGGGATGAAAGTAGTTGATTTCATTGAGGGTGTAGTTTGAGGCCCGAAGCGTAGCTGAGGGCCTTAATACACCCGAAAGAAATCAAACTTTCGCCCGAGTTATACATAGTGCTTTACTACACCTACAAGGAAAATAAAAAGATTGTGCATTTTTCTCACTTCTCCATTGCAGAAAATCTGCATACGCTTTAATATATCTGATTCTTGACTTTTGTGGTAAGAGGTCCTCAATCACTGCTTGAGCAGTTACTTTCAATTCCTCCGGAGTCAATAAATCGTCAGTATCACTATCACTCGACATATTAAGTTCTTGCAACAAATTGTTTTTTCAAAAGTTTTAAAATGATGAGGAATTTGGAGCGAAATACAATACGCGCATAGAGACACGGGTAACAATCGCATGCAGCCAGCTACACTTTATGAAGTTGATTTGTGAAAAAACGTTTGTAATTATTTTGTAACAGGTAATAATAGTGATTTTAGTGGTTTATTTATGGAGTTATTATATAATTAAGTTACATTAATTTATTTATTTTTATAAAAGTAGTTATTTTATTCTTTTAATATTCTTTTTTATTTATGGTTTACCAAAAAGTACAGAAAACAAAATGAAAAAAAAAAGAAATTTAAAAAAAAGTTCATTACTCCCATGGGAGTAATGAATTTAGGATTAATATTTATTTCAGACCTCTAACATACATTACATGTTGCTTTTCAGAACTCGTCTGAAAAGACTAACTTTCTTTGATAGATATTCTCCGTATTAGATACTGCAAAGAGGTAGTAATATGATATCTCTGTAGGTACTTTCTACGTAGGTGTAGTATAAAATTATTAATTTTGTGTATTCTGTTAGAATTAAACATATTTATACATAGGTATATACTAGAACTTTGATATTTAATGTATAATGGTGTTTATCATACGAACATAAATAAATGAATAAATAGCTACATTTTTCAAAAATATTTCTTGCCCGTATAACGGCGCGCAAAGAGTATAATATTAATATATTGGGGAACGGAGCGCTTTAGTAGCTGTCAAACCATGCGTCAACGATATTGCGTTCCAGTAAAATACAAATTGAGATATAGGGCATAGATTATTCGCTCTCGTTGTTACTCTACAGGTGATTCGTATTAAGCTATCCTGTTGTTTAGAAACTGGAACAGAGTTAATGTATTGGTTGCTCAACTCTCAGCAGATTTTCTATTCAATAGAGTGCTAATTTGATAACAATTGAACTGTTTGATAACAATTTCTAATTGGTATAGCTTAATAACGAGATGTAGTGTAGATTTACATCTTATGTGACAGCTGCCCTGCATTTATGTCAACGCCCAGCGAGTAATGCATTTTATAATCTAAGTTTTAAGTGATTTGTTTGGTACAAAACAAGTAAGTGAAAACTCTTTGTTATAATTAAGTTTTTAGTTAGGCTGAATTAGATATTTCCTGAGTGTGCCTCGTAACCTCTTAATTTAAAAACAAATGCTTTTTCTTTTTTAAACAATGGAGTTAAAATCATTTCCTCGATATTTGTTTGAAGGTCGATAAATATCGTATTTTTCTTGTTAGTCAAATAACAACATAGATATCATATTAGAAAACAGATAAACTATCTTATTGTGATTAGTGACAAACAAACATATGTTTTAAATTTAATTTATACAATGAGTAAAAGTATTAATTTATAATGGTGAATCAACACACAGTTACTAGACATAATTGGGTGATCCAATTATTTTATCTGACATGCTATAAACAGAAATGCTTTGTTTTATTAGAGAGCACTTGCTTAATTCTTACTAAGTATAGATGCACATTTAATTACTGCCCTTTCTATTATTTCAACGGTTAAAAGAAAGTAATGGATAAGCCACAAAAACCAAATCCATCAGGAGGCCTAAAATTAAGTTGCTTACATCAAAACCATTGTTTGAAAGCGCAGTTTTTTTCTTGGTTATGAACACCAAAAAATTCCTTGTAATATTGAAGCAAATTTTAGCTTATTTGCAAGCATTTATTATACAATATTACAATTGAACCCAGAAGTGCGAGTTTGAGCCTCAATTGAATCATAAGTCATTGTAGACCTATGGGGTGTATCTCATTAAAAAGTGCGGGATATTTGAAGTTGTATGGCGTTCATAGCTCATTTTGGACTAAAATGTTGCATTGTTTTGAATGCAATGCAACAAATCCGATATGATATCTCTGTAGTAGTAGGACTATGTGAAATATGAAAGCTGATTGCATGGTATTGAGTTTGATACCTATTTTAGATCCTTTTTTAATCTAGAGGGAATGATGGATTGTAAATGATAACTATAACCAAAGATGTCAGAAGTATTCTGATGTGCAGTTCTATAGAGCTCTTTGTAGACCAACTTTCACAAACCGTGTGCCACTAGTGTGTAACTTAATAAAAAAAAATTGAAAAGAAAGAGTGACAGAAAATGTCTGTGTCCCCAGTGAATTAGTACATTCGTAAGCAAAAGATACAGACCCATACTGCATTCTTCTACCAGGAAATTAAGAAAGATTAAATTTTAAAGAGTGACTGGAAACACATGTGTCCCTAATGAATTAGAATGTACTACTTTGTCCGTCTCGGACAAAGAACTACAAGTGGAGACATGAGCCCTCTAAAAACCGGCAGAAAATGCTCTTAAGGACTACACTTTTAGTTGCAGTCTATTTTAAATGCTATTACTACACATTCACAATAGCAGTGTGTAAAACATATTCAAATTGATTCAATTTGACTTTCTAATTGGAAATTAATATACATGGCATGAGGTTTAGAGCTATGTTATATGCCTACAGTTAATTTTTATTTATAACATAAATACAAGCAAAATAAATTAAAAAACATCGATACTGGTACCTGAGGCATAACACCGTAGTCCTCAGATGAAGTGACGCATCTACAATCTGCTTTTGTGGATTGTTGATGTCCATGGGCTGTAGTTATCACTTACCACTTACCATCAAGTGGACTTCAGAAGTCAAGTCTACAGAAGTACAGTTGTCAAGGAGTTCTCAATCGAAATACAGAGTCAGAAATTAAAACCGGTTTATTGTGATACCTTAACATTAAGGTGGACTTAATGCCATATGCATTCTCTGCCAGTCTACCTTTGGGTGATGCAGAGATTAACAAGGCAGGTGAAGTTATAAAATATAGCGCTTCGATTTGAAATAAAAGGCATATTATGTTTAAAGTATATAGTATCACAAAAGAATAATAAATAACAATAATAACTTTTTTTGCAATAGTTCTACACGAACCATGGACTGCCCTTGGGTGCATTTATATAGTGTGAACAGGGATAGTCCTCGGTTTGTGTCCCATTTCACATAGATTAAAATGTTTATTAGGCCTCTGCACATTTTACTATGTCTGCACTGTTGGCTTTGGCCCCACGCATGCCTTTCAAAGTACTGGGACTCCACAGTCCCGAGTTATGGAAACATAAACTACATAATAATAATCAATACAATTAATAAATACATAATTTTTATATATATTATGCATGATACCTATATAATATAACAAAATACTTAAATGCAACTTAATATTTAATAAATAATAATATACAATTATATGAACAAATGAGTAATATTATGGTAGTGATTCATTCTCAAGGAGATGATACCAAACCTTGATTTTGGAGATGTATCAATAATAAGAGATAATGTACATGTATGGTACTGCCATTACATCAATTGTATTCAAATTGAATGACTATAATGTCCAATTAGAGTATGATATCTTCTTTATGTGGGTGAATACAAGTCTGACCAAAACTGGGCACATAATGTGGGAAGGATGTCCTAAATAATACTGTCCTACTTATTGTCTAGATTGAATCATATTATTATCATATTGAGTGCACGGTTGGCGCAGTGGTTGAAGCAGTCGCCTCGCCGCTTTCAACTGCGCTGGTGATGTGGGTTCGATCCCCACACTACAATTTTTTGTGTGATTCGCAAAGATTTGTTTTGACTCTGGGTTCGTGAGGGGACCGCTTTAACCACTACGCCAACCGTGCGCTCAAACTAATCATTTCATGTAAAATAAACCAGAAATGTCAAGAATGGGACAAAAAAAATAATAGTTCTAAAAATTTAATTTATCTATCTTTTATAAAGACTAAAGTAAGAACAATAAAATTATGTAGTAATTTTTTTTTTATCAGTCATACATAAAAGTGTCATTATTTTTTTTTATCATAATCAATTTGATGATATCCATTTACTGTTTTTTTTTTATTTGGTATAGTTTTTCTTAACGACTTTTCTGATAATACGTGTGATGGAAACCTAATGCAGAAACTAGTATGTAAGCTTTTTAAAAAAATAAAATAAAAATAAGGTTATTTGGCATTTTTGTATGAACTCTTATCGCCTGACCACCGCCTGACAATTAATTACATTTTGATGATATCCTTTTACAGCTTTTTTTAATTTGGTAAAGCTTTTCTTAAAGGCAATTTAAGTTTATTAATCGACAATAGTGTGTCTAGATTTAATTTTACCACTATTCATTCTAGGTTGTTGTTCTAGGCACTGTCGCGCGCGCACGGTATTAAAATTATTAAAAATACACTTATTAAAAAAACTTCCTGAAAGTTCAAGGAATGCAGAATTTAATTAAAAATTAACTTAATTGCTTCAATTTATGCTAAATATAGAAAATATCAAAGATGCAAAAAAATATCTACAATTTTTTGTAGTATTAAAAAAATCTATGCAAATATGCAAGTTCTTGAAACTCAACTTTAAAAAAAACACCAAAATATAATAATACTTAATTTTTTTAAATTCCAACAAAAGCACAGTGACTTGCACGGCTCGCAAATATACTTATTTTTTTTTAATATTTTAATCGTTGCAATATATAAGAAAAGTTTCCATAAGTATTTAGTTTTGCATTTAAATAATAAATACTGAATGTGACTGTCAAGGGTGTTTGCGAAAAAAAAATTACGGCAGTACGTGGACGATTAAGAAGTATGTTTTTATCGGGACCGCTGGTATCCGTGGCCGCTTCAGAGGCTAGGGAAGGTGGGTTAGCTCCTTGTTTTCACCTAACCCTAGATCCTTTTTTACATACGCTGATAGCCTTTTGGGCGTCTTGAGCTCCATCCTATATCTCTTCACTATCCACATCTGACCAACTGGTGCTTCTTACCTCTAGCTAGTTCACTGAAGCTCATCCACTAGTTACCAAAAGATAATTATAAATATGACATCCTATGAGATTAGTATTCCAAATATTAGGTGTCCTTCCCTTCTGCATGAATGGCGGGAAAACCTCATAATAAACCATTCATAGCTATTTATGAGGAAACTATGTAAACATATTGTTTTATGTTTTATGGTGTATTTCTCATCATTGACGCTACGTCATTCATTACAGTCACAATTCGTAATTTATCTATTTATATTGAATATTAAATTCTGTTGTGTCCTAAATCGCAGCAAAAACGGACAAAATGTATGGGCGCGGACGCGTCATCTGTTTATTAAATATCGCATTCAAAATTCGAGATGACTATGGGTTTGGCCGATTAGTCGGCAGCTATAAAATTGGCCAGTCCGATCATTATTTTTAGGTAAATAAAAATACATTTAAAACCCGCTTTTTTGTGTTGTTTGTTGCACCACCACATGCGGTATGTTTCGATGTGGCGCATGATATGAGTCTAGATCTTATACTGGATTATTGTCATTTACAGTAAAGCCGAAGCCGACAAGTCAGCGTCTACAAAAGAAATACAAAATTAGTCTATTAAGGAAGTGCTTTATTGAACTGGTTAACAAAAGCTCTACCATCGCTTAGATTAAAGTGCCTATAAACAAAGTCATTATCTTCGTTGTACCACTCATTAATACAATTTAATAAAATCATTTACACTTTTCTCTGAATTAGATACCTTTAGCTATCTTTTGTTAAAACAAACAGCACTATGTACCTTAAGTTATGATAATATGAAAGGGGTTTTGTTAGGTATAGTAGTAGTTAAATTATAAAGACACTGAACAACTACTCATATTTCCAATTTGTCATAGCAGACCAGAGTGCATAAAAAAAACACACAAACACACACCCACACACAGACACACACCCACACACAGACACACACACACACACACTCTCACACACACACACACACACATAATTTATGTTACTGCAGCCATTCGATAAATTACGTACAATAAAATGTAACAGTATGCAACGAGTGGAGACCAGGTATCCTGGAATACAGGCCTCGAGCCTAGATTAGGTACCACAATTTTTTAAATTGATAATGATGTTAAACCTAAATGTAATCACGTTCATAGAAGGGCTAAATGGGTGCCAATGGTGTCGTAGCGCGTAGGTCAATATTACACTACTAGACACTACACGCTAGGCTACCTTTTGCATAGTTTTTAACCGACTTCAAATAAAAGGAGTAGGACCTAAGACGATTGTTTTTTTTATAAACTTACAAAACAAAATTAACTCAACAAATAACCACAGCAAACTCATAAGCAATGGTTACCAACAAATACAGCCACTTAAGCTGTCAATATATTAAGAGTGAACTCCACCACCGGCCACTTATCGCTGCTTCGTAAAAGAAAATACATAAATTATTGTACTCTGACAAACTATGAATAGGGCTGGTCTCTTTCTATGATAATTTTACAATTAATAACCGACCTCATTACAAAAAATGCACTAAAAAGTAAAAAATACCTAAGTAATATTGAACGTCTCGACTAGTCTGTGTATAACTTGAAAAATTCAGAAAACGGCCATTAGGTGCCTATATTCAAAGAATTATCCCCGTAATCCTAACCAATAAGGAGTTGTACCTTCCACCATTATCTCAGCAACATGAAATGCTGACTGCTAGATGCAAATATCCGAGTAGGTTTAGGTAATATACGAAAAACAATATACTGGGTGGCGCAAAAGTAAAGACCCTATTTGGTTCAGCTATAACATTTTTTCTAAATTAGAAAACTAGATTTAGATTTTTTTAAATGTATATTTGTGCCATTAAATTTCGTACCATTAGGATTTAAAGATGATGTCTTTTAAATGGTGACCTCCAGAGTTGATACACATTTGAGCCCTATTTATGACATTTTGCATAACTTGCCGTAACACTTCCTGCGATATGTTCGTTATTTCTTGACGAATGTTTTCTTTTAGAGCTGCGAGAGTCTGTGGCTTGTTCACATACACCCGAGATTTCAAAAAACCCCAAAGAAAGAAGTCTGGACTGGTCAGATCGGGTGATCTTGCAGGCCAAGGCAAATCGCCAAAACGAGAGATAACTCGGTCTGGAAAAGCGTCCCTCACTAAGTCCATAGTGTCGCGCGCTGTGTGTGCCGTAGCGCCGTCTTGTTGAAACCAGATGTGCTCCAGCCCCAATTCGTCCAAACTGGGTATCAAAAACTCACGTAACATGGTTCTGTAGCGTTCTCCAGTGACAGTTATCGCATTGCCTCAAGCGTCTTCGAAAAAATAGGGTCCGATCACTCTGTCAACACAGATGCCACACCATACAGTAACTTTTAGTAGGTGTAGAGGTGTTTCTTGAATAATGCGCGGATTATCAGTGCCCCAGAACCGAGTATTCTGCTTATTGACATGCCCTGAGAGATGGAAATGCGCTTCGTCACTCATAACCAATTTTGAAGGAAAATCATCCTCTTCAAGGTTGAGGTTTATGACGCGCTGGCAGTAATCTAGACGAGCTCGGTGGTCAGCAGGCAGCAGCTGATGAGTCATTTGAGTTTTATACGGGAACATCTTTAAGTCTTTCACCAAAATACGCTGCAGGGTCCGTCTGGAAATGCCCAATTGCGTGGCACGTCGCCTCGTTGATGTTTCTGGACACTCTTCCACATCTTCGCGCACAGCATCGATATTTTCAGCTGAACGGCCTGTTCTTGGTCTCCCAGACTTAGGTCTATCCAATGTTGAGCCAGTTGCTTCAAGGCGTGTGGCAAAGCGTCGAATTGTGCGACCAATCGGTGCCGGACGGTGGGGAAATCGTCGACGAAATTCACGTTGTGTTCTTATCACTGATGAATTATTCCGTAAGAACATTGACACAATTATTCCACGTTCTTGGGGAGTAAAACGGTCCATGTTTATTTTCAGTGTATTTTACATTTGTTCACTACACAATTTTCAACAACAGAATGACAGAAAATGTCATATAAAAAAAAAAAAGTATTTTCTTTAGTGCCAGTACTTTTGCGCCACCCAGTAGAAGCCTTTTAAATTGGAGGATTGCACTCGATTTCTCTAGGATCCCATCATCAGATCGTGACCTGATGAAATTGGGACCACATGACAAGTATACTCTTTCAGACAAAAATAACTTCTACAATCGGTCCAGGCGTCTTCGAGTAATCAGGCAAAAAAATACAATTGAATAAGAACTGCCGCCTTTTTTTATGAATTCGGTTAAAATAAGGTAGAAATACTTTTTAAAAAGAGGGAGTAGCATGCGGATCGCGCACGTGTCGCAACAAATTAAACGTAAAACGTGTTATTATTATGTAAAACGATATCAAATAATCGTGTATATTAGTTACTAAGTAGTCTATTGCTATTCTGAACATTTGTCTGTTTTTAATCTTCTTGTAGATCTTTTGTGAATGAGCTTGAGGAGAGGAAGGCTTCGAGTTTGTGATCTGTGGTATGAACGTGGCAAAAGCCCATACATATCTTTTGATACTGATACATGATCACTAGGAATAACCCCTTAGTCGCAGGGTTTTTCACAAGTATACAATTTCACACACACTAAGCACACCCAGAGTCAGAACAGATCTTTGCGGATCACACAAAGATTGTTCCCATGTGGGGATCGATCCCACAACACCAACGTAGTTGAAACTGGCGAGCCGACCGCTTTAACCACTACGCCAACCGTGCACTCTGAGGAATAGGCAATATATATAGGTAAAGACCAGAAATCGAAAATTTAAAAAAACATTAAGAAGCATTAAAAGAACGCTAAAATAGTTTTTGATGTCGGTATACATTATATAGTCTACTAATCCGCACTTGGCCAGCGTGGACTATGGCCTAACACTTTTCATCATGAGAAGAGGCCCGAGCCCAGCAGTGGGACATGTACTAGATACAGGGCTGCTATTA
Source organism: Hypena proboscidalis (assembly GCA_905147285.1). Taxonomy (NCBI): domain Eukaryota; kingdom Metazoa; phylum Arthropoda; class Insecta; order Lepidoptera; family Erebidae; genus Hypena; species Hypena proboscidalis. Next base: position 898,920 of record LR990153.1, read on the forward strand.
TTATTAATTGCCGCTTACGCGACTCGCGACAGCAACTGGTGGCTGTGCTCGTTGGCGGGCCTTTAAAACCACCAGCCTTGTTTTACAACAAATACTGTCGTGCCACCCCTAACCATGTTCCTTGCTCCTTACTTAAGCTCGCTTGTTAGTGGGGTCTATAACAAATTAACTAATGACTTTATTTATTTCTATCCACAGTTTCCAAGATGTCGGACCCTCACATCCGGGAGGTGGCGGAGTCGTTGTACAGCAGTGTTAGCCCTCATCAGCGAACTTTAAGTGAGTGTTGATTAATTTGTTTAATTAGTGATTAATTAATTTGTGTGTTTTTGTGGTGAAAGTGTTGAAACAGCAACAGTCGAACTCAAACTTAATTATTTCATGATTTGATGAATTTAAACTCATAAACTCATAAACTTATTTATTGGTAATAATCTCGAGGAAATCGATAATATGTGCAGAATTACATATTTTATTTAGTAATATTTTAATGTCGATCTTATATACTCTGTTCCTAAATCAGAGAGACAAAAATTGAGCACTCAAATGTCAAACTCACAAATAATGTCAGTCACACTATGACGTACATGATTTGCCCTGCATTAAGAACTGCTTTGCCCTCTGTATATGTAACTTGCCTAAAATGTGTTAAAGTTAATAAAGCTAGACGATTAATTAATTCTATAGTCCTATGTTACTACTGGTCGAGCCTCTATTCTCATGTTTATTTCATTTTTCTTATTACCTGAAGTTAATAATTAAAATTATGATATCTTATTTACATTACAATCTAGCTTATTAAGACTAATCCTAAATTGCTACGTAATAATATAATCTAAGAATGCGTCCATTAACACTTTACTTAGTTTTTGTTAAGGGGAAGTCACTTTGTTCATGATTGTGTTCTTTATAACGACACTTATCGCACTAATTTATTTGTCACTTAACACTACACTCTTCTCATGATGAGAAGGATTAGGTCATAGTGCAACACACTGGCTAAAAGTTTGACTTTTGATTACTTTATTTTGTTTGTGATAGATAATATTGTGTCATTTTATGCGGTTGCAAGCAATTCGATTGAATCCAACAGTTTGTGTAAGTCATTTAGTTGATGTGGTTGATATAATTTCAAAATGATTAAAGTATATATTGACGTGTTTAAACCGGCCTGTAATCTGGCTAACGGTGAGTCTGAGTGCCAATAAACATATTTACTATCCTCAAATAAATTTCAATCTCAATTCATGGTATTATGCCTTATGTTTAAAAAATTAGACAACGGGTCTAAATCGTGTAATGATTATAAAGGTAAATAAATATCTATGCTCGACGTTTCGAAATGACTTATTTATTTATTTATTTACTTATTTATATACAACTACTCATTGAACTAACAGTTTCCTAATACGTGCAATGTGCCATTACAAATAACTTAATTACAGGACTTAAAATTAAACTTAAATTGCTAATTAATATTAATTAAAAACTGAGCAGATATTTTTACAAATTTCTCAAATTTTGTAAAGAATATATCAACATCCGGGTATTGAGCAATAAGACCGTTGATCAATGTAAAGCCTGGTGTGTTGGTGCAAATTGTGAAGTACACGTTCGTACTGCCGGCGTTGCTACTTGCATCATTCGTGGCCACGAGCAGGCTGGTAGTGAAGCTCAGCGTCGTCTTCGTGAAGCGCGCACAACAGCTCGCGTTATTTGTCTATATTACTAATTCTCAATTTCTGTTTTCAGCACACTCAGTAAACCTAGTCTCCGAGGACCTGGTGGCCGGCCACAGACCTCAGGGCAAGATGTCCACCGTCAGAAGATTCTTCTGTCTGTTCGTGACCTTCGACCTGCTCTTCACTAGCCTTATGTGGCTTATTTGTGTTATGGTGAATATCAATATCTTTATGCTCGTTCTAACTTAAATATTTAATAATTCGATTTTTTTTTAAACGACGACGCACGCACTAGGAATTACTCCTGTGTCGCGGGGGTGTTCACAAACATACATTTCACACACACAAAGCACACCCAGAGTCAGAACAAATCTTTGCAAATCACACAAAGATTTGTCCCATGTGGGGATCGAACCCACAACACCAGCGTAGTTGAAAGCGGCGAGGCGACTGCTTTAACCGCTACGCCAACCGTGCACTCTAATTTCAATCCTAACTGTATCGTTAGAAAGTTTGTTTTTAATAAAAACAAGGCAATTTTAAACGTCAAGTCAAAATGAATGCAATCGAAAGTAATCATTATTTTAATTCTCGTTTCGAGGCATTTACAGGTTCTTAAATAATAATAATAATAATAAATAATAAATATTTCACAACTCACACACAACGCCATCTAGTCCCAAACTAAGCAGAGCTTGTACTATGGGTACTAGAATAACTGATACTAATACATACATATACTTTTCTTTTGTAAATACATACTTATTATACATAGAAACACCCAGACTAAGACAAACCCCCATGTTCATGCACACAAAGATTTGTCTTAAGTGGGAATCGAACCCGCGACCTCGGCGTCGCAGGCAGGTACACTACCCACTCCGCCATCCGGTTGGTTAGTGTATGCGCCTCTCTCCACGCGCCCCGCGCGATCGCTACCCACGCGTTTCGTTATTGTTTTAGTTAGTTAGCAATTGTTACTACGTTCTGACGTGCGTATCTACAATTTTGATTTTGTTTATAATGTTGATAAAACTGGATAACATTATTTTTAATTAACACATAACATTATGTACTGCATTATGCATAAGACCCGCTAATTTTCATACATTCGATTATCCGGATTTTCGATTATCCGAATGCCCAATGACAATAATTAGTCCGGTTAATCGAGTTTCTACTGTACTTGGAATTTTTCCGTTAGGAAATTCTCAATAGCAGCACGGTGTTGGAATTGTGCCCGGTCGAGTATACAGGGTGTATTTTTGAAACGGGGCAGTAAGGGCAAGTACCTTAACCGTTGCAGTTACAGCAAAACGTTCTTAAAAGACCTTCCCTAACTTTTTGGGACATTTTGAACTGCATTCACAGATTTTGTAAAAAACTTACAGTTAGCAAAAAAAATGCAAAAAGTTCAAATTTTTTTTTTATGCCAATCGATTCTATTTCATGTGGGGATCAAAAAACTCTATGGGACCATTTTAGCTTTCAGTACTAGAAAAGACAGAAATCGCCAAAAACGTTTCCCATACATTTCGGCAACAGAAACGAATTTCTACGATGGTCTAACTTTTTGTTATGGCCTGGAAGTGGGTAGAATTGACTTTAAAGTAAATAAAAAGAATTTTTACCCTCAAATTTCGAATTTTATTCGAAAATCTGTGTGTTATACTTAGTTTCAGCTGAGAAACTTCGTATGAGTTATTAATTAAGGATTTTCGCTAAAATGTCTTCTAATCGTGAAAAAATTGACTTATTAGAAGCGTATTTTGAAAGAACCCTGCAATTCCAGGTTTTTCAAAAGATTTGTAATAATCTTTCTTGTTGGCACATGCCGCAATGGATACTTATTGCGGTACCACACTAATGCAGCTCCCGCATTTCGATTATTGACAAAATACGCTTCTAATAAGTCAATTTTTTCACGATTAGAAGACATTTTAGCGAAAATCCTTAAATAAATAATCTATAATCCTAAGAAATAAATTTAAAGAGATAAATATTATGACGTTACATTACATTTATGAAAATTTATTGTACGTCCACAAGAATCAAACAAAATTTAAGAATAATAGTGATCTGCATAAATTAAATCTAAGGAACAAAAACAAACTGGCTGTGCCCACTACTAGGCTCCATAAAATCTGTAACTCGTTTCCAGGTCAATGTATACGCTTCTACAATAAACTTCCATTTGACGCAGTAGAATTATCGATAGGTAAATTTCTGATTGAAGTGTAAGATATTGCAACCTTATATACTATGGATTTATTTATAAGTATTAATTTAATTCCATTTCTATATTTAAGTTTATTTTCTCTTTATAACCATCTTTAGCCATAAGGTTGTTTTGGTTGCTATAACTTACACATAGAATTATTGTCAAAAAACAAACAAATTGTAAGAATTATTTGAAAAGATGGTGCACATGAGTTTCTCACCAGCTCTTCTCATAATGCAATACCCATCGGAGCTGGTACTTGGTTTAATTTTAATCTGATTCTAAACAGTTGGATTAAAATTAATCTAAGCCCCGGTTATTTAAATCATTGTAATTAGTATAATTTAGTTTTACTTATTTTATTTTTATATCATTTGTTTGTAATATTTTGACGTGTTCAAGTGCCTCCTGGGGCCTATGAAAATAAATGATTTGAATTTGAATTTGAATTTCCATGGCAATATGGTCACCCCTAATCCCATGGGGCCTTAACATAACGGGTGAAATGTAGGTGTTGTACACCTCTGCCACACCCTTCCGAGTAATATAGGCGTGGTGTTATATCCTTAACTCAATGTTGTTTATTTCCAGATGCGAGGAAACACGCTACAGCAGATATTCGACGCGGAGATAATCCACTACAACGTGAAGAGTTCATTGTTCGATATAGTGATGGTGGCCGTTAGCAGATTCATTGTGCTATTGCTTTTCTATGCGCTGCTTTATATCAATAATTGGAGTATTATTGCTGTAAGTATTATTTTACATTTTTAATTTTTAATCTATATAAAAATGAATAGCTGTTCGTTAGTGTCGCTAAAACTCGACAACGGTTGAAACGATTTGGCTACTTTTGGTCTTGAATTATTTGTGGAAGTCCAGGGAAGGTTTAAAACGTGAATAAATATGAAAGTTGTTAACTATCTAACAGATTATTTTAATGTGGATTAATAACATACTGAGCATTTTTTTTATTAACTACAGATTCCTTTTGTTTGTTTTAAATTAATTTTATACAAAAGTACAAAGTCAGCCGGGTCTACTAATATATAATAAATTAATTCATTTGTTTGTAATATTTTGACGTGTTCAAGCGCCTCCTGGGGCCTATGAAAATAAATGATTTGAATTTGAATTTGAATTTGAATAGTAAAAATAGATTTGAAACTTTCGCGATTTGTACACATAATTATATATTGTAGGTAGACAAGGGTCTTGATCGGGTCGGCTCGTGACCACGATGGGAGTGGTTCGGTCGAAACAATCGAGCTAAAAAGAGTTTTTAAATTACATTTTGAAATACATCGCACAGCAGCATATCGCGGCAGCTTATCTTTTATGGCGGCGGCTATATGGAACGTACTGTTGCCTCCTGAGCGTGACTGTAAAACGGTTTCTAGTTTTAAAAATATGTACAAGAAACATTTACTGGCAAAACAACAAAGTAGATAAATATAAAGAATTACCTGTGGTTTGCACGTATGTGCATAAAGTTATCTCAATGGCATTCTTCTCTTCTCTTTATAGTACACAACATGACTTCTGCCAATCAAAAACCTAAACTTGTGAAAAACACAATAATTCAATCCTGCAAAAATCACACATTCAATCCTACACTATTTACACTATACAGACAATACAGAAGACACTGCACATTGTTTTTAAATAGCTGGATAAATTATTTATTACAAAACAACAGTATGAGTATGTTTGGCTTGGACGAGTTTTTGAGAACCCCGCTTTTACCGATTTTTTTCTTGTTGACAATTAATTGTTTGTTGTTGTCAAAAGCATATGGGTGCGTTCCATTTTGATTTAACAATATTTTTGTCATTTGTATTTGTTAATTTGAAATTGTAATTAAGTTGTTTCACTATACATGTATTGTATGTATATAAAATATTGTATATAAAGTTATATATTGTATTTATTTTACATGTAATTATTGCTTTTATTATTTTTTTTTATTTTTTTTTCTTTTGTCACACTATTTCTTACTCATTTACTGGGCGCATCAGAATATCAGCGCGTGCTTTTAGCGCTGCAGTATTGTGCTGAGATGCGTACCATTTCTGGCATTATTATTAGTATTATTTAGTTATGTAGTATGTTAAATTATTTAGTTTTAGATGTATTATAATGTATTCTATTTTTATTATGCCAGAATAAATGATTTTTCTTTCTTCTTCTTTCAAAATATAAAAAATCTAATGAATAAAAGCACATTTAAAAATAAAATATAGAGTCCCACCGACATTAGATGAAGGGACCAAGCTGCTGGTGGTTAGGGCTCCAGAGAGAGTAACCTCCTCAGAATGCTACCGTGTCGAGTAGCACCGCCTTCTGCAACATACCTTTCACCCAGCTAAAGGTTAACCTCTTTCTTTCTAACGCGAGTCTTTTTAATGATCGAGATGACTATCGGCCGAATCCACAATATATATATTTTATTATCATAGATTAAAATACTATGACTGAATTCTTCTGAACTTGAATAGTTCTTAGCTACAATAGGTGGCTTTGGAAAATTTTATGAAGTAGATCATATTTTCGACAAAAAGAACCAAATATCGATGCCAAAGCCACCTATTGTAGCTAAGAACTATTCAAGTTCAGAAGAATTTTATTAAAATCAGACAAGCATTATTTAAATTTATAGTACCCGGCCCAAATAAGACACAGTTATTATGTTTAGTAAAACAGCGCCATCTATCGCATCCGACTGTAGCTAAAATTATTCAGGTAATCTGAAAGTTATGTAAAGGTATAATTCCAAAAGATATTTAACCAAAATATATGACAATCCCAATTTTTACTATATTCGCACTGAGATCCTATAATCTTGTGTGAAATATATATTTGTAAAACTGATACAGGAATTATTCCTAGAGCGGACTTCGTTTTTCAATATAAAATCCAAACGAAAACCTGATAACTTGCGATTTATTGAATTAATGCATATTTTTTTGTTTCAGTTATCTACAGGGTGCACGTGTGCTTTTTTAATAGCAAAAGTTTTTGTATTTGATGTGAGTATTCGATATTTTATTATTTTTAACGGAATAGAATCCCACCCACACGCCTTCCAGTGTGACTCCTGTGACGCCGGGATCTACAGCGGTAACCAACTGTACGGCACCGTGCATGACACACGGGCAATCCCAGGGAGAGTTACAATTGTCTTGGAACCCGCAACGAATTTAATCAGAAGTATATCGTTGGAGTTGGAAAGTATGTATCTTTACTTCCCTCCAAAGCAAAGCGGGAGACTGAGTAATGCCAAATATAGACAAAGTGTCTATATGGAAAGAGTGTAGACACCACGGACAGTGACAAAACTATGGGGCCTAAATTTGATTGCTATAATAGGTATGAGAGAAACGGCTAAATGCACGGAAATTTATTTATTTTATTATTATCATCCGCCTGTCCTCAACTCAATCACTTTTGGTTGGCGCAATGTGTTTTATTCTCTCATACTATCCTATCGGACGTCATCAAAGCACTAACAGCCTTTCCAGCCATGGTATCTTGAAATAGAAATATAAATAGAAATCATTTATTTGCTATATACATGGTCACATAGGTGTTATGCAGGAGTAGTAGGCAAATACATTATTATGCATATATTTAGTATTACATTTGTATATACAGGTCCCAGAAATAATGGATAATCCTAAAACACCTCATAGTACAGCTATTAGGGACTCAAATAAAAAAATATATATTTCTCATCTCAGGTAGTTCCCACATAACGTACTAAAAAAACGATTTTGTCCATACCTTTCTTCAAAGTTTTTTGGTGTTATAATATTCTACACGGACTGTAATAATGAATAATAATATGCAGTAAATCGTATGAGTAGCTAGTGTATTTTCTTATAAAAGTTAATCTGAACTTAAAAAGAATAAATTTGGAATATTCTCTTTATTATTAAAGTTATTGTACTTAGTGAAAAAACTGTATAAAAGCATTAGTGGCCAACTATTAAAAAAATATGCTTGGTTAATAGAGATTCTAAAATGGTATAATACATACTTATGTCTGAAGTAAATACGAAGTTTTTATTATTAATAATTATGTTCTAAAAATACGAAAACGCCTAGAGATTTAAGACTGCACATAATAATAATAATATATGTGTACACATTACAATTGGACCTCCTCTTTTTGTCTGGTCATCTCCAAATTTAATTTGACATTGCGCGTGTAAATCTTTGTATTGTAATATACTTCGTTCGCATATTAGAGATAATACAACTGTGTGTCACCCTTCGCCCCGCGCCTTCCGGCCCCCTTTTTGCCAATATTGTATTTAGTTCGTTTGCGCGCCAACAGATGTCACTATGCGTGTGACGTCACTTTCTGAATCGCGGTGTTAAGATTTTCCACCGTTTGGTAGGGTCGGCTCGATTGCGTTCGATAGATAACTCTGGTTTCCCTTCAAAACGTATAAATCTTTCGCCTTTTACTAAAGATTTCCGTGGAGGGGAACACTCAAATGAGTCTTTCATATTTTTGAATACCTCACTACGGTGAGGTTAGTTTATCACGAGCTCATTTAAAAGTAGGAGCCTAGATGTACCGATACTTGTTAAACCGCGTATTGAATATCGAGTACGAGTATGTGTTCCAAATAAATACAAGTACCAAGTACTCACTACGGACTTTTTAGATCAGTTTTTTTTAATTTAGTAAGGAAAAGTAGCGAATAAAATTACCGAGTACTACGTGTATGTTACACTTTAGTTACTAACTGTTTAAGCCCCATGTTCATACAACTCCCTAATGCGACGTTAACAATAAGCTTGGATAGTTAAACGGGACAAAGAGTTAGCGTTAAACGTTGGTTTAACACGTTGGTGAAATTGGGTCAAAAATAAAATGTCCTTTATCTTTTATCGTAAAGGCATTTAAAACATTGATAAAAATATAAACGACTGTTATATTAACTTTTTTAGTAAATATAATTATTATTACGCAATTAAGCCCCAATTTCATAAGTGTTCGATAAACCTTATTGGCAGGATAAGCCCAAAATTTGTCCAACATTAATTTTGCTCACACTTCTCAATTTTTATCCCAACACTCATGTCACACACTATATTCAACGTTGCCCACTTTTTTGTCCAACAGTGGCCACACGCATTAGACCCGGTATACGAGGTATTCCTCATCCTCACATCATTTACCCTGGCGTGGGGGGAGGCCTGGTTCCTGGACTTCAGAGTACTTCCACAAGAGTTGCAGGCGAAGCAGATAATAGAATCTATAGGTAAGAAAAATCTTTTTACACGCTTTATATTATAGCCCAGAAACAAAGATCATAAAAAACTATTAATATATAATTAATATATACACTATATACAATTTTGAGCTATTTACAAACAAATAAGTTAATCTTCTTCTTCTTCGTCGTGTCGATGGCTGAGTCAAATTTTATTGGCCCAATAAGTGGCCACTGTTATGGCGCTCTCGTCGGCGTTCATGAGCGCCTCTCTTGTGCAGGTGTAAGGGAATTTTAAACAGTCAGTAAGGTGGTCAAGGTTTTGACTTGCCATCGTGGTGAAAGGATTAGCCAATTCGCTTTTAAGAACTCGCGAATTGCCCAGGGTGCGCCGGACGTAGAGAATTGTTGTGTACGTTACTCGGGGAGGCTCCTTTCATGCACCCGATAAATAAGTTAATAAAATTAATATTTTATCAATGTAACATGTAATCTTACGTTTTTCGAGTAATTAAAGTGTAAATTTTAATAAATAACTCAAAATTGTATATATTAATGATATATTAATAGTTTTTTTCGATCTTTGTTTTGCATTTTCTGTGAAGATTTACTATAGTAATATATATATATTTTTTCACCATCGGCAAGAAGAGATTTCAACGAACCGAAAACATACTTTTTGAAAAAAGCTGATATTTTGACGGGTGAATTTTCGATCGAAAATAAGGGTAAAAAATCGATATTAATTAAAAAAAAGGTGAAAAAATAAATATTTCTAATCAAATAAATTACAGCGTATTTGGGACATAAAAAGGTAAGTTTTCACCAAATTTCGTGAAAAAAAATTGTTGTAAAAGATAAAAATAAAAAAACCAAAAACTTGGTTTTTTGAATTTTTCACATAAATTTTGAGGTTATATGAAAAAAGTGTAAATACAAAAGTTTTAGATTTTTTTATTACCAACAACTTTGCCATTCGACTTTTTTCCATAGGACTTTTTGTTTTGCCGGAAATCGAGAAAAACCGTTTTTTACCCTTAAAACCCTCCCCCTCCCCCTCTTCCCGACCTCAGATCGCCCGTAAATTATTTTTCCTTTCATTTTTAGGGTTCCGTACCTCAAAAGGTAAAAACGGAACCCTTATAGGATCACTTTGTTGTCCGTCTGTCTGTCTGTCTGTCTGTCTGTCTGTCTGTCAAGACCTTTTTTCTCAGGAACGCGTGGAGGTATTAAGCTGAAATTCATATCAAATACTCAAGTCTATGGTCTCTTGGAGCTGTGAAAAAATCAAACTTCTAAGTCAACGCGATCAAAAGATACTCCCGTTTATGCCGCAAATTTTCGACACTCGCAAGGGAATCAAAACCTACAGGGTACTTCCCGTGAACTCAGAATCTTGAAATTTGGTACGAAGCAACGTCTTATAACACAGATAAAGGAAAAATTGCGAAAAGCATAAATTTTTAGTTACATCATATAATAAAAATATTTTTAATAATTTTAAACTTATTACCCCTTTACTCATGAACGCGTAGTGGTATTATATTGAAATTCTTAACAAATACTCAAGTCTATAATATCTTTAAGCTGTAACAAAATCAAACTTCTACGTCAACGCAATCAAAAGATCCAGCAATTAAAGCCGCATATTTTGAAACTCGCAACTACTCGCAAGGGAATCAAAACCTAAAGGATACTTCCAGACGACCTGGAATCTTGAAATTTGGCATGAAGCAACGTTATAAAGTACACATATAGGAAAAATTCCGAAAATCTTAAATTTTTAGTTACATCACATAGTATATTTTTTTTAATAATCATAAACTTACTAGCTGACCCAGCAAACGTTAAAATACCATAACTTTTACTTATATACCTACAGGTTTGTACGAAACCCTCGGTGCGCGAGTCTGACTCGCACTTGGCCGGTTTTTTATAATATTCTCCTTCTTTTCTAATGGGTTTCATCCTACTATTAATTTTTTTGGTCTTAAAAATTAACGGCACTGGGCTATTAGCTTCACTTGTATGTTTGTTTGTATGTAACCGATTCCTTTGGACGCTATTTTGACCCACTTTAAACGTTCAGATTTTATTCAAATTTTGCACAGCTGTCAAAGACGACAATGCAATAATTCGAAAAAAAAGGTTTTTAAAAAAATACGCTCTTATAAATAAACCAAACTAAGAAGTAAAAAAACTAAAAAATAAATAATAGTTTAAAAAAACTAAAAAACACGCTTTATATAGAATTTAATTCAAAATTATTAAAATTTATTTTCAATTTTTTAGTTTGGTTTTCTATGTAAAGCGTGTTTTTTTATGTTCACTAGCTGTTGCCATTTGCTTGGCGCGTGGTACAGTCAGCAACATAAGTCGCTGAGCATATTTTAACACTCAGTCATTTATTAGGGCAAACCCGCAATGGATAAGGCATCGGTCTTACGATCTAAAGGTCTGTTGTTCTGACTTTGGGTGTGCTCTGTGTGTGTGAAATGTATGTCTGTGAACACCCCCGCGATACAGGAGTTATTCCTAGTGCGGGCGTTGTTTTTTTTTTAAAAACAAACAAGTAAGCTTTATTTCCTTAAAAATATATCTTATAATCATCATTATTTCCAGTTTTCATAAATTGAAACTTATTTTTCGGTTTAATGTTGAATACACTGTCGATTTCTTTACGACCATTATTACATATCAGGTCTCCTTCTATGCGTTGGGTAACCAATAAAGACAAGAAACTAAGAAGCGACGCAGGCAGGCACAGACGCGTCGCGGTTGAAGTATATAAAGGGATATATATATATATGGGGACGGGCGAGAAATCAAGAATCAAATCATTTATTTCTATGGGCCCCAAGGGGCGCTTGAACACGTCAAAACAAACATCAAAATACAAAATATATAAAATTGAACTTTTGCATTCAAATCATTTAAATAACCGGAGCTTAGATTGACTTTAATTCAACTTAGAGATTTGAATTAAAATCAATTCAAGTACCAGCTCCGATGGGTATTGCATCATGAGAAGTGCTAGTGAGAAACTTATGTGCACAATATTTTCCAATAATTCATACAATATTTGTTTGTTTTTTGATAATAATTCTATATGTAAGTTATAGCAACTAAACACAAAGGCTAAAGATAAATACTACGGTGGCATGCGTTTGCAAAATAAAGAAATAAAATAAATAAATATTTCACAACTTACACACAACACCACCAAACTAAGCAGAGCTTGTACTATGGGTTCTAGAATAACTGATACTAATACATAAATACTTTTCTTTTGTAAATACATACTTATTATACATAGAAACACCCAGACTAAGACAAACCTTCATGTTCATGCACACAAAGATTTGTGTTAAGCGGGAATCGAACCCGCGACCTTGGCGACGCCGGCAGGTACACTACCCACTCCACCATCCGGTCGTCTATTTAAGTTCGGTTAAGTGTTTAAAGTGCCGCGTTTTGTCTTTTCTGTGTGTTTTCGAATAGGGCGCAGTCGTTGGCATGTCGTGCCCGCGTCTTGTCCGCGCGCCCTGTCTTTTCCGTTTCTCTCCCAAACACGTTCATAAAATCTCTACCTGCCCACAACAGTTGCGTGTACTTAACGTGTATATTATCTTATCATTGTACCTCATTTCACTCATTTGTCAATGTTTATCTTTAAGGGAACGGTTCATCGACATTGAACAATAAATGGTGATAACAATGGTAGGTATGTCGAAATGTGGGCCGAATTTGTACCTACTTAATATATTGTTGGTTTAGTGGTTAGCGTATGTGTTTCACGCCACGGGATCTCGGGTTCGATTCCCGGTTCGGCCAAAGTGTTATTTGTAAACTTGCCGTGAGGAAATTCACAATAGCTTTAAGTACCTATTTCTTTGTATGTTTGTAACAAGTTTGATGTGCAAATAGTAAAGTAAGTAAAGTAAAGTAAAGTAATATTTATTTGCCATAACATGTGTATACATTATACTGATGCATGCAAGATATTATTATAAGGTAATGTCCAGACATGTTAGCCACATTTGGCGTACAAATTGTTTTCATAAAAGTACTTAAAGTTAGTTAACTACATTGCTCTATACCAATTTTTAAAATATTTTAACTATACATTAAGAGTGAAAAAAATACATTTTAAAATAGGATATACTTAGACTTAATATATAATTAATAGGTAGACTTATTAAAATAGCATTGAATTGAATAAAGTAATAGTAGGTATGTCAGTAAGAAGCTGGGATTCAGAAATGTCAATCAGATTAAATGTCAAAAAGTAATAGGTATAAATTTTAATTTTAAAAACAAATTTATATAAAATTTAATGATTAAGTCATATTACATGAAAAAGTATATCATTTAATATGTTGCTATTGTTAAGTATAGACATTAAATTGGATATAACATTTCATCTGCCAGAAAATTATTGATGCTATAGTAAGCTTTATTAACTAAAAGATCTTTTAACATATTCTTAAATCTATTCTTATTTAGTTGTTTCCAATGTTTTGGAAATTTATTAAAAATTATTGGAGCCGTGCAGATGACACTCTTGCGCATAAGTGCTGTTTTTGAGGGATACAAAGTAAGGGAAATAAAGTTTTCTCTATCGATTTATTTATCAATAGCAGCACGGAGTTGGAATTGTGCCCGGTGGATGGCGATAGGCTCACCCCCTATCCCATGGGATCTAAAAATAACAGAATGTGGGTAACCGCTTTAGCCATCCAGCTACGGTCCAGCCCTAAATTTCTCAACTGTATTAAACGTCATTTCGTGACGTCACGTTCATCCATTTGTTCCTATCTTAGGTAGGATACAAACCAACATGGCGAAGTTACATTCAGCACAAATGTAAAGAATGAACGCGTACGTTACTTCAACTTAATTTGCTAAGCATAGCTAAATGCTATGAAAATAATCAATTAAAAGTTGAAGAAATGTGGGTATTGTACACCTCTGCCAGTATCGCCGGGTAATATAGGCGTGATGTTATGCTATGTCAAGTGTATTTAATTAACAACTATACCCCAGAAAATGTAGTAAATATATTATATATATACGTGTTGTCTGCACGTGTGGTGTAGTGGTTTAAGCGGTCGCCTCGCCGCTCTCCACTGCACTGGTGTTGTGGGTTCGATCCCCACATGGGACAAATCTTTGTATAATTCGCATAGATTTGTTCTGAGACACAAGCACGTGTGAGTAAAGGTGTGTACTTGGCCTTGTCATTAGGACCATTGGATAGTGTAATTGCTTCTGGCGTTCTATCTAATGTAAAAAATCCAAATTTATTTTTATTATTATAAATAATCTTAATAAGGTGTAAAATAGTATAAAAAGATTATGAGGTAAAAATTTTAATATTTGTACACCGGCTACGGTAGTATATGTGAACCATTTGTATTAATTGTAAAACCTGTAATACCATATACTCAGAAATAAATGATATTCTATGCTATATTTAGACACGAAAAATCATATATATATTTGGTTGTTGATACTTTTCAGTATCTAGTTTATCGTAAAAATGAATATATTTAAAGACATCAGCTTTTGTAACAAACAAAAAAACAATTACTATCAAAATAAATTAAAATCATTCAAAGAATGAATCAAATATCTATAATTTCTTTTACAATTCTGAACCGATTTGCATTTTGTTTATATTAACTTTTTTTCGTCTCCCCCAGCCTCCCACGGTAATACAACAGAACGTACTCCTCTCCTGCATCCGGCGCACGGTTCAGGGAGACAGAGTAACTACGCCGAGTCTACCGTCAAATGGTTCTCTCCCGTGGAGACGCCGGAGTCCAGTCCAAGGCCTAGGAGACAAGGCGAGCAGATTATTTTAACTACAGAACAGGTAAGATCTTGCTTTGTATCGTATTGTATTTATTTATAATCAAAAAGGGTTACATTTTGTAGGTTTACAATTTTTCTGCCAAACTGCTTAGCAGTTTGTCGGCAGAGTTCTCTTCTGTTTTCAAGTTATTTAGAATTATTATTCAAATATAAGATAATAAAAGATGGTGCACATGAAAAAGATGGTGCACATGAGTTTCTCACCAGCTCTTCTCATAGTGCAATACCCATCGGAGCTGGTACTTGGATTGATTTTAATTCGATTCTAAACAGTTTGATTAAAATTAGTCTGAGCCCCGGTCATTCAAATCATTGTAATTAGTATAATTTAGTATTATTTATGATTTATTTTATATAATTTTTTGTAATGTTTTGACGTGTTCAAGCGCCTCCTGGGGCCTATGAAAATAAATGATTTGAATTTGAAATGTAATTAAGAGCTAAGATTGTACAATGCACATAACAATGTTGTACTCGTAATGTCGATACTCATACAATGGGCAAAAACTACAAACAAATCTACAGTCCTTATGTATATAGGTATAATGTGTATGACGTAGTAATTCTAAAACAGCAAATACACCATGTCTGTTCATTAAAGAAATTTTACATATAATTTAGAATCAGTGGGGACATCAAAATACATAAATTTGTCCATGCCCGTTTCATAGTGCCGGCACGAATGCATACATGGTGTTGCATGCGGGCCGGCCCATACGCTACGGGCATAGTGACATGTAGTGCTTCAACAACATTTTTCGCTCGCTCTATGAAATGCTAAAACTGTTTCTAGTGTTTCTGTATCCGCCTCTCACCGCGAGGTATTCGGGTTCACTTTGCAAATCACACCAAGGTTCCTTTGTGTGATTCGCAATGATTTGTTCTGAGACTGGGTGCGCTTGAGTGAGTGAATGTGTGTATTTGGCCTTGTCATTGGGACCATTGGATAGTGTAATTGCTTTTGGCGTTCTGTCTAATGTAATTCAATAAGTATGATATTTATGTTTAGTTAAAAAAAAAAAAAAAATTAAGATACTATTTTAAAATTTAAATATAATAATAACAATAAAGTTTATTTTTCACAACATAAGTTTTTATAGATGCTCTTAAATATATATACTAGACTTAAACTATTTAATTATAATGTAATTAAGAGGTCGCCGCTGACAGCTGTACTAGTATAAACTGTATCACAGCCATCATCACAGTGCAATCTAGAAAATACATTTTTTTTTGTTAAATTAAGAGAATAAAATAAAATAATAATTAACAGTTTTAAAAATGATGTAAAAGATAATAATATAAAATATGAGTCAGATACCATATAAAATGTGGAAGTGTATGTATATTGAGATAGTGTATGGCGTGTAGATGTTGTGGGGAAATGTTTGTGTGTGGGTTGAATATTTTTGTTATAAACACAAAGAGCTCTTTCTTCCTCTCTCCGACTTTTGCCGTGCCCGTCCGTCAAGGTCCATAATTGTTGTAAATTTATAAGACCATTTTAACATTGTGGAGTGCAATAAAGACTTGAATATTTGAATATCTAAAAAAGAGAAAAAAATGAGTATTTTATATAATATTAAAGTTGAAAAAAATTAAGAATCCAGCAGGACTCGAACCTGCACCCCCTGGGTATACGCCCCAAGTGCTTTGCCAATTCAGCTATGTATTCGTATGCTGCTAGACTCGAAATTTCTCAACTCTTTTTGTGCCAGCCATAGCTTGACGAACCTTAATATTATATAAAATACAAAAAGGCATAGCAAAGCTAAAATTTGATTTAAAAATATTACAAGTAAAAAATGAGTATGTTTGTCTATTGAACCATTTAATAGTAAACTCCTCAATAAAAATATTCCTCTGCATTCAAATTTGCTAATCAACATGTGCCGGTTAACGTGTCCCAGGGTACAGAGTCCACGGTTCGATGCCAGGGTCGTTGCAATCAGCAGATAATTAAAACAATTGGTCAGACATTCGCCGACTGCAACATTAATCTATGGTTATTAATGTAGATTAAGAATCGTTTATTTATTAACGAGCCTTTTTCCAATGAGGGTTACGTTTTTTATCTCACCAAGTGGCGACACTGTAAAGTGAGGTACTGTCAATTTTTTTTAATAACGGTCGCAATTTTTTTTAATAAGCAGCGATAGTCGAGTGGGAGACCGAAGGACTGCGAAATTAAAGGTCTCGGGTTCGAACCCACGGCACACACCTCGTCTTTTCGAAGATATGTGTGTATTTATCATATAAATTATCACTTGCTAACGGTGAAGGAAACATCGTGCCTAATAAGTGCTTCAGGGTGTGTGAAGTCTACCAATCCGCACTTGGCCAGCGTGGTGGACTATGGCCTAACCCTTCTCATCATGAGAAGAGGCCCGAGCCCAGCAGTGGGACTTGTATTAGATACAGGGCTGCTATTATTATATTATTTTTACGGTCGCAGAAATTTACTTTAATTAATATTTAATGCATACTGCCTTGATGGTCTAGTGGTTATCGTATGCGCCTCTCACGGCGAGGTCTCGGGTTCGATGCCCGGGTCGTCGGATGGCCTATACAATAACTCTTATTTTCACACATAATATAACATAACATCACGCTTCAATTACCCAGAAGGGTGTGGCAGAGGTGTACAACACCCACACTTCACCTGGTATGTTTAGGTCCTATGGAATAGAGGGTGAGACTATCGCCATCCAACGGACGCAATTCCAACTCTGTGCTGCTATTGTGAATTTACTGACGGAAAATTAACAAAGTGAAAAGTTAAATGTTTTTTTGATATTTTTTATATATGACTAGCTGACCCGGCAGACTTCGTACTGCCTAAATCGATAAGTAAAAGACCTAAACTTTTGTAAATATAACAAATTCAAAACAAACAAAAGAAATCCGTAATAATTAAAAAAAAAATGCTTTGTTTGCTCTCAATCCACATAAAATAATCTGATAGATCGTTAACAACTTTTATATATAATCACCTTTTAATCCTTCTCTGGACTTTCACAAATAATTCAAGACCAAAATTAGCCAAATTGGTCCAGCCGTTAATAATAATAATAATAAAAACGTTTATTTTTCTCTTCACAATAGGTTTTGTTTACAGTTAATAAGTAGAAGTAGGCAGACAAGTCTTAAATTTCACCTATGTGAGAGACTGGTGCCTGATGTAGGTTTAAATAAAACCTGTGTTACAGGTCACCAGTGCCCCACCTCGGTTAAAATAAGGCAGACATTATTTTCTTTCCTTGAACAAAACAAAACTACTTAACCCGTGATAGAAAACAGAAACATGGTATATGTAAAATAAAACGAAAAATATAATGTCAGCAAGAAAAGAAAAAAAATTTTACTGAAGTCAGAATTAACTGTGAGTGTATTATTGTGTGATGACTGCGTTGAGGAGTGAGTGTATATAAGTGGATGATGTGAGAGTGTAAGTATAAAGATGAAGGTGATTGTTAGTGCGAGCGAAGAGCGAATGAATGCCTTACGAGAGATTTAAGAGAGAATCGATAAAAGATTTTCAGTTTTTGTATAGTCTCCTGTTTTTAAATATGTTTGTAATATTTTGCTACAAATGGTTCTTGTTTTGGGGTAAATATTGAGAATGATATTTAATTTATTATACAAATGATTACCGAGAAAAGCGAAGAATTTTTGTGAAAATGATGTTCTCGAGTTTTAGCGAGACTAACGAACAACAATTCATTTGTAATATTTAAAGCAAATTTTAGCTTTGCTATGCCATTTTGTATTTATATAATATTAATGGTATATAATATAATATTAATTAAGTAATGGTTCGTCTAGCTTCGGCTGGCACAAAAGAGTTGAGAAATTTCGAGTCCGGCAGCATACGAATCCATGAATTGGCAAAGCACTTGGGGCGTATACCCAGGGGGTGCAGGTACGAGTCCTGCTGGATTCTTAATTTTTTTAAACTTTAATATTATATAAACAATTCATTTTTATATAATTAAAATTAATATAAATAATAATAAATATTGTTTTTGTACACCAAAATTAAAAAGAAAAATATGTACATAAAACACTTAAAACTTGTTGTAAAAACACTGTAATGTATATTTTTAATTACATTTTGGTGTAAATTTAACAAGACTCATGTTCACGTCGGCACTAAAACTTGTTGTAAAAACACTGTAATGTATATTTTTAATTACATTTTGGTGTAAATTTAACAAGACTCATGTTCACGTCGGCACTGTATTATCCAATTAAGCAATTATGAAATTCAATACGACAAAAGCTGAAGTAATCAGTCTTAATTAGTACTGTTGTGAATATTACAGACTAGTTTCTGCGATACCTCGATGGTCTATGTGGGGCTCTTGTTTTGTGCGTGAATTGGTAGTTGAATTGATTGAAACAATAGGTCACTGTACTAAATGTGTTAATTAACTGGTACCAGAGTAAATATTATAGAATAAACTTATTGACTGTACTCTGTCCATTCCTTTATTTTCTTTTTGACAGATTACATTTAAGGATGCCTTCACACGTTAGGTACTGATTCGATTTGAAATCATAATCGATTTTGTCTTAGAAGAACTTTCAATCGATTAATTACATCGAAATGGTTTTAGTTCATTATTAATTATTCGTTTATTAGTAGTTTTTATTAGATGAAATAAATATACAAAATAATAATATAATAATAATGTCACATACTTAGTCTATGACGGTTTCCAAGTTACCTTTGTTTACATTTTGATATGTCATTCTGAAATATAATTATTCAATAAAAGATGTGTGGTGTAATATTTCAAATTTTAAATACACAAAAAAATTTTTCATAATGATCGATTTATTTCATTTCACGATTTGATTTATAGTCTGTGGTTGTTTGTTACAAACAGTGAACTTCCCTAAAAAGTGTCGCTTGTCAATAAAGTACATTATTATTGTAGTATATTAATCTGACAAAAAAAAACGGTAATTCATAGGCGTGATCTGTCAAAAAGAAAATAAAGGAATGGTCAAAGTATACATTATTCTAACTTAACTACGACCTATCTCTAGCGATACGGGAAGGCGACTGGCGAACCGGGCGACAAAACCTAGGGATCCACTTAAATACATATGCGCCGGTTGCACTGTGTCCCTACAGTATAGTTGTTAGCGTATGCGTCTCTCACCGCGTGGTCTCGGGTTCGATTACCCCGCGTCGGGCAAAATGTTTTAGCGTTCACTTGCCGTTAGGAAATTCACAATAGCAGCACGGAGTTGGAATTGTATGCGGTGGATGGCGATAGGCTTACACTCTATACCATGGGACCAAAACTCAACAGGTGAAATGTGGGTGTTGTAAATCAAATCAAATCATTTATTTCCATGGGCCCCAAGGGGCGCTTGAACACGTCAAAACAAACATCAAAATACAAAAAATATAAAATTAAAATAAAACTTAGCTAACGAAATTATAATACTTATTGTTATAAAATGATTTGACAGATATTAATTAAAATCAATCCAAGTACCAGCTCCGATGGGTATTGCATCATGAGAAGAGCTGGTGAGAAACTCATGTGCACCATCTTTTCAAATAATTCATACAATATTTGTTTGTTTTTTTTGACAATAATTCTATGTGTAAGTTATAGCAATCAAAACAACATTATGGCTAAATATGGTTAGTAAGAGAAGATAAACTTAAATATAGCAATGGAATTAAATTAATACTTATATTATAACACCTCTGCCTTTCACTTTTCCTCTGTTGATATTTAATTTCAGAATTAAACTGTATAAAAATGTCCTCTGCGTCAAAGATCCATTGTTTTAATGTAATTTTCAGTATTTACTTTGTACCAATATCTGCCCCTGCAAACTTCGTATCGCTTTAAGTTAAAACCAAACAGCACATAATCAAAATGTAGAGGAAATGAAAGCAAATAACTATGCAAATAAAACTAGTCTATGGTTTGTTTGACAACTAGGTCCTTTATATGATATATAAGCCTCATTGTATAAGCTTAAAAAAGTTAATATGACGAATGTCCTCGTTGAATTCAAGGCGGAGGGGAATCCACCAAATCAAATACCACAAAAATAGGTTCTGTATTTCTAATATTATTATAAGATAAAAATATATATAAAAATCAAACCCTTTCTTGATTTTTTTTGTTTTCATCTTTTTCGGGGTGATTTGTAAATAAGAGTAAAGAGGATGATTTATTTCATGCTTAAATAAAATAAATAAATGTTCACTTTATAAAGATACACTTCCCACAGTTTAACTGCAAATTTGTATGCAACACCAAAAAACTAAACAAAAACTCTATGTTATAGATGTTTTATATTATTAATGTCACGTCTGTTCATATAATCGAAGGTCAGAATAGTTCACACACAGTACACTGCCGGACATTTTAATGGGAACACTCATTTGTCAATATAATGAATACAATCTGGGTCACTTAAAAACAATAGCAAATAGGTCATCCATCACTTACCATCAGGTGAGGTCAAATTTTATTTTGACTTGCCATCGTGGTGAAAGGATTAGCCAATTCGCTTTGGAACTCGCGAATTGTACGTCACTCAGGGAGGCTCCTTTCATGCACCCCCTGTTATATAAAAGCTAAATCTATACTAATAGTATACGACACACTTTGGCAGAATTTACTAAAACCCTTTATCTATTCCATCTGTAAAAAAAAAAATTATACCCAGATGGATGTCCATGGACTGTTGTTAGCCGGATACCAACTTATCGAGATCAACCCATTTTTGATTCACATGTTAAATACATTGTTACCTACTTAAAAATTGCATGCATCATACATTAAGCAGATTAAAAGATAAAAATCAAAATGAGATTGTATGTGTTACAGAATATGTGTAAAATTCAGGTTTTGTACGCAATTTCTAATCTAGGAAATGGATTAGGAAATGTGTAATAGGCTCACCCACGGCTCACCTCTATCAGACGGGGTCTAAACATAACAGATGAAATGTGGGTGTTGTACACCTCTGCCACTCCCTTTTGGGTAATATAGGCATGGTGATATGTCGTGTTAAATGATAATTATAACATTAATATTTGTGGCTAGAGGAGCCCCGCGAGACGGGGCATCTCCCTGTTTGGTGCTTTATAAAAAACCTCGAACGCTTCGTCTCAGCCATTTAAATGACCTCGAAGTATTCAAAAACGAACCTTTTGTCCTTATCAATTAAAATATTCATAATACAACCAAAACAATTTAAATAATCTATGTTTAACAGAACAGAAGGAAAGAAACAATGTTTTGAATAGTAACATTTTATTTTCGTCACATTTACTATCGTCATTTTGGCATTCAATAAAATTCCTAGGGTTTGTATAAAAAGCCGGATAGCATACATATCCTGTATTGTATAACGAACCGTCTCGCTCGCAAACCCGATGACTTCCAGCCTCCCAAACAAGCCGGTTTACGAAAAGGCTACAGTACCATAGTTATACAGAAGTCGGCAGTTTGTGGACTATGAGAGAACAGGAGATCAGAGACGTGGCCGTTTAATATGGGTGCGTTAAGGAAGCTCAGAGTCACTCAGCAAGCAATGAAAAGAGCTATGCTTGGTGTTTTCCTGCGTGATCGAATCAGAAGTGAAGAGATCCATAGGCGAACTAAAGTTACCGACATAGCTCACCGAATTGCTAAGCTGAAGTGGCAATGTCAGGACACATAGCTCGCAAAACAGATGGCCGTTGGGGCAGAAAAGTTCTCAAGTGGCGGCCATGAACCGGCAAGCGCAGCGTGGGTCGCCCAGCCAGTTGGACGGATGATCAGGTTAAGATCGTGGGGAGCCGTTGGCTTCAGTGGCGGAAGTTAGGTAATGCCTATGTCCAACAGTGGACGTCGTTAGTATAGGAATATAATAATACAGAGAAGCAGTGGTGGAATTTAGTGTATTTGTTCAGATAGAAAATCCAGATGATTGACGGTTGATTGTACATAACAACCATAAAACTAGGTAGCATAGCAACCAATCAACAGTTTGGCTGAAATAATGAATAATGACACATATCCTGAAACATATCAATACAATCAATTCATATTACTGCATTTCGATGGATTAAAAAAACTTATCAATTTTGATTTAATAGAAAAATATTAAATCGATTCTGTTTTAATCCTTCCCCATCGTTACACATTCGTTATCATTTTGAAAGACGAGATTATAAAGCAAATGAACATGCAGTCCACGTCATGATCAACTTGGTAAAGATTATCTGCAATTAGCAAAATGCGACGCAGAAGGGTGTGGCAGAGGTGTACAACACACACACTTCACCTGTTATGTTTAGGTCCCATGGGATAGGGGGTGAGCCTATCGCCATCCAACGGGCACAATTCCAACTCCGTGATGTTATTTTCCTGATGGAAAGTTCACAAATAACACTTTGCCCGACCCGGAAATCGAATCCGGGACTACGCAGTGAGAGCCGCATGCGCTGACCACTAGACCATCGAGGCAGTCTTTTTATCAGATTTTTTTGTAATAGTCTATCTTAATGGCTAAGTATCAAGTTTATAGGTCATTTCAAAGTGGGTTATGTTTTTAACACGCTTATATTAGCTTCACCTGTATGTAAGTATGTATGTATGTAACCGACTCCTTTGGACTCGATTTTGACCCACTTTAAACGGACAGATTTCATTAAATTTTTGCACACCTGTCAAAGATCGATGACAATGCAATAATTCGATAAAAAAATTTATAATATTAAAAAAAAAAAAACGCTCTTATAAATAAACCAAACTAAAAAGAAGAAAATAAATAATAGTTTAAAAAAACTAAAAAACACGCTTTTAACTAAAAAGTGAAAAATAATTATTAATATTATAAGCTGAAAATGGTAATGAACAAAAAATACTAGTATTATTGTGAAAAAGCGTGGGTTGCTCGATAGACCAAAAATATGGCACAGAGCGCCCCACGCTTTTTCACAATAATACTAGTATTTTTTGTTCATTACCATTTTCAGCTTATATTAGGAATTATTTTTCACTTTTTAGTTAGAAGTACTTTAAAAGCGTGTTTTTTAGTTTTTTTAAACTATTATTTATTGATATATCAGTCAGTGAGTCTGTCAAATAAATGCTTGTATTTGAACCTATTTCGATAACTGTTGAAGACAATAATAAATTCTAGATAAGCTAATGAGTTTAATTACATGTGCTAAATTTCAAGTAATATGTAGGTTAAAGGTTGTGTGTTGTGAATGGGTCAAAAGTAGCTTGAAATGGTTCAACTTCAAATCATTTATTTTCATAGGCCCCAGGAGGCGCTTGAACACGTCAAAATATATTACAAACAAATGATATAAAAATAAATTATAAGTACTTGCCATTAATATAATTTAATTATTGTAATTAATATAATTTATATATTAATTACAATGATTTGAATAACCGGGGCTTAGATTAATTTTAATCCAACTGTTTAAAATCAGATTAAAATCAATCCAAGTACCAGCTCCGATGGGTATAAAATGGGTGCGTGTCGTCGAATAAAAAGCTGGCAACTCAGGCGTGTACAAGACGCCTGAGTTGCCAGCTTCTTATTCGACTACAATATAGTTTTACAAAAAATGCACTATAAAGTAGGAAATACTTAAGTTATATTCAACGTCTCGCCTCATCTGTGTATAACTTGAAAGAATACAATAAACGTTTTGTATCTGTTGTAAATGTTTATTCAAGAAGAGAAAATTTGTGATTGACACTTATGACAAATACAATTTTAAATATCAAAAACATTATTCTTCATGGCCAGTACAGTTACCGATTAGAACCTACAACATCCTCCCCTTAATCGGAAATGTTGCGCTCAATATTATTAATCAACAAAGTGTACATGAACTTATCGAGCTGACTGTACTTTACAGAGTCATATAAAATGTATCATCAGTGTCATAAAAACAACGTAAAAATACTATTCTAGTTAAAAACAAACAAAAAACACAACATATACCTAAGTTACAATACAAACAAGAAAATAAATAAATACAGGAATGAAAAAACTTAGGATATAATTAAGCCTATTTCAGCCACGCAACGTTGGTGCTTGCATCGATTCAAGCCCTTAGTTAGAATATCTGCTAACATCATATTGCTTGGCAAATATGACAGCTTAATTTTGTTGCTTTCAACTAGCTCTCGTATGAAATGATATCGGACGTCAATGTGCTTTGTCCGATTGTGATGCACGGGGTTTTGTGCTAACTTCTGCGCACTTTGATTATCATTACAAAGACTTACTATTGAAAACTCACCTGTAATTTCAGCAATTAAGCGCTGTAAGTATACTGTTTCCTTTGAAGCACTTGTCAATGCCATGTATTCGGCTTCTGTTGATGACAAGGCGACTGTAGGCTGTTTTTTACACTCCCACGACACAGGTGCATCCGCTAATTTGAAAATAAAACCAGTGTATGATCTCCTATCGTCACCATTGGCCCAGTCGCACACAGGCGAAAATTCAACAAAAGTCGGTCAAAACCTAAAGATTATAGATTATCATAGGAAACGGGTGCGTAGTGCTTTGGAGTAGCTCACCGACCTCTTGGAGTCAATTCTTAGGTCTCAATATAATTCCAGAGTCTGGACTTGAGCGTAGTGTAAGTATAACAATTGGGTCGCCCCCTTTGCCAAAGGATTTCTGACGAAATGTTTGGTGTAACACGTCTCTGTTTACCTCCTCGAGAGCAAAGGCATCATGTACTATATATATACATAGTACCAGTTAAGTAATAGACTTGAGACAAATATACATTTCGTTTGTACGTCTATTGCATTCAGTTCTAGAAGAGGTTATTTAAAATGGAATATTTGTTAAAGCGTCGCTTCAGGTCGCATAAAACTGCGATTGCATATTAACAAACAAAGGTGTTACTCTATAAAAACATTAATATTAGCATCGGATCTCTCGGGAAGTGGCACTTTACCCTTAATCAAAGTTTAAAAACACCAAAAAAGCATACTGTGTCAGAGTAAAGAGCTTCTAATTTAAAAATAACTACTATTACTAGCAATAGATAGCTTATATAAATAGGTCATTACCTCCTGGAAGCGAATCCATCGAAAAAACTGGAACGTTCACGCAGAAAATTATCAAAATTGTAATAATTAAATGCACCACTTTCACACATAAATGCATCCGCTGTTGACGAAGTCGAACTTTGGACTGAGGCCCTAGCTCACAGATAACAAAAGGCGCGTGGCTCATGCGCAGGTAGTATGCATTGTTTATCAAACGAGACGGTAAAACAGGTTTCAAGTTTTTTGGAATACTTTTAGGTTTTTAGGTTTTGACCGACTTTTATTGATTTTTCGCCAGTGTGTGTCGGCATCAACAAAACCACGTAAAGGCTCTCCAGTCTTTTTAAAAGTAAGACAATAGTCTAACGTACCTTTTAAATACTGTAGGACGCGTTTAGCAGCAGTCCAGTGTACTTGCTTAGGATTCCTATTAAATTGGCTCAAAAAACTTATAGTGAACAATATATCAGGCCTAGTATTAATTGCTAAGAACATTAGACAACCAATCAAATTTTGGTAAGGAACATTTCCCGCTAATTCCGTCTCTGAGTGCCAGTCAATGCTAACATCCATTGGAGTAGACACTGCTTTACACTCCGACATATTAAATCGGTTTAAAGTTTCAACAATGTAGCGTTTTTGATTAACTTTGACGCTGTTATCTCCTACAGAAATATGTTGGCCTAGGCAGTAACTTAATACACCTAAATCTTTTAAGCTAAAATATTTCGCAAGACCGTTTTTCAAGTATGATAACTCGGCATCTTTGTCATAAGCTAATATTACATCATCTACATATATTGCTACTATAGCAATACTATTAGAACTCTTTTTTAAATATATGCAGGGTTCAGACTTCAATCTATTATAGCCCAAATCAGAAAGTACCTCATCAAATCGCTTATTCCATGCTCTGGCAGCTTGCTTGAGACCGTAAAGTGATTTATTTAATCTACACACTTTAGTCTCCTCACCTTCGGCTATAAAACCAGCAGGTTGTGCCATATAAACCTTCTCTTCTAGTTTCCCATACAGAAAAGCTGTATCAATATCTAAATGATGCATTTTTAAATTGTGCTCAGTTGCTATCGCAATTAAAATTCTCAGAGACGAGTAGCGAACAACTGGAGAAAATGTTTCCTCATAATCTATTCCATAACTTTGATGAAAGCCTTTTGCGACTAAACGTGCTTTATATCTATTTATTTTACCTTCAGAATCACGTTTTAACTTGAAGACCCACTTACACGGTATAACTTTTTGACCAGTATTCTCTACTAAAGTCCAAGTACCGTTGGTCATCAAAGATTTGTACTCATCTTCCATCGCAGCTATCCATCTAGCCTTGTCAGGACGTGAGACAGCATCGGAATAAGAAATAGGTTCATCATTTAACTCACCAGAATGCATCACAGAACAGCAAACAGAACAACGATAATTAGTTGAAGGATTTCTATCTCTTAAATTGTACCTCCGAACTGATTCTGTTTCTGCAGGTAATTCCTGATCCTCGACTGGTAAAATATCAGTAACAGGGAGAGGAGGAGGAACTTCAATCTGTAAATTATTATCAGGATTATTACTAGAAGAAGGTTGAGGACTTTGCACCTGTAAATTGTTATCATTAGAAAAGACAATAATATCGTTCTGATGTGAAGATGATTCAGACGATTCATCATTAACTTCAGGATTCGAAAAAGAATTTTCTAAAAATACTACATCCCGCCCTTTAATACATTTTCTAATATTGGTAGGATCTCGAAATCTATAAGATTTGTTGTCATCACAATAGCCAACGAATATGTACTGTTTTGCTTTCGGATCTAATTTTTGACGATTACAAGACGATACATGTACGTATGCTCGACAACCAAATATACGTAAATGAGAAATGTTTGGTTTTCTATTGTACCAAAGCTCATAGGGTGTGCGATTTTCTAGAGCTCTATGAGGACATCTATTTTTAAGATAAGTGGCAGTACCTATGGCTTCTTGCCAGAAAGCTTTTGGTAGACCACTGTCCTGTAACATACACCTTGCCTTCTTAACTAGAGACCGATTAGTTCTTTCCGCGACTCCATTTGATTCAGGACAATGCGGTACAGTAGTCTGGTGTTTGATACCTTTTGAAGCCAAATACTCCTTAAACTCGCCATTTACATACTCACCCCCGTTATCGGTACGTAAGTTGCGAATTTTATGCGAGGTTACTCTCTCAACATAAGCTTCAAATTCAATGAACTTTTTCTAACATCCGCCTTAGAGCGTATAAAATAAGAAAAAATCATTCTAGAAAAATCGTCTACGAAAATAAGTAAATATTTGTTATTTTCTAAAGACATAACATCAAAAGGACCACATACATCTGAATGTATAACTTCTAAAATAGAAGTACCTTTTTTGTACTCAATTGTTTTAAAAGGTTTTCTAATTTGTTTACCTTCTATACAAGAAATACAAGGGATTTTATCAATAGAAATAAAATCAATACCTGTTGCTTTTCCACGACGTAGATGTTCCAAGGCGACACGGCAGAGATGTCCAAGTCTACGATGCCACAAACTAGATGAAGTTGATGCATCATCGGATTTAGACATCATAAATAACGCATTCCGGGCGAATAGGAACATGATCGAGCCTATACAAGCCTCCAATGTTGCGAGTGGCGTGACCTACAGCTTTACCAACTATCTTAACATTATCATAATTGTACATAGAACAACCATTTCTATCAAAAACAAATGTTATACCCTTATCAACCGCCTTACTAACGGATACTAAGTTCGTACTTAATTCCGGGACAAATAGGACTTCTTTAATACTGTTGAGCTTCAATTTTTCATCAGTTTTAAGCAAAACATCTCCAATTCCAGCTGAATTGACCTTTCTATTATTTGCCAGAGTTATATCCTTAACTTCTAACGTAGTGTCGAAATTACTTAGCCATTCTTTATTGCATATCATATGTGTAGAGGCGCCAGAATCAACGTACCAGTCATTATGACTTAACGTACCTCCTACACCAAGTGCTGAGATAAGTGTAGACTCATTTTTACATTTTTGCTGAGAATCCTTGCCTTTCTTATCCTTGTCTTGTTTTCCTCTTCTCTGAGGACAATTTGGACTCTTGTGACCAGGCTCTCTGCACTTATAGCAAATTATAGGCTTCGTTACAGCTTTATACGACTTGACCATTGCAAGTGCTGACTCCTTCGATTCACGTTTAGTGTTCTCGTTTAATAACTTTCGTTTTACTAATTCTGATGTTACTTCGATATTAGAATTCTCCAAAGCCATTACAAGAGGATCAAAATCTGATGTCAAACCTCCAAGTAAAATTGCACCAATAGATAAATCATCAATCTTTCTCCCAATATCTGCTAAATCCTGTGCAGTACTGGTTACAGCATTAATGTATTCTTCTATGGAAGAGAAATTCTGTAACTCATATCTGTACAGTTTACGTTCTAAAGCCAATCTTCTACATATACCTCTATCTTCGTATGCATTAGATAAAGTATCCCATACCTCTTTGGCTGTTCTGCAGGCACGTACATGAGTTATTGCACCACCTTCAAGGGTTAAACACATTTTTGTCATAGCCTTCAGATCACTGTTTTCTCTTTGGCTGACTGGTGTACTATTGTTTTCGTCATAGCCAACAATAGCCGACCACAAATTTTCATGCATTAAGTACATACGCATCTTAAACTTCCAATTTGGATATCCATCCTTCCCATGTAAACTTTTAATGGTAAGTAAGGAAGCTCCCGAGGAACCCGTACCTGAATTAGACGCATGACCATTATCACCCATCGACATTTTTGTATTTTATCTATTTATACATTTATGCACGACGAATATTTTGTATTTTCATCTATTTATACATGAGTACATAAACATTAACTTTATTTTAGGAATTGCCCATAACCATTTGTTGTAAATGTTTATTCAAGAAGAGAAAATTTGTGATTGACACTTATGACAAATACAATTTTAAATATCAAAAACATTATTCTTCATGGCCAGTACAGTTACCGATTAGAACCTACAACAGTATCCTACTTAAGATAGGAACAAATGGATGAACGTGACGTCACGAAATGACGTATCATACAGTTGAGAAATTTAGGGTTCTGGTAAGAGACGACCGTAGCTGGATGGCTAAAACGGCTGCCCGGTGTGCAGTAAGGTCGCAGGTTCAAATCCTGCCGGTCCCATATCTTTTTCAACTGTTTCTTAGTATAATTTGCTAAGTGCGAGTAAAAATACTCAATTAGAATACAGTAAACGGCCTTAAGATGCATATATTTAAAGAATTATCCTCGTACCCCTTACCGTTGAGGAGTTATACCTTCCAGCATCAGCTCAGCAACATGAAATGCTGACTGCTCGATGCAAATATCCGAGTAGCTTTAGGTAATATACGAAAAATAATACAGAAGCCTTTAAAGTTTGAGGGTTGCCCTCGATTTCTCTAGGATTACAGTGATTAGCATAATTAAATAAATAAATATTTCACAACTCACACACAACGCCATCTAGTCCCAAACTAAGCAGAGCTTGTACTATGGGTACTAGAATAACTGATACTAATACATTATATACTTTTCTTTTGTAAATACATACTTATTATACATAGAAACACTCAGACTAAGACAAACCCCCATGTTCATGCACACAAAGATTTGTCTTAAGTGGGAATCGAACCCACGACCTCGGCGTAGCAGGCAGGTACACTACCCTCTCCGCCATCCGGTCGTCGTCAATTATGCGCCTCTCAGCGTGAGGTCCCTCGGGTTCCATTCCAGGGCGCGTTAAAATATTATTTAGGACATTTCCGTGAGGAAATTCTCAATAGCAGCACGAAGTTGGATTTGTACCCGGTCGATAGCGATAGGCTCACTCCATGAGGACTTAAACATAACATGTGAAGAATGGGTGTTATATTCTATTGTGGGTTCGAATCCCGCTCAAGACAAATCTTTGTGTGCATGAACATGGGGGTTTGTCTTAGTCTGGGTGCTTCTATGTATAATAATTATTTATTTACAAAAAAAAAAGTATATATTTATATATGTATTAGTATCAGTTATTCTAGTAGCCATAGTACAAGCTCTGCTTAGTTTGGGACTAGATAGCGTTGTTTGTATGTAATGTGATGTATATTTATTTATTATTATACCCCTGCCACACTCTCTCGGATAATATAAGCGTCATGCTATGTCATGTACGCCCTACTTATCTCACTGTGCTCTTTGAAAGCCCGACACTGTACATCAATTTAGCCGTCCACTCGCAGAATTCATATTCTATACTCAGTATTATGTTCTGTGCTCAGTATCGCCCGCGCCTCCGCCGGCACCACATTGCGTGAATCGAAACGTGTTCGCGCACGTGTGACGGAACGAACAATATCTCGTGAATATACCTCTATCTTATCTATGATTGATATCTGTATGTACACGCGTTCGAAATTCCAATTTTATTTTTTTACGTGTTCGTATTTTTTTTTCTGTGTGTGGATTGGGTTTTTTTTAGACATAGTTATGTGTAATTGAAATAAAAATTTTTGTGAAGTGTTAACATGCGGCTCTGGTATTTGAATATTTTTTAGCTTTGACACAGTTTTTAGCAATATAAATGACGACTGATACTGCAATAATAATAAATATGAATACCCTATCAAAATATACAAAAACAGAAACTATACTCTGTCCATTCCTTTATTATCTTTTTGACAGATTACATTTAGGGATGCCTTTACACGTAACTGATTCGATTTGAAATCATAATCGTTGTTGTCTAAGAAGAACTTTCAATCGATTAATTACATCGAAATGGTTTTAGTTCATTATTAATTATTCGTTTATTAGTAGTTTTTATTAGATGAAATAAATATACAAAATAATAATATAATAATAATGTCACATACTTAGTCTATGACGGTTTCCTAGTTACCTTTGTTTACATTTTGATATGTCATTCCAAGATTTCGACTTAATTTCTTGCAAATAATTATTCATGGAATCTTGATACTATTATTATATTCTTTTTTAAAAAAAATACAGACAATACACAAAAAAAGTCAAATTATTCTTTTTCATAATGATCGATTTATTTCATTTCACGATTTGATTTATAGTCTGTGGTTGTTTGTTACAAACAGTGAACTTCCCTAAAAAGTGTCGCTTGTCAATAAAGTACATTATTATTGTAGTACATTAATCTGACAAAAAAAAATGGTAATTCATAGGCGTGATCTGTCAAAAAGAAAATAAAGGAATGGACAAAGTATAAATGCAAGAATTTTTAGTATCATACTTTAAGTCAAACTCATTTTATTTAGTATTAAAGTACGAAATTATTAAAAATATATTTTTTCATTCAATAACCTACGCAATTTTGTACGTAATCAAACCATTTTTATCAAAGTATTATTTTATATAGCTATCGAACAAACTTCATAATTAAAGTCAATCTAAGCTCCGGTGTCAAATCATTTAATTACAATAAGTATTATAATTTAGTTATCTAAGTTTTATTTTATTTTTATATTTTTTGTATTTTGATGTTTGTTTTGACGTGTTCAAGCGCCCTTTCCCATGGAAATAATTTAATTTAAATTTTAAATGATTTGATTTGATTTGAAACTTCGCATACAAAATACTCAAGCGTGACGTCACGCTATTGTAGCAGTTTGTTTGGAGCGTTTGGGCGAGTTTATTATTAATGTGAATTTAAAATTGTATTATCTCAGGCAGCTTAAGTGATAGCAAAGTAATTATTTTGATAAATAAAATAATATCGAGAGGTTTTCCAATACATACGAAAAAAAAAAAAAAATGTCGTCATACCCATTATAAAACAAAAAATGAGATTTTTTTACTTTTAACTTCTTAACATAGTGGATGCGACATAAAGCAATTTAATGAAAACACATGCTAGACGTGAATAGATTTGCATTTTTTCAAAGGAACAATATCTTAAAAAATATACAAGAATACAAACTTATAAATAGATTCCAAGAAGTCAATGACTCATGTCGTAGAGCGAAGTATTGCCGAGGTTGGGCAAGTCCAAACAGGTATGAAACTGAGACCGGTTCTTAAAGGACATCGAATTACATAGTAAGTGTATTCAATACCCTCAAGTGTATTTTATTCTTTCCCCAACCCGGGAATCGGTCTAGGGTTCGATTCTCGGCTTGGGCAAAGTGTTATTTGTGTTCTGTCAGTAAATTCACAAGAGCAGCGCGGAGTTGATTGTGACCGGTGGCTGGCGATAAGCTCCCTATCCCATGGGACCTAAAACAACAGGTGAAATGTGGGTGTTGTACACCTCTGCCACACCCTTCTGGGTAATATAACCACTAGCCTATCGAGGCAGTGGAACTAGAGATATAAACTCCAATATTATATATTGGATGCAATGATTATTTTTATTGAATGCCTAATTTTATTGGATGTTATCACTGTTCACTGTTTCAAATTAATTTTTTTTTATTCTATTTTAATCTGAATTTAATTTTCACAAAGTAATTTGCATGTATGTGTCATTAAAACATTTTTTTTATTAATTTAATTTATAATCTATTATAATTTTAATTCTATAATCATTTACGATGTAACTATTATTATATTTTTTGCCAAGACGTTTTTAAATGATGTGTTCTCCTGTAATTAAAGGAGCACAAGAACTTGATGTAAACCATGACCTGTTTAAAATGTAACGTGTATTCTTTGTTGGAGATCCAAATAAATAAATAAATATTCATAATGTTTACCAATATTGCACAACGCACGTACTGTATTTAATTAATATGTACATATTTACTATTCATAAGTTACCTACTTATAATATGTACAAAATATAACCCAGATTGATAAGGAGTCAGTTTGACGCATATTTGAGGATAAAGTTCTTTGTTTGTCGTTAAAAATATATTATATTTATTATTAAATGTATTATTTATAATTTCTTAAGCTCTCTTGTCCATCCAAAGGTTGCCTGTAAGAAATTGCTTTTATAGCGATAAGGCCGCCCATTGTACTATCTAAAAGATGTGCTTTATGAAACTGACTTTCTTATTTGTGTACAATAAAGAGTTATCTATCTATCTATATTTATTAGCCAAAATTCGCAAAAAGAGACCATAAAATAAAGAGTTTATTGCCAATTGTTTTTGCCTTTTTTGACTCAACGGGTCAATACTTCAAAAATATAATGTTAATGTCGAACCAAAACATAACATAACATCACGCCTATATTACCTAGAAGGGTATGGCAGAGGTGTACAATACCCACATTTCACCTGTTATGTTAAGGTCCCACAGGATTGGGGTGAGCCTATCGCCATCCACCAGACACAATTGCAACTAAGTGCTGCTATTGTCAATTTCCTGACGAAAAGATCACAAATAACAGTTTGCCCGACCCGGGAATCGAACCCGAGACCACGTGGTGAGAGGCGCATACGCTAACCACTAGACCATCGAGACAGTCGAACTAGAAGTGCCTGAGATTCTTCTTCTTCGTCGTGTCGATGGCAGAGTCAAATTTTTAAGGTCCAATAACTGGCCACCGTTATGGCGCTCTCGTCGGCATTCAGGAGCGCCTCTCTTGTGCAGGTGGTAGGGCATTTTGGACAGTCAGTAAGGTGGTCAAGGTTTTGACTTGTCATCGTGGTGAAAGGATTAGCCAATTCGCTTTTAAGAACTCGCGAATTGCCCAGGGTGCGCCGGACGTAGGGAATTGTTGAGTACATCACTCGGGGAGGCTCCTTTCATGCACCCCCTGTGATAAGCACGTTCAACAAACTTTTTAGCTTTATTGTCCTGGGCGTGCAATATACATGTCCCACTGCTGGCTTCGGGCCTCTTCTCATGATGAGAAGAGTTGGGGCCTTAGTCCACCACGCTGGCCAAGTGCGGCTTGGTAGACTTCACTTATTCTTAATCTTTATAACTGTTTACATAATATACTCGTATGTAATACATATTATTGTATTCTTCATCAGTAAAACAATATATAGAGCACAGCGCGGTCAAAGACCAGAGTTTATAATACATTTGATAACACAAGTGTGCATATTAGTCATTGCGATGATGCTGTTTTAGACAAAGGTATTAATATTGATACTATCTCTTTCTAATAGTTACGGGACAGAGAAGGATGGCTGGATTTAGAAAAATCTTAAAATCAGCTTTTTATATTTATTTATTTATTTTATTTTATAGTTAAATACAACGGCTTAGAGCCAATTACAATAATTAACTTAATTATATAAAATACTAAATACTTTTAAATTATTTTTATTAACACTTAACTTAAAGAACTTAAGCAATTTATATTTAACAGAATCAGACAAAAAGGGATACAGTTTTGGATAATTATTTTATTATTTGTTAATTTGAACACATTTTCTAAGCTTTTTTGGCAATGTACACACATATCCTGTAAATTATAGACCAAATAAATTGAAATATTGAACAAAACAATTTTTTGTATGCTTATACTTTAATGAAAAAAAAAATTAAATTAAATTAATATTAAATTAATATTAATTAAATTAAAAATCTATTGCAATATTACTCACTAATCTTCTAAATAAAAATAAAAATATAGTTTAAAAAACCTAAAAAACCCGCTTCTTCTAAATGGTAATGAACAAAAAATACTAGTATTATTGTGAAAAAGAGTGGGGCGCTCTGTGCCATATTTTTCGTCTATCGAGCAACCCACGCTTTTTCACAATAATACTAGTATTTTTTGTTCATTACCATTTTCAGCTTATATTAGGAATTATTTTTCACTTTTAGTTAGAAGTACTTTAAAAGCGTGTTTTTTAGTTTTTTAAACTATATTTTTATTTTCTACTTTTTAGTTTGGTTTATTTATAAGAGCGTTTTTTTTTTTTTTTTTTTTTTTTTTAAATTTTTTTTTATCGAATTATTGCATTGTCATCGATCTGAATCTGATCATCTGATCTGCAAAATTTCAATGAAATCTGTCCGTTTAAAGTGGGTCAAAATCGAGTCCAAAGGAGTCGGTTACATACATACATACATACAGGTGAAGATAATATATAAGCGTGTTAAAAACGGCTTGTCTACGCAAGTGTACCACATGTCTGATAAAAAAACAACTTGCTATCACGCTTCGGCGATAAAATACTTCAGTTTACTATCAACTTTTATACCGCCATCACGTTTCGTGCCGTTTGTGAGGTTATTACGTCAAAATCGTACAAAACAAATTAAAAAAGTGGTAAATAAATCGAAATCGTATAAAAACTACCAATAAAACGAAAAAAAGTGGTGAATATAATAATAACGAATACTGTATTAAAAATTAGTTGTAATAAAAATAATTATTTATATACCGTATAATAAAGTGTAGAAATGTTTTTATATTGTTTTAAATATGGGAGGGGTAATGTTAAGCCGTGGTGCTGTCAGCAAAAAAAATGTTGGCGGGACAAATTCGGATCTTGGGATTTCGGCTGAAGTTAGTTCAGAAAATACGCTACAATTTTTTTAATCTTTTGCCGTAAGTTATTTTAAGCGATTCAAGTTTACATTCAATTTTGTTTTTTTTTTGTTCTTTCATAATTCAGTGTTTTCTTTTTCATATACAAACTTTTTAAAAATGGTATTCTCATTAAGTAAAACAATGTCTTTGAACAAAGTATAACTATGTAAACCATATTTTGTACAATGCGGACAAACGATAAAGTACCGATTTCACCAACGGTTTAAACTCAAGTTAAAATCGCTTTAGATCTCTACCCCGTAATCGTATAAATCAGCTTACAATAGAAGTAATTTTATTTCTACACGAAAAACAATCTACATAAACACCATCTCATAGTCTCATTTATATTTTTGCCATCCAAATCTATAAATATCTCAGAGTTTACCGACCTCTTGTCAGACCGGCCACTGACTTTAGTTTTGGTTCACGTTTATTGATTTTGGTTTTGCGACCAAAATCAATAAACGTGAACCAAAACTGCAAAAACAATAAATGAAGTTAATGAGATTTTGAGATGTGTATATTTGTTTTGTGTCGAACACATAGAAATCACATTTACCAACCTAAGTTCGACTGTAGTCGTTTCGTAAAAATATTGATATTGTACAGCTACTGGAATAGTAAACTTTTAATATTTTCAAGCAAATTATAACGTGCCTTTTTGTATTTTATATAATATTAAATTTATTAAGAATTCAGCAGGACTCGAACCTGCACTTCCTGGGTAATTGTATTTTTTTATTTGTCGCTGGCACATAACGAGTTGAGAAATTTCGAGTCTAGTAACATACGAATCCCTGGCTGAATTGGCAAAGCACCTGGGGCGCATGTTCGAGTCCTGCTGGATTCTTAATTGTACAACTTTAATATTATATAAAATAGTATAGTAAAGTAAAATGTAAAATTCTGTCGCAATAGGTTCAGTAATTTACAAGCGGTCGTATTTCGAGTTCTGCGTTCCGCGTTCAATGTCTCATATAGTAAACTTGTGAACGCTGAACGCAGACCGTCGCTAATATATTCATTGCCTATAAGTTCTAAGACACTGCATACAATTACACTGAATACAGAAAACGTGGCACTGCACTATGACCGTAAACCGTTCGCCTTAATCTTAAAGATAAAAATAAAGATTAATTTATATTATTAATTACTTTGTATTTATTACGCCATAATAACGAATTAATCAAATAAGTAGATAGTTAGAGATTTATCAATTAATTCTGACACTGATTTAGATAAGTAATTGATGTTTGTAGATTTAAATTATTAAGTCAGTAATTGTAAAATAATTGTTTCATTATAATATAGACCGGATATAGTTGTCCATCGGGCACAGTTAGTACCATTGCATATATATTATTATAATGTACTATCATACTAATTGATTCATGAATAGTATACATGCAATAAGATTAACTTATAAATGCAGTGAACAAGTGAAAAAAGTGAATTTAACTCCAACAATTATTTAAACGGGGCTAATAAAACTGATTTTTAATAGCATTATTCGCATCTTATAATAATACATTGCCTTCTAAATTACTAAGTCGGTAATTTTACTAACTAAAACTACTAATATGAAATTAGATGTTACCAGAATTAAGACGATGTTTTGAAACATAATTCGAATCCTAGATATGTTGGTCTAAATTAATTTTTTGAACAAGACATTTTGTTACAATTTATTATTATAAGACTAATAAATAAACCAGAAACAAAAACATATTCCTTTTTAAAATATTGTGAGCGACCGACCGAGTTAATGACCGACTTATTTCACTCACACTGAAAATAATAAACCATAAACGTCTTCGTCAATCTACATACAAAGAACATAGCCAAAATATATAAAATGTTGTTGCCTTAGGGATCAAATTAATAAATAATAACGCGGACGCTTTTAAGGCCCAATTTCACCTCACCCAAATAAAGTATAGGATTTTTTTGAAAAATGAAATGTCACACAAATTTGACATTGAATCTGTCAAAAACTTCCAAATAAGTTAATCATAAATTGCTTGCAGAAATCTAAACCCAGTGCTTAAAAAGTAATCCCATCCCACACAAAAAACTCTAATCAACATTGAAAATACAAACAGTGCAAAATAAACTTTAAACAACCGCACCAAAAAGTTTCAAGCTAAAATTAACCAGTGAAAAAAAAGTGCAATACAAAATGGCCACCGCTCTTCCCGCCATAAATGACAATGAGATGGAGAAGCACAAAGCTGAGCTTCTAGAATCCAAAGACACGGAAGAATATGAAAGCAAGTTATCCAAAATCGGATTCTCTGTATCTAATTGGATGAAGCTACTTTTTAATACTCATCATGAGGAGTTCCATGCTGAATGGCTGACTGTAAGTATTTAGTAGTTTTTAAGGATAATAATAAGATTCCTAGCGGATTTCGGCTACGGCGATTAAGCTACTGTGGAATATTTATTTTACGAGCGTGGACGTTTCGCTCTTAGATGACTAATGTACCCAATTCTTGAACACCGCGGACATGGGCACCATTGAGATTATTAAATTAATGTTATATTTGAAGGTAGTCGTGTTTCCAGTTGGTCTCGTTAAGTATCTAGCTCACACTTTCTTCCTTCTTCGAACACAATATGTACATTATTCTGCCCAACACGTCGCCATTCTGAAAGATTGACAGCATGAGTCTCCCAATGAGAAGAATCTATCTGACATTTCTTCTGAACATCTTTGAAGCGAAGAAACTGGCCAATGCGTTTCTGCTTATTATTTAAGGATATGTTCATGCTTTGCCAGGCTTTGAACTATACACATCAGTGATGCCCAAAGTGGTCCAAGTAGCCCCCAAGGAGACCCGATAGGTGTCCACGTGGACGTTGACTCTACATGTAATTTTACATCAAGAAAGGTTTTGAAGTTTATGTGTGTAAGCGTAATAGACTAACGTTATACTAAATAAGTTATAGAAAAAAAAATGTTGTTGTAAAGAAATTATATCAACAGTTGGAATCTCACGTTTATCATGTTGTGTAGTTTTCATGATTATTTCAAATGGTATTACATTTATAAGTAAAGAAGTAACTTAAATAATATCGACTATAAAAAATAGCGGCTAGTCTCCTAATGACGACAATGAGATAGAGAAACACACAACAAAGTTAGGCCCTTTCTAAGGCCTTCTGGCAAATTTGCACAATCTGTTTGCGCAAGTAAGATGAGAGTGTAGTGACCTCTTATAATTCTTTTAATATTACACTAACATCCAAATTCTCTTGTCCTCAGATAGACGAATACAAAGCTCAAGCGCAGGAGTCCATGTACAACGCCTGGCGCATCGTCAACCTCCCAAACTGGACCTTGGAAAAGAGGGGGTCACATAAGGGAGACATTGTAGAATCGAAACGGACCGAACAATTCGGCAAGGTGTATAGGTTTACGGTAAGTACAAGCTACTCCTCTCCCTATGGTCTAAGCGTGATGTTTTATAGCTTATAGCCTTCCTTGATAAATGGGCTATCCAACACTGAAATATTTTTTTTAATTTGATCTAGTAGTTCCTGAGATTAGCGCGTTCAAACATATCCGTCAGCTTTTAAATATGAGTATAGAACAGTCATTAACTAAGTGTGATTCGTGGAGCCCCAGGATTCCACGAAGTCTTGAGCTCTTTAGTGAGATGCCAACCCTTCGCCAGCATTTAGAGCTTTTCAGAACGCAACACGCCATCTATCGAATGCTGATGCAAACTTAAGTTCATCTAAAGTTTAAAAATTTGTAGTTTCAATGCAGTAATTTAAAACTATTTGTATTTATCCCTAAATTATCTACTTTCAGGGTGTAGTGGAGTGTCCTCCGAAATATCTTTTTGAAGAGTTCAAAAACAACATCACAAAGATGCCGGAATGGAATCCTACTATTCTTAAGAGCGAACTGATTAAGGTAAGAGTAGATTTGTATCTTTAATATTCGGTCGCTAACATACAAGCCCGGTTGGATACAAATTATTGGTATTCTTGTTAACCCCCTCCAGCTCTTTTGCGTCTGCGAGAACTAATCCATAGACGAAGCATCATTCTGGGACGCCATATCTTGGATCCCGATGATGTCAAGTCACTCCCGACCGGCCTAAATGAGAGTCTATAATCACAATAGACCCACGGAGGTCGCCGTGAACACCCAAAGCCTCGTCCCATCAAAAATAAATAATAATAACCCCCTCCAGCTTAGCTTAATTCGCTGGTGTTAGGAGGAAGTTCACGTCCGTTGTGTGATGACCAGAATTTGAACCCACGACCTTTCGATCGTAATACCGATGCCATATCTTTTGCGCCACGGCTGCTTAATTTTAAATAAATATTTAGGAACACAGAAAGTTCCAATCACAGTTGATTTTCAACATTTAAATTTAATACCTTTTATTTTATAGGAAATAGGCCCCGGCATGGACCTATCCTACCAGGTAACAGCGGGGGGCGGCCGCGGGATAATAGCGCCCCGCGACTTCGTGATCCTCCGGTGCACGGCGCCCCTCTCCAGGGACGGGAAGGTGACGGAGGAAGATCCTCACAGCTATATCAGCTCAGGAGTGAGCGTTACTGTACCCGGGTACCCACCGCACAGAGATCTAGTCAGGTACGTCAAAAACATAACTCTTCTGCTGCAGTCGGTTAAAATATAGACGCGATGCGACGTTACTTCTATCATTTTCGGCAAATTTTTCATGCAAATTTTCATCATTTTCGGTTGAGTAGTTTTTTTGTAAATCTTTTACAACCAAACTAACAATAACAAACACACAATAAGCAGAAAGCTCTGACCTGCACGCGACTTCGCCTTTAAGGTAAGTCCATACATAGCTTAAAACTTTCTTCTAAAAAAAAACTATAAGAATTGGTCCATTAGTTAAGCTCTTTAAGCATACAGACAGCTTTTATCAAAATTATTTCGATGTTCCCGATATCTCTGCAATTAACTTTTTGGTGAACTTTTTTTTAATGTCATTTCTATTTTTTTTTACAGAGGTCAAAATAAAGTAGGTTGCTGGTTCCTGAAACCTCGCTCTGTACAAACTCCAGGCGGCAAAATAGAAACTCATACCACCTTCCAATGGCTTATGTGCTGTGATCTTAAAGGTAAATAATAATTCTTTTAAAAGTCTAATACTCTCTTTCGCCGTCAGCAGGGAGCGCTTTTAGCCGAGTTTGTAAATGACCGCCACGAGATGGCGCCAGTGGGAATGTTATTAAGTCGCTTGTTTACTTCCACTCGCAGCCGGAGGTTGCATTTGCAGTCACTTCTCAAAGTTAATAGGGGGGCTGACTACGTTTTTACTCTTAGCTGGCAGTTTGCGCCCCTATTTTATTAATCAAACGAAATAAAGTAGGTTGTTGGTTTCTCAAACCGCGCTCGGTACAATAAAAACACACACCACCTTCCAATGGCTTTTGTGCTGTGATTTTAAAGGATTTTTAAATATTATTAAAGCCTTAAATATTGTCATTCGCCGCCAGCAGGGGGCGCTAATAGTCGAGACTCACCTCCAGTGAAGGCGTTACTTGTAGTTATTATTTTCTCAACATACTGTTGGTAGAGGGCGCTAATAGTTAAATTTAATTACCTACCGCTCGCAGGAGACCTTAGCTACAGTAACTTCCCGAAACTAGTAAACATTGCCACTTGCCAATTATTTTTATTATAAGTATTTATTTTAAATATTATCACAGTTTGTTTCCTCATATTTTCAGGTAAAATTCCTCAATTCGTATTGGACGCGGCGTTCGGTACTGTCATGCTGGATTACATCGTGCACGTCCGACGTTTCGTCGCCGACGCCAAAGCTAAAGGAATGTTCTAATTTATTCACTATGGGGGCGCTTCTAACAGTAGCTGTCACTATAGGGGGCGCCAATAGCTATGGTTGATTCTCATTGGTTATAGAGAGCGGGAATAGTAAGTTTAGTTACTCACCGCTGATATGGATTGCTGGTTAAACTTGACTATAGGGGGCGCTACTTATTGTGGTAGTTCCTTGGTGGTGATAGAGGGCGCTTAGCTATCATTGTTACTCATCTCCGATAGAGGACGCAAAAAAGTTTCTAAATATCAATGAACTTGACTGTACTTCTAGCAGGAGTTGCCACTAGTAGCATTATTACTTATAAGCTACCAGAAGCTAAGTCCACATCTCACTGCTGACGTGACCCGCCAATAGATAGGTTAATAAAATGCATAGAGGGAGCCACAAGTGATACATGACAGTAGAGCCCACTAGTTTCATTAATTTTTACCGCCAGAGAGCGACACAAGTCTTTTAATCTATTTGAATCTGCATCCCCTGGGTATACGCCCCAAGTGCTTTGCCAATTCAGCTATGGATTCGTATGCTGCTAGACTCGAAATTTCTCAACTCTTTTTGTGCCAGCGTCATAGGTATATATATAATTATAGCCATTGGTATAAATATACCTTAGCTAGACGAACCTTACTTGGTTTTAGCGCCACCTATGTGATGAGAGTTGAGAAATTTCGAGTCTAGCAGCATACGAATCCATAGCTGAATTGGCAAAACACTTGGGGCGTATACCCAGAGGGTGCAGGTTCGAGTCCTGCTGGATTCTTAGTTTTTCAACTTTACTATTTGAATCTTTTGTTAATGAACTATAGATGGCGCCACAAGTAAGACTTCCATTTGCTAAAAATAGTACAATTTATGCCTATCCTTTAATGCAAGCTGCTGCCTCGAAGCAATATTATTAAGACAAAAATGAAGAGATAAATTGAACCAACCAATAAGTATAGAGAGCGTTAGTTTATAAAAAAAAGAAATGATATAGATAGGTTTACTAAAATATTAAGTAAAAAACTGTAATTATATTATAGGGGATTTCAAAAAGTGGTAATTAAGGTCAAACTGAAGTATGACCTATCGCTGCAGAGAACGAATGAAGAGTTAGCTAGATTTTTTTAACATAATATAGAAAAGCACGTATAGCATCATTATATTATTAAACATTGTATAAAACCACCGAAAAAAATCCTACTAAATTCCCTTTACCTACAAAATTAAATAAATTTCACTCAACATCATCTTGTCCCAAACTAAGCAGAGCTTGTACTATGGATACTGGAATAATTGATTCTATTGTACTTTTCTTTTGTAAATCAAACATCAAGCATCATTTTTATTTTTATGTAAATAAAATCTAAGCAAAACTACAAAACGCATTTAACACCATAATAGTGCAAAAATATTACAAAAGATTTGTTTTCTTTTTTTTCATTTATGAACTTTTTATTGTTATTTATTTACTTTTTGGAGTTCTAGTATCTATACTTTGACCATTCTTTTATTTTCTTTTTGACAGATCGCGCCTATGAATTACCGTTTTTTAGTCAGATTAATGTACTACAATAATAATGTACTTTATTGACAAGCGACACTTTTTAGGGAAGTTCACTGTTTGTAACAAACAACCACAGACTATAAATCAAATCGTGAAATGAAATAAATCGATCACTATGAAAAAGAATAATTTGACTTTTTTTGTGTATTGTCTGTATTTTTTATAAAAAAAAAGAATATAATAATAGTATCATGATTCCATGAATAATTATTTGCAAGAAATTAAGTCGAAATCTTGGAATTAAAAATGAAAATGTAAACAAAGGTAACTAGGAAACCGTCATAGACTAAGTATGTGACATTATTATTACATTATTATTTTGTTTATTTATTTCATCTAATAAAAACTACTAATAAACGATTAATTAATAATGAACTAAAACCATTTCGATGTAATTAATCGATTGAAAGTTCTTCTTAGACAACATCGATTATGTTTTCAAATCGAATCAGTAACGTGTGAAGGCATCCCTAAATGTAATCTGTCAAAAAGAAAATAAAGGAATGGACTGAGTATAATCTGTAATATTAAATATTAGTTTATAA
Organism: Hypena proboscidalis; assembly: GCA_905147285.1. Classification (NCBI taxonomy): domain Eukaryota; kingdom Metazoa; phylum Arthropoda; class Insecta; order Lepidoptera; family Erebidae; genus Hypena; species Hypena proboscidalis. The sequence continues at coordinate 943,461 of LR990153.1, forward strand.
TCCCATTGACGCTTAAGTTCAACCCCGGGTCGGAATTATTATTTAAAATCCGTGAAAAACATGACAAATATAATTGTATGATGTGTGTTTTGAATGAATTATAATATTCTGTGAATGTTGTAGACAATATCTAGAGATACCACTGTAGCTAAGATATAATTTACATGTAAAAATAGTGTGTAAATGACATCGTGACGAATCCGTACAACAAAAAATTTAAATTTTCCATAATATTTTTTGCATCAAGTTCTTAGAATCATATGTACTGAATCTTTGTCACAATGTCAATTACACCCTGTATGCTACAACTGAGTTGCAGTTATTCCCTGCCTCGCCCTTCGAAACACGGCGCGATGCTACATCAAACCAAATATAATTGCGCTATAGGAATTATTTCACTTGTTGGAGAATTTTGACTAATAAAAATACCTTTATATTCACCTCATGTAAAGTTAATCTTCTCAATAACTAATTATATATCCTCTTAGCACGCCTTTACGATTCGACTATGACATATGTCAAGATAGAAACGTCAATTTTTTTTTAATTTTTTTTTATTCTACGCCCACAGCGAACGAACGTGTAGTCCACCTGATGGTAAGTGGAGTTCAGCCCATGGACATCAACAATCCATGAGGACTACGGTGTTATGCCTCATGTGCCAGTAATTTCAGGACCTGATCTCACTACCAAACCGGAACACAGTAATGGAAGCACTACTATTTGGTGGCAGGTTAAAGGTGAGACGGTGGTGCTGCCGCCCTCGAGCTCATTCACAAGAGCTCTACCACCAGTAAAAAGTCAATGTCTTTTGACTTGTTGTTGCCGCATGAGTACAATCTGTGTGTCTTCAAAGCAAGAGTGAATAGGTATCTATCGACGACAGGGTGGCGGAGTGGGTAGGGTACCTGCCTGCGACGCTGAGTTCGCGGGTTCGATTCCCGCTCAAGACAAATCTTTGTGTGCATGAACATGGAGGTTTGTCTTCGTCTGGGTGTTTAATAAGTATGTATTTACAAAAAAAGAAAAATATTTATGTATTAGTATCAGGTATTTTAGTACCCATAGTACAAGCTTTGCTTAGTTCGGGACTAGATGGTGTTGTGTGTATGTTGTGTTATATTTTTAGTTATTCATTCATCTCAGGGTGCGTGCTCCACCGTAGACCGCATCATCACTTACCATCAGGTGAGATCGTGGTCAAACGCGTGCCTATCCACCATAAAAAAAAAACTTTTGACGTTTTAAGTTGCTAACTACGCCATAGTTGAATCGTAATGTGAAAAGTGTCAACCGTGCTAAGAGGGCAGGGTAGAACTCCAGTTATGAGCCGTTTATGTCTAGTATATAAGAGTAACCTTCCTTCTGTGTATATAGTAATTAGATAAATTTGTTATTTATTAAGCTTTTATATTGTTATTATATAAACTTTTTTATTTATAGTGGTTATTTAATTTATTTTCTTAGTATCTTGTTATATCCAAAATTTGACCTTTTTTATGATATGTTTGTATATCATTAAAAAAGTATTAATTATGTACCAATGGGGGCTATCGTCTTTTGTCAAGTCAAAGTTTGATTTACCTCAACCATTGAGCTTATACGTTTTTATAGAGGCACAGTTATTTAAGGCGTTTTGAAGACAAACATTTAGGAACAAAAATTATAAAGAAGTACGGATTTTGTGGTACAATTTCAAGTGGGACGCCCGTCTCTCTTGCTCTTATATTTGCCTCATGCAAAAGTGCGTTCTCTATCGCTCGTAAAGAGTTTGTCTTCAGAACGTCCTCAAGATTTGTGCCTCTATAGACACATAGCTCAATGACCGCACAGCCAACCCTCAAATAGTGACATTTGATATTTCGGAGAACTCACGCTACTCAAGTACCCCTATCGACGAAATCGACGTAATGCATGTTTTATACAGGATGTAAATGATATCGTGACGAAGCCGTTTACCAGTGATTCAATACACGATTCTGAGACCATGGGTACAAAAAAAAAATATGCAATCATAATTATTTATTTGTTTTATTTATGCAGTGTTTTTTTTCCTTTGTTACAACAATATGCAACCAATGCCAGAGGCGAGTTGTTGAACTAAAGAGACAAGCGTGATATTTCAAAAAAGTCATCAAAAGTTCTGCTATTAATCGATAGATGGCAAACTAAAAAGTATCACCGCTCTGCCGGTCGGAGTGGGGGGTGTTAGGTTATTTTCGTTACGGAATTTCTGGATTCGGTCTCCACGCTCAAGGCCCGCTATATAAGCTATGCAATAGCTTAAAAATCACGTTCATCACGATGTCATATTTACACCCTGTATACTATTATATTGAGTAAATTGAAGTAACCACTATAAAGCCAATACCACTATACTCGGACGGTAACTGGTGCATTTACCCTTTAGTATATATCGCTAAAGGCCTTCTAGTGACGAATAAGCGAGTAAAGTAAGTTTCTACCGAATGTATAAAGTATATGCATTTTTATATAAAATATATCAATTAATTGTATACAAAACTGTTTAATTTAAGAACTGCCCAATATTTTAGTAACTATTATATTTGTGTTAGAGGCCTATTAATAGTGATATTACTTATTAATTTTGATTATGTATGTTTGACAGACCTTAGGCCCGTTCACACCGACCTGCACAGAGTGCATCGAAGGTTTATTATCGCGTTTAAAAAGTGTCTTATGACATTGAAATAAGATTGCAAATTTGACACTGAGCGTTCTCAGCAGGCTCGTGTCAGTGTGCCGACCGCGTTAGTAGTTGAAATAAACACCTAATTCCAGTGACGCAAGACTCTTTATTAAAACATATTACATAACATCACGCCTATATTAGTGAAGTGTGTGACACAGGTGTACAACACCTACACTTCACCCGTTATGTTTAGGTCCCATGGGATAGGGATTGAGTCTATCGACATCCACCGGGCACAATTCCAACTCCGTGCTACTATTATGCTTGCTTGCTTTTGCCCGATCCGGGAATCGAACCCGAGACCTCGTGGTGAGAGGGGCGTACGCTAACCACTAGACCATCGAGGTAGCTTTATATATGCTGAATAAATACGGTACGCTCCACGTTAGCCGGTGAGAACGGACCCTTAATGGTCTATATTTTGATAACTAAAATGATTTTATAACTACAACTATAGGCTGACCGTTTAACTGAGTCCTCGCCTGCGCGGTACAGGGGCGCGGGGGTATGACGATAAAGGGGACTGAAACAGGTGCGGGCGGTATGGCACTTAATGAAATATACAGGAGATGAAATGCACCAAGATATTTCTTAAGATATGTGACATCATAGGAAAAAGAAATAGTGATCTATCAAATGAAAAATAGTTAAGAAGAAGAAGTTTTAATGAACTTTTGTACGTAAATAAAATAATTGAGAATACACTATTATACTATTTTGTTATCTAAACATATAATTAAATCGTAAGAAAGTCAAAACTTTTTTGAGTCCAGTTTCTTTTTTCTAAAATATAAGTAGGTACCTATATGTTAAAAGCCATTTACTTGCCATGACTGTTTACTTTATGTCTGAAGATTTTTCGATTCATCTTGAGATTGTTACTACATGTGTACCTCTCACAAAGTGTCTGCAACAGTCAACACATGCGATCACTACCCATGTAGCGAACGAAATGAACAATTACAAAAATTTGCCCACCGCCCGCACCTGTTTCAGTCCCCTTTGTCGTCATACCCCCGCGCCCCTGTACCGCGCAGGCGAGGACTCTAGTTAAACGGTCAGCCATAACACTATAATCCATAACACCAAAATACTCAAACCATGCTTAACGAGCTGCTTACAGTCCAAAAAGAGTCACTTTTTTCCCTTGGGTGGAAAGGACATCTTTTCCGTTTATCATGTTGTATTCGACAAAATTTGATTTGCTTACGTTAAGGAGATAATCGAGAACGTAATTGTCAAAAAGTTAACCCACTATATGCGAGATCACTCGTGGCCGATAGCAATAATAGTATTAACTAATTGTAAATTACCAATAGGATGAGAGGTTTACGTGAACACCAAAAGCCTCGTCCCAAAAATAATAATACAATATTTTGAATTGGTTAGTCACCCCGTGTGTGGTTTACACGGGGTGACTAACCAATTCAAAAATTGTATGTACGAAACTCGTGTCAGGTACGAAATTATAATACAATAGTGGGCAGCTCCTTTACCACGCAATAGTCTTTTGTTATTTCAAGGAAAGGGCCGAATCAGAATACTCTGTAGATATTTCTCACCCAAAGTTTCTTTAAGAAAAAGCGACATCTAGTGGCTAAACTTTCAGTTATCTTTTCATTCAGTAAACAGTATCTAAAAAAACAATTTATTTATTTAAATAGTGATTTAAACAACGCGGTACGTAGAATATTATTGTTTAAATTATGAATATAATTTAGTTTTAAGTGAAATAAACCATTTTTATACTGTACGATGATTTTATTTTATATCCTTAAGGGCATTCGCTGCGTCAAGCGGACGCACGGCGCGTGCGGCCGGTTTTGGATGGCTTATCGCCACGCTTTGCGTTCGTTGGTTGGGTGTGGACCCGGCTTCAATCAATCAGTCCTGAAAAAAAAATGGCGGCAAACTTATGTCAAACCCAGAAAAGGTATTTACTTACAAAAAAACATTGAAAAAAAAATGGGCGTGCCTGCTTTGTTTGCAATTATATTCATTATGGCTTAGCCAGGTTGCAATAAGTATTGCGTGTCAGATATAATTAAATATGTGTAGTGTAGGTAGGTAACAATTAATTGACCGGTACGAAGATAATTACATACCTACCTTATTAGTGAGTTTTTTTACAACGACTACGTTGTTGGTCTAGATCAGTGGTTCCCAATTAGTGGTACGCGTACCCCCAGGGGTACGCGAGACTGCATCAAGGGGTACGCGCAGCAATCTCTAAACTAAAATCCTTAAATAAAAAAAAATCAATATACCCACATTGACAGATATAGAATCGCTATTTCTACTTCTACAACTGCCAAAAAAATATTCTATTTAAATAAACGGCAGTAGCCGGTAAGTAAATCGCATGCATAAAGCGCTTTGGCCCGCGGCGGCGGCGATTGACCCGTGTTTCCCGCGACTCCCGCGCCTCGCGTCGCCCGATCGCGGCCGCTACCGCTGCCGCCTATTTGCTCGTCATTGTCAAAAAAAATCAAAATCATTTATTGTCTCGAAAATTAGTACACTTGTGTTTGATCCCTGGGCTCCACACTAGGATAACCTGTGTCGTGGAGTCCATCCTGTGTGTGTTTTTTTTTTTTTTTTTTTTTAAACGACGCCCGCACTAGGAATAACTCCTGTGTCGCGGGGGTGTTCACAAACATACATTTTACACACACAAAGCACACCCAGAGTCAGAACAAATCACACAAAGATTTGAACGAACACACGAACCCACAACACCAGCGTAGTGGAAAGCGGCGAGGCGACCGCTTTAACCGCTACGCCAACCGTGCACTCAAAGTCCTATGGAAAAAGTCGAATGACAAAGTTGTTGGTAATAAAAAGCTCAAAACTTTTGTATTTGCACTTTTTTCATATAACCTCAAAATTTATGTGAAAAATTAAAAAAACGAAGTTTTTGGATTTTTATTTTATCTTTCACAAACCATTTTTTTTTCACCAAATTTGGTGAAAACTTACCTTTTTATGTCCCAAATACGTTGTAATTTATTAGATTGGAAATATTTATTTTTTTCACCTTATTTTGAATGAATATCAAAAAAGCACCCTAATTTTCGATCGAAAATTCACCCGTCAAAATATCAGCTTTTTCAAAAAGTTGGTATGTTTTCTGTTTGTTGAAATCTCTACTTTAAATTACTACAAAATTGTATATATTAATTATATATTTTAATATTATATAAAATACAAAAAGGCATAGCAAAGCTAAAATTTGCTTTAAAATATTACAAGTATTTGATAAAAAAAAGCGTCATCCCTCGACAGTAATAGTATTGATCTTAATTCAAACTTACTGTATGTGAATAAGTGACTCATCACATCACATAGATGGCGTTAAAACCAATTAATGTTCGTCTAGCTATGGCTGGCACAAAAAGAGTTAAGAAATTTCGAGTCCAGCAGCCTACGAATCCATAGATGAATTGGCAAAGCACTTGGGGCGTATCCCCAGGGGGTGCAGGTTCGAGTCCTACTGGATTCTAAATTTTTCAACTTTAATATTATATAAAATATATATTTATATTTTTTTGATTTTTGTTTTGCATTTTCTGTGAAGATTTACTATAGTAACATATTTTTTTTTTCACCATCGTAAAGTAGAGATTTCAACAAACAGGAAACATACCAACTTTTTGAATAAAGCTGATATTTTGACGGGTGAATTTTCGATCGAAAATTAGGGTGTTTTTTCAATATTAATTCAAAATAAGGTGAAAAAATAAATATTTCTAATCAAATAAATTACAACGTATTTGACATAAAAAGGTAAGTTTTCACCAAATTTGGTGAAAAAAAAAAATTGTTTGTGAAAGATAAAAATAAAAAACCAAAAACTTGGTTTTTTGAATTTTTCACATAAATTTTGAGGTTATATGAAAAAAGTGAAAATCGTCGTTGTCAAACCAAAATCTGCTATGTGCACTTTTGTAAGATTTCTACTTTAAACCTCTGCATATAGTTCGCTGCTATATCCTACCATATAAAAAACTGTCATGTGCTTGACCATTATTGATGACCATTATATGACGATCTACGACCTCTTATTGACAGCCTCTTACCTACAATCCCTTGAATGCAGGAGATTTTTTTTGTCAATTTCTCAAAACTATGATTTCTGCACATAGCAGATTTTGGTTTGACAACGACGAAATACAAAACTTTTAGATCTTTTATTATCAACAACTTTGCTATTCGACTTTTTTCCATAGGACTTTTAGTTTTGCCGGAAATCGAAAAAAAAAACGTTTTTTACCCTTAAACCAAACCCCCCATCCCCTTCCTGACCTCGGATCGCCCGTAAATTATTTTTCCTTTCATTTTTATAATATTCTCCTTTTTTTCTAATGGGTTTTATCCTACTATATTTTTCTTTGGTTTTACAAATTATCGACCCTGGTCTATAAAGGGGTACGCAAATTGGAGGTCTTTCTTAAAGGGGTACGTAGAAAAAACTAATTGGGAACCTCTGGTCTAGATTCACGTATGCGACCTTTCAGGTTCGTTCCATTCCCGGGTTGGACAAGTTTTACCTAGGATTATTCAGTCGGAATAGCCTCAATAGCAGCACGGAGTTGGAGTTGTGCCCGGTGGATGGCGATAGATGGGGTTCTATCGCATGAAACCTAAGCATAACAGGAGTGTGGGTGTTACATGTACAATATACAACTCAACTACACCCTTCTAAGTCATACAGGCGTGATGTTGTATTAAAGAAGGATGCTGACGACTTTTCTGTCTAGAAACTAAAATAGCTGCAGCCCTGAAAAGGACTTTGTCAATCGTTTTTACTACAAAGATTTGGCAGACAAATTAAACACTTGCAATACACACACTTTAAATTAAATATAATAAATTAATAACCTAATTGAACTGTCGTCAGCGCTACGCCCGTTCGCCGCGCACGCGTCTTGCTAGCTGGATATCTTTCGGCATTATTGTGACCCTCTTCGCATGAATAGCGCAAAGGTTTGTATCTTCAAATAGCCCCACTAGGTACGCCTCACTTGCCTCTTGGAGCGCCATGACAGCCGAACTTTGAAACCTTAAATCAGTCTTGAAGTCCTGCGCGATTTCTCTCACAAGACGTTGAAACGGCAGCTTTCGGATCAGCAACTCTGTACTCTTCTGATATCTTCGAATTTCTCGCAGAGCCACAGTTCCTGGACGATATCTATGAGGTTTCTTCACTCCGCCAGTAGCAGGGGCACTCTTTCGGGCAGCTTTGGTAGCCAGTTGCTTCCTAGGAGCTTTCCCGCCGGTGGACTTGCGGGCTGTTTGCTTGGTGCGCGCCATTTTGTTCTTAAGAGGTGACAGTTGAACAGATTGTAAAAGACAGTTGAGGAGGACCGTTGTCTGTGGTTTATATAGCTTCGAGTGAGGAATAATTGGAAATTTGAGGGTAATTGGTAAAAATTTAGTGAGTTTTGGTTGAAAATTTATAAAGACTTTTTTAAAAATACCTGCATTCGAATTTGTTAAGTATGTATGTTTTATAGACATTGTATGAAACTCAAAAATGTTATTACGGTTTTCGCTGAATGCAATGCAGCGGGACAACCTTTATACCAGCCAAAAAGAAAAATAAATTTGATATATCTGACATATAAATTTGACACGTCTGTCTGTCCGTTACGCTTTCACAGTTAAGCTACTAACCCGATCTTGATGAAAATGGGTATGATGATAGTTAAATGCCCCAGGAAGGGCTTTTTATCGATGAATGTACAACGCAGGCTGAAAGCTGGTTGCTGATAATTTATTGTCATTTTCGGAATTCTGCACAAGCATCTAGTTTGTAAGGAAAATATTGACTCGACTCATTTTATAACCTATCGCCCGTCAACGATAAATATGCACTTCCCGTTACCAAATATGGAATATTAGGTTTATTAAATACGAATACTTATTTCCTTATTAATCTAACGATTTTGCATTAATTATAATCCTACCAACAAATATTTTTAGATCCAAAGTTTGTGGCAAATTCGTCTGGCTTCTCACAGGGGCAACAGCATTGTTCAGGATTTTTCCGTCGCTACAATTAAGGAGTTGGAATTGTGAATTGTGTGCCCGATGGTTAGCGATAGCTTCACCCTAGACATATTGAAATAGACATAACAGCGGTCGCGGCAAGATAAAAGTGGCTGTGGCGCAATGGATAATAAGGCTTCGGTCTTACGATCGAGAGGTCGTAGGTTCGAATCCTGGCCATTACACCACGGACGTGAACTTTCTCCAAACACAAGCGAATTAAGCTCAGCTGGAGGGGTTAACAAGAATACTAGTAATATGCATTTGCAAATTATTAGTAGGCAAAATACTATTGACGACCGGATGGCGGAGAGGGTAGTGCACCTGCCTGCGACACCGAGGTTGCAGTTTCGATTCCCGCTCAAGACAAATCTTTGTGTGCATGAACATGGGGGTTTGTCTTAGTCTGGGTGTTTCTATGTATAATAAGTATGTATTTACAAAAGAAAAGTATATATTATTTGTATTACTTAGTATCATTTATTCTAGTACCCATAGTACAAGCTCTGCTTAGTTTGGAACTAGATGGCGTTGTGTGTAAGTTGAAAGATATATTTTTTTTCAGCAATTTTTTTTAAATAATATACTAAAATAAAATAACAGGTGAAATGTGGTTGTTATACACCTCTGCCACACACTTCAAGGCAATGAAGTCGTGATGATATATCGTATTTTGGAGTAACATGCATCAACTCAATCACAATCAAGCTGTTTGTCAAGGTGTGTGACGTCACGTCTAGTGATGTGCCGGACATCCGTAACCGCTGACGCCTGCCGCAACAAAAAAACATAACATAACCCCTATATTACCGAGAAGGGTCTGGCAGAAGTGTAAAACACTTCACCTGTTATGTTTAGGTCCCATGGGATAGGAGGTGAGCCTATGGTCATCCATCGGGCACAATTCCAACTCTGTGCTGCTATTGTGAATTTCCTGACGGAAAGTTACAAGTAATACTTTGCTCGACCTTGGAATCGATCCTAAAACCTCGCGAAGAAGACGAATCTTCACGATTTATTGACAGAAGACAGTGTTTGTCAAAACCCGCCATTTTCGGCTTCGCAGTACCACAGTCTTCCATTTAGCTATCGCTGCTGCTACTTAAATATAAAATAAAAATGTTTATAAATATCTTACAACCTACACACAACGCCATCTTGGCAGAGGTTTTACTATGGGTACTAGAATAACTGATACTTCTTCTTCATCGTCGTGTCGATGGCTGAGTCAAATTTTATTTTGAAATGCCATCGTGGCGAAAGGATTAGCCAATTCGCTTTGAAGAACTCGCGAATTGTCCAGGGTGCGCCGGACGTTGGGAATCGTTGTGTACGTCACTCGGGGAGGCTCCTTTCACGCACCCCAAACTGATACTAATACATGTATACTTTTCTTTTGTAAATGCATACTTATTATACATATAGAAACACCCAGACTCAGACAAACCCCCATGATCATCCATCCATCAATCCATGATTTGTCTTAAGCGGGAATCGAACCCGCGACCTCGGTGTCGCAGGCAGATACACTACCCACTCCGCCATCCGGTCGTCAAGGTATATTTTCTATTTCTCTACATCAAATAACAGTCTCATCATGAATGTGGGTCAGTACGCGAGGCGTTGAATACGCCCCGCGTACTGACCCAGATTCACCCTTGACCCATTTTTTTACGACCCAGATTGTAAAATTGTTACGAATTTTGACACAAAATAGACGGATCTTTATCAGCATTATGCATTACGTGTACAAAAGGAATAATAATAATAATAGTTAAAATTTAAAATAATAAAATGTTATGTTTATTTATTTATTTATTTATCGTACACTCAACTACCATGACAGGAAATTCCCAATGCGATAGTTTATGACATAAGACAAAATATAAGTAATGTTGTTACTCATATTTGTCTTATGTCATAAACTATCGCATTGGGAATTTCCTGTCATGGTAGTTGAGTGTACGATAATCAATGAAATTAGATTAAATTAACATAACATACACAATTTACGAAATCTTAACATTAATCAGGACACATTTAAAATTATACAAAAAGATACATCTGACATTTAACAATTTAAAAAAAAAAATAGATATATATATACACTCAAGAAATATTTACAAACTTAAAAACAAATCAATGAAACACTATTTTACTACCTATATAAATTAATCACAACCGTAGCATATTATACGTAAGTAATGTGATTTGTCATCGAAATAGGTTCTTGTAGATAATATAATTTTAAAAATGTTTTGTAATATCTATAAATATAATCTAGTACTTAATAGTCATGTATGCAAAGCCTTAATTATTATTACAAAAATAATATGATATTTTAGTTTAATTTAAAACCATATATTGTATACAATATGTATATTTTTCTATTAATAAGGACCTGTATTGTAATATAAATTGTAAGTAAAAGTTTATTAATCTGTTGAAATTAATATAATATTGTAGTAGAGTCTACATGACTATAGTTCTTTGTATTAATATGGTTGAAATATTTAATAATAATCTTAATTAATTTTCCCACCCATCAACAACGAAAGTTATGTAACAGAACTCAGCTTAGTATAGTTATACTGTATTTGTTTATACTAATAAATAAAATGATAAAATTAAATTGATTCGGCGCATCACTAGTGACGTTATAAGTTGACAATCGATTTTTCGAGCGGTTCCCGTCATCAAATATTAAAAGATACACGTTTGTGAACTAAGCCAAGGACGGAAAGCGACTAGATTTTACGACGTGTAGTTCAGCGAATGGACGTGCATTTCTCCTGATGGTAAGTTTGTAACAATTTATTAATTTATTATTGATGATTTTAGCTATGCTTAGCAAATTATACTAAGAAACTGACAGTTGAGAAGTTTAGAGGCAAGAGGTGACCGTAGCTTAGTTGTTACCGGCTGCCCGGTATGCAGAGGTCGCAGCAGTTTTACAGCTGTTTTTTTGTATAATGTATTAATTGATGAATGTATTAAATGAAAATTTATTCTAGACTTGGTCGTTTTTAACAAGTGAAAATGAACACTGACCACGTCTTGCATCTATGATTTGACTTAATACCGTGTTATGTCGTGTTAAAGTCGACTACAAAAATAAATATACAAGTTGATTGAAAGAATATATTTAATATGTACTCATAAAGAGTCCCACAATTAAAAAAAATATATATATCTTTATAGCATTCCGGACACATTAATATGTGAACTATAGGCCTTATTAATATATATATATGCAATAGACACCATGCACACACATCGCTGCTTTGCATGAATACCTTTGCGCAAACCAAAATTTCGAAAATACTGGTAAATTAAGCTAAGCAGCTCAGCTCAAAACCTATAATTATTTAGATTTTAATGAAACCTTGATTATAATCAAATAGCTACCCTGTAAAATGTGTGTTTTGGATTGTGCGTTTATTCGTGCTAAGCAGCGACATAATATATATTTATATTATTTAAAGGCACAAAGATATCGATACGAATAAAGTGCCAAAAATATGTATTCGTAAGACAAGTAAACTCGTTCGATACACTAGAAACGGCACGAGCCAAAGCAGTTGGTCATACGACTTTCTATCTATAGAATCAAGAACCAAATGCGGCTCTGAAAAGAGCCTTGTCAATATCCAAATCATACTACATAAATAATTTACTTTTTAATTTCTTGATAAATCTCCTTTTATCCGCCGAAGCCGTACAACGTTCTCCCTTGCCTCTTCAGGGCATAGACAACATCCATAGCTGTCACGGTTTTTCTTTTCGCGTGCTCTGTGTAAGTGACAGCGTCACGGATGACATTTTCAAGAAAAACTTTCAACACTCCTCTGGTTTCTTCGTAAATTAAGCCAGAAATTCTTTTGACGCCGCCCCTTCTTGCCAATCTTCTGATCGCGGGTTTGGTGATTCCTTGAATGTTGTCTCGGAGAACTTTTCGATGACGTTTGGCGCCTCCTTTTCCTAAACCTTTCCCGCCTTTTCCGCGCCCTGTCATTTTGACGTTTGAATTTTAAGTGTGCGTTCTGAAATGGAATGCGGGATCGTGGCAAGCGACGGAGGTTTTATAGTCTTGGTGAGTGATTTATTTGGTAGTTTGAGGGTAGTTTTAATTATTTTTGTCGTATTGATTAGTGTAGAATAGCTTTTGGTAGTTGTTTTTTACGAGAGACCCTCTTATGTCCATGGTAGCAAAATATTAGAAAATGTGATGAATTAAATATTATAATTATGTTGAAGATAACTTGAAAAATTCTTAGTAAGGACTTTGTTTATAGGTACGAGACATACCTTTACTTAATTTTAATTCATTATTCAACGTAGGTACATGTAGTAAACGAACGTGTAGTCCACCTGATGGTAAGTGGAGTACAACCCATCGACATCAACAATCCACAAAAACAGATTGTAGATGCGTTGCTTACTTGAGTACTGCGGTGCGTGGCTATAATTATGTGCTAGTAATTACAGAGCCTGATCTCACCAGCAAACCGGACCACAGTAATGCAAGTACTATTTGATTATAAGTTAAAGATGGTGGTTCTGCCGCCAATTCACTTCAATTGGATATTTTTCGAAATGTATAAGGGATGTTACAATATTGTGTAGTGTTCTAGAATTATAAACAAAATATTTATTGTTTTAACCATTATTTAATTATGAATTTAATATATTACAATGTATGACGATTCTAAGTGCTTGTTAAAGTCTAAAGAATAAAGATATTTTCATTTCATTTCATTTAATCAATTTGGTATCACTATAATCAGCTGTATAGTATGCGACATTTTATGGTCATAATAATAATATTAAATTTACTTAAATTTTACGCAATGTCAAACGGATAAATTAGATATTTTAATACCTATTAGGTATGACACAAAATTGTTGATGAGATTAAAGTAAATTACAAATTAGATATTGATTTGTTCGATAGATATTCTTTGACAGAGTACTACCCTTTGGATAAAAAAATGGTGGTGCCATTCGAGCTCATTCACACTTTAACAATTTTTGTTTTTTTATAATCTTTTTTTTTATTACTTTTTTCATAACTTTTGTCTTAGTACATACTCTTTCTGAAGCGAGACGTTATGTTTAAATGTGTAATTTGATTAAAAACAAAGTTAATCTAAAGTATTGTTTTCAACGTAAATAAAAGAATAATCAAACAATCTAATATCAAAAGTTCTCCAACACCAGTCTCAATGCTAATCGCCATATCAATAGTTTGACTCCCAGGATAGTACAAAATATATACCCTATTTGTAGTTAAGGTGTCCGTGTCTGTGATGCAGAATAATATATTTCACAACTTACACACAATGCCACCTAGTCCCAAACTAAGCAGAGCTTGTACTATGGGTACTAGAATAACTGATTCTAATACATAAAAACTTTTCTTTTGTAAATACATACTTATTATGATATATATACATAGAAACACCCAGACTAAGACAATTCCCGTGTTCATGCACACAAAGATTTGTCTTAAGCGGGAATCGAACCCGCGACCTCGGCGTCGCAGGCAGTTGCACTAACGACTCCGCTATCCGATCGTTTGAGTGTGTTCTAAATCTATCCACTAGTTTTTTTGCGTGAAAGAGACGAACTTCTAGTTCAAACACCTTCACAAATCCCATATATTAATGATAAATTAAAATAATTCTTTAGGAGTATTGAATCCGGCATAATGTAATCCTGTGTTTAACAATTCACCTTTATTTATTTATTATATTTAGGACCATCAACAAAGATACACAGATGTCATACAATTTGTGGTATTAATCTAGGTTCACATTGTTGTATACGTACCTTCACTTACAGAAGGCCACAGCAAGCAAATTTAATAGTTACACAATACAACAACCTTTAAATTGTCTCTATTTATTTTGTTTGAAACCCTAAATAATTTCAACTTATTGATTTTTCTTTCCGACCTAGCTTAGCCGTTTATTTAAATAAATAAATAGTAAATATCAAAAGAATAAACTTAATTTATAAAAATCAGGAAAGTTACTTAAAATTGACATCATTATTTTAAATTGCCGATAAATTGCCGATATCCAATGTATTTTTGCCACACAGAAACGTAAGTAAACTAAACGCCATAAATTCAATTTGTAGTTGCATGACTACGTCTTCCAGCACTTATCATTCAAGTTTTAAGACACATATCAAAAATTGTACAGCAAAACGCCGCATCCTGATTGGTCAAATTGTACTAAACACTCATACAGTCCCCCACAACTTGCGTGACCTAAAAAGATTTCATCGTCACCACCTAAAAATAACATAAAAGACATTGTTATACTAACGAGACATCGCTGTTACTGACGAATTTCATAGACAAACCAACATGGCGCCCGTGAAAGGACAGAAAAAGCCTCTAAAATCTATGGAAAAACCTATTGAAAAAGTAATATCAAAGTCGAAGAAAATCAAAAAGAAAAACTATCACAGCTTTTCGATATACATTTATAAGTTACTGAAGACTGTCGCGAAAGAGAATTTAAGGATTTCAAGCAAAACAATGCTGATAATGAATAATTTCGTGAATGATATGATGGAAAAGATAGCTGAGGAAGCTGGGAAGCTGGTCCAGCACAGCAAGAAGTCTACCATGAGCAGCAGAGACATACAAGCCGCGGTGAAACTCCTCATTCCTGGAGAACTGGCGACGCACGCCAATATTGAAGCCATGAAAGCAATCGCCTTGTATCACAGAAGTCATGATAAAGAAGGTGCGAAGAGTCAAGGATATTAATTAGTGTGTTTTAATGTGATATGTTATTATTTATTAGATTATTATTGACTTAAATTGTAAATAAATAAATTATTTGATTATTGTGCGGTTTAATTGATACATACACACATTTTAAAGAGCTCTTGCGAACGAGCTCGACGGCAGCACCACCGTCTAACCTTTAACCTGCCGCCAAATACACAATATTTTACATGTAGCCTATATTAACATACTAACTGAAATTTTTGAACTTTTCCGTGTATACAAAATCAGTTACATATGCACTAGTTTTTACGAAAAAAAATACGTGCCTGGCAGAAATTGCGTCAAGCGATAAGGCCGCCGTTTGCATTTTGTTGTTGTCTTTAGCTTGTAATTAAATAGTTTGCAAATAAAGTTTTATCTATCCATCTATTTATAAGTAAAAAACACGATTGTACTATAAATTCAGCGTTTGTAAGCTAATTTTAAGTGGCAACAGTTATAGTAATGTCAACAAAAATATAAAAAATTTACTGGTGGTAGAGCTCTTGTGAATGAGCTCGAGGGTGGCAGCACCACCGTCTCACCTTTAACCTGCCGCCAAATAGTGGTGCTTTTATTAATGTGTTCCGGTTTGGTGGTGAGATCAGGCCCTGAAATTACTGGCACTTGAGGCATAACACCGTAGTCCTCAGCTGCAGCGACACATCTACAATCTGCTTTTGTGGATTGTTGATGTCCATGGGCTGTACTACACTTACCATCAGGTGGACTACACGTTCGTTCGCTGTGGGCGTAGTATAAAAAATATATATATATAACGGGTGGCGCAAAAGTAAAGACCCTATTTGGTTCAGCTATAACATTTTTTCTAAATTAGAAAACTAGATTTAGATTTTTTTAAATGTATATTTGTGCCATTAAATTTCGTACCATTAGGATTTAAAGATGATGTCTTTTAAATGGTGACCTCCAGAGTTGATACACCTTGAAGAGGATGATTTTCCTACAAAATTGGTTATGAGTGACGAAGCGCATTTCCATCTCTCAGGGCATGTCAATAAGCAGAATACTCGGTTCTGGGGCACTGATAATCCGCGCATTATTCAAGAAACACCTCTACACCCACTAAAAGTTACTGTATGGTGTGGCATCTGTGTTGACAGAGTGATCGGACCCTATTTTTTCGAAGACGCTGGAGGCAATGCGATAACTGTCACTGGAGAACGCTACAGAACCATGTTACGTGAGTTTTTGATACCCAGTTTGGACGAATTGGGGCTGGAGCACATCTGGTTTCAACAAGACGGCGCTACGGCACACACAGCGCGCGACACTATGGACTTAGTGAGGGACGCTTTTCCAGACCGAGTTATCTCTCGTTTTGGCGATTTGCCTTGGCCTGCAAGATCACCCGATCTGACCAGTCCAGACTTCTTTCTTTGGGGTTTTTTGAAATCTCGGGTGTATGTGAACAAGCCACAGACTCTCGCAGCTCTAAAAGAAAACATTCGTCAAGAAATAACGAACATATCGCAGGAAGTGTTACGGCAAGTTATGCAAAATGTCATAAATAGGGCTCAAATGTGTATCAACTCTGGAGGTCACCATTTAAAAGACATCATCTTTAAATCCTAATGGTACGAAATTTAATGGCACAAATATACATTTAAAAAAATCTAAATCTAGTTTTCTAATTTAGAAAAAATGTTATAGCTGAACCAAATAGGGTCTTTACTTTTGCGCCACCCGTTATATAGCAAAAGTCAGTCGCCATTCCAGGATGCCATTTGAAGAGCGATGGCATTCGAAACGGGTAGTCAGAAGCCAGAATATTTATGTTTGTATAAGTATGTACTGTGTGAGATTTCAAGTTTGATGCCCGGTTCAGACAACCTTAAGGATAAGGCAATGCCCAAAAACTGTATCGCCACCAACCGTGTCACGAATATAAGATAGTAATTAATTTCTAGTTTATTGTAGGACGATTATCTAGTTATAAGAGATTTAACTTAAGCGGGATTTAATAAACGAAGGTGATTTTCTTTTTAAACATGAAGGATCTACTGGGCGCTGATTGTTTTCAGAGAGATTAAAGATTCATTTATTCGCAGGAATATGGTACAGTAGAATGGTGTATACATGTTTTAGCAGCCCGACATATTCACCTTTAATAGGCATGCGCATTTTTGTTTAAAGAAGTAAACATGGACAATAAAGTAGCACTAACAAACAGGATAACTTATTTTTTACAGGAATAGAATTCATTAAGCGTATAAAAGCACTTTTCAAGTAACCAAGACTTAAGTTTTCTTTTAAAAATATGTAAAGGTAATTACATATTTCATAGAATTATGACGTGTTTTTACATTTGTTCACAAACTTTTTCCATGAAACCCGGCTTACAAATAATCTTTTATATTATGTTCCATATAATATAGTCGTTTTTATGTTGACATATCCACATAATATATAGCACAATCCCATAGTCAATTGGTCATTACCCTTTGCAATAGCACCACGGAGTCTGAGATTGTATCCAGTAGACGGCGATAGGCTCGTCCCCTATCAAATGGGACGCAAACATAACTGATGAAATGGGGGTATTTGAATACACCACTGCTATATCCTTCATCATAATAGGCTTGATGTTTTCTTGATGCTATGGCGACCAAACAATTTTTTTTTTAATTTTACTTATTTTTTTATACGTAGCGAATGAGCGTGTAGTCCTCCTGATAGTAATTGGCAAGTTAAACCCATGAACATCCATAATTCACAAAATTAGATAGCAGATGCGTCGCTGCATCTAAGAATCACGGTGATGATGCCTCATGTGCCAGGGATTTCAAGTATGTTCAAGACCACCGGAACACAGAATTCCTTGCATTCTGTGCTCTGTAAAACACATAAAATATCTTGTTTTTTAAGGAAAAGAAATCCTTATTTCATTATTATTATTATATTATTATTATTATTTCGTAGTAAAGGTACTGAACTATTATTCTACTATATCTTAAAATACTCTTACAGAAAGCTAAATATTACAAAGAGGAAAGATTTGAGTAAAGAACGCTAACGGCTACGGCAATTTTGTGATACTTATTTGGTTTGTTAGATTTCTCTCTGCCCCAAATAGCATAAAACTAAGAAAATATTTGCAATTTTCAAGTTTTATGAGGAATCAGGGCAGATTTGAATATCAGTAAAATGCAGTATCGATTATTGTGATATTTGATTTGTTGTTTTCCTCGCCGCCTCCGAAGTTAACACGACATTTATCAATTGTTTTAAGCGATATGAAGTTTGCTGGCTCAGCTTTTTGCCCCATAATTTGTTATTCTTCGCGACAGACATTAAAAACAAAATATAAAATTAAATTGAGGTATTATTAAAAACATTTCATAATAGCACTCAACAAAACTTTTCAAAACTACCCACATTTACCAAATAAGACCGCGTTCTCGTTACGGTAAAGTTTCACCCCAGCTAAGCGCACCAAAATTGTAGCAATCAAATCAACTAGAAGCAACATTCAACTCAAAAAACAAAATGTCATCCGAAGGCTCAGAGTCAGACCTTGAAATGCCTAGGGTATCGCCGAAGAAGCCGATCAGAAAAATGCCCAAAAGCCCCACAGAAGAAATGTTGCAGAATAAAGAAATAAAAAAGGTTATAATTAAAAAAACAACCGATGATCCTAAGAAGTTATCGACCAAAGAGATGGTACATCAAGCGTTGATAGATTTGAAGAGCAGAAAAGGAGTTTCGCTATACGCTATCAAGAAGTATTTAACTGAAAAATACAGTGTGGACACCTCAAAAAGTAATTATTTCATCAAAAAATACATTAAAACCTCCTTAGAAGATGGGTCCATCATTCAAACAAAAGGCGTTGGAGCTTCAGGATCATTTAAGTTAGTTCCAGTCAAAGAAAAAAAGAAAAAGCCAAAAGCAAACAAAAAAATGGAAAAAGAAAATTCATCGCCATCCAAAAAGGTTGTCAAACCCAAGAAATTAAAAGAAAAATCGACAAAAACTGGCGAGAAATTAGTAAAAAAGAAAACAAAATCAAAGGACACCAATTCAGATGAAAAGCCAAAAAAAAATAAGAAAAAAATGGAATCAAAGGAGAAAGCACCTACAGAGAAGGCAGACGGAGCGAAAGAAAAAAAACAAAAACCAAAGACAATTGCAAAAGGTATTCAAACTCCGGCCAAAAAGAGAGGCGCCATGATGAAAAGAAAAAGCATTGGGTCAATCATTAAACCGCCAAAAATGAAGCCAAAAGCAAAAGCGTAAAAAATCTAAGACTACGCAGAAATATTGTAATTATTTAGTAACATAATTTTATTTTGTGATTTTTTTTGTTGATTTGTTTTAATTAAAAGAATGATAATTATTAATAAATGGTTTGACATTAACTAATTGTTTTTTTTTGTTTAAAAGTAAATAATAATATAACATAATGTGGTTGCTTAACCTAAAAGGCCGTTCATGTTTACCACCTCAGTGGAAATAAACATACGATAGAAAAAAAAAACCGATAATTATAAGATTTTGTGGGTCCGCAGTTCGATCGATCGGCTTTTTTAAATTATGCAATATTATATAAAAAATATCAGTTTTTTTATTTTTTTTATCGGCCGCGAGTTGCGCTAAACACGTCAATAATTAAATACCAGTAAATAGGTTTTTCAATAAACTTTACAAGATTGGATTTGAATTAAATAACGATCCGAAATACTATATTTTGTTTGTTTATCGCCTATGAGTTATATTAATTTAAATTTGTTGGTACCAACTTTCTTAATTTATTATAGAGTATTAATATTACTTGATATTTTCCTTGAATTGACCACATTCACACTCACCACCGTTCGCTTTCGCCATATGTTCGTAATTTGTATTCAGGGCTGTGCTGTTGAATTAATACGGAAACGAAAAATTTAAGTATAAATTGCCCGCCAAAATCTTTGATTTCATCTTTTAGTTATTTTATTTCATACTAGCTTTTGCCCACGACTTCGTTCACGTGGAATTCGTTGTATTAAGTATGAGAAGCTGCTGCGCTTGACCCGCGTCAACCTTACTGCACCACTCCCGTGGAGTTTAACGTAATGCTAAATATCCAAGAACCTTTATTGAGAGTTAGACTATCAAACACAAAAAGAATTATTCAAATTCGACTAGTAGTTCTCAAGATTAGCGCAATCAAACAAACAATCTAACTTTCTCCCGCGGTTTCGTCTGCGTGGTAGGTACATCGATATAAAGTAGCCTATGTTACATGCCTTTTAGTCAGTTACCTGCATCTAAAATTCCATTAAAATCGGTCCAGCCGTTGGAAGATTAGCCGATTCCAACTGACAGACAGGACACAGGCAGACAGACAGACAGACAGGCAGACAGACAGGATTACAGACGGACTGTATTTTAGACTTTAAAAACAGTATTTTAGACAAAGATATCGTGCAAACAATTATACCAGCTTAAAAAAACATTGTTATTTTAACATTATAAACAGACATTTCAATTTTATTTATTTATTGGTCAGCCCTGGCATCACCTCGTCATTACCACCTGTGTTGCAAGCAGATTACCAAATGATCCTTACAATGTAACAGGCTACAGGAACTTGTGGTTACCTTATTGTGTTGCCATTTTATTCTACTGCCTCGACGGTTTAGTGGTTAGTGTATGCGACCACCACCGTTTTGGGTTCGATCCCCGGGGCTTGCAAAAGTGTTACTTGGGATTTGAAGGATTGACAGCCGGATGGCAGGGTTCAATTCCCGCTTAAGATAAATCTTTGTGTACAAACATTAACATGGGGGGTTTGTCTTAATCTGGGTGTTTCTATGTCTAATAAGTTATGTATTTACAAAAGAAAAGTATGTATGTATTAGTATAAGTTATTCTAGTACCCATAGTACAAGCTCCGCTTAGTTTGGGACTACATGGCGTTGTGTTTAAGTTGTGAAATATTAATTAATTTTGTCCCCAGGCAAGGCGTATGACCATTTGACTATGGGATTGTTAATCGCTGTGTTATCTATTCTGTGGCTATATCAAGTTAAAAACTGCTGGATTATATAAAGAGTTATATAAAAGGTTATTTGTAAGCTGAGTATTTTATTAGTAGACAGGGTTTTATAAAAAAAGTTAGTGATAAAGTTTCAAACACGAGATTAATTTCTAAGAAAAGAAAATCAGGGTCCACGTCATCCTTCATGTTTAAATAGAAAATCATTTTTGTTTTATAAATCCCGCTTAAGTTATGTCGCTTATTACTAGATAATCGTCATACATAAAACTAGAAATAATTATATATATCTTATTTTCGTGACACAAGGTTGCTGGCAATAAAATTTTGGGCAATGTCTTTTAGTAGCAGTAAGCTCAAACTAAAGGACCCAAAACATAAGGTGGAATACGAGTGCTACACACCTCTGCTACTCCCTTCTGGGTAATATAAGCGTGATAATATGTTTTTCAACTCGATCGCAATATGATTGAAGCTTTGGACCTTATTACCTCAAGAATAAGGTTTGAATCTGCCAACACATTAATTAACTTGACTGTACATAATCAACACTAAACTGCACTAAACGAAGCAGCGATAGCCGAGTAGGAAACTGTAGGACTGCGAAGTCAAAGGTCTCGGGTACGAACCCACGGCACACACCTCTGTCAATAAATCGTTAAGATTCGTCTTTTCGAAGATATTATGTGTCTATTTATCATATAAATTGTCGCTTGCTAACGGTGAAGGAAAACATCGTGAGGAAACCTGTATGCCTGGGAGTGCCTAAAAAGTGCTCGAGGGAGTGTGAGGTCTACCAATCCGCACTTGGCCAGCGTGGTGGACTATGGCCTAACCCTTCTCATCATGAGAAGAGGCCCGAGCCCAGCAGGACATGTATTAGATTAAGGGCTGCTATTGTTATTAAACTGTACGATTTTTATCCATATTTTCCACTTACTTCTGATTTACCCGCGAGGCTGCGATCACGAATTCTGAGGTAATGAATAAAGTCGTTGTTTAGGAATTAGAAAAAAAAAACATTCAATCATTCACTAAAAATAACCGCAACTAGGGATGTGAATCTTGTAAAATGTTAAAAATTACGATATTTTTTCATTTTATTGGGATTATTTTGTTTAAAAGAGATGAAATGCAAAATCCATATTTAAACTTCAAAGTGAAAAAAAAAATTATGCCCATAATAAAAATGCTTAAAGTACAATAATAGATATAAATTTACTTTTTGTTTGTTAATTTTTTTCTTAATATATTTTTTACTGGACGCAGAGCTTTTATAAACTAGCTCTAGGGCGAAAACAACTACATTTCACCAGGGCCGCTTGCATGCTTTTACTGTTGTTCCAGAGGTACTATCGGCTGCAGATAAGCATGCCCACTTTAGAAAATATTCCTGCGACAGCGCAGGTAGTAACGCACACATTGAACCAACGAATCAGAGGCATTTTTTTATTTGTGTGAGTGCAAGCTCAATGGCCACACTTCCTTACCCCACCCCCTTTGAGACAATTGTATTTGTGTGAGTGCAGTGGGCAAAATATAAACAATAGCCGAAATGTGCAACGTTTTGTAAGTGCATTGTTTAGTCAAATTTCTCAGAACTTAAACAATAGCTATTTTTTTTTGTGTTAGAAGCCGATAAATGATGGTTAAAACATGTTAAACAATATTGCACCTTATCTACTTAACAACTATGGTAAGGTGATTCAAAATCGCTAACAATGCTTGTCGGCATGTTTTATTGAACTTCTTACGATTTAAAACAATAGTTAACTCGGTTTTTAATATTGGCAAAATCGCCGACAATATCCAGTGATAAAATCTACTTTTAACTAACTTAAAATGAATTTACTAGTATATAATTTAACACATTTAATTTATTTAACAAATAATAAGCAATCAAGACAGTTATTTCACCCCCATTAAACGCATCAATATAAAAATCCTATTTACAAATACTTGCATATCAATCCATTCATCTTTTAACACAATGATGATATTACGATATTCAATGCGCCCGCGCCGTTGGAATCAGTTTTATCAGAGATTTATTTATACATTCCATTTAAGATTTCTTCACAGATTAACTTAACACTTGTTCGAAGACTTGAGCAGCCTCTGTTAAAATATATTATTTCAATTGAAGCCCAAAAATAACCCAAGGATAGTTATCAATTTATTTCTTTTAACATAATCTAGTCACTAAGAAATTTTTAATAAATAAAGAAAGATAAAACTAAAATAAATTGTTGAATAAATTAATTCTTATCAAAAATAAAATTTGTTTCAGAAAGTTCAAATAATCATTTGAATTTATTTGGCAATACCAATATATTTTTTTTATCTAAACATAAGATAGTAATAAGTTCAAAATTGTTTCTCGCTGGCAATAACACTATTCATAACAAGGAGCTCACGCGAATGGGATTTACATTTATTTAAAAATCATCTACAATTAACCGAGCGCACACTCGCTTAGTGTGAGTGTAACAATTATACATATAGATATTTATACGCATACAACTCGAATATCGTTCGCGCTCCCCATTGGTCAGAACGTGATCATCGAGTATACACGCCATGAGCGGTGCTATGCGATTACCGTCTTAAAGGTGGGCATGCGGAACTGCTTTCGATAGTACTGATTAAGTTCTGAAACAATTTCTTTACGAGGCATAATAGTGGCAATATGGTGTGACGCATAAGTAATATTTCGTTTCTTTTCAAGGACTGTAAGTTAGATTTCCTTAAACATCAGATCAACTACCGTAGCTAATAAATAACTACCCTAAATATGAAAAAGTACGAAGCATGATGAAAGTGAACAAAAATTCTTTAGTCTGAAATGAACATTTTGACACATGAAATTTCTTCACAATGAGTCTTTCTTTTTCATCCCTGCTGAAAGAAACATGTCTATTCACCGATAAAATTCCATATTTTCCATCTTGATGGTGTATTTTTCATCTATACTCAGCACAAGATAGATGGCCAGAATTTCAAAAACTTGATATCTTTTCGAGATTTCTTATCATTGATATCTTCAATATCTATCCAAGCCTAGATATATCGAGATAACTGATGATACTTTCGACTTGAGGACAGAATACTATCACGGAGTTAAATATCAGTATAAAAGGCAATGCCCAAAAACTGTATCGACACCAACCTTGTGTCACGAAAATAAGATACTTACTAAATAATTTCTAGTTTTAAGTACGACGATTATCTAGTAATAAGAAAGAGACATAACTTAAGCGCGATTTAATAAACTAAAATGATTTTCTATTTAAGCATGAAGGAAGAACTGGGCGCTGATCTCTTTTCCATAGAATAATCACGTGATTTTTGTTTACGTAACTTTTTCATGAAACCCGGCTTACTATCAAACTATCCGGTTTACAAATAAAATTTCATATTATTCTTCATATAATACAGCAGTTTTTATCTTGCCATAGCCACAGAATAGATAGCACAATAGCGATAAACAATCCCATAGTCAATTGATCATACCCCTTTAATAACGATCATCATTCGTCGAGCCTTTTCCCAATTAAGTACATTCGGGTCGGCTTCTAGTCTATCGGATTTAACTGAATATCAGTATTTTCGTGTCAAATTCCCTTTGAGGAAACTATTGACTCGGAATAAGCTTTGTAATTCTTTCCTTAAGGAAAATTTTGTCGATGATTTTCTTCACATTGAATGAGCGTCAACCATTGTCACTAATAAGTTCTTGTTGAACATGAAAACCAACCGAAATCTTAAAAATCGTAAAAAATCAATACATTATTGATTTGATGCATAATTAATTTAACATTATCATTCTTTGAGGTCGTATTCTCGTCTTACGTGTTCCCTGAATACTAGTATTTTACGTAGAACTATTGCCATAAAGAGGTACACGAAAGCAAATATGGATGGATTGCTTGAGAGAAGGTATCAAAGAAAACATTTTAAGGCAATTTGTAACAGGAAAGATACAATAAATAAAACAACATGGAGTACCCGATTGTTTTTCAAATAAATGATTAATCATCCTAATTCTAACGTTTGTCAAACGAATTGAATGATCTCACTGTTAAATTTGTTCACAAAACGTGAAAAAATATTTTGCGTAAAAGAAAACGTCTACTATCTATATCGCTATGTCGAAACCACCCTGTATGGCTTAATATCGTAGTCCTTAGCAGCAACATTTGCAATATTTGCCGATTATGAATGTTCACAGGCTGTAGTTACGACTTACCATCAGGTATACACGCCCACTCGCCACATCATCATTCAGCCTCTCGTAGTCCACTGCTGGACATACTCTCCCAATTTACGCCGCAGCACCTGATCCTGCGTGAGCGACCTTCTACGGATCATCAGTCTACGTAGTGGCTAGTTGCTAAGTGGACCAGGCTTAAGGTAGGATCCATGATCCATTTAGCGACTTTCTTCACGTCTTCGTCCACCTGGCGGGGAGCACTCCACCTTATGATTACCAAAGCAGTTTCAATTATACTCACATTACGTCGTGTAAAAAAATAAACGTGCAACCTTCGATTGTGTGGAATATGAGTGCATTTGATGACATCAGCGCTCTGGTTCGTGCGAAAGAAACTTGATCCTCAGAACAATGGCATTTAGAGGTATTTCAGACGGTTCGCTGCGTTCTGGAAACTTTTAGCGAATATCGGATTTGTATCAGACTATTTTTTTAATGGGCAGTGTCGCCAATTCTACAACTCTCTTTTCAAGTCGCTAGATTCAGTGCTAAAAGTTGCCTGAAAGTCGCCAAATCTTAGATGAAACTTTTTTTTTAACTCGTCAATCAACATTTTTATTTTTAACTGTCAACTTCTTATGATAAAGTACTAACTATCCTTAATTAGTTTATATCAATAACTATACCAATAAATTGAGAAAACTTCAGTTTTCTTTACCCTTTATTTTTTCAAGTAAATTATTTCTTCCCTGAAATAGTTTTTTTGTCGCTAAATCGATTTTTTTGTCGCTAGACCATACTCAAAAGTCGCCAAATTTGGCAACACTTTTAATTAGTTCGCTTAATAAAATAATAATAATAATAATAAAAAATACATAAGGACGGTGCAATATGGTTTATCCTACCATACATTCCTATCAGACGTCATATCTAGACATGAATTCTATCATTAATTGGTAATATTAGAATGTAAAAAAAAAAAAGTCAATTTTGGAAATTGTTTTCAAAGCGCGGTTCTACGTGCTCATTGCATGTCATAAATGTCAAAAAATTTCTTTATTCTTCTTCTGCTTCGTGTCGATGGCATATGCGTCATATTGTAGAGCCTAATGATTGCCCACTATTAAAGGGGTGCATCAAAGAGGCTCGCTTGGTGATGTTCACAACCCTATATTACGTTTGACGCACCCTGGGCAAACAGCGAAATCCATTGTGGGTCAAGGAAGTGGATTGTGACAAGGTTCACCCTATTACCAATTTGTACATACACGGTAGAGTAAGTCATGATAATTTAATTTTGTTTTTACATGACACAGATTTTCTTCACACTTTTGCAAAACATGTGTCAAATATTAAACTAGATATTTTACGCTTAAATATCTAGAAAATAATCATAAGGTGCCTGAGTTTACTATATTATGTATTAGCTTATTAATTAGACAAAAAAGTCGATAATTTGATTGCAATCCCATCCCTAATCGGTAAATAAAAAAATACAACGATTCGATTGTAAAATTCAAAATCATTTTGGTTTCGAAATTCAAAATCTCGAATGGGTCAATTTTAAAACTAATGGACTTGCCGTCGGCAAACGTGTCGACTTTAATTAAAAAAAAACATTATTCCAATCATTTACTTCGGGTCATATGACCGAGGAACTGTACATACTACATCAAGTAATGCTTGCGTGTATAAACGATGGCCTGGGCAAAGTAATAAGAACTTTGAGTCAGCAAATAGGCCCAAATAGAATGAATAATTCATCAGCCATTCTACGTATAAGACATCAGACTATAGAAACACGAAACTACAACATCAGTTTTCGACCTTAGTGCTATACAATAAAGTACATAATTAATCACTTGATGATAATAAAAGTCATTTCCACAATCGTCTTTCCGTTTAAATCCGAAAAAAACACATCTACTATCTCTTTTTAACTTGGAGACAATTGTTGTTTGCATGAGAGAGATGGGAGTATGTTTCTTGCCCCGTTCGTCATGCCAAGAGGATATTGGGGTCATGGAACGTGTTTGAATTTCGAAACACGTCCCGTCCAATGCGGTGGCTTGCTATTCAGTGTTTTATCATTGGTTGGGCCACCCCTGTACCAAAATAACTTTCGTTTTGTAAAATCGATACTCGGCTGTAGGGCTTAGTCGCTATTCTGTCGTTTCTCGGCTGTCGCGCCTGTCGCTAGTGGTTTCGTGGTAGTAGTGCGATACGGTGTGGTGGTATCTTTTATGTTATTCGTGCAGCCATTTCGTTTCGAAAGATGTCCGGAGTGAGTTTAATCGTGACGTTTTAATACGTTTTCTATAGTTTTTTGACGTTTATGAAGACACCATTGCTAAGGAACTGCAAAGGTAAGCTAGTTACACCTTATTTTGAAGTGATTTTTGAATAAGATTGCCATTTCGACGAGTATTTTGGAGGGAAACGTCGAATATTCGACTTTTACTCCGCGTATTGAGTTGTAACACTGAAATAACTTTGAATTTCGACCGTGACGTCACGGTTATTTGAAATGGGCATTCGATGATAGACGCCCGTTACTTTTTAATACTCGAATTTTAAAAATCTCGACGTTCACTTTTTTTGGAGGGTCCTATCAGCTGTTTTGTTATGTGTTCTTTTTTGTTTGTTTTCATAAGTGTGTTGGGATTTTGTGCAACCATACTTAGCGACATATATTATAACATAGTATGTAACATGGCCTCATATGACACTTTACGAGGACATACATTCCAGACATTCTTATTGCTGTACGCTAAAGACTAAATTGCTGCTGCTGCATTATATTGTTTTGATGCGCTGTCTTGTCTCTTTCTAACGTTATGTAATAGACATAAGGGTGTCCCTTTCCCTCGTACGGAACTTATTTATAGAGATCTTGGCGGGGTACAGCGTTCCCCCGTGGCGCCCTACATTTTGTGATAGTGTTGTCATTCTGACAGCTCTTTTATCGATGAATATTATTATTATTACGGCACAGGTGAATATTTTTACGCGATATTGTAGTTTTAATTTGATTATTACATTAGTTAGCGTTTATTTTCGATTATCCTTTATATTTAATAATAATATAACTAGTAACTAAAAATATTATCATTTAGATCGTTTTCAAGGTTGTTTCTTTTATAAATCAAAAGGATTTATATTAAGTGCATTAGCGAATGATGTTACTTATATTTACGAGATTTCAATACCTACCGTTTTAAATAGGCGTAAATATCCTTATGCGGCCATGATTCATTTATGCCTACAGGGATATGTATTTTTAGTATTGAATAAAGCAAATCTTAACTGTTAACTTTAATAATTGTCCTAATAAAATAAAGTAATGTTATTTTTTTATTATAATATTAACCAGTAGATATTTTACGAGATAATGCATTTTATCCACCGCAATAAAATGCTCAATTGGTATAATTTTGAGTTCCACACTTAATTTTATTTTTCGGCGAAGAGTAAGATTTTGTTTAGAATATTGGTTTAAAATAATTTTAATGTATTTAAAATTACTGTGCAATAGTGGATAGTAGGTTATGGCCACATCATTGGATTTTAAATAAAATCAGAAATTAAAGGCAATTTATTTGTAGATTGTTTAAAGGATGGGCAATTTTTTTCTGTTCAATTTCTCCATACCTAACGTCTTGTAAGCTCCCTGCCAAAATGACACGGTCAAAACAAAAGAAAGGGGTTTATAAAAGGTATGGAAAAGCGGGACGGGCAAATTTGGCCAACTCGAAGTGAACGGGTAGTAATCAGATGATTTTTATCACATTATGAGAATAAATAAAACCATAATTTAGGAATTCAGTAATCATGAATATTTTATTTGTATGTTACAGCATGACGATTTGTAGGCCAAAACTGCTGTCTGTTAATCCTTAATAATATTGGCATTTGATTTGTCAAATAAGTGCCAAATAAACTTATCAGAGACTTGTCATAATGACACTTAATTTTTGCTGGTTTGCATAATATATTTTACGTCAGGAAATTTACAATAGCAGCAAGGAGTTAAAATTGTGCCCTGTGGGTGGCGATAGGCTCACCCCCTATCCCATGAAGCCTAAACATAACATTTGAAGTTTGGGTGTTGTACACCTCTCCCATACCCTTCTAGTTAATATAGGCGTGATGTTATGTTATGTAATTGTAATATCTCGAACGAATGAAATTTTGTAGTTAAACATAAAAAATATTATAGAAGTCGTAAATATAAAATCGAGATTCTGCAGTTTTTTATGAAGTTTAAATCAACTGGGGTTGAATGACCTTTTATTTAACCTAGACAGTAAAAAAATACGACCCTGAAATTTGAAATTTAATGCACAAGTTTACTTAGACGTAAATTTGTTATTAAAATATTTGATGTATAGTATTTTGCGATGAAAAATACACTCAAAATAAACGCCTAAAACACGTGACTATCTTATAAACTTATCAAAAAAAGATCTTCCAAAAACAGTTGGTTTAAAAAAAACAAAAGGCATTTGCGAATTGTTGAAAAAATTACCACGTGCTTTTTGAAAATGGTCTTCAGTTAAATCCGTTAAACATAACTTTACACAAGGATAACTACAAATGAAAATAATTAGTACCATAAATATTTTTTTATTACCTACATCTGTCCTAATAAATAAAGTAATTAATTCTAAGCACTAGTTCCGTTAAGGTCGTGGGTGCTTTAGATCAATGTTTGTTTGTTAAAAATGATGATAAATAATATATAAACAGATTATAGCTTTTTTTCGATTCAATACCACAAATGCTAATTTTGTTTTTTTGAACATATATATTTATTAAAATTTTACAAATATTTACAATAACATAAATTTGCTAATTAATATTAAATAAATAAAGTATTAATATTAAATAAAGTACATTTCTTATTTATTATGACAAATGTTTGAATTAAACAAAATAACTTGCTCTAAGTCAAAAATAAATTAAACTCTAATGTAAAAGCGATAAGGTTCCTAGTTGATTACCTTTTGTACCTCACAATTCCTAAATGGGAACAGGATAATATTTTAAATTGTGCTTTTATCAATTTCAAATTAACAACTCAATTTGGTCAACCAGTTTTTTTAATTTAAGACTAAGGCCCAATTTCACTAGTTCCTGGTATGGTTTCTTTAAGTTAAATGCTGGTTAAATCTGTTAATTTCTATACAAACTTCACATTGAATGTGTCAAATTAAGTAACGAATAGACTGACTTATTCAGAAGTGGTGAAACGGGGCCTTAGTTAATTTTTTGAGAAAACATGTGGAAGAAAACACCTTCAACTATCTGCAGTATAAATTATAAAGTAATTAAAAAAAATACATTTAAACTTACATTATCACCAAAGTAAGTTTTTTTTATCAATAACTAGCATAGTTAAATCTTCTCATAGATATTTAGTCCAAATACCAAAATCAGTTTGAAAATAAATAACATCTTTATTTACAGAAAAAATTGCATGTTGGATCTTAAATTAAACTAGTCCTAAAACTTAATTTAAACTGTCAGAAGCCCTCGTACCCAAAATGCTGACAGCATTACCGCGCTGCATTGCTGTCGCTGGCCAAAATATAAGCCAGAATTTGGAGAACAATTAAAATGATTTATTTATATTATCCTTTAGCACTTGATATTATATAATGAAAACATACCTACATTCGTATTTTTGGTTTGTTACGAATTGGAACAAAAAATACTAACCAAATATAAAAAAAAAAAAAATGGATGAATCCTAGATTATAAAATTATTTTGTTCAAATTCCTACAGACGTAATCGTGGTAAGCAGTTAAGTCTTACATAATTCTAAAATTTACACATTAACTTATTGTAAAAAACTAGTATAATTATATACCTTATAGGTTAAACAAAATAAAATTATCAATAAAAAATCCATCAATCGACTGACAAAAAAAACAAAACTATCGACTTTCACCACATCACTAGCGGAGACAAAAAAAAATTAAAATGTCTGCCGACCCGGCGAGGGAATATTATTACCTTCGCCCCTTATATATTGAAATAAACCCTATTTACTCACAGTTAAAGTTTATATTCTATTGGTGAAAGCAAATTACCTTTGTCTCGCGCAAAAAAATCAGTGTCCGACGATTTTGGCCTTTAATGAATTGAAATAAAGTCGATTTTAACATTTTTGGTTCTAAACAACGTGATCAAATAGATTATTTCTTTTGAATCTGCTGATTTATGGGGACCTAAAGATGGTGGCCAGAAAGGTTATTTATGTTTTTGTGCCTCTTTCGATACCTTTCTCGGAAATCTAAGATTTGTTGACGACTTAATACTGTAGGTAATTTAGCCACTGGACTTTTTAAAAGTTCATATTATCATGGTGTTTTGTCTACCATTAGCTCAAATGAGAGATTTAAAAATAATGCACTTTTATTAAAAAAAATAGTACTAAATAGACCCGTCACTTCTTGCGTTTCGCAAAAAAGATTGCATTTTTTTAGATTCCTGACTGCTGATTTATTTTATTTTTGATAAATATATGCCCAAGACATTACAAATATAATATTTTGCTTCTATAGCTAAAGTCGTAAAACTCATCGAATACGCCGAATAGCCCTTTCCTATCATTACACAACATGCAACTACTGCCATCTAGTGAAATTCACAGGTACCAATAAGCTGCTCGTTGCTTTATATTTTTACCACAGATACAATAAGGACGCTATAGCACCCTGTCTTACCCCGAAATATTTAGTAAATGTAATAAATATTAGGAATTTTTGTACCTTAAAAATATGCCAAGATTCGAACTGACTGCTTTATTAATTGCAATAAGCTAATGACTAATTTGATCCTTATGCCCTTTGCCGTTTCACCCCACACAAATGCGACCCATTCAAAGTCACCCCTTTGATTTATTTTTAACAGTACTTCCCCTTATGATAAAACATAATATAAAAAAACACCCTTATTCGCTAGATACATCTCTAAATGTATATTTTTGGGGTTGACAAATTTACAAGTGCGTGTGACGAAAGTAGAAAGCTATGAAACATAATGGTGATTAGGTTCATATTGCCCTGAGTTGGAATATCAAAGTTCCTTTGTTATAGTGGGAGTTTGCGCCCTCGTTTTGGCAATAATCTGCCGCCAAATACCTGATAGTACTTATTCTACGGTTGGTATTATTTCATTGTCCTTGAATGTTAGAACACGTCTACAATATTATGAAGAACAGTCTTGTCTATCGTTTTCATGGTCGCCGTTACCTGATTTCCGAAAATCTGGTTTTCTATAGCTATTGGTGTCAAATTTCACTAATGGAACCTTTATAATAAGTGGAGCTATGTTGTAGATACTTCAAAAACAGTTTAACAATAAAAAAGAAACAACTTTCAATTTTAATAAATCAGTTTTCATTTCTAGCAAATTATCATTGATTCAAAAAGCCCGCGCTACCTTGCTGATATCGAATTATGTTGTGTCTCTTTTTTTCCTATTACATTTGTCGATCGTGTGAATGAAACAACATTTTGTTCAGGCTAGGAATTTTCCCCGTATCAGTATCAAACGTAAAATAGGTCAGTGGTGGTGACGAAATTATCAATGCGCGTGGCGAAATTGAGAACTATTGCACCTGTAACACATTCTTGTTGAACTTGTAATGCTACTAGCGCCATCAATGTAAGTCAAAGTAAGTTTGTCAGGCTTAGGAAATTAAAAAAATAAACAGAATATAGGGCGGGCCCGGGCAGGCAGCGGCGGGCTCGTAAAATTATCATCTTTTATCAAATTTACATAGATAGAGCAATAGTTGGCGCGTTTTTTTGTAATCATGGGTGATTTTATAGATCTTACATCTGTTTATGATGCTGAAATGGTAAGTATTAACGGCTTCAGAGTGAATGTTTGTGGTTCCAGTTCCGATGGTAGATCAATAATAGCTAATAGGCCCAATTATAATGGTGATACGTAATCTAAAAGAAAATACCTGACGCGGATTATGGAAAGCGCTGAAGTTTCGTATTTAACTGTTATATTCTTATCGTTTACGTTATTTTTCTTTGTTTACAGATGCAGCAACAAATGGCTCAACAACATGAACAAATGGGGTAAGCAGTGCTTTCTATAATTTGACGAGTTCTTTGTTCTTACAAACATACAAACATTTAAAAATATTAGTAAACTAAATCGAAAAAAAATATTCATCGCGCTTAAAACTTTTTTCTGGCTTCTTCGCGGTCTGGAGTGGATCTAGAGGGGAAGTTTTCGAAATCAGAAATCATTTCATTTATTTCCATGGGCCCAAGGTCGCCTGAACACGTCAAAACAAGCATCAAAACACAAAAAATATTAAATTTAAATAAAACTTAACTAATAAATTATAATACTCATAGCATTAAAAATATTAATCATGGAAATCATGAATCATCATGACTGCCCCCTCGACCTTAAGCATTTCTCAAGCCTTCATCTGAAGATCGATGGACCCGCGCGTTCACGAGCTCCTTTCATAATCCTTCTCAATGTTGGACTGGTTCAGGAAGGTGATTGCCAGCCCGAATTCCAGGTGAGACCCCTGGGACCCCTATGCGGGGCTTTGCGAGACCCCCTTCGGACTTGCGGTGTTTGCTGGTGGCTGGCTGGTGATGGGGTGCCACCCACCCCTGGCCCGGAGGTCCTTCAATTCGAGTCCAACACAGATACTCCTCGAAATATATCTAAATATTATGATATTCATTGCAGGCAGCAGGCCATGGCACAACAGATGGTGCTATGCCCCGTCCGGTTTGTCTACGAGACGCAAATACTGGTGCAACCTGGTAAGTCACATATAAAATAACACCACGCCTATATTACCCACACTTCACCTTCATTATGTCCATAGCTGATCAATAAATCCCAACTAACACTTTTTTAAAATCCCATCCCAGTAATTGAACACGAGGTGTGCGATCGCTAGAACAACGTCAATATGACTTGTCTTGTGTACGATCAGGCCACTAGGCTCACAGAATTTGACTTAGTTGGTGACTCTATGGATAAAGGCCATCCAATTAGCCCTCAGATCTTGCGTACTACCGTATCTTAATCCATACGATACCCATGTTGTTTGACATATAGTTTTCCTTATGACTTTTCGTGTAAACCAGAAAGGATAATAAATGTGGACACAAGTAGTGTTTAAAGTTAAACTAGCATCAAAAAATCTACTGAGATATCACGCAAAACAAAACATACGTGAACTACCTAATCTGTAATACTAATAAAACATGGCTAATTGCTTCTTTAGATCACGCATCACTCTAGTACACGCATCCAATAATATTGCAACAGAATCCAATTATTCAGGCAGCTATGAAAATATTATTTTTGATCATTTCATTTCTGATTCTTCCAGGGGACCAAATCCAGCCGAATCAGACCTTCTTCATCAACCCACAGAACCCTCCACCATGGATGCAAAACAGTCTCCAATCACGCCAGGCAGTCTCAGCCAGCCCAGTGGTCTACGTCCAGCAAATGCCGAACAACATGCTACCCTCAGTCCCTCAACATATGGACCAAAATCAGTTATACCTACAACAGAACTTTGGAAATTATATCCAACAACCGATGTTGGCCCCACAAGAAATGAGACCTGCAATGCAACTGGCCAATATTGTACCAAATATGGTCCAGAATATACAAACTCACGTGGTAAATGATAATAGAGCAGTGGACCAGAATAATCAAATGCAGAACCAAATAATACAAAATCAAGTTGTGAGTCGACCAGTCCAGAGCCAAATGGTGAATCAAATGGACCAAAGGCAAGTCTATATGAGACCACAAATGCAACAGACTAATATAATAAGGCCTATGATGAATCCCATGCAGAATGTGCAACAGCAAAACATGGCTTTACCAAATGTTGTTCAGAATAATACTGGTCAAACATTTGTGCCGAATCTCGGACGACCACCTAACGCGGCAAAGACATCAATAGCCAGTAACGTGATTAATGTACAAACAGTAGTCCCGAAAGTAAGGGAATTGTCACCCGCTGAAGCGCACAAAACGTCTAGCAGTCCTATTGGTAATGTAGTACCTAGTGTGAGAAGTTTTGTGCCGAATTACTACAGACCGATTCAGCCCAGACCACAAATGGCCCAGAATCAAAATGTTGGACAAAACATGGTCAATGCACCAAAGGTCCAACAACACATCCCTGTGCAAACTTTACAAAACACACCCGTCTATAACCACGATAAACAACAAAGCTCGAATAGCAACATGGCAATCATTCAACAGTTGAACGCTCCGTTACGCAAACGAAAGAGTGAATCGCCAGATGACATATACAGGAAAATTACTCAGAAACCGAATTATAACCAACAGGGCGTTGCAAAGCCGAATATCAATCAACAAGCAGTCACAGTAACTAAGCTAGTTAATGAAATTGGAACTAATACTAGTCCTGTACATAGACCTAAATTAAATCCGCAAATACAGATTACTCCACAACCAATGAATAAAGATGTCGATGAAAATAATAAAGAAACGAATTTACAAGATAAAGATAAACTAGTTAGGAATACAGTGTACACTCAAGCTAGAGTAGGTAGGGTTCTGCAGGATAAAGTCGATGAGATGAAACCTATGGTGCAACATGTTGCTGTGGAACCCAAAGTTGAGAAGTGTGAAGTTCAATTGCAAACAGACATAGAAATAAAACACAAACCAGAGAATATAAGACTTGTACAAGAGTATACTAAATATGTTAATAATTTGCCAGATAATGCCAGAAACATGGATGCAAATAATGTTCAAAGTAATGCTATGAATATGCAACAGAATGTCGTAAATATGTGTCAAGGTACAATGCTGCAAAGTGCAACAAACATGCAAGGCCGTTTACTCAATGTACAACGACATCCTACAAATATGCAAGCATATGCTTCAAATCACCAGCAAAATGCTACAAATATGCAGCAAAATATTCAGATTCAAGGAGGGGTTAATTCACAAAATAATTTTACCAACAATCTACAAAGTACAAGTAATCAACAACATTCAGGTCAACCTTCAAATGTTCAACAAGTTGCTGCAAGTGTTCACCAGAATGCCACATATACTCAAAGCTATGCTCCAAATGCACCACAAAGTCCTATGAACGTTCAGCAAAATATTTCAACTGTACAAGGATATCCTAATATGCTATTAAATGCTGCAAACATACAGCAGCATGCTACAAACCAGCAGCATCACGCTACAAGTATGCAGCTGAATGCCACAAATATACAGCAGAGCGCTCCAAATATGCAACAGAATACCACAAATATGCAAAATGCCAGCACACAGCAAAATACTGCAAATATTCAACCGTATTCTATAAATGTGCAAAAAAATGCTCCAAATATGCAGCAACATATTGCAAACGTTCAACAAAACATAGCAGTTAATCAGAATGCTAGCATTAACCAACAAAACGCAATGAACATCGAAACACAAGAAAACACTCAACAAACAACAACTATTCCACAAAATGCTTCAAATAATCAACAAGCAACAGATATTCCGAAAACACAAATCACTGCAAGTGTCCAAGCAAACATAAAGGTTGAAAGCAAGAATGTAGCCACAGAAGCTAATACAGTAAAATCTAAAACTAATACAGAAAATACAAAGAATACCAAAGTCAATACAAAGATACAAGATTCAGAATTTAAGAAACCCAAGAACGTTGAGCCAAAATCTGAAAAAGAAGTTGGAAAAGCTAAAGCCGTTGAGAGAGATGATGAAACTACTAAAGTAGTTGAAGAAAAGAAAGTTGTAGAACTAAAACAGGAACAGAACGTAGAGGTTGAGAAAATAACTATAAAACAGGAGAATATTAATATATTGACGCATGTTGTTGATGGATATGTTATTCAGGAATCTAACGTCGCTTTCCCTGTAAGTTCATTTTAAATTACTAATTAGCTTTGACCCATGACTCCCCTCGATATCAAGGAGCCAATGTCCTTTCTGGAGTCCACATCTTATCTTCTTTCCAATTTTAAGTAGTTTAGCCGTGAAAGTTGTTTTCGTAAATAATATGAGTAGAAAATATTCAGTTAAATCCTTAGGCGCCCTTGAATCAAGGCGCTTAAAGTCTTACAAAATGCAGTTTTTGATTATAACGGAAATTTGATTTTGATGGAAGGCAAACTACGTTTATATAAATACCAATCGAATTTGTATTTGAAGGATACAGGAGCAAAACAAGGCATGAAACAAAAAGTTTTGAATATGTCATCAACAAAGATAAATTTGCAATCCTATACATTTACTTGGTACAGACGTAGTTTTTGCCCGCTACTTCGTCCGTGTGGACGTTTGACCCGCGTTTTACCTTATTGCTCCGCTCCCATCAAGTTTAGCGTAAATATAATTAACTAAGACCTTTATTGAGAGTCAGACTATGAAACACGAAAAGAATTATCAAAATTCGATCAGTAGTTCTCGAAATTAGCGCTATCAAACAAACTAATTATATTTTGCCGCGGTTATGTCTGCGTGGGGGTACATCGATAAATTACGCGCCTTTTAGTCACTTACCTGCATATAAAATATTTATTATTATTATTACTTTTTTATTTTTTATTTTTGCTATTTTAGTCTTTTATCGCTAGTTTTTAAGTAGTTTATTTTAGGTTAGTTTATTTAGTTTTTTTTTTGTTTTGTGTTTTCGTTGGTTGTAAATAAATTATTTTCAAATTATCATTTTATTTATTTGTATTGATGTAAATTTTCAGATCCGGAAACCGCTAAAGGAAAGAACAATCCCCTCAAACATGAAGTCCGAATCCCTGGAAACAAGAGATTTAATAAGAGAAAGTATCAAAGAAGAGTTGAAGAGTAACCTGGACATCCCCCTCTTGCCCTTTCACTATCTTCTGCTGGAGAGTGCTAAAGAAGAGAAGGAGAAGGCAGAAGCTATGGAGATCGCCGAGCAGAAGGAGAAAAGTAAGTTTTTATTTAGATTTTTATAAGAGAGCCAATCCACCAATTAAATCGTCGATGGTCTAGTGGTTGGCGTATGTGCCTCTCAGAGATCGATGCCCAGGCAATTCACAAAAGCAGCACGGATTTGGAATTGTGACCGGTGGATGGCGATAGGCTCACACCGTACCCCATGGGACCTAACATAACCCTTATAAGAAATGCCCTTTAAAAAGTTTACCTACTGCTTTAGTTATTAACCTATTAATTTCTACTTTTTCAGATAATCCCTTCGCCAAGCTAGAACATCCCACTGTAAAATCTTGGACGGTAAGTCATACACACTTCATTTATTACTAACTAATTACTATTTTAATTCTTATAATACATTAAGTACAACATAATATTCTACTTAGGATGATGTCATCTAAAAGTTATTGCATCATTAGTCAATTCCGGCTCGAAGGACCATCATATTTCCAGTTTATACTAGCTTACGCCCGCGTAATATGTCGATTAAAAGTTTATGTTAATTCTTGAGTGCAAAATTATTAAAATTTAAAAAACATACACATTTACGTCTTCGATACATTTATAATATTAAAAGGATTTGTTGCTTTTGTAAGCTCATACACATAGTGTTGTCATGCGTTTCGTTTGAAATTGCCACATTCAATATGGTATTTGGTCATTTGTATGTATGTCTTAAAATAAATAATCTTACGATAAATTGTCTTATACAAAGTTCTCGCAGTTAAGTATTTTCTCTAATTTGTAAATTTTCTTTTCAGGTCGAAGATCTAACCACCCACCTTCTAGAATTCAACTGGAAAGAGACAGTGTCTCTCCTCCAAGAGCACGAGATAGACGGAGAGAGTCTGTATCTGGTGTCCAGACCACAACTGCTGACAATCGGCGTGTCGGAGGAACACGCCGACGTTATATGCGATTTCGTTAAAAGTTGATCCATTTTACGGTCCATATTGTGTTCAAGTTTCAGTGAAAAATCACTCTTTAGTTTGTGGTAGTGTCAAACAGGCTTGTTTTCAAGTTTAAGTTAAAGTTGGTGGTACCTATGATCTGCCAAATAATAGTGCACTATTGTGGTCCGGTTTGTTAGTGAAACATTATGTGTTCAAATTTAAGGGTAAATTTACTTTTAACTCGTAGACGCCTAAACTGACACTTTTAGTGATCAAGCTCACCTATAATCTGTCGAATGGTAGAAAAAAACAGTACTCGAAGAGCACGAGATAGAAGGAAAGAGTCTATACCTGTTTTCCAAACCACACCGCCTGACAATCGGCGTGTCGAACGAACACGCCGACGTTTTTTGCGATTTTGTTAAAAATATTGTGTTCACGATTTAGTGAAGTCACTCTTTACTTTGTGGTAGTGTCAAAAAGGCTTGTGTTCAAGTGAGAGTTGGTTGTAGTGTCTCACCTATGATCTGCCAAAAAATAGTGCACTATTGTGGTCCGGTTTTGTAGTGAAACATTTTGTGTTCAAATTCAAAAGTAAAGTTACTTTTAATGGGTTGAAAAACGGGATAAAAAGACCACCGTCTCGTCTGTAAGGTTGGCCGGACAGCAGGGTGGCTTATTTAGAGGCTTGGGCCTAGTGGCTTGCATAGTTAGCTAGGCACCAAGCGTGCAGTGCTGCCGATCGAAATATATAAGTTGTTAAGTGACTACTCGCTAAGAACACTTAATCAATATGAAGAGAAAATCAAAGGAAATATCTTCGGAAATAAGTCTGCCAAATCTCGCGGAGGAGCGGGGCGAAGGGGTTGGTTGTTTCGCGCATGTATGGTTTGACAACTCGTTTTATATGACGTGCAAGAACGGCGTTTGGCAGCGGGGGACGCCTAACAATGACTAGTCCTTTTGGTTTAGTTGTCTAAGTTTTTCGGTCCCTTTGGGGGGTTCGCCGATGGCAAAGAATAGCCGTCAAAACAAACTGTTTGCACAAAAAGTTTGTGAAAGTAAGATGTACCGTCAAGCCGGAGTTTAAAGTGTACGGCAGAAGTTTTGCCAAATATGTTCAGTCTCTTAGAAGACAAGTTTGTTAACAAGAAAAGACTGTTAAATTAGACAAAAGAAATTGCTTCATCCGGGAATCGAATTCAGGAGTGTAGTTTAACATTTAAATGCACGCTAGTATACTAAAGACCAGTTTCGCCGTTACTGATAATGTGTCAAAAAAAAATCAATTTTGTATAAGAACTTACAGTTTACTTATCAGAGACTTTATCTGCTGTAACTGGCCGAAAGAATAAGCTAATGTAAATTAGGGACTGCATGAAATTAAAAAATTTCAAACAAAAAGTATTGGCCACGATTCAGATAGTCTAATAGTCCCTATGTTTAGGTACAGTTCTACGCAAGTGTGTCGAAATCATGCTAATAGTCAGAAATCACATGCCATTGAAAAACACACTGCCCAAAACGGGCATCGAACCCAAAACATTTAGTTATAGTTAAGAAGTAGGCACTTAATTGGAATCTGTTGTTGTAGATTGATGTTTAAATGTTGAATGTTTTTTGTAAACGTATGTGGCTCAATATAAGTATTTAATGTGATGTGGTCATGATTTGGTTTCAAGAACGAATTGATTGCAGTCTGTGGGCTCAGCTGTTACGGAAGGTCAGTTTTTGGATGGGTGACCAAATCACTCGTATTTGGGAGGACATGCGGAACCTGCTCCGTATTATATAACTTCAAGCCAGTGAATGGCTTGAAAATATGTTTTTAATTTTTCACAAAGAACAGAGACAAGAAAAAATCGAAATAGATTTATCGATTCTACATTATTATTATTTTTTTTTGTTTTTACACTTTAACTGGCCTTCATGAATTTATAAAAGGGTAGACTGCTTATGTCCGATTACAATCGGTAACGGAT
Organism: Hypena proboscidalis; assembly: GCA_905147285.1. Taxonomy (NCBI): domain Eukaryota; kingdom Metazoa; phylum Arthropoda; class Insecta; order Lepidoptera; family Erebidae; genus Hypena; species Hypena proboscidalis. Next base: position 985,092 of record LR990153.1, read on the forward strand.
TTTTAGTACGAGGAAAAAATAACGTTCGGAAATGTAAATAAATATTATAATTATGTAATACCAATATGGACGCCCAATTAACGCAAATATCTATGCAAATTATGCTGTCAAAAGCTCGCAGGGAAGCGGGGGGGAGAGTACCGCGCACACTAGCGTGAATTTGTATTTGGCAAATAGTTTTGTATGCCGTGCAAGAGCGGCGCTCTTCCTCATTTGGCAGCAGGGGACACCAACCAATGACACCTTCGGTTGGTTGATTGGTCTGGATCTGGTCGGATTTTCATACTATTTTTGACCGATTTTTTTGTAGGCCGTGTGCGTCAGTTTTCATAAATTGCCGAACATTCTTATTTTCTACCACAAAAAATCGGTTACCGAATATCGGTCGTGAGCGAGAGCCTTGATATATATTATCGAACTTTACTGGACATCAGACAGACAAGGAAAAGGAAAAAATAATCGGAATATGAGGGTGGCACAGCGAGGCATTTCGTAGTAGTAATGTATGCCATAATTCAATGTGAATAGAGTTAATATTGGTGAAGCACTTCCTTGCTTTGCACAACTAGTCTTCAAATAAATGATTTAATAGTATTGATTGTGTTACTTCGGGGCAAACAGAAAAGACTTAAGACAAGGACGCGACGTAGTGCTCGTTCAATAAATCTAACAAGCGTCGCGATAAAATAAACAAAAAGGACTGGGCGATGGCGTGTACGATACGGTGACGCTTCGACATGCTACCTTTTCGAAAACATACAGAGGTAAGAGACGCGGCATATTTTTACTTTGACACGTGGCACTCGCGTGCTCGTGCAGTTCGTTCGCTTCCTGCAGTCCAATTAAACTTTAACCACGACGAGGATGTGCCCTGCCTTTGACGCCTCTTACGTCTTTTCTGTTTGTCTCGCTCCTTAGAGCGATTACAGACTATGTACATTTTTTTGTCATCTGAAGTGTTTTGACATTTTCTAAGTAGTGATATTTATGGAATAGAAAGCTAAGATACGTTTAATTGTGTAGAATATTATAATAGTCATAAATTCCGTGTTCTTTCTGTAGTAGTTTTAGTGAAATATCAAAACGCTTAGCACTTTAGTGCTAACTGTTACACTAACACCTGTGAAAACCACATTTTAACGAAATTATTTGTATTTATATTAAAAAAGATGGAAATTGCGAGTCTGTAGCCGTTTTTACTTTAATTTAATAGAAAAAAAGTGCAATTTAAACATTATTATTGGTATTTTTTAAGAATCCTGCCGATGCAATCCGTCAATTTTGGATTTTGAATTACCTGACTTTTTATTTTATTGTAAATATCGAAAAAAAAAACACCTAAAACTAAGTACTTAAAATATCTGTGTTATAATTTGTGTCAAAATAAAAATATCAATTTGTAAAAATTTAGGCCATTACTATTGTTTAACTATCACTAAGTAAGTGTATTTTTTGTATTCAAATGTAAATACAACATTTTATTGCAATTTTATTAAATAGAAAAACACAACGCACATTGTTTTTTACTTAAAAAAACACAACCTTGAAAGCACACAATTTTTAACATACGAAAAATAAAAATAACAATTTAACAATTAAATACAACGTGAACAATCTTACAACAATAATAAAATCTAGAATTATATCCACGATTCGAAAACGAACACAAAAAAAAACACTACAAATCGATAGTTAAATGCTGTTGTCTGCAAATAAATGCAGTTACTATGCAGTTGAAATTATAAAGGTCGTCCCTTACTTATCCACATGGTATTGTCATTTGAAAAAAGTTCCTAAACAATGAGTTAAATCTGTTAGATTCGGGCTTAATAAAAGAAACTTAACCGTTGTCCTACGTGAGCGATCAAGAAGACGCGATCCATACATGGCACGCGATGGCACTGTACGGTTGCTATGGAAACAGGCGTTTGTATGTACTAGCACATGTTGCCCAGCCGGGACAACACATTATGGCAAGACAAGCCGCAGATAGCACTGACGTAAGATGGGGGAAGATATTAGGGGGGCGACGGGATTCCATTCCAATCAAGTCGTGTGGCAGCTACTCCCCCGACCAATGTCTGACTTAGTTTATAAAAAGATTATGTGCGTATATCAAGCTTAAGACTTCTAATATAAAAAACCGGATGGATATGCAAGAAATAACCTTCAGCCGTCCTAGGTGAGCCACAATTGCGACGCGATGCGATGCAACTCTATACAAACGCGGATTCCATAACGTCCGTCGCATGCCATCGCGTGAAAAGTATGCATCGCGTCGCGTAGCATTCGTCGCTCTGCTAGGACAACGGGTTGACAATAAAAAATAGTTGTCCCTCAAAACACAACGCTAATTTCGCCTCGCGGTTCTCCCCATAAAATTTACGACCTGCGCGAAGGGGGCGAACTTGTTATGTCTTCTATTCCGTTTCTTCATGCCCAACTCTTGGAGTACATCATCCGACTCCACGACGGAGGAATCCATGTTCTTGGAGCCTATTTCTTCCGAAAAGTTTTCACTGTCTTTTTCTGTTGGGGATCAAATAACAAAATTTCTTTATTGCCATAATATCTATGGTTAATACATAACATAATATCACGCTCATATTAACCAAAATAGTACACTTCACCTGTTATGTTTAGGTCCTAGAGGGTTGAGATGATAAAGAACGAGCCTATCCCCATCTGCTGGGCACAATTCCAGACTACGTTTTGACCTGACCCGGGGATCGCTCACTTCTATAATAATTGCCTAGGTACAGTTATTCAGGATATGTGTGCATAATTCTATCAAAATTGACCTGGAAGTTCTTGCATGAATCATAATAAAATTGTCACGTTTATTTTATGCTCCGTTTTAGATATAAGGAGGGGTACATTTAACGTCTAAGCATACCATGGCTTAGCCATGAAATAGTAATACATCATGAAGAAAAATACAAAACAACCTGCTTCTAGACTAATACCTGTCTCAGAAACTTCCCGAAATTTCCTCCGATCAGGCGAGCAGAACTTGGGATGTTCAGGCTGCTGGCACATAAGCGAGTCGTAGAAGTACCGATCAGCTCGACCCTCGGTCTTCGGCCTAGGTTTCTCCTCATCTGAGCTTTCCACTGATGAGTTACCATGGGGAGATCCTGCTGCTTTCTTGTTTATTCTCGAACTGGAAGAGAAAAATCGTTTGTCGCTTATTTTTATACCTGAAAGTGCTACAAGCAATATTGGTATCTTGGTAATATTAACCCATGTGCCCAAAAGGAAAAAAAATTTATGACAAAATGTAGCTTAGTCAAGATCGTTTTGCCAAAGCTGTCTTCTGGAAATTATGTTTTAGGAAGACTTTGAAGAGAGACTTATTGTACTCTTTCAATATACTCTTATATTTAAAAGAAATTACTGAGGAGAGATGTTTATCTAACAGACAGAGAGGATCTTAGTCATTTAGAACTCCAAGTATTGAAAATTCAAGCATAATCTATGTAGGTACGATATCACTATGGGCGCAGAGAGAAAGGGTAAAAGGGGAAGCGCTTGCATCTACCACACACCTGCGTAGTATTAAAAGAAGTTGTACTTTCCTGAAAATAATTGGTAGGAGATACAACCCCTTGGAAATAATTATGTCGGCGCCCATGGACATCACCATACTTACCACCGTTTATCACTGGGGGAAGCAGGTCCTAGTCGCGGTGATTGTGCGACGTATACACCTGGAGCCGCAGGCCCGATCTCATCGCCAGCAGTGGCCTGATGATTGAGAGATTTATCTATAGAAGGTTATGTAAGATGGCTGTAGAGCTTAGTGAAGTAGCTCGGAGAGAGAAGCCCCTTTCGCTTAGTCTTTATCCTTCCACCAACCGTCGTAGTCCTCAGATATAGCGACGGACGAATTTGCAATCTTCTATGGATTGAGGATTTCTTGTATTTGGGTTTTTCATATCAGTTTAGTTACCACTAACCATCAGGTGAACCACGTGCAGCAGTTTGTTATGCAGTATTTTACAGCGAATTGCTGGTGAAGCGTAACTATGTAGTTTGTTAAAAAAATTGTCTCAATCTCGAGTTTTCAACTAAGAAGTTCCAAAAAATAAATCTTGAAGACATACCTTATTATTACCAAGATGGAAGTAACAATGTGTGATTCGGTCCACGTCAGCCCAAGCTACGATGTACTTGGCCATCGAGAGGGGGATCTTTGGAAGAAAGTTGGAGTGGAACTTCCCTTGGCAGTAAATGGTTATTACGTCGGTGTCCTTGATCTCGAAGACTATGCGAAATACTGTGCCTGCAAAAAGTTTTTAGTGGCAGTGATGGACTTACGAAGGACCAGCAGAGTGTCTGACTACTTGCATCTTCAGCCTGTGTTTTAATCGACTTGGGATCCCAACCCACCTTCTGACCCCATAGATGAGAATTTAAGGAGGATTTTGACGTCATTGCCACCATTACATGAGTCCTAAAACCTTAAAGTTTTTATAACAGGTTTGCTAGTTAAATCAAGAATGGTTGGAACATGACCTCTCCCGTTTCGGCGCGTATCCAGGAGGAGAGGGGGACGTGCTATTGCTCCTCCCCTTCTGACTTGCGAACAGATTAAAGGTACAACTTTTACAGTAGACGAAGATCAAGCAGGACGAATGAGTGAAGATTGCCTCATCCCCACTCAACTACCCCTTAAGTTAAACCCTCTACTTGGACGATGACATTGATGAAATGACTATCTAATCTCCTCTTTGACTTAGAATAGAATAGAATAGAATATTTTTATTTTGCATAGAATGTAACTAGGTACATAAAATTAGGTGTTAACATAATTTGGAAGCCAAGTACATTCTGCCTTATCCGCTTGCTTGCCCGTGTTAACTATTAATTAACAAATCGAGAATTTGGAATTGACCATGCTAAGTAGTAGTTAACATAACCTTGAAGTCAGCTTTGCCCGTGTTAACTGGTAGTTGACATTGCATTTCACTCAGCTATGACCATGTCAACCTGTGGTTAACATCGCTCCCGCCGTCGAAAAAGCTGATTCTGCTGAAGTATGGAAACAAAGGCCTTTTAAATAATAAATATCCATGAACAAGTGATATTTTTTTTTCTTATTATTTTATTTATTATATATAGAACATAATCAAAGAATAAAAACCTTGTCATCGCTTTTATTTTTGAGATATGAGCTTTTGAATACAAGACGAGCTTCAAAACACCCTACTTCTAAGTTCAGCACAGCATAACTCTGCACCAAAGTCGTAATTTGATAAACAAAACATAACATTGGTTAGCTAGTTTCATAATAAACATAGATATATATAACACTTGACGCTTTTTTAAACAAAATGAGTCACAAGAAACGATTTTGTGAACGTAACGGACCCGCGCGCTGACGGCGCTATAAATGGCGGGGCAAAGTAGGGTCGTCGAGTTTTTTTCGTGGGACATTTGAGGCGGCACGCGCTGAGGGCTTGGGGCAAAGGCGCGTTGCGCGCAGACTTCCCAAGGGCAAGCAAGCGGTTAAATAAGCATGCAAAAAAATAATAATAGCATATAACATATGTCAAAATATACAGAAAGATTAAATTGATTTGATTACATTATAAAATTGTCATTATTAAATATTATTATTAAAATGTCAGTTTCATACCCATATAATCATGTTATGACCATGAATTACAATTAAAACAAATTACATAACAAATGAAAAAATAATTAAGATATTATTATATTGAGATTCTTATTATTTAAAAAATCATTAATTGAATAGTAGCATTTTTCTATACTTAACACACGAGCGGCATGTTTTCGACGGCGGACATTGACGCGTTGATGGCAGCTGCTGTTAACGCCTGGGCGGCAGTTAGCGGCAGCCGTTGATTACATGCCGCTCGTGTGTTTGATCTCAAGAATGAGAATGATTTACTACTACTCTACTTACTGGTGGCTTGACCATCTCAACTTACCAGGCACAAACATATTATAATTCGTATCATAGTTCCCGCTGCCGATCCAGATGCCGTTCTTCCGAGACAAGGATATGATGTTATCGCGATGGAACCTGACGTCAAAGTGAAGCACCACGTCGCGGGGCTCCTCGCCTTCCTGGGCGCAGAGGTTCACTGACATCCTGCAGAAACGAATAAATCATTGTCTCTGGCCCATGTGCTTCCTCAGATCTTGAACTATCTCCATACTATTTTTTATCAAGATCGATTAAGTAGTTTGGCCATGAAAGCATAAAATAGATAGACAGAGTTACTTACTTATTTTTATTATAAGTAAGGATAATTTTATTATAGCTTACTTTCGAGCGCTTTCCTTGATTTTACCGCCGATTTCGATTTTATCTCCAACTTTGAGGATTGAGGGTATATTTGCTGTGAACACAGGCATGGTGGACTAATATAACTTAACTTATATCTACAAATAACCGCCCCAAAATTAAATAAATTAGGGCCAGGATTGTAAATAGTCATTTTGGACAATAAATTTAAACATTTCAATAATGCTTCGGGGAGTTCACGTTTGATATAATTTTTGTGGTTATTATTGATATGTCAACGTGACATAATGTGGTCATTTTGTTTCTTCTTTTATATCATTTCTGAGAAAAGAGGAGTATTAGTAAATTTTTACTAAAAGTTCACAAATATTTATTTTTATTTTATTCACGAACGCACCTGAACGCAAATTTTTCTTTAGACATGACACGTGCCAAATCGACAATTGTCATATTTGTCATTCGAATTTGACATGTCTGACCGCTTGTGATTGTGAGTTGTGAGATAACCTCACTGCAAAAAACGAGAAAACTGGAAGTTTGAAGCAAACATACGTGAAATTTAAAACTGTGCACTTCGTATGAAGTATACTGTGATTATACAAAAGCAAATTAACGGTGAGTCATACACTCAAAACAATAATTTCTCATTTTAAATACAGTCCGATTAAAATAAGGACGACTTCTTAATTTTAGACAATGTTTATTTATCAGTGTTCAGCTTACGTGTCGTGTTTTACTTATTATTTGGTAATTAAAAACCTTTTCTAACTTTTATTGACGCTAGTAATTCACTTATAAAACTTGTCGACACGTGAACCAAATTGTGTAAAAGCATTTTTGCACGCTAAAAATAGATGAATAACAACAGTTCAGTGACTGATAACCTACATAAAACCGCAAGTTGCCGGTTTAGTGTAATAAAGACGCATTACATTGTCAATTGCATCATTTAGAGAGAATTTATTGAAGATTGCATGATGTCATAAGGTACTATTTCATATGATGCATCTAGAATATGTTGTGAAACAACATAATAGTTGGTGTGTTTGTAATATGAACAATGTTTGTGTAGTGAATAAACTTAAATAAACAGTGCATCAAGCTTAGCACAACTAGGCATTTAACAACTAATTGTTTTGGCGACATAAGATGTGATGGATGTGGGCCATGAAAATAGATCCATTTATTACTCGGCTTACATCAACCAACTTCTGCCTGTGTAACTGGACCTTATTGTTGTAATAGAAAATAAAAATCATTTACTACTGTAATAAATATTTTGTATCCAGTTTATAGTTCATATATTTGATTATCAGAAACAACCATTCATTTTCAAGATTGTCAAAGTTAGTATTGCTGGTAACATGGTAGCAAAAGAAAAAGAATTGTAGGATTATTGTGCAGGAGTGAATATGATTTGAGGCCCATTTCATAAATAAATATTAGTCTGATATAATTAGATATTCTCATATTAAATTGCTATTATCCACATCAGTTCGGGTCTGGACGCCTCAGGAACCATAACAGGCGCTTGAGACATCCTGATCTGATAAATGACACAACATGTATTAAGTTTTGTGTATGTTTTCCAGAGATCTCTGTGATTTTTTTGTTCTTATAGATTAGTTGCATCCACATATTTTGCGTTAGGATCCAGATTTAAATATTGTATTTTGTTATGTATTGTTTTTTATTGATTGTAATGTATTGTTTTTTATTAATTGTAATGTGTTTTGCGCAATAAATAAATATTATTATCAGACTAATGAAACAAGGCTTACAGGGTCAACTAGGTCTTGGGATAATAGAAATTATTCTTGTATCAATTTCAGTTGGCATCACAAGATGGTAGTATCAGAAGAGCCCGTGGCTGCAGTGGAAGGAGGAGACGCCGCCAGCAAGAAGGCAGCCAAGAAAGCCGCCAAGGCTGCTGAGAAACAGCAGAAGAAAGCTGAACATAAGGTACCCCATTATTAGTATTATTTACAAGCTGTTTGCCTGTGACTTGATATTAGTCAAAGGCTTACCGCATTATACATTACTAAACCACTTGCGTGGTTGGTCCCCGTGGGGATAACATCCACTACCCTCCAACTCAAACAGAATAAACCTTACAAATAGGTATGTACAACGTGAGATCACTTGCATCAACTGAAAAGCAAAGAGAGTAAAAGTGGATTGAAATTGCAAAAGACAAGAAAAGGTGGAAAGATTTGGAGGAGGCCTTTACCCGAAAAGGGACTATACAAAAAAGAAGAAACTAGTAAACTTACTTATTAATAAGGATAGATACTAATAAAACTAACAAATAAGTTTATAAGATATGAAATATTATGTATCTTAGGTTTAAGGCTTAAATAAAATAAAAAAAATCCACTTGCGTTGTGTTTAGCGTAATGTTAATGCTTGCAAATCTTTTTTTCTGTAATTTTATCCACTGTCTGCATGTGTGGTGTAGTGATTGAAGTGGTCGCCTCTCCATTCTACGCTGGTGTTGTGGGTTTGATTCCTATGTGGTACAAATCTTTTTGTGATTTGCAAAGATTTGTTCTGAGACTGGGTATGCTTGTGTGAGTGAATGTTTATATTTGGCCTTGTCATTGGGACCATTAGATAGTGTTATTGCTTGGGGCGTTCTCTGTCTAATGTAAAAAAGCTAAATTTTTTTTTTTTTTTTTTTTTATTTATTTATTAACATTTACAAAAGCCATCTTAAAAAAATTTACATCTTAATGCGCTGCTAAAAACCACAGAGGTTTGCCTGCAGCGCAATTTTATCTGCAATCTAGGACAGCAGTCGTAAACGCTATTAAAAAAATATTACAATTCAAGTAGAAAACATTACATTATTAACTTAGGTACAACCAAGGTATTATTATTAAGTGATTCCGACTGCCCTGAATATTGCTCCTTGAGCGATCTGAGTAAGGCTACGGAGAATAAAATAAATAAAAAAAAAAAAATATGATTTATTGACATAAACTTTTTACAGGTGGTTTGAATTCCCTAGCCCCTGAACTAGTAAAAACTGTATTTCAGGAGCTAGTGTCTTCGCCTTATGATTAGGTACTTAAATATGTCATGTTATACAGTATCATAATATTATTATTAATGTAACAAAAATTCAAAAGTGTGGGTTTGCATGAGTGCGTGTGTGCGTGTGTGTGTGTGTGTGTGTGTGTGAGAGTGTGTGTGTGTGAGTGTACGTGCGTGCGGGTTTGTGTGTGTGTGTTAGTGCGTGCATGTGACATAAATTACATACATATTCATACATAATTATCTTTTTTCATTAAAATGTTCTCAACATCATCATAACTTTTCGCGCTAAGCCATTGTAGTACAGTTGTTCGAAATTTATATTTGGTCAGATTTTTACAGTTCATTTGGGTTTTTAAAACAATGCACTTAATCTGGCCACCTAAAGGCCTGGGGTAGTATAAAAACTTTGATGATTGGCTTGTAAGACGATGATTACCTCATCCTTCTTAATTCTTTATTGTACAAATAAAAAACAATACAATAATATAAAATACAATTTTAAATTTATGTACAAAGGCGAGCTTAACCACTAAAATGTGTTTTCTTCCAGCAAACCTTAGAGTGCTAGAGGAAAAAGATACTTTTGAGGGTAAATGGAAATGTACAATAAATTGATAACTATACAGAAGAAAATAAACTACCTATGACTACTTACATATAATATCATGCCTATTCTAAATTCTAATTATACAGACCTACATAAACGGTACATACTATTAAATATAAAATCATACACAGATATTTAATACAATATACATAAAAATAAAATATATATATATATTTTTATAGATAAATACATAAACATACATATATTATTACAGTTAAGAGTGAAAATGCTCTTTTATTCTTCTTTTGAAGATGTCTAAAGAAGGACTATCTCGAATAGAATGAGGCAAACGATTCCACAATCGAACAGCGTTTATGGTAAAAGAACCATCGTAACAACTGGAAAAGTGAAGAGGAGTGCGAAGTAAGAGAGAGGAAGAAGGTCGTCCAGGTTTATCGCGAGGAACCAAGTACTCAAAGCGTTCACGCAGGTATGGAGGGTCTTTGGGGCTATGAAGTATAGAGTAGAGAAGGGAGAGAACATGGCTATCACGACGCAGACGAATAGGTAGCCACTTCAACCGCTGACGAAACTCGGTAACATGATCATACTTCCGGAGACCGAATATGAAACGGATACCTAAGTTCTGCAGCCGCTCAAGTTTATTCAAATGTTCTTCCCTAGCGTCAAGGAAACAGACATCAGCATAGTCTAGAATAGGAAGTAACAGGGTTTGTACAAGAGTAACTTTTGTGTGAAATGGTAGGAATTTTTGAAGACGTTTGAGAGACTGAAACGAACAAAAGACCCTCCTGCTCACCTCCGCAATGTGAGAGGTCCTTGGTCTTACCACACTTAAACGTGACACACTATGTTTGAAATGTAAAACACTAATGACTATTTACTTCCTAGGCAGCATCAGGCCAGGCCCAGCCCGAAACCCAAGAGCCAGACATCTCGGAAGGTCGCTACGGAGTACTGAAGCTAATCCGATCTACAGGAGAGAACAGGGACAGAGTGTACACTGATGTTAAGGACCTGAATGTTAAGCTGGATGGACAGCAAGTTTGGGTTAGAGGTAACATCTTTAATCTACAAGAATTTTGTCAATCCCATTGGGCTTGACTTCTTACATACATATTATAATAAATTAATAACTTAATATCATGCAACATTTATACAACGCCATCTAGTCCCAAACTAAGCAGAGCTTGTACTATGGGTACTTAAATAACTTATACTAACACATATTTAAAAAAATCTACATACTTATTACACCAGTAATTCAATTCATTTTGGGCAATTTTCCTATTTCGCTTTTGGATACCAACCTCTTTCGACTGTTTTTAACGGGGCATTTTTGAAATGTTAGGAGCTTAAAAATAAAATCAAAGAACTTGGCGTTTTTGAAGATGGCCATTTTCAACCAATCGACAGCCGCCGCACTTGAGCGTGACCAATTCCGACCCGTAACATTTTATTTACAGCCAACTATAAAACAGTCAAGATGTTTGATTTTATCTATACATGAGGTAAGGATTTGAGAAGCAGGACCAGAAAATTTGGCCATCTTGAAGCAAACCTGTAGTAAATAGAAATTGACTATCACATACTATGTTTTTTTACGTTTTTTGTCTTCAGCTCGTCTCCAAACTAGCCGCGCGAAAGGCAAGCAATGCTTCGCCGTGCTTCGGCAGACGAGCAGCACAGTGCAGCTTCTAGTAAACGTCAGCGATGAGAAGAAAGTCAGCAAGCAGATGGTCAAGTTCACTGGCAAGTAAGTGTCTAATGGAGATGTTTCCTATTATTTAATACCCAAAAAAAAAAAAAACTTATATTATGTAAATAAAAATTTCTTCAAAATTACCTAAGATATGATATGAACATAATCATATTATCATCTATGACAATTATAAAATTATAAAGAAGAAAAACATTTTCTTCAAATTGAGGACTAATTTTAAAATAAAAATAAGAAGCTATTGGATTATCCGCTCTTACATTACTAAAGCAGTATAAGAGTACCTAGATCTCAAAGATCAATGACAGTTAAAAACAAAAACTTTGCCAAAGTCATTTATGAGATCGTGGTCAAATTCAGACAGTGTAATTTACTGGCAAGTTCATAATATTTTTATTAAAACTGACGTGAGTTTGTAACATCAAGGCATAAGGCATTTTCAAGAGAGAGCGAAACGTCGCATTCTCTTGAAATGCCTAAAAGTATAGGTGAGACCGCGGTCGACTAAATAGACCAAAATTACGTGAGTAAGAGTCGACACACACCAAAAGCGCGTCGAAGCGCAGCGAATCGAAGCGCAGTTTCAGTGTCATATGAATTCCAACTCTATTCTCACAACCATAATACTCATTATCGCATGAGAAACCCTACGCTACTACTACTATGGAATTCGCCGGAATTCCCGCGGCGCCGCGGGCATCCGCGCTACTTGTTTGAGTTTCTCATGCGATAATGAGTATTATGGTTGTGAGAATAGAGTTGGAATTCATATGACACTGAAACTGCGCTTCGATTCGCTGCGCTTCGACGCGCTTTTGGTGTGTGTCGACCCTTACACCCGTATTTCATAATTTGAATAAAGTTCATTATAGTTCAAATTCAGTTCTTACAAAAAGAAAATGCTGAAATTTTGGAATTTTTACCTAGATATTATTCTCATAAAATCGGTTGTACATGACAGCAATCTTTTCTCTTATTGCAGCATCTCAAAAGAGTCAATAATCGACGTGTGTGCCTTGGTAGTGAAGACCGCCACGCCCATCGAATCATGCACCATCCAAGCGGTAGAGCTGTCTGCCATCGAACTGTGGGTAGTGTCAGCCGCCAAAGCACAACTTCCTCTGCAAATCGAAGATGCCAGCAGACCCGAGAAAAACGAGGTAAGTGTATTTTTTTAAGTCGTAAGTTCTAAATCTTTGTGTGCATGAACATAAGGGTTTGTCTTAGTCTGGGTGTTTCTATGTATATATGTAAAGAAAAGTATATATGTATTAGTATCAGTTATTCTAGTACCCATAGTACAAGCTCTGCTTAGTTTGGGACTAATTGTTTAAAAAAAAAAAATACTAATTAAAAAGACACCCAAAAAGAAGAGCCCTGCTTGGCAGAGCTCCAACTAGTTTATCAGATTCAGCTGAATATTAGTATTTAATGCAGAGTGACTGCCATGAAACCTTTACAACTTCTCATGATACAATACCCATCGGAGCTTGTACTTGGATTGATTTTAATTCAAATCTCTTAAGTTGAATTAAATTAATCTAAGCTCCGTCGTCAAATCATTTTATTACAATAAGTATTATAATTTAGTTACCTAAGTTTTATATATATATATATATTTTGTATTTTGATGTTTGTTTTGACGTGTTCAAGCGTCCCTTGGGGCCCATGGAAATAAATGATTTGATTTGATTAGGATACTCTGCTTGACTAGTTGTCATACTTTCTGACTTTTTGTAATGACTGTCAGGGACCTAAACAGTTGAAAATTTTGTGGATAATATGATGAAATTTCGTTCACCCTACGCGTCTAATGTATAGTGTGTAGGACGCTTATAAACACTTATCGCCTGAAAATTAAAATATTAACAACCAATTTTACCCGTCCTGGATAAGTCCCATGGGAGCCTATTCGGAACTATAGACAGATGTCAAATTTGTGTAGATATTTACTAGTCTAGTGGTTAGGTGGTTCTATCCCCAGGTCAAGCAGTGTTGAAAAATGAAATGGAAATAAAAAATCGTTAATTTGGCTCACAATTGAGTGTTACAGTTGATCGTTAGTGATTATTGTTTGATTGATTTGACAAGATTAGTCGAAATGTGTTATTTGTGAACTTTCCGTCAGGAAATTCACAATAGAAGCACTGAGTTGGAATTGTGTCTGGTGGATGGCGATCCCATATCTCATGGGACCTAAACATAACAGGTGAAATGTGGGTGTTGTACACCTCTGCCACACCCTTCTGGGTAAAATCAATCAATCAATCAATCAATCAATCTTTTATTTGCGAAAGTGGGTACAATACAACAATAGTAGATGTTACAAATATTTAAATGTTTCTCCAGATTCCACCATACAGGCATGCAAACATTATATAATATAGGTGTGATGTTATGTATTATATGTTATTTATAGATTTAACTAGCACTTAACTACCGGAAACCTTATCAGGAACTGATGAAATTTGTCGTTACCATATTTCACCAAGCTCAATAGACTTTTGTTTGTTTTAGGACCCGGAAGCCCTAAGAATCCGTGTGAACCAAGACACTCGGCTGGACAATCGAATCCTCGACCTTCGCACCCCAGCTAACCAAGCCATCTTCAGGATTGAGGCTGGAGTGTGCAGATTATTCAGGGACATACTTACAAGGAAAGGTAATAAATTAGTTATAGTGTTTATAAAAAGGTTGGTCCTTCTTACTTGTGCAACCAGTCTAATAAACTTCTTATTCTTCTTGCCTGCACGTGTGGCGTAGTGGTTTAAGCGGTCGCCTCGCCGCTCTCCACTGCACTGGTGTTGTGGGTTTGATCCCCACATGGGACAAATCTTTGTGAGATTTGCAAAGATTTGTTTTGAGACTGGGTGTGCTTGAGTGAGTGTGAATGTGTGTATTTGGCCTTGTCATTGGGACCATTGGATAGTGTTATTGCTTCTGGAGTTCTATCTAATGTAAAAAAAAATCAAATTAATTAAAAAAAATCCAAATTAATTTAATTAATTTAATTTATTGATTATTTTTAAAGCGTTTAGCCACGCTTAGCAAATTATACTAAGAAACAGTTGAAAGTCGTCCTTCTTCACACCTGGCAGCCGCTTTAATCAACCAGCTACGGTCACCATTCAAATGCGCGAGCGCTCGGCGTACGGACGTGTAATTAAACTCGCGACTTGCCGCGCTATTTTTTATTTAACTTTTTTAATATCCGTGTGTTCAGTTCTAAATAAGTAAGAATGGTTCAATGTAATAAATGTAAACTATTCCTATCTGTTTCGAAAGATGATGTTGTAAAGTGTAAAGGTGTGTGTGAAGCAACTTATCACAAGAAATGTATTCAAAATAACAAGCAATTCATTAAAACATCTGTCTGTGATGATTGCCAGAAGAACAAAAGTCCTGCACAACCGCCATCATCAACTAAATTAAATATAAACATGTCCGAGACATCAGCTGAGAAAGTTTTGATGGAAGTAAACAAGAAATTGGAGGTGATTTATAATGTCGAGAAAAAGATAAGCGACCTCACCAATAGTGTCGAATTCTATGCGGAAATATATCAGACGCTTATAGAATATAAAGAAGAGTCCCAAAAGAAAATTAAAGCATTAGAGCAAAAGAATATCTACTTAGAAAAATACAACAAGGCGTTAGAAGAAAGAGTACAGGCACTAGAGGTGAAGGAAAAGGAAACAGAAATAGAAATACATGGTTTAGAAGCAAAAGAGAATGAAGATGTGAAGGTGGTTGTACAAAATATTGCTAAAGTGTTGAAAATGTGTCCCGATGATGTGGAAACCGCGGAGCGGGTAGGTAGGCAGAAGCTGGAAGATGCGAAGCCCAAAGTTATTGTAGCTACCCTCCGTTCTAAAGGTTGTCGTAAAAACTGGCTATTGGCCAAGAAAGAAAGGAAGATCACCAATGATACAGTATATAAAAACGGTAACAATAACAATGTATACATAAATGAAGGATTGCCAAAATTCAAACGCCAGCTCCTCTGGACGGTGCGAAATAAGTTAAAACCGCTAAATTATCAATATATCTGGGTACAAAACAGCAACATTTTGGTAAAAAAGAACAACGAAGACAAACGAATTTACAATATCATTTCCGAGAAAGACCTCGACAAATTCCACGAAATACGAAATAAAAATGATATAGAATAATAAGTAGCAGCTAGCGCATCGGGACTCACTAGGTGAAAATAATAAACTGTTAAAATTCGATTGCCTACAGGAAGATGATACTATTTTTAACAGTATTTTATATAAAAGATACTTTGATGTAAGAACATTAACTTTGGATATAACATCAAAACCAACATATATACATATTATGCATATTAATATAAGGTCATTAAGAAAACATTTTAATGAGTTATTAGTAATATTAGAGGAAAACAGGTATAAATTAGATATAATAATATTAAGCGAAATAAATATAAAAAAGGAAGAACTAAACTTCTACACAATACAAGGATATAATACACATATACTAACAAGGGAAACAAGTAGAGGAGGAGGTATTCTGATATATACAAAAGAAAAACTGAATTTTGAAGCACAAAGAAATATCACAAGTTCAATGGAGGTGATACATGGGCAACTAAGACATGATACAACGAGAAAAACTCATATTATTGCTATATATAGACCACCTAGTAAAAATAAAATTTTATTCATACAAGATTTAGAGACAATAATAAAAAATATTCCGAGATCAGAAAATATTATAGTGATTGGTGACACAAATATTAACATACTGAACGGAATAACAAACCCTTTCACGACGAGATATAAAAACACCCTGTGTGACTACGGCCTGCGGTGTGGAATACCGTGCGCGGAAGCAACGCGCGAAGCGATAGTCGACGGCCGGAGCGAGATAGCATGCTTAGATCATGTGTGGTTGCGGGTGGGACGGAGCGAGAATGAAGCGATGTCGTTCGTCCTCGAGACTTGCCTATCGGACCACTATGCGGTCGGGCTGTCCATGGAAGTGTGCGAGTGTGATAGTGAGAGAGTAGTGTCGAATGATAACAATAATAAAATGCGTGCGGTTTTAAGCGATAAATTAGTGCAACAAAAGTTAAAAGAATATAATTGGACTCAACTGTATGAAATAACATGTCCCATATTATTATTTCAGTCATTATGTACAGTGTTTAATGATACTTATAATTCTAGTTTATTATATGTTAAAAGCGGTAAAAAGAGAAGGAGTCAACCATGGGTAGATGCAAATTTGTACTCAATGTTATCGCGCAAAAATATGCTATTTAGAGCATGGAAAGGAGACCCTAAAAATATGTGTAAGCGCTTAGAGTATACAAAATTTCGTAATAAAGTAAACAAACTAATAAATGAAGAAAGAAATAAATATAGGGAATTAGAAATAAAAAAATGCAATGGCGATTCCAGAAAAATTTGGTCACATATTAATACATGGTTAGGTAAGCAGAAAATAGGTTTAGATAGTGTTATTACGAAACATTTAGGGAGAGTAGAAAGTATAAATAATATATGTAATGGTTTTACGCAGACGTTCACCAAAGAAATAATAGACATAAAACATAAATGTGATATAAATTTCTTAAATAGAAAAGACTATGTATACCCGTGTGATGTAAGCTTTAGATTTAAGAAAGTACAACCAGCAGAAGTGCGAACAATAATAGATAAATTATCGTGTGAAAAATCACCGGGGATTGATAATATAAGAGTAATAGATATAAAATATTTAAGAAACCAAATTAGTCCTATACTAGCTAATTTCATAAACATGTGTTTAGTCAAAAGTGTTTATCCCGATGAGCTTAAGAATGCTATTATACGACCTATTTATAAATCTGGCAGTCACTTAGAATATGTTAACTACAGACCCATAGCAATATTATCTGTTATCAATAAGATTGTTGAAAAATTAGTTATGGCACAAATAAATAAATTTCTTGAAACATATGGTATACTCTCTGACTCACAGTATGGTTTCAGAATGGGAAAGAACACTGCCTCCGCTCTGTCAAGCTTTGCTGAGTATGTAAATGAAAGTCTAGATTCTGGGAAACAGTTAATTGCGCTTTTCATAGACTATAAAAAAGCATTTGATACCTTAGATCATAATATACTTCTACAGGCTATGGACGAATGCGGTATTCGCGGACCGACTAACAGCTGGTTTAGGAACTATCTAAGTAACAGAAAGATACGCACAATGATAAGCGGTGTGACCGGGGAGGAGGCGCCAGTGAGTCTGGGCGTGCCCACTGGATCAGTGTTCGCACCCGTGGGTTATGTCATGCATGTCAATAGTGTTGCTAATGTTGTTAATCATTGTAAGATTTTTATGTACGCAGACGATATGTGTGTTGTGTATGCTTCCAAAGATATATTACACATACAAAGATGTATACAAACAGACTTCGAAAATTTAATTAAATGGGCTCACGACAACGGTATAATAATAAATTTCAAAAAAACACAGTGTATCCACATTCACTCACCATACAATCAAATTGCAAAAAATACAAATAAAGATAGTATTAATTTAATAGGACACACATATGACTACTTACATGATAACAAATATGGATGTAATTGTGATGTAATACAATGTGTCGACAATTTTAAATATTTAGGGCTAAAAATAGATAAGAACTTCAACTTTGCAATTCATATAAGCGATGTATGCAATAGGTTACGATCAGTGCTAGGTAAGTTCTACCAATTACACAGAGCAGTCAACTCAGACACACTCAGGATGGTTTACCACGCGCTTGCCGACTCGCTCATCAGTTACGGTCTATTAGTATACGGTCGTACATTCCAAACTTATTTAATGGATATCAAAAACTTACAATTAAGACTGATAAAATATTTAGTGAGTAAGAAAGAGAAAAACAGTTGCAATAATGACTATGAGAAATTATTTCCAATGTGTAAAATACTGCCGATAGATAAGAAGGTTGAGTATTTAATAGGATTAGAGTATTACCATAGCAATGAATATAAATGTATAATAGAGAATAAATATAACACCAGAAGGGCTAGAGAACAATGTTAAATAAACCTAGAATAACTAATTATTATGGTGAGAGAACAAATAAATATATAGTGCCAAAAATATTTAATAAAATAGATATATTAAGAGATGAAAATAAAATGAGTAGGTTTATGCTGAAGAAGAGGCTAAGAAGAGAATTGCTTATGTGAGCATGGGCAATTCGTTCTTCAGTTTCTTCCCGATAGAATTTATATTTTATGTTTTCATTCTTTTTTTATTTGTTGATATTGTATAATAGATAGTAGGTAAAGTACTTAATAACTTAGTTTTATATAAAAAGAGCGCTTCTCGCCGTTAAACGTAATGTTTGGCGAGGATTTATACTTGTGAAACAAATTGTAATTTTTAAAATTGTACTTTTTCTAAATAAAATAAATAAAATAAACCTCTTGCCAGGACCCAAAAAATTCTCAACTGTATGTTACGTCATGTCATGACGTCACATTCATCCATTTATTAACTCATCTTTTAAGTAGGATGTTCAGGTTCAGAAGGTCGCTAGTTCAATCCAGTCAGACCCATAAAAAAAATACTTTCAACTGTTTCTTAGTACAGTTAGTTCAAATTTTAATTTGAGAATGAAGCACGTAAAGGGAATAACCAATCGACTATGGGAATTTTTATGGGTGCTGTGTTATTATTAATTTTTTTTCTAACCCATGTTGTCCCACTGCTGAGCAAAGGTCTCGCCCATACACGACCACAATTCTCTGTTTGGGGCTCTGTCTGTCCAATCCCTCCGAAACGAGTCCAAATCATCCCTCCAGCGCTTTCTGGGCCCACCGCGACGCCGATGACCGTCCTTGGGTATCCATTCGGTGGTTATTCGCGCCCATCTTTCTGGGTGCATTCTGGCTAAGTGCCCCGCCCACTCCCATTTAATACTTAATACTCCCATAAGTTTGGCATAACTATGCACAAATGTCAATATCTTGTTTATTTTATGTAAACAATGTTCATTTAATCAATGAATTGATGAAATTCATTCTTTATTTATTGATGTCCGCTTCATTTCAGTCAGATATTATTAGATAATCGTCATACACAAAACTAAGAAACATTAAAGATGTAAAATTCATGCATGACACATAGTTTGTGGCGATGCAACTTTTGGTCATTCCTTTTTATTAATCGTAATATCATTATCCATGTTAAATATTAGTTATATTTCGGTATTTTAGTATTGTAAACTTTAGGTTACAAATTAATAACTTAACTATCCAGATTTTTTTTATATACTACGCCCACAGCGAACGAACGTGTAATCCACCTGATGGTAAGTGGAGTACAGCCCATTGACATCAACAATCCACAAAAGCAGATTGTGGATGCGTCGCTGCAGCTGAGGACTAAGGTGTCATGTGCTAGTAATTTCAGGGATATAGATAGATAAGATTATAGACTTTAGAACTAATTTGGTTTTTTATGAATGTGCTTAAACCAGAATATTACTTACTCCTCTTTACCTTATATTTCCGCAGGTTTCGTAGAAATCCACACTCCAAAGATAATATCGGCAGCCTCCGAGGGCGGTGCCAACGTGTTCACTGTCTCGTACTTCAAGTCGTCTGCCTACCTCGCGCAGAGCCCGCAGCTCTACAAGCAAATGGCTATTGCAGCCGATTTTGACAAGGTAACACCCACACACACACACACACACACACACAACCTGCAAGATCGATATTTGACGACCGGATGGCGGAGTGGGTAGAGTACCTGCCTGCGACGCCAAGGTCGCGGGTTCGATGCCCGCTTAAGACAAATCTTTGTGTACATGAACATGGTGGTTTGTCTTAGTCTGGATGTTTTTATGTATTATAAGTATGTATTTACAAAAGAAAAGTATATATGTATTAGTATCAGTTATTCTAGTATCCATAGTACAAGCTCTGCTTAGTTTGGGACTAGATAGCGTTGTGTGTAAGTTGTGAAATGTTTATTTATTTATTATTTATTGTACTGAAATTCAATGAATTTAATTACAGGTGTTCACAGTAGGCGCAGTGTTCCGCGCCGAGGACTCCAACACTCACCGCCACCTCACAGAGTTCGTGGGATTGGACCTGGAGATGTCATTCAAACACCATTACCACGAAGTACTCGATACCATTGGGAGTACCTTCACTGAGATGTTCAGAGGACTTCGGGACGAGTGAGTCATGTATTATATTGCTGCTCCGCTGCTATTGGTCGTAGCGTGATGATATATAGCCTAAGGCCTTTTTCAGTAAATGGGCTATCCAACAAAAAAATAATTATTTAAATCGGACCCGTAGTTTTTGAGATTAGCGCATTCAAACAAAGAAACCAACTCGTCAGCGCTATTATATTAGTATATACTAGCTATCGCGTATATTAGCAGCGATAGCCGAGTGGGAGACCGTAGGACTGCGAAGTCAAAGGTCTCGGGTTCGAACCCACGGCACACACCTCTGTCAATAAATCGTTAAAATTCGTCTTTTCGAAGATATGTGTGTATTTATTATATAAATTATCGCGCGCTAACGGTGAAGGAAAACATCGTGAGGAAACCTGCATGCCTGAGAGAGCCTAAAAAGTACTCGAGCGTGTGTGAAGTCTACCAATCCGCACTTGGCCAGCGTGGTGAACTATGGCCTAACCCTTCTCATCATGGGAAGAGGCCCGAGCCCAGCAGTGGGACTTGTAATAGATACAGGGTTGCTATTAGACTAGCTATCAACCCTGGCTTCGCTCCGGTTACTATAATTTGCATTTTTTATACACAATTGTCTGCATGTGTGGTGTAGTGGTTTAAGCGGTCGCCTCGCCTCTTCACTAAACTGGTGTTCAGGGTTCGATCCCCACATCGGACTAATCTTTTTGTGATTTGCAACATTTGTTCTAAGACTGAGTGTGCTTGAGTGAGTGAATGTGTAATTTGGCATTGTCATTACCATTGGATAGTGTAATTGCTTTTAGCGTAGTATCTTACGTAAAAAAAAAACATAAAACCTTCGTTATGTATCATTCTATCTATTAAACAAAACCACTTCATAATCCGATGCGTATTATTAAAACTAAGTTGTCTGTCTGTCTGTCCCTATGTACGTAGATTTAATCTACGTACATAGGGACAGACAGACAGACAACTTAGTTTTAAACATCTTGGCAGTGGTGTAAAGCACACGTTTATTTTGTTATAGGTTCGCATCAGAGATAGCAGTGGTGGGGCAGCAGTTCAAGGTGGAGCCCTTCAAGTTCCTGGATCCTCCGCTCAGGCTGGAATTCCCACAGGCCATACAAATGCTTAAAGAAGCAGGTATTCTAACTAGTTTTATGTTTAATAAGCATGCGGAATGTGAATATGTGTATATATATATATATATATATATATATATATTTTGGAACGAAAGGGGGCTGGACGGAAAATATTAAGACCAACAGTTGTAAGTTCTGTAAAAGTAGCACAGGGTTTAAAACTATGGCTGTCACTCACGCATGTCTGCACGTGTGGTGCCTCGCCGCTCTCCACTGCGCTGGTGTTGTGGGTTCGATCCCCACATGGGACAAATATTTTTGTGATTCACAGTGAATGTGTGTATTTGGCCTTGTCATTGGGACTATTGGATAGTGTTATTGCTGCTGGCGTTCTATCTAATGTAAAAAAAAACAAATTATTTATTTTTTTATTATTATTGGACCTAATCATAACAGCTAAAGTGTGTAATACAGCTCTACCACAACCTTCCGGGTAATATAACCGTGATGTTAATTTCTCTTACGTTCTCTAACCGCCAATTACTATATTTTTCAGGTGTAACAGTAGGTGAAGAAGACGACCTATCAACTCCTGATGAGAAGCTGTTAGGAAGATTAGTGCGAGCCAAATACGACACAGATTTCTATATGCTGGACAAGTACCCGCTCGCTGTGAGACCGTTCTACACCATGCCAGACCCTAACAACCCGGTAAGTAAAGATTTTTGTTACCCGACTGCAAAAAAAGAGGTTATGAAGTAGCCTAAATAGAATTTAAAACATGGATGCCAATATTCGTAAATGTGTGTATGTTTGTTCACGTATATCTCAAGAACCATGAGGTGGATTGTAATAGTTTTTATATTGTTGGATAGGGCATGTTTCAACTTAGGTTTCAGTATAAGTTTCATCAAAATCTGTTTAGTAGTTTTTGAGATATGCACGAAAAAGTGGGCGATAAGAAATCTATTGAAACCTGATGAGAACCTATTTGGCAGATTAGTGCGAGCTAAATAAGACACTGACTTCACAAGTGTGAGACCCCCTCGCTGTGAGACCATTCTATACCACAAATAATCCGGTAATAAAGATTTTTATGAACCGACTTCGGAAAAAGAGGTAATGAACTTTAAAATATGCGTGTCAAATTTCATAAATGGCTGTATGTTTGTCCGCATATATCTCAAGAACCATTGAGCGGATTGCAATGATTCTTATTTTGTTAGATATGTATTTTATCAACAGAAAGAAATCAACAAATCAAAAATAGACAATCAACTTATAGCCCAGGGTAGATCCCTTAAAAAATGATAAAAAGTCAAAAAAATAATAGTAGGTTGAAACCCATTAGAAAAGGAGGAGAATATTATAAAAATTAAAGGAAAAATAATTTACGGGCGATCTGAGGTCGGGAAGAGGGGGAGGGGGGGGTTTTTAGGGTAAAAAACGGATTTTCTCGATTTCCGGCAAAACTAAAAGTCCTATGGAAAAAAGTTGAATGGCAAAGTTGTTGGTAATAAAAAGATCTAAAACTTTTGTATTTACACTTTTTTCATATAACCTCAAAATTTATGTGAAAAATTCAAAAAAACAAGTTTTTGGTTTTTTATTTTTATCTTTTACAAAAAATATTTTTTTTTCACGAAATTTGGTGAAAACTTACCTTTTTATGTCCCAAGACGCTGTAATTTATTTGATTAGAAATATTAATTTTTTCACCTTTTTTTTTAATTAATATCGATTTTTTACCCTTATTTTCGATCGAAAATTCACCCGTCAAAATATCAGCTTTTTTCAAAAAGTTGGTATGTTTTCTCTTCGTTAAAATCTCTTCTTTCCGATGGTGAAAAAATATATATATGTTACTATAGTAAATCTTCACAGAAAATGCAAAACAAAGATCGAAAAAAACTATTAATATATAATGAATATATACAATTTTGAGTTATTTATTAAAATTTACACTTTAATTACTCGAAAAACGTAAGATTACATGTTAAATTGATAAAATATTAATTTTATTAACTTATTTGTTTGTAAATAGCTCAAAATTGTATATAGTGTATATATTAATTATATATTAATAGTTTTTTACGATCTTTGTTTTGCATTTTCTGTGCAGATTTACTATAGTAACATATATATATTTTTTCACCATCGGAAAGAAGAGATTTCAACGAGGAGAAAACATACCAACTTTTTGAAAAAAGCTGATATTTTGACGGGTGAATTTTCGATCGAAAATAAGGGTAAAAAATCGATATTAATTAAAAAAAAAGGTGAAAAAATAAATATTTCTAATCAAATAAATTACAGCGTATTTGGGACATAAAAAGGTAAGTTTTCACCAAATTTCGTGAAAAAAAAAATTTTTTGTAAAAGATAAAAATAAAAAACCAAAAACTTGGTTTTTTGAATTTTTCACATAAATTTTGAGGTTATATGAAAAAAGTGTAAATACAAAAGTTTTTGATCTTTTTATTACCAACAACTTTCCCATTCAACTTTTTTCCATAGGACTTTTAGTTTTGCCAGAAATCGAGAAAATCCGTTTTTTACCCTTAAAACCCCCCCCTCCCCCTCTTCCCGACCTCAGATCGCCCGTAAATTATTTTTCCTTTAATTTTTATAATATTCTCCTCCTTTTCTAATGGGTTTCATCCTACTATTATTTTTTTTGGTCTTAAAAATTAACGGCACTGGGCTATTAGGCGACGCGCTATGTAAGTTTCATAAAAATCGTTTAGTAGTTTTTGAGATATGGAAAAATGTGCGAGATGTATATGAGGTGCAAGAGCGACGCTCTTCCATATATAGCAGCGGGGGACTATGATAAGTCCTTTTGATTTCATTGTATATATCTTTTTTTTCTTTTTAATTAATATTTTCCTTGTTTTCAGCGTTCATCTAACTCATACGACATGTTCATGCGAGGCGAAGAAATCCTGTCTGGAGCTCAGAGGATACACGACCCTGAATTCTTGACGGAGAGAGCCAAGCATCATGCTATTGGTATGTATCTTTACATTGTACACGGCAGTATCTAAGGCACACGAGGCGTGGATAGAGCATGCGGCACCCTTGTTGCTCGCTCGCCGAGGAACGTGCACGCCTCATGTCGATAAAAAGCTAGCCTACGTTATTTCTTGTATCATTAGTCATTTATCCATAACAAACCAAAAGCTAAGTTTGTATTTTGATGTTTGTTTTGACGTGTTCAAGCGCCCCTTGGGGCCCATGGAAATAAATTATTTGTTTTGATTTGAAACCATATTTTGTGCTGAATAAATTGAAAGTCTAAAATACGTAAAATTATTTTTTAACATTAACAAAGAATCAATAAGGAAAAAGGAAGCAAATTACAAATATAATTATCTCAAGTTAAATAACATATAATCAATCATTAATATTGTATGAATCTTCAACTATTTGCCCTAAAATCTTCATAAATATTGGTGGTTAGTAGATTCAGTGGTAAAATAAAATTCTACTCTTCAAATTATTTCTAAACATGATGAACTTTTTATTTTTACTTTTCGTAAATAAAATATATATATTAGACAATATTAGTATGCACAGGAATAGAAATTCAGATCGATTATACTTTTAAAAAATCAACAAAGTTGTATTGACTATTTTAAAGTAACAATAAACATTATTAAGGAGCAAAAAAAAAAAACCGACTTCAAAAAGTACGTAAACTAAAAAGCAAAAAATAAATGTACTTCGCACAAAATAATACGTTTTTTCATTTAGTTAAATATAAATTATTAAATAATTATTTTATAATTCTGACGTCGGTGCCAAGTAAAAACAACCTTTCTACAATATCAAATTACAGTTCACACAAAAAGGGACGCGTAGTTGTGCTAGTGCGCGGTCGCCCAGTATTGGTACTTACCACAGAAATATAACTAATATTCAGTCAGAAAAAAGTTGTTAGAACGATTGATATTATCTATATACAGAGTTATTAATTGTTTACTTGGCACCGACTTCAGAATTATAAAATAATTATTTAATAATTTCTATTTAACTAAATGAAAAAACGTATTATTTTGTGCGAAGTACATTTATTTTTTGCTTTTTAGTTTACGTACTTTTTGAAGTCGGTTTTTTTTTTTATTAAAATTATTTTATTTTACGATTTTAAGTGATGGGTAGACCGAGCAAGAATGTTTCTCGAATGAGGAGACGACGGTTACTTGAGACGGAAAACTTATTATAATAAACAAGAATTAAATCCTTTCTCCTGACTATTGAGGGTCACGACCTTCCATCATCAGTTCATTTGACACAATAACTAGCAGAATGAATATCCGTACAGTAGTGAAAGAAATATCCTTTAACTCCTAACTATTGAGGAGTTGACCTTCCATCATCAGCTCAACCACATAAAATTATTGCGACCAAGCGTAAATCCTGGCCTCGATTAATAAAATATGAGGGTTGCCCCCGATTTCTCTGGGGTCCCATCATCAGATCATGACATGCTGACAATGGTACCACCTTTGAAATATCTCCGTTCCAACAGCTCACTTGACATCATAACTAGTAGTCTGAATATGTGTACATTAGTGAAAGAATTATCCTTTAACTCCTAACCATTGAGGAGTTGACCTTCCATCATCAGCTCATCCACATAAAAATACGTAAATACTGATGTAGTTTTGAAAAACACACTAAAAACATTACATGTGCCTATAAAATTCGAGGGTTGCCCTCGATTTCTCTGAGATCCCATCATCAGATCACGTCATGCTGACGATGGGACCCCCTTGGAATCATCTCCTGTCCAACAAAAAAAGAATCATCAAAATCAGTTCATAAACGACGGAGATATCCGTGAACAAACATAAAAAAAAAAAAAAAAAGTAACATATATACGAATCGAATTGAGAACCTCCTCCTTTTTTAGAAGTCGGTTAAAAAGAGATTGTATTTGCTGTGGAAGTTTCTATCTATCTAATGTTTTTTTTTTTAATAATTTCAGATGTGAGCAAGATCGCCGCGTATATCGAGTCCTTCAGATTGGGATGTCCGCCGCATGCAGGTATTTAATATAAATATGGTCTAGTGGTCAGCGAATGCGCCTCTCACCGCGAGGTCTCGGGTTCGATTCCCGGGTCGGGCAAAGTGTTATTTGTAAACTTTCCGTCAGGAAATTCACAATATCTCGAAGTTGGAATTGTGTCCGGTGGAAGGCGATAAGTACACCCCTATTCGATGGGACCTAAACATAACAGGTGAAATATAGATGTTGTACACCTCTGCCACCCCTTTCTGGTTAATATAGGCGTGATGTTATTTTTTTTTTATTTCTAGGTGGAGGCATAGGCCTGGAGCGAGTAGTAATGCTGTACCTTGGATTGGACAACATTCGCAAGACATCGATGTTCCCCCGCGACCCGAAGCGAGTGACTCCATAACATAGTAAGATGATATACTGTATGTTATGTGTATTGTATTGTTATATACAAGAGATGCAATAAATAATAAATAATGTTTTTACAATCAATTTTTAACTTAACAGAAGTGTGGGTGTTATACACACATTTGCCACACTTTTCTGCGTAATATAGGCTTCATGATGTTGTTTTTAAAAATAATAGGGAATTTAAAAAAAAAAATCTTCATTAAAAATCAATCATCAAAATGTTGCGTGGTTGCGCTGTAAAATTAAATAAAGTCCTTTTGAAGTCCATGTCAGGTTTCAAATAATGGGTTCTTATTTCGCAATCCAGGATAGACAAAGTTTACCAAATGAATAAGAATAATTACTAGTTATTTCCTATTTTGTGGAAATCCAAACTAATATTATAAACTTCTAATTGATTATTTTTATAGCATTTAGCTTTGCTTAGTAAATTATACTAAGAAACAGTTGAAAAAGATATATATATAACGTAGACGTTCATTCTTTGCAAAATTTGTGCTGAATGTATCTTCACCATGTTGATTTGCATCCTACTTAAGGTAGGAACAAATGGATGAACGTGACGTCACGAAATGACGTATCATGTATTATACGTCAACTGTAGTTGAGAAATTTAGGGCTCCGGTAAGAGGCGACCGTAGCTGGATGGCTAAAGCGGCTGCCCGGTGTGCAGTAAGGTCGCAGGTTCAAATCCTACCTGTCCCATATCTTTTTCAACTGTTTCTTAGTATACTATTATAAATCCGAAAATAACTATGTCTGTTAAGTTTTCACGCCTAAATGGCTCAACCTATTTTGATACTTTTGGCACAAGGATAGTTGAAGGCCTGCAGATGCAAAAAGGACATACCACAGGTGCGAAGCCACACACAAAGGCTAGCATTAAATAAAAGTACAAATAATCAAGGAACTTGTTTATTATTCAATTATTTAGTTTAAGACTATTCTTAAAAATAATACCTTAAATAATAGTTATTTGAAACGTTGATACCCAACAGCTTTTCTTGGTAAATTCGACAATTAAAGAAAATAATTGATAAAGCAATCATTTTGTTTATAAACGTGCGAATTTTATGCACGTGACAATCTACCAGTTCGCACTTTTGTATAGCACCCAGTTTCTGAATTCGGAAATTAATTTTGAGCAGTGCATAAGATTAATTTTATTAAGTACAACAATTTATTTTTTTAAATACGAAATGCGAGGAATACTACTTAAGTACACTTTTGATATATAATGTCTTATAATAATATTTAAAATTTCAACTCAGAAATCCTTACATTAAACTTCTGAATGAAAAATGTCCAATTGAAACCCAAATCTTACTGAAGTATAAGTATGATAAATTATATAAGTATTTGACAAAAACAGTTAACTTTTGAGCTATTTCTGAACTGAATAATTGACCGTTACAGCTAATGCTGAATAGAAAACGCATTAAGCGTCAGCTTTTCAGGTTCCTGATCTGATGATTAAGGAGCTTACTAGTATTCTTGTTAATCCCCTGCAGCTGAGCTTAATTCACTTGCGTTACGAGGAAGTTCACATTTCGAACCCACGACCTCTCGATCGTAAGACCGACGCCACGGCCGCTTTTAGAACTTATTTGACAGGTAAAATGTCAAATTTATATACAGGCGGTTAAAGTATCTAAAATGTGATCAGTGACTGGTGAAATCAGGGCCTATTGTATTTAAGTACCCCGCTAAACTGAGAGGCGAAATATGGAAGGTTAGGCTGCCCACACCACCCGATATTCTGGACCCGGCCGAACATCTGACACCTGGAAACGAATTGCAGTGGCCGATCTGGAAGTCTCTAAACCGTCTTCGGACCCAAGTTGGTCGCAGCAAAGACAACTGGCCAAGTGGGGATTCACAAACACATCCAACACTAGTTGCGAATGTGGATCGCCCACCCAAAATATGACTCATTTGTTGTACTGCCACCACTTGTACCATTAAAAGACCTTATGCTGGCCAACCAAAAAGGTCTATTGGTCTATTATTAACTTTTCTCAGGTTCATGTATTTAGTTAAGTTTTTTTTTGTACTTTTTGATTGACAATTTCAAATACTATGTTATAATAGTATACGAAATAAATGAATTTGAATTTGAATTTATAGATAGAAGAATAACATTTTTATTTATTATAGTCATTGACACAACAACAAGAAGAAGAAGAATTGTATTTAAGTACACACTATAAGTAACACAGCAAAGTTTTTTATAATTTCTTAATTCAGAAACTAAGTGATATTACAACATTTATAATGAACAGCCTCAAAAGATCAGCTTTCAGAAAATTACAGGTATTGCCATAAACGCTAAATTGGCAAAAGCCGACTATTTCCATCAGAAAATTTTCTTTTAACTTAAAATTAACAAGCATCATGTGTTACACTGCTGCCTACCTCTTAAGAGGTATACAGGTGTGTGTTAATCAACCACTTTATAGTCAAAAACGGCTGAGCTATTTTAGAGCACCAAAACTGATACATTTTTGCAGTGATATGAATAGATGTACTTAAAGAGTAATTTATCTGTATGATAGTAACATACTTGCCAGATAACTAGCTTGTGGCCATGGTTTTGTCCATATGGTGCCTTTTAGTGGCTGTTCATCAAGATTGGTCAAACAAACTCATATTTATCGTATAAAAGATAAAGATGTGAACCACTCTTGATGCAGATTAGCATGAAGATAAATGTGACTCTCAACAAAGACTGTCAGGAAGTTATTCCACCAAAATCATTGCACACATCACATGATCATCAATATGAAATAGATTGACAGTTTATCGTCACAAAAAAAAATATGTTGTGGACTCTTCTGCCATTTAGCCGTCTATCAATTTGGGTAATAACAACTTCACAGGCTCCTTTAATTAACGCCATAGTGACAAACCATGAATGAAAATTGCTTTAAATTATAGGAACTAATAAGGAGATATAAAATCTACAATGGAATCACCCTTTGAGTACAGCTAAACGCCACCGCATTAAAACAAGCTTATTCGAGATCTTAACTTATACACAAAAAAAACAAAGTTACTATTAAGTATTCACATTAAGTATACACTATGGGGTTTGAGGTCCAAGACCAAAGGCCTATCTTATGTGGAATTTAAGCAATCACATTTTTTTATTCCGATTGGCACTATACACTGGTTGTTCGATTTTTATTCACATTTAAGTACGGATTAAGATATTTTGCACAGGTCCCTGCACATTTTGCACAGATATGTTTAGCACATTTTTTAAATCAGGCATTTTTGCGGTAAGCAATCACAATTTTTCTTACAAAATTCGTAAGTTTTTCTGATGTTTTTCACAGATTCACGCACGTTTCGCACAGATTTTTACAATTTTTCACCGATTTTCTCACGATTTACACTTTTTTTACACGTTTATCACACTGTTTTTGTAGAAATATTAATTTCCGAATAAGTTTTTGAGGTCCTGCTCGTACAGGGCGATCACTAGCATGATGCCGATGCCGGTCGCCAGCCCCATGAGTTGGAGTATGCATTGGCATAGTGTACCCTCTTTGCTATGAGAAGTACTTAGTTCAGGCATCTGAAAATTATAAAATATATATATTATGTGACGTGGTATAAGTTGATGTATATCATTGTTAGGATAAATTTTACCAGCTATGGAGCTTGGATATAATTTATATGACGTATGTATGAGTTTATCTGATGGTAAGTGGTAACTACAGCTCATGGATATCAACAATAAAAGCAGGTTAAGCATGCGTCTTTAACCTTTTAACCGCCAGAGTCGGATTTATCCGACAAAAAAAAAATCGGGCCCATTCCGCCTGAGTCGGATTTATCCGACACAAAACACTGTACTATATATTCGATTTCTAAGCTAATATTACGACATTTTTGCCGCAAAGGACTAATTTTATCGAATGATTATCTATCAAACCTTTTATTTCGTGTTATATTTCAGACTTACCATATCTAGAAAACAATAAAATGCAATTTCAATTATGGTAAATTTGCTATTATTTTTTTGGAGAACGTCTATCGACTTTCAACGCCTATGTCGTATAAATCCGACAGTAGTGACGAGACATTTTAGAATTTAGAAGCTAAGACATAACGCATAAACGAAAATATTATAATGAAATACTGCGTTATTAAATAAAAAAAAATACATCATGAAATTGTTATTAACTACATTACAAAATTATTATAAGAAATGAGCGATTTAGTTATTTTTGTACGGGCTAATATAGATGCAAATGCCCATCCCTAGACTGTGTTCCTTTATCTCCCCTTCGCTAGTATAGCCAGCGCCTGCGTCGGATAAATACGACCGCTTATGACGTCACAACAGAGTTCAGTCGTATTGAATTTTAAATTGGTGTTGTGCGCGATTTTGTGAATGTACATTATTATATCGACATTTATTTTGCTTTATTTCGTATTGGCTACAGCTAAGGAATTAATTTGTATCTTGGAAGGTGACGATGAAAAACAATTCGAATCAGATGAAGAGATGGAAATTGTTGAACAAGTAGGTATTTTCTTCATTTGTATTATTTTCGTTACGATTAATATTTTCGAAATATGTAAAAACCTACAAGTTTAATGAGTTTACGTAAATCTTCAAATGTAAACAAAAATGAAAGTATGTAGTAATGTAGGTAGTATAATTTATCGAGTAGCTAAGTGTCTCCATCATTTTAAGTAAAAACCTTTTTTTTTGGTAAATGTTTTGTAATATTACGATGACAATGATGAATTATATCAGACGAAGAGTTGAACATTGATGGAGAGGTATTTTTTTTTATTATTACTACATATTTCAATTTAATGTGTAGTATGGTAGTGATGGCTGAATGGAAATTTTATAATAAGAGTGAGTGAGATGGCAAGAGCGCGCCGAGCGATGAGAATGCGCGCGCTGTTACTCTGGATCGGTGATTCTGATTGGTTGTATTGCGGGTCGCGTGAACGCTGCGGTCCCTCGTAGATACGAAGGTAGTTTGCCGTCGCATGCAAAACTGAGAGTGTATGGCCACCATAAGTCAATAAGTGAACAAATAGCGACAGAGACGAAACAATTTTTTTTAACTCTTTTTGTTTTTATAACCAGTGAATTAACGTACATTGTGATTTTAGACTGTTTTATTATTTATTATACTCAAGTTTCTAGTATAAATAAGTAGGCACAAACATATTTTCTTTTAATTTCAGAAAACCCACCTGTAGAACTCCCTGCCTTCGTCTGTGTTTTTGAGTTCATATAGACCGGATCTATGCAAGTCGCGAGTGAATAGGCTTTTGGCAAAAAACTTTGACTGAAGTAGTTAGTAGACAAAAATAGAAGGAAGAAACTTTAGACCAGGAGTTAAGATTTTGTTTCTTTGATACTTATTTTATACTGGTACTTGTTACTAGGGACAATGTTACATAAAACAAATATGAAAATATCTAAGTTAGTAATCAGTTTTTATTTATATGAAACGAAATATCGACATCGAAATATAAAGTATTGCACTTCCCTCTTTGTTGTAGGTATTTAATTTTCGATTTCTGGGCCTGGCGCTGGGGGCACGACAATTGATATAAAGTCAAGCGGTTAAAAGGTTAATCTTGCTCTCTTACTCTATTTATGTCGAATTTGCCTACACATATTAGTCCTAAATGCCCCAAAATAAAGAATAATATACCATATCGACAAGTGCAATATACAAAAACATCCTCGCAGCTGTCGCGAACAGCCATCTCGAAGCTGACGGGGAATGCCCGCCGGGCACAAGGCAGATGATAGAATGTTGTGGCACTCTACGCCTCATCTCGACCCCCAGTATAGTAGCTCCAATAGTAAGCTTTGCAATTTAGCAACTTTTATCGCAGTTGACCCATCTTTTAGTCAACAATAGTCTCGATTGACCAAAATAGTACTAATTGCATCAAAAAAAGTCTTGATTGCCTTAAAATAGTAGAAAGAAAGAAGAAAGAAAGAAAGAAACATTTATTTTGGCAAATCATAATCTTAATATAACCTATAAAACTACTTATAATAAAAATTTAATTGATGTGCCAAAAAAGGTACAAACCTCAGCATACTATTATCTACTTACTATTACATAGTACTAATTGCATCAAAAATAGTCTCAATAGCCCCAAAATAGTCTCATTACCCATAAAAGAAGAAGATACGTACTAAATCAACCAATGTAATATACAAGAACATCCCCGCAGCTGTCGGAGCATAACAGGCATAAATGCCACAGATCATGCCCAGGCAGGCACAGGGCTGACGATAGAATATTGTTGCACTCTTCTCTTTATTTTGACCCCAGTTTAGTTGCTCTCAATATAGAAAGCTTTGCAGTGAAGCAACATGTTTCAAAATTGCTCCATCTTTTACTCAAAATTACCTCAATAATAGTCTCAATTGCCCCAAAATAGTCCCCATTGCATCAAAAAATAGTCTTGATTGATTCAAAATAGTCACAATTACCTCAAAAATAGTCTCAATTGCCCCAAAATAGTCTTAATTGCCCAAATAAAGGAGGTACATACCATATCAACCAATGCAATATACAAGAACATCCCCGCAGCTGTCGCAAACAGCCACCTGGTAGCAGACGGAGCATGACCAGCATAAATACCACAGATCATGCCCGCCAGGCACAGCGCTGAGGACAGAATGTTGTAGCACACAGCTCGCTTCACTGACATTCCTGCTTTTAGTAGTACTGCGAAGTCACCTGCGAGAAGGAAATTAAAGTTGTATTAATACAGAATATCATGCCTTACTAAGAAACAGTTGAAAAAGATATGGGACCGGCAGCATTTGAACTTGCGACCTTACTGCACACCGGGCAGCCGCTTTAGCCATCCAGCTACGGTCGCCTCTTACCAGAACCCTAAATTTCTCAACTGTATGATACGTCATTTCGTGACGTCACGTTCATCCATTTGTTCCTATCTTAAGTAGGATACAAACCAACATGGCGAAGTTACATTCAACACAAATGTTGTAACGAATGAATGTGTACGTTATTTTAACTTCCAATTGATTATTTTTATAGTATTTAGCTATGCTTAGCAAATTATACTAAGAAATAGTTGAAAAAGATATGGGACCGGCAGGATTTGAAAGCATAATTTGCTAAGCATAGCTAAATGCTATAAAAATAATCAATTAGAAGTTGTCATGCCTTTAATTTATGTTTTTTTTTTTCTAGTAATTTGCATATACAAATTACTAATATTCTATCTAACTCCCTCCAGCTAAGCTTAATTCACATGTATTAGGAGGAAGTTCACGTCCGTGGTGTAATGGCCAGGGTTCGAACCCACGACCTTTCGTTATCCATTCGGCCACGACCACTTTGTATATATGTGATATTACTTTGTACTATTTTGACATAGTTAACATACATTATATCCATGCAAAATTTCAGCTATGCCTCAAACACACGAACAAACTTTTTGTTCGTTTCGTATTTTATGTAGCTACGTCAATGGGCTATTTATTTTTACATAATTGAATATTCAGTTGGTAAATGTCGTTTGTACCAGTTTATAATTAAAGAAATACTGGTTTTGTTGACTTAGAGCGCTTAGCAGCAGACGCGTGGATCCATATATCACTAGCTTTTACCCACAACTTCATCCGGATGGAATTTATTATATAACATACATCCATTACATAACATATGTATGATTGTTATTTATAGTTATTGCTTACCTAACTCGTGCGGCAGTTCGTGGCACAACACTGCGATAGCCGTGGAGAAACCCCCCGCTATGCTCGAAGCGAAAGCGGCACCTGGAAACAGGAGGATAGATATTAATAAAATTAATTATAACTTCTTATTAATTATTTTTATAGCATTTAGCTATGCTTAGCAAATTATACTAAGAAACAGTTAAAATCGGACCTGCAGGATTTGAACCTGCGACCTTCTGCACACGGTCGTTTCTTGCCAGGACCTTAAACGAATGAACGTGACGTCACGAAATGACGTAACACACAGTTGAGAAATTTAGGGTAATGGCAAGAGGCGACCGTAGCTGGTTAACTAAAGCGGCTGCTCGGTGTGCAGAAGGTCGCGCAGGTTTTATTATAACTGTAATAGGAACCCCGGTTTGAATCTGCCGTCACCGAATACCGTCCAGTCAGAACTATCCACGTCCACTTCATATTATTCGGCATATTATGCTCACACAAAGTGTGTGTGTGTGCACAGAGCACTTATTTAATATGGAGACGGAATCGAAGCAAATAACAATATGTAAATAAATCTGCCAAAACTCACGAGGGAGTGGGAGAACAAATATTTCGACAGGGACAGGAATGTGATCAAAAATTTCGTTCACAACAGGGCAAACGGAACACACAAAGGATGGCGGCGAATCTATTGCTAAGATCGAAACTATTGTTTCCCAGCAAGAGTCTTGCATGTCTTGCAAGCCAAGAACACACGAACTTCGATTTTCCAATTTCAGAGTATAGGTGTTCCATCCAAGGAATTAAACTAGAATGGAAACGAATACATTATACTGATCACGTAAATGTTTATTAAGAAACAGTTACTCCCATGGGAAACGGCATATAGCTCAGTTTATAACCACATGGCAGTAGACTTTTCAAATTTCTCATTAATTCTTTAGACATTTAATAATCTGGCCGGTCTTTACTATGGCTATGCTAATTCAAGCTCAAAATGTTCCTATTTTAATACGTTTTTCTAAGATCTAAAGTAAACTTTAATAAATAGCAATAGCCTTAGGTAATTGCAAGACTTGGAAGACTCTTGCTGGGCAACACTAATCGAAACACGAAATCACTCACCGATGGCCATGCCGTCCGTGAAGTTGTGCAGCCCGTCGCCCATGATGACCATCCACGCCACCGACGCGATGGAGGAGGGGGGGGGCGTGCACGTGCCCGTGCGCGTGCGAGTGCCCGTGGTGTGCGCGCGAGTGCTCTCTGCAACGGTGGAGTAACGTTAGGAAGATACTCTATAAAAGCATGGTCCTTCGAACCGGATGTAACATTTACATAGAACATGACATTACGTTTCACGTTTAAAAGACCTGGAAAGCTATAATACCCACACTTCACGTGTCTCATGTGATAGTGAGCCTATCGCTGTCTAACGAGCACATTTCTAGACTTAGTGGTGCTACTGAAAACTTTTCTTTAACTCATAAATGACGAACGACTTTAAGGTAAGCGGTTATTAAATAACAGTCAGATTTGCATAGTTTTTAAATCTTTGGATAAAACGTCCAATAAGTATCTAACGAATAAGTTATCCTTTTTGACATTCAAATTATTGATTGTCATTAAATATAAAAAAGCAAACTTACCTCAATATAACAGTATAACTGTCTCCATCCTTTAAATCTTTATTACCATCCTCTTTATGCTTCATATTATTCATTTCCACGACGGCAGGCCCTTCGCCCTTTAACAGCCAGTCTTTCGCAGTAGGCTCTTCTTTACCCTCCGAATTCAAGGCATTGGAAGACACAACACTCACAGAGTTGTTCTTCTTGCCGTGTTTCGGACTTGTGGGTATGCCATCCCGTAAATGATGGTCGTCATGGGTATCTGTGTCGATCTCATCGTAACAGTAAGGGTATTCTGAATATCTGTGCTTGCAAGTCTTCGTTGTGGGGTCCGACTTGTCATCCTTCTTGAAGATCTTCATTAGAGTATTAGACGTCGAATTTCCTGGGCCCTTGCTGTGACTAGAACAACCTCCGACGGTCTCATCTTTTAATACACGAACTCTTGTAGGGAGTTTATCTTCTTCCAACTTCTGGCGACGCTTTCTCCATTCTACGACAACTGTTAACCCCTTCTCGGTGAAGTAGAAGAATACTACACCAAGCATAGCAGCTAATCCTTTCCACATTCCATCGTCATGGGACACGCTAGCGTCTACCTCAGTTCCATGTCCCCCATGGTCATGAGGCGGACTCATTGCGTGAGGCATGAGATGCAGTAGAGCATCTCCACATAGGGTCCCAACAGCTAAAGCCACGAGGAATTGTAGTAAATGATTGTAATACGTCTTATGCATGATTGGGATAACTGCTACTCCAAGAAGACCACAGGCACTGATCGCAAATATGCTTAGTGATGAGTAAAGCCAGACAGCATAGCTATTTGTGTCATAAGCCATTCCGCTTACAGCATGTTTCGGCATCACGTCATTTCTACCTATACTGTTCTCTTTCACACACCCCAGTCTCTCTATCGACGTGTTAGCCAACTTTTGATAAAGGAGTATGGGGCATATCGCGTGCAATGTGTTTTGCGATATGATGGTGTCTGTCTCGTGTTGGTGTGAGTGGCCCTCATGTGATTGCCCGTGCGTGTGTGAGTGGTGGTCGTGGGGTTTTAGCCTACTGTTCACTGTTGTTACTAAGTCTGAGCTGTTTATACACTGAAAAGATGAGATGGGTTTAGATTAGAACACATAAATAGGTAACATTTTAAGCTGGCCAGATAGTTGAATAATAAACTCAACCACCACTGTCTCACCCTTAACCTGCGATCTAATATTAGAACTACTGTGTGCCACTTTAGGGGTAAAAGTAGACATGGACCATGAGGCATAATTATTTTTGATGTCCTCCTAGCCGAATTTCGACTAGGGCGGCCAATCTCAATGGGAATTAGCCTACTGCGTCGGTCATATTATAGTGCTCAATGTCTGCGCGTAACACAAGACAATCCATTCCCTCACTCTCATAGCCCGATGAGACAGATCGACCAACACGACCGGAGAGAGATCAGGCGCAAGACCACAAGCTTAACGTGACTGCGATCCACGAGATGTAAACCGCCTACTTCCTGTCTCCGGGCAGATATTAGGCTCTCTTTACAGAAAATCACAACACCTCTTCTTGCCCGACCCGGGCGGGCATTGAACCCGAGACCTATGCGCAGCAGCCACATACGCTAGCCGCTAGAAGCAGGCAGGCATAATATCGTGATCCTGAGATGCATCGAAATATCTTTTGCAGAATGTGGACGTTCATGTGGACGTATTGAACTATTGCTACATTTGTGTAGAAAACTTTTATTTCACCTGCATAACAATCCCACTGCTGGGGCAACATTCATCCATTGCTATATCAAAGTCTTGCTATGTAAAAATTGCTATTACAAATATGTAAATATATTTTTTGATGAAATAAATATCTTAAACCATAAATATCTTTATCTTTCTCGGCACTTTTTTCCATTTATCGAGGCCGGCTTCGAGACTTTCGAGTTTAGCTATCAGGAGGTAATTTATGTAAGTATTCTTTAGAAAATAGTCGTGCAATAGAAGCGATAGCCGAGTGGGGGACCGCAGGATTACGAAGTCAAAGTCTCTGGATCGAAACCACAGCACACAAATGTGTCCATAAAACGTTAAGAAACGTCTCTTCGAAGATAAGTGAGTATCTATAATCTATATATATAAAAATGAAGCCCGTTTTCCGTTGTCACGACTTGGCATGAAAACGGCTTGACCGATTTGGCTGATATTTTTTTTTGTAGTTTTCTAATACTCTGTACAAGGTTGTTACGGAATAAAAAAATAAAAAAAAAATAAAAAAATATTAATAAACTTTTTGTAAAAATATAACTAAAATTATTGAAAATTATTGAACCCTACGGAATAAACACTATTATGAAAATATATATTTTGTTTTCTATTTAATAAAATTAGTAAAGTCCTTCTCAGGTACGACGAGACCAGGAAAATAGGTATTCATTTTTATATGGAGGATATTATAGATTCCAGTTCAAATTGAATAGGTACGCATACATAAAATTAATAGGTCAGCTATCAAAATAAAGTAGTGCATCAAATTTACGCTAAGGCGGTACGAAGTTCGCCGGGTCAGCTTGTATAATAATAAATTATCGCTCTCTAGCGGTAAAGGAAAACATCGTGAGGAAAGCTGCATACCTTAGAGTGCCTAAACAAGTGTTCCAGGGTGTGTAAAGTCACCAATCCGCACTTGGCCAGCGCAGTAGACTAAAACGTAACCCTTCTCCTCATAAGAAGAGGCCAGAGCCCAGCAGTGAGACACGTATTAGATACAGGGCTGTTATTATAATTCTACAGTAAATAATAAAGAAATAACTACTCACATTAACTACATCTTCTTTCCCTCCCTCTGTGTGTCCATACACGTAATTCCTACTCTCTTTCTTCTCCCCTCCATCCACTAACCCCCCTAATTCCAGCTCTTGCAGCAT
Source organism: Hypena proboscidalis (assembly GCA_905147285.1). Classification (NCBI taxonomy): domain Eukaryota; kingdom Metazoa; phylum Arthropoda; class Insecta; order Lepidoptera; family Erebidae; genus Hypena; species Hypena proboscidalis. The sequence continues at coordinate 1,024,673 of LR990153.1, forward strand.
CTTGTTAAACCCCTCCAGATTCATGGTCATACTGCTGGCGTCTCCGTACAACCTGAAGATTTGCGTCACATAGTTGTCAGGGTTTACTTTAGCCTCTCGTTTCGCTCGACTCTGTCGAATTTTTTGGAGTTTCTGGTGGTATCTGAAAAATAAAGCAGATAACATTAAAGTCAAATGCCACACAATCGATAATGTAAATAAATAAATTTAGATTTTTTACATTAGACAGAACGCCAGAAGCAATTACACTATCCAATGGTCCCAATGACAAGGCCAAATACACACATTCACTCACTTAAGCGCACCCAGTCTCAGAACAAATATTCGCGAATTACACAAAGATTTTGTCCCATGTGGGAATCGAACCCACAGCACCAGTGCAGTGGAGAGCGGTGCGGCAACCTCTTAAACCACTACACCTCACGTGCAGACAATCGATCGATGCCCCAAGAAGGTCACCGTCGTCAGGGTAGACCTAGGAGGCGTTAGCGGGACGACCTAGATGCCTACAACCATCAATAGTGGGCATCTGCAGAGATAGAGAGGTCTGGCAACGTTCGAGGGAGGCCTTTGCCAAGCAGTGGGGCAACGCAGGCTAACGAAAAAATAAATAAAACATTAAGTCAAAGCACAAATAAAATATCAAAGTTAAACTAAACTTAAAATCGCGGAGCTTGCAGAACTCACCTAGACGGCAATTTTCTTTTTTCTTCTATATCTATATTCATATGATCCATATTCTCCAAATGTAAGTCGTAAGTGCGGATCCCTTCCTGCTGCACGTCGGCGTGGGAGCCGCAGGTGTGCGCCGCGCACAGCAAGCAGAACATGCATACTGTCACGAGGTGGTGAGACATGGTTCCTCTAACACTAGTATTAGCTTATGGTAACACTAATCCATCTGATGGTGGAAGGTGATTGGTGGACTTCTAATCTGTGGACAAAGAAAATTATACGTCAGTATGAAATATTTATCGCATGTTATGCAATGTTTATACATATTATAAAGACTCGAAATCACAAAATTTTGAGATGTGCCCCTATAGTATGAAAGCTGCGATATACAAAGGTGTCATCACCCACAATTTATCTGTCATGTTTAGGACTCATAGGATAGTGGGTGAGCATATCGCCATCCACCGAGCACATTTCCAAGTTCGTGTTGCTATTGAGAATTTCCTGTCGGAAAGATCACAAATATCACTCCTCCAACACTATCAGCCTGTCTTTTGAGACCACCCTTACAAACAATTATATAAAAATAAATTATAAGTAAAACTAAATTATACTAATTACAATGATTTGAATAACCAGGGCTTAGATTAATTTCAATCCAACTGCTTAGAATCAGATAAAAATTAATCTAAGTATTAGCTCAAATTCCAATCTGCTACGTTTACGTTACATTGTGTCCTAGCTTCACGCTTTTACGACTAACCGAGGAATCCCGTGACGGCCATCTTTGTTCATTTCATTCCAGCCACAAACAACTCTAACAAGACTAAAACCACTTGTTACTGTTTATCTGCGCCACTGCCTCCAGTAATTGATATAAGAAATTAATTACATTGTACAGTTTTTCGACTTTTCTACGACCTTGCTCCCGATTCATCGGTTGACAATGGTGGGTTCCTATTACGACTTCGTGTATGTTCTGTTTGTGCAATTTTGGTTACATATGTAAGACAAGAAATAGCAACAAAGCACAGAGCTTATAGATATGTATATATTTTTTTTTTATTCTAATTTTAATTAATTTTAAAATTCTTGTCTTACTAGCTAAGCTTAATTCACTTGCGTTAGGAGGAAGTTCACGTCCGTGGTGTAATGGCCAGGAACCGAGCCCACGACCTGTCGATCGTAAGACCGATGCCTTATCCATTGCGCCACGGCCGCTTAAAATGGCCGTGGAACTCATCGAAACACAGATAATTTTATATTACTAAATTGTTTTCGAGTCGTCTTATATCCAACGACTATTGGACGCTAGCTTGCAATAAAGGCTAGGGTTTTGAAGATGTAACATTTAGCTTGATTTGAACAAAAAAAGTATAGTTAAAAAACATCACGTGACGTGTTAAGCAAGTATATCAAGGAAAACATATGTTTTTCATGGTTCTGTTCACTCATAGACGCTACAAAACAGTATTTTTTTAAATTAAACAATGCTATGAGTTGAGAGAGAGACTCTTCAAGAATGACGGTATTTTTTTTTTCATTCATAAGTTAGTAAAAGACAAGTGTTGAATAAAGAGTACCAAGTGGAATGAATCCGTCGTCACGTCTCATTGCTCACCAATCAATTGGATGCGGCGACGGCACCGGACTACAAAAACTGTCTATTATGTCTTATTTGCCTAGCTCCGAGTCCAATTAGAGCTAGACTAGAAACTATCCTACTATCAAAGTTATCAAGAAAGATACTTGAGGGTGGAATCATCATCATCTCACCATAAAACAACGGCATAATAGTAATAGATAGGTTTGAGTTATTAGGCCCTGGAATGAGTAGAACATGACAAATACTATCATAGTGATGCATTTAATTTTTGGGAGTGCATGTAAGGAGCCTCCCCGAGTGACGTACAAAACGTTTCCATACGTCCGACGCACCCTGGGCAATTCGCGAATCCTCCAAAGCGAATTGGCTAATCCTTTCACCACGATGGCAAGTCAAAATAAAATTAGACTCAGCCATCGACACGACGAAGAAGAAGAAGAAGAAGAAGATTGAATTTTTAACCGACTACAAAAAAAAGGAGGAGGCTCTCAATTCGATTGTATTTTTTTAATGTTTATTCTCTGATTACTCGCAGACGCCATGACTGATTTAAGAAATACTTCTTTTGTCTGAAAGAGAATATTTGTCATGGACCACATGACAAACATACTCTCATGCTCATCATCTGATGATGAGATCCTAGAGAAATCGAGGGCAACCCTCAAATTGTAAAGGCTTGTATATTGCTTTTTGTATATTACCTATCGGATATTTGGATCTAGCAATCAGTATTTCATGTTGCTGAGCTGATACTGTAAGGTACAATTCCTCAACGGTTAGGAGTACGGGGCCGTTTACAGTATTCTTTCAAGTTATACACAGATGAGGCAACACGTTGAATATAACTTAAGTATTTATTACTTTTAAGCTTGTATTTTTTTAAATTAAAGTTATTTTTTTTTTTAAATTACAATGATACAATTCGAAATTTTACTCAACAAAATGTAACATTACAGGCGAATGTTCGTCAAGAGGCAGTTTGTATCATAATACACATAATCGAATCTACAACGTCACATTGACAACAGAATGGCAACTCGATTAGTTTTATTTACGTTTAAAATAAGATGTTTTTAGTAGATTGTTACAAACAAGAAAACTACCGAGGCACTATTACAACCCTTCGGAATTATGTAAAAGTACTATTTTATTTATGTAACTACCCGCCATGGCATAATTTATTAGGAGTTACTCGTACGTAGACAGTTCCATCCAAAAATATAAATCGATTGTAGATAATGCGTCATATAGCCAAGGCTGTTGATAGTAGAGCTTCTATCATTCAGTTTGGAATTATTCTTTAGTTATTCAACAGTTTATTTATTTATTTGAACTTCTTACATACGATAATAAGATCCAACACGACCAGTAAGAAAAATATAACAACATAGGTATGTGGTGAAGATGTATAACATTCACAATTCACCTCCGTTGTATTTAGGACCAAGTGACGGGGAGCGAGCCTATCGCCATCTACCGGAGCATTATTCTAAATCCGTGATTTATCTCAAAAACTACCGGACCGATTTTAAAAAATTCTTCACTTCATTATTTCTGAGTAACACAGGCTATAATTCATCAATTTTAATTTGTCTGCACGTGTAGTGTAGTGGTTTAAGCGGTCGCCTCGCCGCTCTCCATTGCACGGGTGTTGTGGGTTCGATCCCCACATGGGACAAATCTTTCTGAGACTGGGTGTGCTTGAGATAAGATTATTCTTTATTTGCCATAACATGTGTATACATACTGACGCATGCAAGATATTAATATTAGGTAATGTCCAGACATGTTAGCCACAATTGGCGTACAAACACACCCCGCGGTGAGAGGTGCATACCCTAACCACTAGATCATCGAGGCAGTTAATTAACAGAACATTTTCATATTATTATAAATAGTATCAGCAGGTATAACAAGTTAGCAAGCCTGCCCTTGTCAGTCAGAGAAAGTGAACCGCATTACTTAACGTAACAGTGACAGCAGCTGCATTCTAATTAACTAAAATATATTAAAAAAACTGTTAAATGAGCATTATTTATCATTATAATAATTTATTTTGTAGTGTATATTAAGTATGTATTTATGTATTGTATGTATTTTTATATTGTATTGAGTGTATTTTAATTATTTATTTATTTTATTTTTAGTATTTAATCTTGACAAGCCTTGAGCAAAATGAAAAAGAAAAAAAGTAACAACAAATCCAATGCAATAAACTACCGCAAATATCCATTGTATTATGTCCATCCTAAGGTTGGCTGGAAGAGATCGCGTCAAGCGATAAGGCCCCCCTTTGTACGTTATAGTTTTAAGTACCTATTTCTTTATATGTTTGTCACAAATTTGATGTGCAAATAAAGTTTTCTCTATCTATCTATCTAACTATATTTTTTTGTATGTCGATGTACGAGATTCAGCGACATATTTTAAGGTGATCCCAGACCGCGAGCATTCGCTTGTTGTAGTTGTAATGTAATGTTACAGATTTGAATATTACACCAAGGTGCGAACCGAAACCTAAAGATACATACTCTCCAACTCCAACTATATACTTCTGATTAAATTCGTTGCGGGTTCCAAGACAATTTTAACTCTCCCTGGGATTGGCCGTGTGTCATGCACGGTGCCTTTCAGTTGGTTACCGCTGTAGATCCTGGCGTCACAGGAGTCACAGTGGTGGGCGTGTGGGTGAGATTATATCCCGTTAAAAAAAGGTGCGAACCGAACAATGCGTAACATTACAGAGAGCTTGTATTTAACTAGAGAAAACTATAAAATGACATTATTCCGTTAAGTTTAAAAATGTATGGGTTTTGACGACAGCTTATACCCGGCCCGGGGAAAATTTTCTATGAAATTTGGCAGTCCAATTGTTGTATATCAAAGGGATTGCCTTTTGCCAATGCCCAAAAACCCTTGTGTCACGAATATAGATAGTAAATAATTTCTAGTTTTGTGTATGAAGATTATCTAGTAATAAGAGACATAACTTAAGCGGGATTTAATAAACAAAAGAGATTTTCTATTTAAACATGAAGGATGAACTAGAATCTAATTTTGTTTTGATAGAATTATGACGATTTTTGCACTTGTTTACAACTTTTTTCATGACATCACAGCTTACTATGAAAATATACGGATTAAAATTAAACTTTCATATTATTCTACATACAAAACAGCAGTTTTTATCTTGACAAAGCCACGCAATAGATAGCACAGCAGCGATAAACAATCCAATAGTCGATTGGTCATACCCCTTTCTTCATGTTACATTTTGACATCTATTATATCTGCAACCTTTAATATTACAATTCGAAATTGAAATTATATTCGATTTTTTTAACGTATAGGGTAAAAGAACATAGTGTACCAATACGCGGACTTAGCGCGGGTATGTTTGTTACAAATTTGATGTGCTAATAAAGTATCTTTATCTATCTATAGACAGCAGCAGCGAATTCTTCGAGCTTTTTCACAAAGGTTCTTCCACGATAATAAAGTACTGATTAATTCCTAACTTGACTTTCTAGGTACATATTTAACCTTCATATATCAATCTGAGTTCCCCGCATGACTATTTTTGAAACCCTGCGCAGGTTCGAACCCGCGACGTCTCCGCTCTATTACAAAAGATCAAGGTTACTAACAAATGTTTTTACTTTTTAACTTTAATACAGCCGTATTTTTAGAATTACAAGGTTTTGGAATTGGACGAAACATGGCGGCAATACAAGGGTGTTGTATAGGAGTATGATACCCACATTTCACCTGTTAAGTTTAGGTCCCCAATGGGATAGGGCTGATTAGGGGTAAATCTGGTGTGCATGGTTTGTGTGATATTACTTTTTATTAATTACTAGCTGACCCGGCGAACTTCGTACCGCCTTAGCGTAAATTTGATGCACTACTTTATTTTGTATAGCTGACCTATCTTATGTATGCGTACCTATTAAATTTGAACTGGAATCTATAATATCCTCCATATAAAAATGAATACCTATTTCTGAGAGATTTTCTTAATATTTTTTTTCGTAAGAACCTTGTACAGAGTATTAGTGAACTACAAAACAAAAAACAGCCATATCTGTCAAGCCGTTTTCATGCCATGTCGTGACAACGGAAAACGGGTTTCATTTTTATATATATAGATTTAACTTATTTTATATATTTTTAAATATGATTTATAAAAAATATTTCAAATATAAAAAACAGTGTCCCACCGACATCAGGTGCAGGGACCAAGCTGCCGATAGTTAGGGCTACAGAGAGAGGAACCTCCTCACAATGTGCCGTGCCGTGTCCAAATAGACCGCTTCTGCATCTGGTTCCTAGTCCAGCTGCCTTACGCCAGCCTCTTAAGGTGTTGGTCGAGGCTCTTTGCGATCAGTTCATTGACGGAGACGACTATTGGAACAATGATGGCCGAATGCACATCCCACATGTCGACAATCTCGTGTGCCAGATCGACATATTTTATTTGTTTATCTTTCTCGGCTTTCACCAGATTTCCGTCATGGGGAACGGTGATGTCGACAATCTGTATATATATCTGTGTGGTGTATTATTATTGTTGGGGCGAGGCTTTGGGTGTTCACGTCGACCTCCGTGGGTCTATTGTGATTATAGCCTCATTATAGACTCTCCTTTAGGCCAATAGCCTCCATAAATTGGGGCAGTCAATTATGTGTGTTAACAATGGTGTTATTTAATTATATTTACCATAAAATTACACCAATCGATACTGAGTTTGTTCCAATTTGCGTGATCCTTATATCACGTGAGAAATATGGTTAATACACATTTTATTTGGACAACAACAAAAAATCAATTATCTATTCTTCTGTAAGTATGTATTCACCCCCAAACCTATGGGGTGGCCTTGTTGTAGCGATCGACCTTCAGACCTTGACACCATCAATTTTATGGTGTTTACGTATTGATGGAACGAATTCACCGAGACAGTATAATTGTATTCATATACAAACTAATTTAGACTTGGGACTAGGATGTCGTATTTTTTGTATGTATCTTTAATTTTCATGTGTTCGTTAATAGCGTAATAGTAATAATTCTTCACGCAATTAATGGAAAAGGGAAAGGAATAATCAAGGGGCGAGGCCGGAGGAAGTCAAATATAATCTATTGGACATAAATCGCGTAATTTCTTCGGACAAAAACTTTACTTAATCCAGTTAATCTAGTCCTCAAAGTGAACAACGCCGTAAGTGAAGATATTTACTTAGCAATATTCGGCCTTACGGGCGGCGTTTGGCAAACTGCCGTAAAGGCCAAAATTGTTGTGCAAACAATAACATAACATCTCACTTACGTGTTTTTTCCACTGGAGGTGCGACCTATGAACTAAAAAAAAAATAAACATTTTGAAAGATTATCTCACGAAATCTCACCAGGAGAGGAGAAAGTTCAAAAAAATCCACAAAAGCTCGCGTAATTTATGTACGCCCCCTAAACTCGCCACACATCCGTGCCCTTAATTTAGAGTCTAATCTCAACGTTCAGCCATCCAAAACATGACCGCAGCAAGTGTAACTTAACTTGAAGATCCGCTACTTAGAAATGACACTATTCTAACGATTTCTACACAGGTGGGCTATGTCATGTCATACAACTCCATACAAGTTACAAGTTCAGATTTCATGGCTCCTCTTACTATCATTTATGAGTATGGAATTACATATAAACAGACAACGTGATTTATTTAATAGTTATTGGTTTTTTTCTTGATGATATACAGGGGTCCCAAAACTGAACGCTAATCGTGCAGCTGGTGAAGTGTCAATGGAAAAAGTCATAAGAAGCACCAGAAAAATATTTAAAAAATCTAAATGACGCCATTTATTTTACCAATATTTTTTGTTAAGAGAATAGAACAGAATTAGTATTTTCGACACTAAACTTTTTGAGTTATTGTGGATTTTAACACCGTTCCAGCATCAAAAACAATCAAATTACTTAAATAGCTACCTTTTAAATAAAACTGAACACTTTGCACTTGGATTGGGTTCAGGGTCAGGTGTTGGGTTTAATGTCAGGCAATTATTTGGAGAAAGTTAAAAAAAAAAAGAATTTTTAACTCAACGCGACTTAAATATATAATGGTAAAGACTGGTTAACGCTCAAGATGCAGATTACGCTTTCAAAATGAACATACATTAGAAATTTAATAAATATTTATTATTCATTTTGAGAAAATAATATAATTAATATCTGTTCCAAATTGCAAAATCACCTCATCTCAATAAATCGTACAAAAAAAAATAAAAAAATATACGCAATGTTTAAAAAATAATTAACGTAATATGAAACATAGCCACAACTGTCTTCCAATAAAAAATAACAAGTCTTTTCCTGTGTATCCACAAAAACATCGGAAGGAAATAAATACAAAAATGCGATAAAAAATATCAATTTCGTATAAAAACGATTGTTGGAATAATCGATTACGACAAGTGCTTTTAGTGATGGCGCCACTTGTTGTACAAATATTATCAAATTGTTCATGTTTTCGTTTAGTTCCAAATTTCGCTGCACGTAGATAAACATAATAATTTTATTGACTCTAGTGCGTTTTTTCAGGTGTGTCATTGATAACTATAAAAAAACATGGTTTTACTTTAAATACATATTATCTTCAGTTATTAAAATGCGATATATATGATAAATTATGAACTTTGGAGTGTCTCTGCCATTAATAACGCATACTGTAGTTGACATAACTACAATATGCGTATTTGCCAGAGCATCAAATTATGTTATTTAGTCTTGCCTAAGCAAAAGTATAGACAATTTAAAAAAAAATAAGTTGTCAAATATGAATAACAACTATCCAACATCTACTATCCATATACCACGCAGACAAAACCGTAGGCAAAAGTTATCCTTGAAGAATTCTTCCGTCAAAATGTTAGCAAATATCGATCAAATCATAAGCGAAAGTTGCTCATTAATATGTACGTAGGTTTCTTAGACATTTAAACCAAATGGACTAGTCATTGACAGGCGTCCCTCGATGCCTAATGTGGAAGAGCACCGTTCATGCACGTTATGATATAAACTAAATGTCAAATCATTTATTTGATTTGAATAAAACGGCAACAATAACCAATTATAATCACAATTTATAAGAACATATTACTGACATTCACAAAATTGTTGAAAAAACACCAATAATACACCGAATTCATATGAAAATACGTATATCAATTTCTGGATGAGATTGTTGAGAGTGATAAGTGCTCGTGGTATAGGAGAACTGATGCGAGCAGCAGTACGCGAAACAATTTACCTTCCCGCTCGCGAGTTTTGTCAAACTTATTTTCATAAATATTTGCATTCATTCCTCTCCATATTGAACAAGTGCTCTTTGATTGTTTTATAATAAATGTAAATGTAATCAAATAAATAGTCAAAATAATTTCTTTTCTAAATTACGTAATTTTCGAGAGACCAATATTAATAGCTAACGATGAGTAGATCAAGTGATAATATAAACCACAAGAACATAAACAGTAAAGTACTATCAGACCAATAGATTCATGGCCCATTTGACAAGTTTCGTTTAAAATTGTCAGATTGTCAGGTTTCATTATTTTTTTTAATCTTAACACGTTCCACTATTTGTCTGCACGTGTGGTGTAGCGGTCGCCTTGCCGCTCTCCACTGCACTGGTGTTGTGGGTTCGATCCCCGCATGCGACAAATCTTTGTGTGATTTGCAACGACTTGTTCTGAAACTGGGTGTGCTTGTGTGAGTGAATGTGTATTTATTTGGCCTTGTCATTGGGTCCATTGGATAGTGTAATAGCTTCTGGTGCTTTATTCCAAATGAAGTTCTTTAATTGTGAATTTGGTGTCCGGAAATGTATTTACAAAACCAGTAGTAAGGTGGATCATGAATCGATTGGTGTGATAGTACAATGGTTGGCTTATTGATAAAAAAAATATCTTATTTTATAAAAGGCTTAGGTGCTTAGGGACTTACGACAGCCTTACAATAGACAAGATAGTGATATTGTGATAAAAATTGACAGTTTTGATTAAATAATTTCTGGAACCTTTTTCCGGTTATATTAGGATCGGCTTTTCTACGGATTCAGCTGAATATCAGTTTTTTAGATAAAGCGACTGCCATAAGACTTCGACAACCCAGTACGAGGTAATATGATACTAGTTAAGCTTTCTGGCCTCTGATTACCCGTATTTTTTTTTTATACAACGCCCACAGCGAACGGACGTGTAGTCCACTTGATGGTAAGTGGAGTACAGCCCATGGACATCAACAATCCACAAAAGCAGATTATAGATGCGTCGCTGCAGCTGAGGACTACGGTGTTAAGCCTCATGTGCCAGTAATTTCAGGGCCTGATCTCACCGCCAAACCGGAACACAGTAACGGAACCACTACTATTTGGCGGCAGGTTAAGTTACCAAATTTAATATTTAGTAGGTAAAGTGTATGTACCTGCCTGCGACGCCGAGGTCATGGGTTCGATTCCCACTTAAGACAAATCTTGGTGTGTATGAACATGGGGATTTGTCTTAGGTTGGGTGTTTCTATATATTTATAATACATAGAAACACCCAGTATGTATGTATTTACAAAAAGAAAAGTATATATGTATAACCCAAGTAGCATTACAAGCTGTATAAAAGCTGTACTAGAGCGTAATTTTATACTTAAAGCTGTATAATAGCTGTAAAAAAGCTGCATAAGCGCTTATACAGCCCTTATAAGTGTAAAATGGGCACAAATTATACAGCGTTTGGTGTTATAAGAGCTGTATAGTAGCTGTATAAAGGCTGTATTAGAGCTGTTATTTGGTGTACAAAGAAACTACAACTCTCCAAATGGTATCCTAGAAGTAGCTTGTAAGAATTAAAGTTCTACAATAGTGTTATAAAAGAATTACAAAAGTATAGATATTTTAATGTACATCATATTTTTTATCTACAATGCATATTATTATAATGGCAAATTACTTGCTAAGAAAAACATATAAATGATTTTGAACTTATTGGTTTGGTGAAAATAACGTGCAAACCAATATTTATTGTAAACCTGTATATGGTTTTCGGTAAAATATTCGCGCGCCAGCATAAAAATCAAGAAAAACAAAAGAAATACTGAATATCGGTAAGTAAGTTTTTAGGTTAGAATAACAACATTTTAATTTCAAGTAATAAGGAAAAGGCCAAATTAACGTTATATAAGCTAGTAAACATGATACGGCTAAAGATAATGCAAAATAATGTCAATTCTTTTTGTTTTTAGAGTCATCTAATATTTTTTTGTTTATTAGAAAATGGCGTCAATTTTATACAGCCCTAACACTATTTGAAGAGCAATATAGCGCCAGTAGCTGTACTATGGAATAAATGAAGTGTATTGTACAGCTTTTAACTTCTAATTAGAGTAATTTTAGAATATTTTTATTCAATAGGCTGTATTATGCTCTTCATTTAGATAATTCTTCTTCTTCTTAGATAATAACTAATAACCTCTTTAGAGATACGTATAAAGAATTAAAATCTCTAAAACCATTTTGACGATTATTTATTAAGGTATTTTCTTTATTTTTCAGAATAATATGTCGTTCAAGATAATAGAAACTGAAGAAAAATGCCAAAAAAACTTTGCATAGTGCCAAGTTCCTGGGAATCAAAAGGGGTGTTATGATGGCGAAGGAAGCAATTAATAATGTTATTTTTATCTCCTTTTTTTTTTCTTTTTTTTTTCGTACGGAACCCTCATTGGAGCTATGGATTGTCGGTGTGGTTGAATGGTTTTTTCTTTCAGTCAATATTGGTTCACTATCATTACTGTTATTTAAGTTGTAATTCCTTATATTCAAATATTCCTTCTCAATCCATCTCCTGACTGCGACATTGATTTGACGTCTCCGTCAATAATACAGACTAAAGCTGTACTATAGCTGTCATTTATCTTTTTAGTTCTATAATACTCTCTTAGAAGTAACTATTACAGCTTTAATACTTATAAGAGTGTTAAATTACACCATAAAAACTAGTGTTATAATTGAGTTAGCATATGCCTTTGTACAGCAACAAGTGTCAAGTAACACTATAATACAGCCTTTATACAGCTTTAGCCGTAGAAATAAGCTTGGAGTGTTACACAATTATTAAAGCTGTATAGTAGAGTTGTAATATTCCGATATAACACCTTAAGTGTACGCAGATACCATAATAAAGCCTATATACAGCTGAGCTGTATAATAGCGGATTGTAACACTCTTATAACGCTTATTACCTTTCCTGACTCTCTTATACGTCTCTTATAACACTTTAAGTTCTATATTGGCTGTATAATTGATTCTGACGACACTTACGTGCTACTTGGGAAGTATCAGTTATTCTAGAACCCATAGTACAAAATCTGCTTAGTTTGGGACTAGATGACGTTGCGTGTGAGTTGTGAAATATTTGTTTATTTATTTAAAGTATAACCCGGATAAAATAATCCTATTATTATAGTAGTTAACATAATACAATAAGGAATAAGGAAATGAATTCAAGATTCAACGTTAAACAAACTTGGATACAGTTAGCAAATAACAACTATGTTATATTAACAACTAGATTTTGACAGCGTAGTTCATTCAGCTGCAGAGAAATCCTACTCCGCAGCTGACCTTACATCGATAAAAAAAACCATATAATAATATACTTTATTTATAACATAACATTACTTACTTTAATTATTACTCTATTTACTACTTTGATGCAGAAGGCGGTGCTATTGGACACGGCACGCATTGTGAGGAGGTTCCTCTCTCTGGAGCCCTAACCATCGGTAGCTTGGTCCATACATCTGATGCCGGTGGAGTGCTATTATTTTGTACTTTATAGTTTTATATTTTTAAATGTCTCTCCTTTTATAATTTGAATATGAACTTATAAAAAATGAGAAAAATCAATGCCACAATTTTAATTTCATCCTTTACATTTAACCTAGTCCTGCAAGCACTTAAAAAGTTAAGTTAAGTTCAGCAAAACAAAAACAAAATTTTAAATGTTTTGAAAAGTTTTTGTTTTTGAAGAATGTATGGATGGTACAAATTCTTACAAGCTTTCGTAATACGATAAGTTTCATTCACATTTTGTATTCGCTCACAGCCCTATAGTAATAGAACGATCAACAACCCTATCCCTACAAGTGCTACGAGCGCTGCATTTCATGCCACACACAAATAACGATTAAAAATCGATTCAACGATCGAATAGAAATATCGATATAAGTTATATAAGATTCGTAACCTCTTTACGAACGAGGTCAATGCACGATAATCACGTGTTAGCAATGAGGTCACACACAGGGTTTTGTTTAAGTGAAATATCATGTAATGGTGCTAATTCTGTTTGTACGCTTTCTGTGTCGTTTATCTTGTATTGTAAATAGAAAATGCGGTTACTGTTTCAACCTTAGAGGTTGCTAATTTAATTTCGGGGTCGAGCAAAAACTTGTTGGATTTTTCGTTAAGTATTTTTTTATTAGTTAAGACAAAAATAATGGCAATAATTACATCAACATGCCTAATTTTTTTCCGGTTACCTCGGTACATAGGGTTGCCAGATTTTAATTTCGTGACCAACCTAGGAGAGGAGGGGGGCGGAGTGTTCTCGAGATCTCTGTAGGTGGATTGAAGAAGGGTCCAGCCAGCTATCGTGTATGGACTTCAAGGCGATGAGTTAAAGGAAAAATGTGAAATGCCGAGCCATTCGGAAACCTTAATCCCATGTGCTCATGAGTCTGTTAAATAGCGTTAAGAATATGGCAGGCGAGACTTCATTTGGAGACTAGCCAGATAATTTAGATTTTAGATAAATAATTCAAATTTCTCGCGCACTGGCAAATTAATACCGAAATAAATTAATGACTAATATAGAATTTTCAAATAACAAGAATCAATCGACAGAAAAATTTCCAATTCTTATTTGCAGATATATTTATAGTTTCAGTTCATGAAAGAAAGCAGTTACTGTTTTGTTCTCAGCAACTAGTGTCAATGTCCTGAAACTGTGTCAGAAAAGGATGTCACGCACATCAATCATTGTTACTACTACTGCCGAGACGAGAAAACTTTGCTACAGAATATAATAATAGGCGAAAAAAAACATTCATTTTTAAAACCCATATTTTTGTATAGAGCATGAAATAGATTATGGGTATCTTTGCATATTTAGTCTTTTGCATTGCATGATTAGCTAAAATCTACCGGAACTAGGACAGCTTCCTTGCGACAACGGCTAGTGTATCCTGTTACGCCGAAGCATGAAGTCTAAAACGTAAATATTAAATATTGCATGATCGCGTTTATTGCCGTTAGATTTTTAACTATACCTACACACGATTACAATACTACTTTGAATACTCTGTATTTTTAGGACAAAACCAAAAGTTCTCTGATTTCTGTTAACGAGATCGCAACTCTGATTTGATCATTATCAATATTCGTGCTTCTTTCAATCATAAATTTTGTCCTAAGGATATTAGATTGAAAAGGTCGAAAAAAGTAGATGATCAATCATACGTTGCAATTGCCATTTGCTATATCAATCGCAAAAAAATATTGACGGATACTAAAAATAGTTTTTCAGTGCGATATGATGATAATATGACTTATCCAGTATTTTTATATTACATTTCTCTACATAATATAATAAAATATACATACGTAACATTTAAATACTTTTAGATAACTATTCCTCACGAAAGATAAACGTAACTATACTACGATATACTCTCCGTAACTAAAGTCAATGCCCCAGAACTGTGTCCTTCAGCGATCATTACGCGACGTTACAAATCTCAAGCCAAATATAACAATGTGTATGCTAATTGACTGGTTAGACTAGTGGATGCTGACCGTGTGGCCTCGAGTTTGGTTCTCGGAATTCTCAGATCTTTAACATTGTACATACATAAATGTATTTCTATCGAAGTAGCCCAATGATTAAGGTATATTTTACAGTTAGTTACTCAATATTTTTCAGATGCTATTTACCTAAGCGTGAGGATTGGAATCTAACAACAACTACACTACATAAAAATAATTATTATATTTTATTTATTATTTTTTATATATTTTTTTAATAGTAACGCAATGATATGATAGTAATCATTTAAGTTTATAATTTATTCTATGTTATCTGTGAGTATACGTATTTATGATGGATTATACGATATATATACGAATAACAGACAATATGCGTAAAATAACTCAAGCAAGCCAAATGTAACAATGATCATGTATAATCATTGCAACGTGGGTATATGTACAAAAAAAACATAACATGATATTTTAATGAGTTTAAAAATAACTAATCATAATATCTCATTGTATAAGCAGTCACCAACCAATAAAAAAATCTTGATAAATTACTAAATAATCTTATTACAGCGTAAAATTAAATAATACATAACACAGTGAATCATTTTTTTTATGCTCGCACGAGTAATAATTCTGTATCGCGGGATTTTTCACAAACATATTGCCCACACCACAGTTAAATTAAAACAAATCTTTGTTGATCCCAAAAACGTATGTCACGTTTGCTAATCAAATCTACAACAACAGCTCAGTGAAAACCGGTGAGGCGACCGTTTAAACCATCCAAGGACGTAAAAAACATCGTTGCACTTTATCATTAGAGCGATTACAAAATCGTCTTGGAAAATATACTTATTTCAAAAATTCACGGTTCAATTGCGAAACAGAAAAAATTTAAAAGCCAATTTGTTAAAATCGGCTTACAATATTAGTCTCGTCCTGGAATCGAACCAGCTACATTCTCAATTTAACTAATAAGCCAGCCGTGACTACAAATCTGTGTGCGTACGAAAAGTACTGTTTTCTTCGCTAACCGTAAAACTAATTAAACACACACATGCAAACCTTTGAAACATCAACCTGTATATTACTTTCACCGAAATATTGAGTTCTAATTTTAAACTTTCATGTCATCTTCGAACGTTTGACGTTCAATATTTGAAACTATTCTTTTTTTTAAGATCAGAAAGTCAAGAAAAGAAAAAAAAACAAACGATGCACATTTTTTTTAAAATAATAATTATAGTGTTTAAACATAACATCACGTATTATTACCAAGAATGGTACGGCAGAAGTGTATTAATACTCAATAATTAAAATCATATTTTAATTCAATAAAATAAAGAAGATTAAGAAATAATAGAGTTTTCTCGAATAAACACTTTCACCGCCAAAATCAAATTCTAAATAATAATATAATTATAAAAAATACATACCTTTCTTTTTCAAAAGACAGTCGCAAACAGACAAAACAATCACTTTAGTTATATTCAATATTATTTATCTATTTATCAGCACCTTTATCATAAAGATAAACGGATATTTATCTACGAGTGTTTTCGTTACACGGGCGTTACTATACAGGCAGAGAACCTCGTCAAATAACAATATTTGTTCTAAATTGATCTTTAAGTCAACACATTTAAGTACAATTTAGAATGTCACATCTAACAGTGCAAACATGTACACACAGCTACATAATCATCAAGATATATTATACGTTTCCAGTATAATCTAGTATCGCATTGCACGGAATGCCTATACAACGCGAGACCTTCTTATAAAGAAAATTGTATAACATCATGTGTGTAGCCGTATGTACTTGTTTATTCTATGCAAATACGAAAACGGTCACCCAAAAGTACGTATAATTAAAAAAAAGGAAAATAAATTATAACGTTATTACGATAGAGCTTACATTAGAAAACAACGCACACGAATAATTTAAAACTAAAACTAAACAAAAGTCGTACCAAATTTAAAAATTTGACATTGAATCGCGAATCGCGTTCGAATTTCAAAAAGCGACTTTATTCACCGAGCACACGCTATACACTCGCGTTTAGTAACAGCAGGAACGAATAGTTGCATCACCGCTATATTTGTGTGGCGCATGATTCAGCGTCGTTAAACGGAGTAACGAAACGCAACGTGATCGATTCGTTAAAGTCTGACAATTTTAGTTGTGCGGTTTGAGAGGGCGCCACTTGTAGCATTTTTTAATAGCAAATATAAAAGATACGGGTACTATTGCCTTGTTGGTCGTGGTAAGCGATTGCGACTACCAAACGTGAGTTCTCAAACGTTCGTGGTCAAACGCGAGCCTATCCACCATAAAAAAAAAAAAAAGTTCTCGCGTTTTATACTTGTACCCATGAATCGTGCCGAAGTTTACTGTTGGCAAAATTCCTGATAACACTGTTGCTCGACTCGGGAATCTAACCCCAGACTGCGATGAGAGGCCGCATATGCTGACCACAAGACCAAGGCAATTCGAAAAGAAGAGAAAGTATTATAGGCTTCACACATGGCAGCTATAATATACAAACATTATTAATAGTATTGTATGTCTAAGTACGACGAAGTAAAATTATACATTCTGCATAAATCCATTGTAATAAATCAGTCAGTGTGTTTGTTACGCTTTTAAGGCTAAAGTACTGGACCTATCTTGATAGTATTGAGTTTGGTGGACAATGATGGCCTACTTTCAAAAAGAAATGATTTCTTAAGAAGCTATTTAATTGAACTAAGATACAGTTGTAAAATATTGGACCGGCAGAAGTTGAACCTTCACCTTCTGCACACTGCAGCCGACTTTTGCCAGTATTCCAAATTTCTCAACTGAATGTTACGTAATTTCGTGACGTCACGTTCATTCATTTATTTTAAACTGTAGCTCCATAATATATATACCTCTGCCACACCCTTCCCGATAATAAAGGCGTGATTTTATGTTCTTAACAAACTTGTAAATCAAGTAGTCTTTGCAAATTCAACAAAAAATTACTTTCTCTCGACGCATAAGTGCATAATTATGTATATTACGTAATATTGACGTCTCTTAAAATTAAGTTAATTGGACATAATGTAGTCGATTAAAATGCCAACTTTGTGATAGTAAGGTCGTGGGTTCGATTTCGAGTACACATGGCTACTCATTATGGTATTCATTTCTAGTGTAAGATGCCGGCTGAAGAGTCGTAGAAGTTTCATCTCACAAACAACTACGCTAAATGAAACTCCCCAACAAGCCAGATTACTGCTATGGAATGAAGTCCATCCCGTCGAGCCACTGATACCTCAGAAAGAGAAACTACCTTCGGGCAGCGATTTACCCTTGTCACAATGGAAGACCTTAAACAGGCTCCGTATCCAAGTTGACTGCTGCCAGGATAGCAAAATGAGAATGCGGTGCCAGTCCCCAAACGATGGCGCATCACGCATAAGTGCATAACATTTCGTGACGTCACGTGTGTGAAAAATTACTAGCTTCGATAGCTGACTTCGCCCGCGTGGTTCTTCGATGAAAAGTAGGCTATATCTTAATCTAAGCTAAAAGCTATATGTTTGCCTAATTTCATGAAAATCCATTCAGGAGTTTTTAACCGACTTCAAAAAAAGGAAGAGATTCTCAATTGTATTGAATTTATTTTTTGTTTGTTTTTTATGTTTGTTCGCCGATTACTCAAGGACGCCTGAACCGATTTGATTTTTATCTGAAATAGTATACTTGTCATGTGGTTCCATGCTCATCAGGTCTCGTTCTTATGGTGGGATCCTAGAGAGCAAGGGGCCGTTCAAGTATTACGTAAGCACTATGGGGGGGTGGGGGGGTCTTTGTTTTGCTTATTTTGGATGACATGGGGGGTAGGGGAGTCCAGATGATGATTATGTCATCGGTAGTTATTTACTTTTTTACACGAATGGCAACCCTCACATTGTCTATGCTTAAAAACGAAACGCATTTTTGGGGATTCCTGCACGCATATGTTTTAAAATACGTTTTTATCTGAAAAATGTTTACGTAAGCATGGGGGGAGGGGGTAAAAGCTTTGCTTACTTTTGCTGACAAGGGGGATGGGGGGTTAATAATTGTAATAAATCTGCTTACGTAATATTTGAACGGCCCCCAACACCCAACTTTAAAAGGTTTTTATATTGTTTTTCGTATAGCAGCTTAAGCTACTCTGATATTGACATCTAGCAGTCAGCATTTCATGTTGCTGAGCTGATACTCGAAGATACAACTCCTCAACGGTTATACTCTGTCCATTCGTTTATTTTCTTTTTGACAGATCACGCCTATGAATTACCGTTTTTTTTTTTGACAGATTAATGTACTACAATAGACTACAATAATAATGTACTTTATTGACACGCGACACTTTTTAGGGAAGTTCACTGTTTGTAACAAACAACCACAGACTATAAATCAAATCGTGAAATGAAATAAATCGATCATTATGAAAAATAATAATTTGACTTTATAATAATAATACTTAATTTTGTCTATATTATAATATATATTATATCATTTATTTAATATTGAAATACTAATCAATATTACACATCTTTTATTGAATAATTATATTTCAGAATGCCATATCAAAATGTAAACAAAGGTAACTAGGAAACCGTCATAGACTAAGTATGTGACATTATTATTATATTATTATTTTGTATATTTGTTTCATCTAATAAAAACTACTAATAAACGAATAATTAATAATGAACTAAAATCATTTCGATGTAATTAATCGATTGAAAGTTCTTCTTAGACAACATCGAATATGATTTCATATCGAATCAGTAACGTGTGAAGGCATCCCTAAATGTAATCTGTCAAAAAGAAAATAAAGGAATGGACAGAGTATAGGAGTACAAGGGTAATAGTTTAAATATAGACACCTCAAGGCCGTTTACTGTATTCTTTCAAGTTATTCACAGATGAGGCGAGACGTTCAATATTACTAAAGTATTTCTTCCTTTCATGCATTTTTAGTAATAGAAATCGTTTTTTTTTTTGGTAAAATGATATACATATAAGATAAGCTTTAAACACAACATAACACACCCACATTTCACCTGTTATATTTAGGTCAGGTCTAAATTGAACTTTAAACACGTGGTTGACAATAATAATATTATTGCATATTACAGTTGCCTACGCACAACATGCATTACTTAGAATTATGGTAGTTTAGACGAAATACGATAACGCCTGAGCAAATTTGGGTGCAGCTGCGTTATATGATAAGTTGTTTTGTTTGATAAATATAGAATGGTGGTATTTTCAACGTGGTAGAACTTTTCGCATCAAATTTTCTACCAAATGATGAGTGCACGGTTGGCGTTGTGGTTAAAGCGGTCGCCTCGCCACTTTCAACTGAGCTGGTGTTGTGGGTTCGATCCCCAATCACCCAAATCTTTGTGTGATGCGCAAAGATTTGTTCTGACACCCAGAGTGTGTTTTGTGTGTGTGAAATGTATGTTTGAGAACACCTCCGCGGCACAGGCGTTATTCCTATTGCGAGCGTCGCGGCGTCGTTTAAAATAATAATTTTTCAAATTACTTAAATTACAATAATTAGACTTATATGGTTTTCTCATGGGTGCCATTGTCAGAACTGGACCAAATTGAAATGGGACCGCACGGGAAGCACCAGCTTTCAAATAAAAAAAAAAATATTATAATCGCTTCGCCCAGTCGTGTGAGGTAACAAACACAAAAAAAAATATATAGAATAGAGAACCATCTTTTTTGAAGTCGGTTAAAAAGGACAGTTTCCATGTACACTAGTGAAAATGCATAAAGACAATTTTGAGGCAGACCCGGCCTAAAACTATAACGAAATGAATTTCTATCAAAAAAAATTCAGCTATTTCGGCATGAATCCGAACAAAACACGCAGACAGAGATCATCTCCAAATCTAAACACTTCCAAGAACCAATGACAACATATTTTTAAATATAAAGAAATACAAAACGGCTGAATCGCGAGCTATGCAGTTGTAAAGAATGCAGTCTTGGCAGCGGGCCGGGGTTCGATTCCCAGATAACATTCAAAGCACCTTGGACTTTCTGGAACTTACGATATGATTTGTAAGGAATTTGATGCAACATTTTATTTTTAATTTTAAGATGTTATGATAAATGTTTATAAAGGCAGATGCCTTGTTATATTGTAGGACTATGATAATAGGGCTCTGGGTGCTTGCCCACTGCACACATTCGAGTTTTTGTACACTTATTATCAATCATTTTAAGTTACAATTCATAAAACCAAACGAATTACGTTTTTAAGAAACATTTAGATGTTGGATGCAAAAATGCACTCAAAAGTAATAAATACATAAGTAATATTCAACTTCTCACCTCATCTGTGTATAACTTGAAAGAATACAGTAAAAGGCCTTAAGGTACCTATATTTAAAGCATTATCCACGTACTCCTAACCGTTGAGGAGTTGTACCTTCCATTATCATCTCAGCTACATAAAATGCTGACTGCTAGATGCAAATATCCGAGTAGCTTTAGGTAATATACGAAAAACAATATAAAGGCCTTCAAAATTTGAGGATTGCCCTCGATTTCTCTAGGATCTCATCATCAGATCGTGACCCGATGAAAATGGGACCACATGACAAGTATACTCTTTCAGACATAAAAAATATACTAAGAAACAGTTGAAAAAGATATGGGACCGGCGGACCTTACTGCACACCAGGCAGCCGCTTAAGCCATCCAGCTACAGTCGCCTCTTACCAGTCCAGGCATCCAGCCTCTTAGTATAATTTGCTAAGCATAGCTAAATACGATAAAAATAATTAATTATAAAATAATAATATTCTTTTAACGACAATTCGATCAATAGTTTCTTAGTTAATCGCAAAAATACAGATTTTGTTTCATAATATGAAATAATGAAGACTGGTGGTAGAGCTCTTGTGAATGAGCTCGAGGGCGGCAGCACCACCTTCCACCTTTAACCTGCCGCCAAATAGTAGTGCTTCCATTACTGTGTTCCGGTTTGGTGGTGAGATCAGGCCTGAAAATTACTGGCACTTGAGGCATAACACCGTAGTCCTCGGCTGCAGCGACGCATCTATAATCTGCTTTTGTGGATTGTTGATGTCTATGGGCTGTACTCCACTTACCATCAGGTGGACTACACGTTCGTTCGCTGTGGGCGTAGTATATAAAAAAAAATGAAGCTAATATAATCATAAAATCTTATATATCTCAGAAAGATAATAATTACAATGTTATCAATTGAATAAGAACGTAGTGATTGTTTTATTAACATTGAATCTTCATATTACGTGATATTTTACAATATCGGTTCAGCTGTTTAGACGTGATGGCTTAACATACAGACATAATTATATTAGGTATATCTAATGAATACATGTATAGTTGTTTTGTTAACATTGAATCGTTGTATTACGTGATAATTTACATACAAACGGCTCTTTCAATTCAATAATATTAAGATAAGACATATTAAATATTATAGTTATTTCATAAAAATGCTAAGAAAGAAATATCGGGATTTTATTTATATGGTATAGTTAAATATATCTAGGCGGATGTTAAGTTGGCCACAAATGAAATGTTACGGGTTACGCGCTGCTCTCATTGAACAATCGATCGCGACATCTATTTGCAGCTTGTAGAGGAACAGGGCGTGATGTTCCTCCACCACAAATGGAGTATCCTCCGACCAGGCTCGGTGGTATTGCCTTGCGGACAGCTGTCCGGCGGTAGCGTATTGGAAGTGGTATATAATAAGTACACTTGCTGTGAACATTTCGTTATCGTGATTCAGCGCTCTTTGACACTTGTGACGAGTGTGTCACTTCACACAGCTATCTTAACAGCCGCCTAGAAATTTGTCGCGAAGTATAACTGACGAATAACTAAGCCTAGTTACTATACCATATTAAATTGGATCGAGATTAATTAGTTATAATTTTATGTATATCCGTTAAGAGCCCTATTACAAAAAAATGCGTATGTGCAAGGTTTTCGCCGTCGTAATTGTATACTTTTTGCTGTTTATTACTTAAAAAAATTACATTATAAAGATAGCCCATTTCTTCGTCTTAAACATTAATACAACAGATATTATTTTTTTTAATTTAATTATGCAGTAATCATCATTCTGCTGATGTATGATTCAGTAAAAGAGGGGAACAGACCTCGTTTGAGAGCTCTAATTTGTAAAAACTGACTAACACTGCCCATCAAAATATTAGTTTTTGTATTGAATGTATCCTCTACTAACATCATTATAAAATATATTTTTAATATTGACCTTTTATGAGTATAAAAAAAGGTCTGGAATTGATACAAGTTTTAATCAAAATTACCTCAAAACAAGTCAGAATATCTCTGGTATTTGGTATTATTTCAATATTAAGTTTTTACTAAAATAATATTTCACTTTTGCTTTATCCTATAAATTTTTTGTTTTATTTAAAATTGCTATAGTTATTTTGTAATAAATCAAATAAAAGTAGTACTTATTTGACTGCGCCGGGGCGATGCAATCAGATGCGCACGAGCGCTTGTCGAGGTCGGACCTATGTCAGTTTATTTCGTGCGCTAGTGTGCGTAACAAGGCAAGTAAACGCTACGTCAGTGTGTGTGCGTGTGAGCATCTTATAGTAGGATCGCGATTTCTTGATCATTGTGAGTATAATATTATTTTGGTATTGTGTGTTGTAGTAGCACAATTATTTTACTTCTTTTGTATTATACAGATAATTGCGTTTTATTGTAGTTGTGCTACAGTCAATATGGGTAAATGTAAATACCAATGCTTAAGGAAACGTAAAAGGCATAACATCGAAAACCTGAGCAAAGCTAGAGAAGCAAGGTATGTATTTAATTTATTTTTCGTCGTTATTTAATTGGTCGTGTTTGTTATGAATTGTCAGGAGAAGGTTCTAATGAAAAAAAAAAAAGAAAGGACATCCGCTCCCCTCAATACCTACTTTTTCGTCGTGTTCGAGAAAGTTCTTATGAAAGAAAAATAAGAAATTTGCTCATATTTCCTATTTATATTAAAACATACTTATATATTCATAATTTATATTTTTTTATAGAAATAATAAAAAACAGAATCTGGAAAACTTTGAAGCTTCAACATCTAGCAACATCAATGAAACTAAGGACATGGTAAAATAATGAACTTTTCTTAATATAAAATACTTCGTATTGAAAATTTAATTTATTTCATGCTTTTTTAAATTTTTTAGACTTTTGACAGTGAATACGCAGACTTTGACACTAATGATAATTGAATAATTGAAGAAACAGATATAGAATCGATAGACTACCTGCCGTCTACTAATTGCACACGTGTAGTCGATGAGTCACTTATCTGTAGGTACTATTGGTAGTTACCAAATAAAATGCAGTGCGTGTTCTTTTATCGCACATAAAACCCGTAAATATTGTTTGATATGAATACTTATTTACCTTATCAAAGTTTGTCATCAAGACACTATAGTAAACGACACATATCGACATATTATCGCCGTCCCCGCAGAATAAAATGATAATTACAAAAATGCAACTTTTCAGGAGAAATAAAAAACATGTTTTCATTTATTGCTCCTTAAATACTGGACGTAGACAGATGATTGTCCGCTTTTTAGGAAGGTAATTTTTTGTTTGATCAAGATGTTTAAGTAAAATACGCCTAAGTATCTCAATATAAATATTATTTCAAAAATAAGAAGTTAGTCAAAATTAATCATCATCTAAGTTGTATAATGCCGATTATCATTTTATTCTTCGTACAGCCTGACCAGAATCAAATATTGTACTTGTCACTTGTCATTTTATTCTACGGATTTTATGAAACAAGTCATACTGATAATACTTTAATATCGTCTTATTCTCGTGAAAATTTTAAAAGAAAAATCTGATAAGGGTTTTAAACATGGCTTCGTAATAAAACTATGACATGGTAATCAACATTAGTTTTATTCAAAATAATAGTAAAAAGACAACAGTATTTTCTTAATTTAGTCTAATTAGTCTTTTTAAATCATTATTAATTAAAATCAGCCTTATGATCACATTTTATGTGAATTATTAATACTATAGAATGAAATTATTATAAAATATAATCTGTTACACAGTTTGTTATCAATGAAACAGCCTCATAATCACATTAATCATATAAAATCAGGTTCTCATTATTAAATTTACAAAAATAAAATAAAGGTAGGTGATTAGTCGCTACTATATTCCTCATTGTCGTTATTGCTATCAGGACAGCTACTGACATAAATCAAGGACTCGTAAAAACCACGATAGTAATTTGGAATATCTCCTGCCTTACAGAGGCTCATAAGATCATCGTATAAAGCTTTGCTTATTGGAATAGGCTCAGTGTACAATGTTTGGAGTTCAGGTACATAGCTAGGACTTGGACTTGGTATCTGTCTGGTACCCCGCTTGCTTCTTATTCTTCTGACAGGCTCTGTATTTAATTGGAAGTACTCGGCATCAAACTTGTATTTATATTTTAAAATTGATGGATTTGAATGTGTGGCATTTACTTCCATGATTTGAGTCCATGAAATTTTTTTGCTATCCTCATTTTTTAACCAGTTCTTATTCTCTATTAACTCCTTTATATTGTAAAAATCTGTTTGCGACATCTCTTTAACTTGATAGTTTTTGCCATAGACTTTCGCGTTCATAATGATTGTGTACATCTGATCAGGCGTGTATACAACTCTGCGTTTTAATTCTCGTTCAATGTTGGAATGCATGGAATCCCCCTCACTCTGACCATGTCCGGTTTCAAAGAATCTATGTGTGATGTTCTATTGAAGCTTCTGTGCAGCATAAATATATAGAGCGAATATAAATCTGTTTTTGTTTTGCCCGCAACAACCGTCGGAGTAAAATGATATGTTCTGGATGCCTCTTTGTTTTTCATTAAGTAGAAATTGCCTTATGCAACTTCCGACTTCGTTTGCCCCTCTTTTAGGTATCTGGCTATGCCAAACATAACAATAACCTTTACTTTGAGTAGCATCATACACAGTGAAGTTATAAATAGGATACTTTCTTTTGTAGTGGAACGATCCAACCTCAGATTGGGGAATGCTCAAAACCTTTTCCAAATCGAAGATTGCTACCGTTGTTTCTGAAGGATCAACTGATTCTTTTTTAATTTGCCGTACTCTTTCTTTGTTTTTATTATGAGCATCATATTTTTCTTGCAACATTTCTTGAGTTTTTGGATCAGCCTGTCGATAACGAGTACACTGAGAGCACTGATCTTTTTTCGGTTTAAAGAATGAATAATTAAACTTGGTGTTGAATATTGTCTCGTATTGACGTTTAGTTGCCATAAGGCAGTCATATCTTTGCTGTCCAAACCAAGCTGTGTAGAGGCGATACATTTTGGATATATTTAAGTAGTTCTGATAGGTAATTCCTTGTGGAATCTTTTCTTACATAATGAGACTCAACAGTGGGGAACAATTCAATGTGCTTAATGATGCTTTCTTCTGTCAAAATGGGCATTTTACGTGGCCTATTTTCATGTCGCCCTCGTTTGTCTATAAAATTTTCTTCGGGTTTGGATTTTTCTAGCGCTGTATAAACAGTTTGATGTGAAATGCTAAGGGTATTAACGAAAAAGGTTTTGCACACTTGAATTTTATTTGAATCTATTGTAATGAAGTATTTTATCGATAGAGTTCGGTTGCGTTTTCGCTCTACGGAGATTCGCTTGACATCTTCGACTAACGTATGGTTTACGATATATTGCCACTGCTTCTCGTGATCTCCTATTTTATAATATTGCTGCATTGTGTACTCTCTCTGCTCATGAGTTATCTTTTCACCACATTTCTTTGTGCAATTACAACTAGCTTTTAAAACTTTTTTGTCATAATTTTTTTTTGATCTGCAACCTATATAGGTTTCACCACAATTTTTCAATTTTTTACTCCTAACATCATGATGACCCTTTAAATTTCGTTTACGTTTTCTTGTATGTTTTCCCTGTGGTGTTGATCCTTGACTAAATGATTGCATTTCAGCTTGGCCTGCTCCATCATGATCAGGACTCTGATGGGCCACTACGTTGCTGTTTTGTTCTGTTTGTGTCAGATTTTGAGGACTAAGTGTTATACTTTCATTGATAATAATCGTTTTGTCTGACGATGGACAGTCAGATATATTTGCGGGTTGTAATGTTTCATCCAAATCAAAAACAGATGGTCCTGATGATTCTCCTTCTTTTTCACTATAGTGACTATCACTTATAGTTCTAACAGTATATGAGGTCGACGGTTGATTATCGTTTAGAAATAATTTATTGAGGCATCTTTTAGATGACAGCTTCGTCAAAGCTCGAATATTTTCATGTGTCGAAGTTGGTGTCAAATCCTAATAACATTTTGTATGACTTTTAGGAGAGTCTTTCAACGTATTAGCTTCATATATGATTGAAGGGGATGCTATGAAATCTATTGTATTAAAAACTAAAGATATATTGGAAATAGTTGATGGTGTTCTTACTATTTGCTGGCTGGCTATTTCTATGTAATCTGAGTTTCCTCCAATACTTGATGAACTTACGCTTTGTTGTAAAATTTTCATTCTTTCTGGGCTAGGCAAATACTCAGATGCATCCGGTGAGAAATCTTCATTTATTTCATTTTCATTTTCCTCGCAGTAAAATGCTTTCTTCGACTCTCGTAAAATATACTCATGAGTTTTAGTAATAACTGCTCCAGACGTCATAGTTGCCACGTCGTTGTTATCTCCCTGATGTTGTTCTAAAACTAATAATAGTATAATTATGATAATGAATTGATAAAGTATCCAGATGACGCTAAATAATTGCCTTCACATTTGCGCAAAAAAAAATAATGAAATGATATCCTATTTATTTAAGTACTAGCTGTTACCCGCGACTTCATCCGCGTGGATGTCATTTTTTGAACTAACTTTCGCCCGCGGTTTCGGCTGCGTGGTAGGTACATCGATAAAAAATAGCCTACATATGTTACGCGCCTTATAGTCAGTTTATCTGCATCTAAATTTTATTCAAAATCGGTTCAGCCGTTTAGTAGATTAGCCGATACAAACAGACAGACAAAAAATATAAAAACTATATTTTAGGCATAGGTATCGTGCAAATAACTATACCTACCTGCTAAAAAAACATTAATATTTTGACATTGATAACAGACACTTCAATTTTATTTATTTGTATTGATTGGAATCAATTCAGGCTGCATAGAAATGGATAGATGTACAGGATAATAATAAGCAAATTAATAATTAAATTGACCAAGACAAGTATTAGTCAGACGTGCATACGAAGCATTTAGTTTCAGTCCCACCGTACCTAATATAGCTTCTCGAATTAATTATTGTTTTCTAGTAGGTATTTAGTTAATTAAAAATATCTCACAGTTATAGGGTATTAAAATAGGAGGAGAATATAATAAGATATTTGTATTTAAACTAAATTAATTAATATTTTAAGATAAATAATTGTAACTAGGTAAATACTTACTATTACCAAAATGATTTGGTTCTTCTCCAATCCGTTCAACATTATTCATAATAGCCTTTAAACGCGCGTTCCTATGTTGTTTGCTCATTATTACTGTAGATAACTATAATTATTATACTACTACACTTCACTTCGAAAAATGAAATCATAAACTTACGCAATGACGCTTAGAAGCACACTGATCAATTTATCACTGTGTAAATAAGCATTACCACTACGGGGGAATCCCGGCAAATTGATATCTGCCATTGCAATTCCGTTTGCGTGAAATCTTAGTGAGCGAAGAGGATGACAATATGTCTTACTGTTCAAAACCATAACAGTAATTTTACTAACGCATCTTATACAAAGCGACTAAATGATTTTGAACGAGAATAAAATGATAACTGCGTTTATCATTATCTAGTCGAATATTTTTTACGAGAACATAATTGTTTTGGTGTTTGTCATTTTAACAAGTCAGAACACTTTTTGATAATATAATATTAACACTTTATTCTCGTAATTTAAGACTTGTTTTAAATCTTTGAATACTATTGTAATATTTTTTAACTTCGTAAATACCCGTATGAATATTACGAAAAAAATTGAGTTGATGTATTAGCACCCACAGATCCCAAAAATGACATAACACTAAAACTAAGATAATGGCAGTTATCATTTTATTCTGCGGGGACGGCGTTATAATGTATTTATTTTTGTGGATCACACCTACTTTAGCATAATGTTCACGTACTGTAATATTTACTTTATATTAAGTTTCATAATGTTATCAAAAATATACGAAATAAAATAATTTTAATGTGTTTCAATTGATTAAATGTTGTAAAACTGATATACCTGTTATTGATAAGGAGCCAATTCTGCAAACTACTAAACTGGTAAACTGAAAAAATACTTTTTATTCTAACAACAAAGCATACTTTACGATTCGTTTACCGTGGAAGTGCCATAGGAAATCATACTACAGCGGATCAAGATTATTTAGTCACTGTTCACGCAACTTGTGCATCGAGTAGGTCGTAACTTGCCGCGCGGTCGCAGAAACACCTAATTTGGCGCAACGTAAAAATGTAATAGGGCTCTTAAGGTTATTGTTCTTTTATCAGAAGAATGTAAGTGACGTCAAATCAAGCGGATAAAAAGTAACTGTTACGTATTGACGGGTAAACTACTGAACAGATGGCGATGAAAATTGCCACGAATATATTTCGAAATCCCCGAAAGGACATACAGATGGAGACGCGGGCTGAACAGGTTATAATTTATATAGGGTAATTCCAGGATAGGATAGGTGCCTCACATTTCTGATAGGAAACCATAACTTATTAAATAAACATCTATTGGCAATACGTCTTTTGCATGGTAACGTTGATCTTTAATTTATGATGGTAAACCTTTAGTTTTTACACGAGTTGAATAGATTTTGAGGAAATGTCTTTTTTGCCCTCTCATAAGTAGGATAGATGCCTAACATGCGGGATAGAAGACTCGGTAGTAAAATGCTTCAAGAGATTGATGCCTAAGGTGGTAATAGAAGACTCATAGTATAAATACTTCAATATTAGATTTTTTTTTATACTACGCCCACAGCGAACGAACGTGTAGTCCACCTGATGGTAAGTGGAGTACAGCCCATGGACGTCAACGATCCACAAAAGCAGATTATAGATGCGTCGCTGCAGCTGAGGACTACGGTGTTATGCCTCATGTGCCAGTAATTTCAGGGCCTGATCTCACCACTAAACCGGAACACAGTAATGGAAGCACTACTATTTGGCGGCAGGTTAAATAAAGGTAAGACGGTGGTGCTGCCGCCCTCGAGCTCTACCACCAGTGATTCACAAGAGCTCTACCACCAGTGTCACAAGAGCTCTACCACCAGAGTTGAAATAAAAAAACATATTAGTTACATAATAATCAGTTTGTATCCAATAGTTAACATTAATTTGTGACATCTTTTATAATTGTCTCTCTAAAATTAGTAAACAAAAGAGGCAGTCTCATCACCTGCCCAGAAATAATTCAACTTCATAAAAAGTATCCAATATCCTTCAAACACCTAACGATCTCTGTTTAAATTTTCATCACGACCCGCACAGTAGTTTCGCCGTAAAGCGTACAAACAAACTCACACTCACATAAATAAATAAATATCTTCACCACTCACACACAACGCCAGTTAGTCCCAAACTAAGCAGAGCTTGTACTATGGGTACTAGAATAACTGACTTTTTCTTTTGTAAATACGCTTATTTTATTATACATAGGATCACCCAGACTAAGACAAACCCCCATGTTCATGCACACAAAGATTTGTCTTAAGCGGAAATCGAACCCGCGACCTCGGAGTAGCAGGCAGGTATACTAAACAATCCGCTATCCGGTCGTCAAATAGAATACAAGACGATACTCTTAATACAAATTCAAACATCGAACGTAAAAAAGTCGGTTAAAAAACTCACACAAAGGCACCTTCTAGCGCGTTCTATATTTAAATCGTTAGCAGTTGCGCACACGCCGACGCGCGACTCGATAACGTATCGCTGCGATAGCGCACCGTTACGTTGGCGTAACGATGTCGTTATTATGTGTCGTAGACTATACATACACGGCAGAAGGGGGTAGGTTGGTTTTTACCTACTTTCTTTTAGAGTGGGTGAATGTAGCAGAGAATTTAATCTTCACTTATATTATAAAGAGAATATATTTTTGTACCAATAGGCTTAGAAACTACTACAAATCATGATGAAAATTGGTGTAGAGATGTTTCAAGCCTTTAGAAAATATAGGTTACTTTTTTATTAAAGATACGCGGACTAAAGCTTTTGATAAAGTAAGTTATTTTAAGTTTTAAAATAACAAGTGAGAGAGGGAGATATTGTTAGACGGAACGAACGATATCGTGGAGAATCTATTAAGAAATAGACATTCAAATATAACATTTCACGTCACAGTTATCAACAATGTGACGTCAAAAATACGTCAGAAATTCATCGTCACATTACTCCAAGCGACCTTGATTATTATTCTGTTAGATACGAGCCAAGCGATTTGAATAAAACTAATAAAAAAACTATTATACATGAAACCGGCGAGCATGTGTGACGAGATGAGGAAACGAAAGAAAGGAGCGTAGAACACCATTTCTGCTTACCCCCATGGGATAAAGGCGTGATTTTACGTATGTAATATCAGCTAAGTTGATTCATTACCCATTTGACAAACATTTCCTTTGTCGTCGATAAAGTTGAAATTTGTTGATAGAACAAGCGTATTTACTATACAGAAATAGCATTATTGTTGATCATGAATCTGCTTTGTTGATAGTACAAGCTTCTGCACGCAGCTCCGCCCACGTGGTAGGTGTGTCGATAAAAAGTATTCTATAACCTTCATAAGGTTTTAAACTATTTACGTACCAATTTTCATTAATGACGGTTCAGTAGTTCAGACGTGAAAGCGTAACAGACAGACACTTTCTCATCTTTACTTATAACAAATCTGTAGAAGTAAAAATTATGTACATTGAAAATATAAAAAAAATAAATGTTACTAGACCGACACCAAAAATGTGATTAATTTTTTTTTGTCTGTCTGCCTGTCTGTTTGTTCAGGCATCACGCAAAAACTACCTGTTCGATTACGATGAAACTTGGTATAATTATTCTTTAATATCCTGGGCACCACACTGGGTACTTATAATCCCGGAAATGTATATACAATAAAAAACAAACTTATTTTGCGGTTCGATCCCTAGACGCGATTACTGTACCAACCGCAAATAATAAGTTTGTCGTAGGTTATGTCACGGTCTTTAGTTATTTAACATTACGATAAACTCCACAGGAGCAGAGCAGTACGGTTAAACGTGGGTCATAGCCGCTATTATTTAATACAACGAATTCCACGCGGACGAATTCGCGGGCAAAACCTAGTTTATAATATTACTAATGATTATGCATGTATGTTATAATAACACTAATAACAAAAGTACTCACATGTTTGCTCTTCCAAATATAAAGTGATGTACACGTGTAAGCGATGACGTTCAACGAACGAGTGAACGGAACGGATCGTTGCCTCGTTATAACGAACAACGATGGCGTTACACCGTGGAGTACGTAACGATACAGAGTGGACACGCTTTGGAGTTTTGTACCTATGTAATATGATGGTATGACGTATAAAGGCTCTTTATAAAAATATATATTAGTAACATTTTATGAACAAGATTAGTAGTGGAAGTTGCATTAAGCAATTTTAAACGACAGTTTACCTAAATATTTTTCATTTTCTATTTTGTTTTATTTGTTTTTAAGTTTAGTGTTAAAAAAAAGGAATATATTGTATTAAAATTAGATTTGTGGCCCCCATCGCGTCTGCCTGACGCGTTAAACTAAAAAACCACTGAACGGATTTTCATGCTGTTTTCAACAATATATAGTGATTCATGGGGAAGCAGATATAATTTGTTAAGGTTCGACGTAGACGTAGCCGTGGACGTAAGCTAGTTTCTTTTATTTGTCACATTTCCATCACCAGTTATTACACAATACTTGTAATATTCACAACTGACTCATATGATTAATATCAGCGCGTCGACGCTGAGCCAAATCTCGTCTAGTCACACTCCCTGCGCCGAAATAGACGTTATTAATTACTGGATAATAATAAAACTAGCTGGTACATATTATTATGAGAACTACACAAACTGTGTTGTTTGTTTTTTTTTTCATCTTGTATGTTATATATACTTATGTTATATTACTAGCGACCCGCCCTGGCTTCGCTCCGGGTACTATGTAGTACTATAATATGCATGTTTTATACATTAAAACCTTCGATATGAATCATTCCATCTCTTGAAAAAAACCGCATCAAAATTCGAAGCGTTGTTTTTAAGATCCAAGCATACCTAGGGACAAACAAAAAACGGGATGCGACTTTGTTTTGTACAATGTAGTGGACTTTATTTTGTTTGAATGTACCAAATATGCTTTGTAACTACTGGACAGATCGTGATAAAAATTGGCGAGAACATAGTTTAAGACCCAGTGAGAATATATAAAACTTTTTTATCGATGTTACCTGCAGAGCTGCAGGTAAAGCCTAGTACGTAACATTTGTATACTATTTAATTCTTTTAAACATTTCACAATGGTTAAAGGTGGTAGATAAGTAGGCTAGCTATAAAGATATGATTGTTAAAATACGTGTCTTTTGGAAATAAATCAATCAAAAATCGGAATATTTGGTCTGCTTCTTACTGCGTTACGCTACCATTTAATAAGTTTCGAGAAGGTTTTCATTATTTGTTGGCATACGTTCCATTTCAAACAAATCCACATCTCGATTAGTTCCAAGACATGGTGCCAAGTGTTATTTGAACATCTATACAGCCTTCTTAAAAATAAGACGGTAATATACCTCGATGGTGGATGGCCTTGAGTTTAAGCTTAATTTACTCGGCTACACATATTAGCTAGCTAGCTATACATTTGCAGCACTTGCTTGATATCATTTAACAGGGATATTGAATCATGCACTTCAAAACTATTTACTGAAAAGGCATACAATGCGAGACCATCAGGCGTCCCGTGCAATGCATGCATTAATGTATAACTTGATGTGTAGTTGTGCGCATATATTTCAAAAAGTGCACACATGTTATATTTATTATAACAAATGCAACAAACAATGAAAATAATTAAATAATTGTTTTTTTTTCTTTCTTCTTAAAATAACGAATAAACCCGCCTTAGGAATAACTCCTGTGTTGTTGGGGTTGTTTACAAACATACATTTCACACACACAGAGCACACCTTGAGTCAGAAAAAATCTTTGCGGATCACACAAATATTTGTCCCGTGTGGGGATCTAACGTACAACACCAGCGCAGATAAAAGCGGCGAGGCGATCGCTTTAACCACTACGCCAACCGTGCACTCATAATTTGGTAGCCAATCCGATGCAAAAAGTTCAACTACGTTGCAAATACCACCACCAACAAAACAACTTATCATATAACGCAGCTGCACCCAAATTTGCTCAGGCGTTATCGTATTTCGTCTAAACTATCATAATTCTAAGTAATGCATGTTGTGCATAGGCAACGTGTAAATAATTGTAAATATTGCAACCGTAATATATAATTTAACAGGGATATAAAATCATGCACTCCAAAACCATTTGTCAGTAACCCCTGTTCTTCATTAACAACCACTTCAAAAATCCATACCACCTAGTGTAATACAAGTAACAACGCTTGCCTCACAGAGGAAAACGTAGCATTGTACGTACTTCCACGTCTGCGACCAATCGTGTCACGTGAAGGAAATATTAAAGGTTATTGTAGAGGACATCGCGTTATTTATTCTATTGAGTTTTGTTTTATGATTAGATGTATTAAACTGCTACATAAATGAGAATGTTTAGTGTTGCCACGCTAAAAGTACTGAACTAAGGTTAATGTGGGTACTATACACCACCTCTGCCACACTGTAATAAGGCGTGACGTTATGACATCTTAAAAATCTACTAAACGGGCATCGAACTTAACCCCTTGCAAGGCCTCTTACAAAACTTACATCACACATTATCAAGACAAAAAAATAGCACAGTCTGTATGAAGAACCGAACTTCTCATCCGGTTTTAGAATATAAACAGAACCGGGTGCACGGGTAAAAAACGGGTTCACTATAACAAATTGTAAATAAAAAAAAAATGATAATTTGATAAAGTAATGTATTATAATATAACACAGAATATGATATACAAAATTCGTGTGGAGTTGGGTGACCGCTAGTTTTCTGATTGTAATAAATGGTTCCTCAATGATGAAATTTCAAATAGATCAAGCAAAAGGCATTTGAACAGATTTTTTGTACAATAGATAGTTTGTAACCTAAACTGATAAGTAAGCATTACTCGCCAATAAACAAAAATTGTAAAATAAATGTAACTAACCATTCAATAAATAAAAAAAAAGAATTTTCGAAAGTTGTCTATGTTTGGAATTAGGGTAATATGCAAATGAGTCAGTTCATTAAAGGAAGTGGAATTCTAAATTAATCGATTCTGATAAAAATACCTAAAATTCACGTATGGCTATTTGTTAAAAAAAATACTTTGTGCCCAGTAGATGGCGATAGGCTTACCCCCA
The DNA here is from genome assembly GCA_905147285.1 of Hypena proboscidalis. NCBI lineage: Eukaryota > Metazoa > Arthropoda > Insecta > Lepidoptera > Erebidae > Hypena > Hypena proboscidalis. The sequence continues at coordinate 1,060,560 of LR990153.1, forward strand.
TATCAGATATAATATTATATATATAAAAAAACCCAAAAACAAAATAAAAGTAAAATGAATCGTCATGATATGACAATATTGAAATTAGAAAATAAGAAAACATAAATGTATAAATTCCACAGTTTGTTTAGCTCTCACAAAGCACTTGAGATTGTGACCTTTTTTTTTATTAGCATCCCTTAGTTTATATATATATAAACTTCAAAACTTTGGCGCTAATAAAAGCTACATAGATATTCCAGGTGAACCTCTGCTACACCCTGTAATAAGTCGTAACAATATGACCTGTTAAAAATCTACTAAACGGGCATCGAACGAACTTAATCCCTCACGAGGCCTCTTACAAAACTTACATCACACATTATCTAGACAAAAAATAGCAGTCTGTATGTCTGTCTGTCCTTCAACGTTGCAAAAACCGAGCGGATAGTTCGACGACCGGCGGAGATAGCCGAGTGGAGCCGAATGGCTGGCTAAGTTAGTTACGACGATTAAATTGGGCTATTTTATTTTATTACCAGCGGACTTAACTGTCTTGTTGGTCTAGTGCAGTGTTTCCCAATTAGTTTTTTCTACGTACCCAAAGAAAGACCTCCGACTTGCGTACCCCTTTATAGACCAGGGTCGACAATTTTTAAAACCAAAATAAATAATAGTAGGATAAAACCCATTAGAAAAGAAGAAGAATATTATAAAAATGAAAGGAAAAATAATTTACGAGCGATCTGAGGTCGGGAAGGGGATGAGGGGATGGTTTAAGGGTAAGAAACGTTTTTTTTTTCGATTTCCGGCAAAACTAAAAGTCCTATGGAAAAAAGTCGAATGGCAAAGTTGTTGGTAAAAAAAGATCTAAAACTTTTGTATTTACATTGTTTTCATATAACCTCAAAATTTATGTGAAAAATTCAAAAAAACAAGTTATTTATTTTTATCTTCCACAAACAATTTAACTTTTTCACGAAATTTAGTGTGAACTTACCATTTTATGTCCCAAATACGATGTTATTTATTTTATTAGAAATATTATTTTTTCACTTTATTTTGAATTAATATCGAAAAAGCACCCTAATTTTCGATCGAAAATTTACCCGTCAAAATATCAGCTTTTTTCAAAAAGTTGGTATGTTTTCTGTTTGTTGAAATCTGTACTTTCCGATGGTGAAAAATATATGTTACTATTGTAAATCTTAACAGAAAATGCAAAACAAAAAAAAAAATATATAATTAATATATTTATACAATTTTGTAGTAATGTAAAGTAGAGATTTCAACGAACAGAAAACATACCAACTTTTTGAAAAAAGCTGATATTTTGACAGGTGAATTTTCGATTGAAAATTAGGGTGCTTTTTCGATATTAATTCAAAATAAGATGAAAAAAATAAGTATTTCTAATAAAATAAATAACAGCGTATTTGGGACATAAAAAGGTAAGTTTTTACCAAATATCTTAAAAAAAAAATTGTTTGTAAAAGATAAAAAAAAAAAACCAAAAACTTGGTTTTTTAATTTTTCACATAAATTTTGAGGTTATATGAAAAAAGTGTAAATACAAAAGTTTTAGATCTTTTTATTACCAACAACTTTGCTATTCGACTTTTTTCCATAGGACTTTTAGTTTTGCCGGAATTCGAGAAAACCGTTTTTACCCTTAAAACCGACAACACAAGCACAGCGACACGCTCACGCGACATAAGCCGAACTGAATGATTGACAATGACGAGCAAATAGGCGGCAGCGATAGCGGCCGCGATCGGGAGACGCGTGGCGCGGGAGTCGCGGGAAACACGGGTCAATCGCCGCCGCCGCGGGCCAAAGCGCAAGATGCATGCGATTTACTTACCGGCTACTGCCGTTTAATTAAATAGAATATTTTTTTGGCATTTGTAGAAATAGAAATAGAGATTCTTTATTTGTCAATGCAGGTATATTAATTAAGGATTTTAGTTTAGAGATTGCTGCACGTACCCCTTGATGCAATCTCGCGTACCCCTGGGGGTACGCGTACCACTAATTGGGAACCACTGGTCTAGTGGTTAGCGGATAGGGTATCTCATGGCGAGATTTTTGGTTCGATTACCGGGTCGGGTTTTATTCCGACAGGATGGCGATACGCTCGAGTAGGGTTGCCAGGTAAGTCGCGAAAAAATACCGGACAACCCCAGAAAGGGGGGATTTATGCTATTTTTTTTATATTAATATATACAACATACAAAATAAAGGTAGGAACTTTTGAAAAAAATAAAACCAGATAGGTTATGTTTAACAAAAATATATAAATAAAATATGTATGTATGAATAAAGGGATTTCATATGCCTAGTTTTGTAGACGCTTGTGACCAGTAGTACCGACTTTCTTCAAAATACCGGACATTGTTCTGTCCGGTATGACCATTTATTTATTACCGGACAGGCCTCGAAAATAACGGACTGTACGCTTTAATACCGGACATCTGGCAACCCTTGGCTCGAGCCATCAATATCATTATATGGGACCGAAACATAACAGATGAAGTGTGGGTTATTATATATATATATTAAACACCTCTGTCTGCCACATGATCTAGGATAATATACGAGTCTTCTTCTTCTTCGTCGTGTCGATGGCTGAGTCAAATTTTATTTTGACTTGCCTTCGTGGTGAAAGGATTAATATACGTGTTATGTTATGTTAAATAAATTACCGTACCTTTTACGTGACGTTGGGGTAAATATTTTGACACAGACTAGAGCCTACTACTTCGACCTCGGTCAGAAGAGCTCTACCAGAGTAAAGAACGAGTAGTTCATCTTCATAGAAACGTGTGAATTTATATATATTGCAGATACATTCAAGTACAGTCAGCAGAATAATGGTATTATAAAATAAATATAACAAACAGTACACGAAAAAAGGTTTATTTCACGATAAAATTTTTGGCGTTACAACAATGAATAGATTTTTTTAACATGTTTTGTCTAAGGGTACTTTTTCATTTGTAAAATAATTAAAATAAAATAGATTATACGTAAGGAGTGTATGGGCTCGTCAAAAAATATTTAATAAATTTTGCCTTAATACACCTCTTGAAAAGGAGTGAATAGATTCTCCAAAACGGAGTGAATTTGCAATTTTAATCTAAAGGGAGAATTTGGAGGCGTGAACGGGCTCATAGCCGTTTCTGCAAGTGTTATTTACTTGTTACTAACTTAAAAGCACACGTATACAATGTTTTGAATTACTCCGACTAATCATTTTAGGAATGCACGCGTGTACCAAAACAATACATATTGGGTAATGTGTAATATGTAATTTGATTTAACAAAACAAGTGTTAATTACTAATTTATTGTTTGGAAAAACAAATTGGCCTGTAAGGATGGCACGTGGCGTTACATTTCTGCAACCTCGCAAAAAAGACGTTTGTTTTTCTACCTATTTTATAAAGAACTGACTGAGTGATTTAATGATAGACAATATAGGCATCGTAATCGCTAGTTTTAGCGACTAAAAGTATTACTGTGGCCTTGGTATTGACAATTTTAAAAAGAAAAGTGACACGCATAATGTTAATACTAGACATAAGGATAATCTTGTACTTCATACGACTCGTCTCCACAAAATTAAAAATTCTTTTATGGGCCAATGTATACGCTTCTACAACAAACTTCCTAATAGTATTCAAGTACTGTCTATAAATAAGTTTAAGACAGCTGTTAAAGTTAAACTATGTAAGAAAGCTTACTATACAATCTCGGACTATTTAAATGACAAGACAGCGTGGGAGTGAGTTCCTCTGAGTGAGTTGATCACAACATCAAGGAAAAATATGGACGCATCATAAGCACATAATTTAAGAGTTTTAAATTGTGTCTATATGAATAAAGATTATTTGAATTTGAATTTGAAAACTTAGAGATGATACTTTTACAGGAATTTAAAAATCAGCTCCCAATAGAGCTGAAATGTCCGCAGTAGCTGGAACAATTAGTTGTGTAGCATCAAAGACTCAATGTGCGCAGACGCAGTCTCTAATTGTGAGATCTCTAATTCGATTAGTGACAAGCTCAGAGATATAAGCCAACCGGAGGCGTCATGGACAGGCTTCCCCTGCTGCTAAATACGCCATGCCTTGAGTAATTTGCAATCCAGCTAAGCTTTATTAGCTTTTGTTAGGAGGAAGTTCACGTCTGTTGTGTCATGGCTAGGATTCGAACCACGACCTCTCGATTGTAAAACCGATGCCTTATCCATTGCTCCACGACCGCTTCTATTCTATGATTTGACACTAGCGCGGTACAATCTCCCCACCCGGCTCCCCCGCGAGACATCAGCGGGTAGTGTACCTGTTCGCGACGCCGATGTTGCGGGTTCGATTTCGTGTACATGAACATGGGGGTTTGTCTTAGTCTGGGTGTTTTTATGTATAATAAGTATGTATTTACAAAAGAAAAGTATATTTGTATTAGTATCTGTTATTCTAGTACACGTAGTACGAGCTCTGCTTAGTTTGGGACTAGATGGCGTTGTGTGAAAATTGTGAGATATTTATTATTTTTTATTTATTACCTGTCCATATTTTCTTAGTCTGCAGCGACAAGTCAAATAGTCAGGGAGGTAGGTTGAATTAATATATTTGTTTATAATCTATAAGATAAACATTAGTTAAAAGTATAGTACTTAATAGCTCACTCAATATATATTATGAAACACACCGTTATTTGATTTTATGGGTGTCGTGAGGTACAGAACCCTAAAAGTACTTAGATACCAGTCATGTGACTACCACCATACATGATCAAACAAACAATAGCTCATAAACCACGGCGGTATCAATGGTGGAATGGTAGTGATTTATCAATCATTGCAATGATTGGTGTCATTTTATCATTATTTAATTTGAGTACTGAAAGGTACTCCCAGACTGCGGGCATTCGCTTGTAATGTAACATTACAGATTCCAATATGATAGGTAGAACCGAGCATTACAGTGCGCAAACTTCGATATAGAAAATTTATTTGAAAAAAATTTACTATGTGTATTAATAAATAATGGGGTGCATGAAAGGAGCTTCCCCGAGTGACGTACACAACGATTCCCTACGTCCGGCGCACCAGGAGTTCTCGAAAGCGAATAGGCTAATCCTTACACCACGATGGCAAGTCAAATTAAAATTTGACTCAGCCATCGACACGACGAAGAAGAATAAATAATAAAAAATATATATTTAAATAAATAAATAAATATCACACAACTTACACATAACGCCATCTGATCCCAAACTAAGCAGAGCCAGCAGAGCTTGTACTATGGGTACTAGAAATAACTGATACTAATACACATACTTTTCTTTAGTAAATACATACTTATACTTATTGTTCAGTATTGCACTCCATAATGTTACACATAGATCTTAAATATAGGTAAGCATCAATTATGGACCCGGACGGGCACGGCAAAAGTAGGAGAGAGGAAGAACGTTTAGTATTTAATATAAATATATTGTTGAACTATATATTACATTCGAACAATGTAACATCAACATCCGACAAATTTTATTAAAAAAAAATTACATTACAAGCGATGCAAGTTATTCAGGGCAGTAATTTGTAACTGAATGCACAAAAACGAATCTGCAATACATTACAGACGCATGCTCGCCGGTCTGGAAGATCCATTACCTAATACGAGAAGCGTAATGGAAGCATTTGATACAGATTGGATAGTTAGAAATAATGAGATGTAATGGAGTCATTTTAGTAGTTATAGCTTCCGATTGCATGAAACGGCAATAAAAATAGATTTGGACCTTTAAGAGAGTTTTAGACTTTAGGAAAAATTAAAATGTTTTTATTTTCCACACATCCTGAAACTACAACGCTTTCTCTTTTCAATCTGTCCATCCAAAGGTTGCCTGACAGAAATTGCGTCAAGCGATAAGGCCGCCCTTTGCATATTATTATTATCTTTCAATAGTTATCTTTAGTTTGTAATGGAATGGTATGCAAATAAAGTTTTATCTATCTATCTATCTAGACTATCCCAATACTAATTTTCATCAAGATCGCTTGAGCAGTTTATCTTTTAAAGCGTAGTTAACAAACTCACATTACTAACTTTAAGTAGATTCCTGTCATTCAAAATTCAAAATCCTTTATTTGTAGATCATAGGTATACAGAAATTCTCTTAAATAGTTATAACACATTGATCGCTATGTCTTGCCATCATTGGCGTACAAATATAATCATGTAAAATGTAATGGGATTGGACGTTATCATTGAATATTTTCAATCAATCTTCCAAGCCAATTACATTGAGGTCGGCTTCAAGTCTAACGGATGTAGCTGAATATCAGTATTTTACGTGGCGTCACTGCCATCAGACCGCCACAACCCAGTACAAGGTACTACGATACTCTTTGTTAGACTATTTGTCAGACTTTCTTGCCTCTGACTGACTACCCGTAACGACTGCCATAGATGTTCAAATGACAACCGGGACCGACGGCTTAACGTGCTCTTCATAGCACGGAGGAAAACTCGTTACGTTAAAGATAGTCACCCATCTACGGCCGACCGCGGTTAGCATTGCTTAACCTGCAAGATCGATCGGTACGCGCGGACATGACTTAACTACGTACTATTAATATATTTCATGAGCAGAAATACCAGACACCAAGTAATACAGTCAGATATGGTAGTTTTAAATGAGAAAGTATTAAATTAAATTTATTGTTTCTGACTTGAATGTCTCGATGACCTTAGTGGTTAGCTTATGCGTTTCTTGCTGACCGCGAGGTCTCGGGTTCGATTCCCGGGTCAGGTGAAAGTATTATTTAGGATTTTTGATCAAAAATTCTCAATTGAATTTGTGCCGGACAAATAGTGGTGTTACTATGTATAATAAGTATAATATATAAATTTACAAAAGAAAAGTATATTATGTATTAGTATCAGTTATTCTAGAACCCATAGTACAAGCTCTGCTTTTGGGATTAGATGGCGTTGTGTGAACATTTTAAGGTATTTATTTAATTTTTATATATTAGGTGTCCGTATTTATATTTTCTTGTCTGCGGTGACAAGTCAAATAGTCAGGGAGGTAGGTTGAATTAGTATATTTGTTTATAATCTATTAGATAAACATTAGTTAAACGTATAGTACTTAATAGCTCACTCAATCTAAAACAATTTTTTTCGGCACAAATTCAATAGAGAAATTCTGATCAAATATATCACCAGAACCTTAAACATAACAGGTGAAGTGTGGGTGTTGTACACCTCTGCCACACCCTTCTGGGTAATATAGGCGTGATGTTATGTATGTTAGTAGTTCGGAACACGGTAGAGAATACAATTATTTGGCAGTAGAATTACGTATAGATCAGATAACAGGCTTTGAAGCACTGCAATAGCACGTTTGCACCTATTTGGCCTTGCCTGACTTGGCCGAAGCTATTGTAAATTACCTACTAATTTATTAGATCTTGTTTGTTTTTTTTTGTTTTTACCTGCCTGCGACGCCGAGGTCGTGGGTTCGATTCCCACTTAAGACAAATCTTTGTGTGCATGAACATGGGGGTTGTCTTAGTCTGGGTGTTTCTATGTATTATAAGTATGTATTTACAGAATAAAAGTATTATATGTATTAGTATCAGTTATTCTAGTACCCATAGTACAAGCTCTGCTTAGTTTGGGACTAGGTGGCGTTGTGTGTGAGTTGTGAAAAAATTATTTATTTATTTATATTTATTTAAGAAATGGTTTAAATAACTAGGTTTTAAATGCATTTAAAATTATGAATTTAACCGAATCTAATAATGGGCTTTGTCTTACGTGTCTACGTTACTGACTCACCGTCATTTTTGAAGTAGCCGCATAGTCGGCCATTCGACTGCCGAATAGTCGAGCCATCTCAAATAACTATCAAGATTATCACTTCGTACCCTGCCTTAAACCTAATAAAGCGTTGTTAATCTATTAAGTCTTGGAATTCCATCACGGTGTCGTAAGTCGCTTCTAGTCGCTATTTTTCTTAAAGCTGGAATGAGGTTCAAGATGCGGAAAAGTAATTAAATTGTTGTCTAGACGTAGTACAATTAAAAAAAAAACCGAACTTTGTCACACAATAAGTATGTTTAAGGAATAAACGTTTTTTTTTTCTACTAAGCCATGTCTCCAGCAAACCGAACGTTGTTAAACGAACGATTTCATTTAAACGGCCTGATTGCTCAGCAGCAATCAGGCCGTTTAAATGAAATCGTTCGTTTTTTGAATTTTATTCAAAAATATCATGGATGCTGATCCATGATATTTTTGAATAAAATTCGCAAAATTTTTGAATATATACAGGGTGGATGCGACATAGCGACATTTATTGAAACCACAGCTTCTATACATGGCCAGTATGCATTTCCACCGGCTAAAAAATTCTCTGGCGAAAAAAAAAATCCACGTCTTCCGAACAAATTGCACGATCGCAAATATCGCAATGTTCAAATTGTTCGGAGAACGTGATTTTTTTTTTTTCGCCAGAGAATTTTTATCCGGTGGATATTGATACTTACCATGTATAGAAGCTGTGGTTTCAATAAATGTCGCTATGTCGCATCCACCCCGTATATAGGTCACCTTTTTTGTAATTTTAAGTATTTTAGTCTTTAGCTTCTATTTATTGTATACCTAACTTAGTGTACGTCATAATTGAAATTGTTAGTGCAATAAGTAATTAAATAATAAAAGAAAAATCTCGGAAGTGACTCAAAATCGCGTTTTGATTGGCTATTGAAATGTTTTGTTCTATTGTTTGAGTGGCAGACTTACACATCAATTCTCGTAGTTGTTTTCCAAAATAATGTCTGCCAAGTCTTACAAAAGCCTTATCGCAATACTAGAAATATACCAAACTATACGTACACTAGTGTTTAAATTATGCAAATTTAGTGACCGCGGTGTACCGCATCCTAAATAAATAATAGCTTCGTGGATCTTCGTGCTTCTTCGGAAAACTTCAATTTTTAAATTAAATAGAAATGTCATGGAGGAAAACTGGTCAAGAGCGCGTTGCTCTGCGCGTTGATGGTTCCGTACCAAATATAGAAGTTGTATTAGTAAATATAGGTGCTTTTCCTTTTATACATGACAGTATATTATAAAATAATAACAAACTCAGTTTTGCGGAGGAACTTATATACAGTTATGAAGTTTTCTAAAATAACATGACAACTAGTAGTGTCCAAGTTAATAAAAGAAGATAAGTTTCTAAGTTAAAATAAGAATAATGAAAGAAGAAGAATTAACAAACAAAGGCATGGAACTCTATAAATGAATGTTATATCAGAATCAGTAATTAATATATCGGTCATCTTTCCATTGGTTGACCTCGGAGAAAAGTAGATTGACCTTGTTAAGAACTCTTCAAATATTTGTAAACAAAAAGAAAATTTGTAAACTTTTCTCTCCAACGCTAATGTAGATAAATGAAATGAGAACTATAAGCCATAAAGAAAGTAAACTCACCCAAGGACTTTGAAACCAGAGAAAGCACGAAAACCACTCAACAACCTGGAGGGATGACTGTCATCACACGACTGACAGCCATACGTCACAAACTGTCAATTTATACTCAAATAAACGCGGGAAACGAACCGACCAATGCGGAAGCAGGAAGGATGCGTTTTTACCATTTGAAATTCGAACGCTCCATTAGACAAATTGTTCCCGCCCTTTGTTGAGTGCAGATTAAAGCGTTTTTGCTCTAATTGAATTTCAGCGCAGATAAAAAATTTACAACTGTCATATCTGCATGAGGCTTTGTTAAGTTTTTTCCTACTTTCAGGTTTTATTGATTTGAAGGCAGTTCTTATTCTACCGCGGTACTGGTCGCACAAAATCAGTCTCAGTTTAAAAACTAAAAAGTGAATTCAATTTCAAAATATAATAGCCAACTAAAAAAGTTATTTCGAAATCGGAAGCAAATAAACGCCAAACGGTTATTGAGCCTTCCATTTTTAAATTTGAAGCCACAGAATATCAAGTGTTTTTAATTGATCAGGCAAAGGCCACCCCATATTAGTTCAATCCAGCCAATCGAGTGGGCATTTGAAATCGATACTCGATCGAGTTGGGAAGGACCGTGGGTAGATATTGGCAATAATTAGAGACGAATAAGATCTTGTTTCGGTCTAGACGGCGTATATTATATAAACTAGCTAGATAACTGTAAACTAAAGTCGTACAGATTCACTTGGCAAGATGAGTGAAATCAAAGCAAACGCAAAAGTAGTTGTATAATTTGATTACTACAGAAAACAGTTTGAAAACTGGGTATGTTGTTAACACTTGGAGAATCAACACATTTAGGCAATTTTAAAAAATCTGTTATTTGCCCAGGATTTAAAAGTCAAAAGATATTTTTTTACAAGAGACCATATACTATTGCTGGTTAGTGAGACATCTTTAGGATTCCTAAAATTAAGTTACACGAAAAAGCCTAAAAACAATTTCTAAAGGGAGAGAAAACAGTTTAAGAAGAATTTGAGATTGTATTGAAGTGTGATTTAACTTATAAAATAAAATAGCCTTTAATATACTAAAAAAAAATAATTAAAATATTACATTATTTTATAAGTGATTTATCAAATAACAATACATCCATAAATTTAAACATTTATAAAAATCTTGAATATTTAAATAAAAACCATAACATGCATAAATACATATAAAGAATAATTAACATTAAAATTTTTACCTTATAAAAAGATTAGTTAACTTTCATGCATGAGATTAATAAAAATTTGATAATAAATTAATAAAATATTGAAATTAGGAATTATTTATAAGAATTAATGAATGGTAGCTTTTTATAAATTATTTAAATTATTAGTTTTTTGCTCAGTATTAACAGATTTGTTATATAGGTACAAGAACCCTTCTTAAGTGAAGGCCTTCTCCAGAGTGCCAAGTGTCGATTTGGCTCAAGACTCTAAATTGATTAGTAAATTAGCATCTGAATATAACAGTGAACAATATTAGACCTTACGACTTGGTAGATAAAGTTGAATTTCCGATTAAAGAGATGAAGTGCGATATGTCTTTCGGACTCAATAAGTTGTTTCAATCCATTGTCATGTTCTGGAGCAGAAGAAAGCAGGATGATGAAGAGGAGATCATCATTTGGAAGTGTGATATATAAATAAATAAAATAAATAAATATTTCACAACTCACACACATCGCCATCTAGTCCCAAACTAAGCAGAGCTTGTAATATGGGTACTAGAATAACTGATACTAATACATATATACTTTTTTTTTGTAAATACATACATATTATACATAGAAACACCCAGACTAAGACAAACCCCCATGTTCATGCACACAAAGATTTGTCTTAAGTGGGAATCGAACCCACGACCTCGGCGTCGCAGGCAGGTACACTACCCACTCCGCCATCCGGTCGATATGTAAGTATAATTATTTGTATTAACTAAAAGATTAATTGACTCTTCATGTGACCATAAGGCTTGCTTCTACTTCGGATAAAGGATCAGCATTGCCATACAACGTGGCAATGCCGCCAGCCTTCTGGTTACCCACGGTTGACATCGATGCAAACCTATTTTTTGACACCTGAACTTTTTATTAGATCTATTTTATTTAATAAGTTTGTATTATTCTTTTTTTATGTATACGTATGTAGTTAGGTATACAGGGTGTATTTTTGAAACGGGGCAGTAAGGGCAAGTACCTTAACCGTTGCAGTTACAGCAAAACGTTCTTAAAAGACCTTCCCTAACTTTTTGGGACATTTTGAACTGCATTCACAGATTTTGTAAAAAACTTACAGTTAGCAAAAAAAATGCAAAAAGTTCAAAAAATTTTTTTTTATGCCAATCGATTCTATTTCATGTGGGGATCAAAAAACTCTATGGGACCATTTTAGCTTTCAGTACTAGAAAAGACAGAAATCGCCAAAAGCGTTTCCCATACATTTCGGCAACAGAAACGAATTTCTACGATGGTGTAACTTTTTGTTATGGCCTGGAAGTGGGCAGAATTGACTGTAAAGTAAATAAAAAGAATTTTTACCCTCAAATTTCGAATTTGATTCGAAAATCTGTGTGTTATACTTAGTTTCAGCTGAGAAACTTCGTATGAGTTATTAATTAAGGATTTTCGCTAAAATGTCTTCTAATCGTGAAAAAATTGACTTATTAGAAGCGTATTTTGTCAATAATCGAAATGCGGGAGCTGCATTAGTGTGGTACCGCAATAAGTATCCGTTGCGGCATGTGCCAACAAGAAAGGTCAACAAATCTTTTGAAAAACCTGGAATTGCAGGGTTCTTTCAAAATACGCTTCTAATAAGTCAATTTTTCTACTCAACTAAGTATAACACACAGATTTTCGAATCAAATTCGAAATTTGAGGGTAAAAATTCTTTTTATTTACTTTACAGTCAATTCTACCCACTTCCAGGCCATAACAAAAAGTTACACCATCGTAGAAATTCGTTTCTGTTGCCGAAATGTATGGGAAACGTTTTTGGCGATTTCTGTCTTTTCTAGTACTGAAAGCTAAAATGGTCCCATAGAGTTTTTTGATCCCCACATGAAATAGAATCGATTGGCATAAAAAAAATTTTTTTGAACTTTTTGCATTTTTTTTGCTAACTGTAAGTTTTTTACAAAATCTGTGAATGCAGTTCAAAATGTCCCAAAAAGTTAGGGAAGGTCTTTTAAGAACGTTTTGCTGTAACTGCAACGGTTAAGGTACTTGCCCTTACTGCCCCGTTTCAAAAATACACGCTGTATATTTAGTTTTTACGAGTATGATAATATAATGTAATTTTAAATAAAATAAAATAACTATAGTATTAATTTGTATAATGATACATTAACAAGATCACGCATTCTTTTCCTGTTAAAGCTTTTGCCAAAGAAATAAAACATTAGAAACATAGAAAGCTAGATATAGTGTAGAAGCAGTTCATATAAGTTTTCCCCGACATTTTCTTCTTATTTTTGCCATGATCTTTCGCCGCCATATTGAAAAAATTGGTTAAAAATTTAGATTTTTAGCTTATATTTAGCTTTCTAGGTTCATTTGCATTTATCTAGGAAATTCTCGTATATTTTTCTTGGCCTAACAAGTAACACTGGTAGTAATTTCTCTAAAATCAAACACACCTTTAAAAAAACCGCCTTATTTGTCATCTGCCACTAAAATTAGTAATGAAACTACCGTGTTAATGTCTGATTATTAATTAATTTCATCTTTAAACTACAGATAGGTAACAATCACGGTATCGTTGACAATGACAAGGCCAAAAACACAGAATCACTCACTCAAGCACATCCAGTCTCAGAACAAATCTTTGCGGATCACACAAAGATTTGTCCCATGTGGGGATCGAACCCACAGCACCATTGCAGTGAAAAGCAGCTATGCGAACGCTGAAACCACTACACACTACACTACACACGTGTAGACGGTTATGATTAGGTTATCGGTAATGGCGTATGCTCTAATCATTTAATTCAACAAACTTTGTTCTACAACTTTTACTATGCCTTTGGAATGTTGTAACATATTCTGAAAAATTTGGCGATGTGTTATAAAACTTATAAAGCAAACGATCAATCGAGGCGCCACGATAGACAATGTTAGATATACAATCTTATACACTAATTAGCAGCTACAAAATTGATAAAAATAAAATCTAATCAAAAAATAAAATCACAATATTTCACAACTGAACAAACTTTATAAATAGATATGGCTACTATCATCTATCATGTAACTATACTCCTTACAAATAAATAAAGAATCATGTTGTTCAGCGATAATAAACTTCAACGATAAAAAAATAAAGATTATTTAGCGTTGACTTAAAACGTTTTAAATTGTCTGTTATCGAAGAAATATTTTCTAGTAAAGCAGTTAAGTTTTCTGCAATTATTTTCTTATCTCAGACAAAGTATAAGTTATTTACTCAGTCGATCGGAAGCAGATAAGATACACCATGCAGAAAGCATTATCGATTGTACTAGATCTGAAGACCTAATTTGATCATGTTTTTCGTAAATAATTATGTCAAAACATCTGTATTTAAGTTGAGGAGTTTGTTTGTTTGTACACATTTATCTTTGGCACTTCCCGTCGGAATTGGATATATCTTTGAGCATTTGATTGTCCAGTTATTGAAGTAGGCTATTTAAATCACGCTTCATGTCACGGGAGCGGAGTCGTAATGATTCGCTAGGAACAGCTAGTTATCAAATGATATTTAAGTATGGACAAAATCCAGGATTTTGCGCTATTATAGTGGGCCACAGATGGCTTTTTTGTGTGTAGTGTATCCCAATCTGCACAACATAGTTTTAAATTTTTTTTTTCTGACTTGAGTTTGAAGTACTTAATTATTATCTATTATTTTTTTTAATTTTTATTCTCATTCTGTATGTTTTCATCATCATTCATCGTAATAAAATACTTTTATGTGTCAATCTATATTAATATTGTAATATTTTAAAGCAAATTTTAGCTTTGCTATGCCTTTTTGTAATTTATAAAATATTAAAGTTGAAAAATTAAGAATCCAGCAGGACTCGAACCTGCACCCCCTGGGTATACGCCCCAAGTGCTTTGCCAATTCAGCTATGGATTCGTATGCTGCCGGACTCGAAATTTCTCAACTCTTTTTGTGCCAGCTTTTAGCTAGACGAACCTTATTTGGTTTTATTAATATTAATATTATTTTTTATCATTGTATTACGTTCATCAAAGCCTAAATTAGTTCAGCTAAAAGGTAACACGACATTCATTGACTGTTAGGCGGTACGAAGTTCGCCGGGTCAGCTAGTAAAGCTATAAACGTAATGTAAATGCTAAATATAGAATTTAACTACGACATTTTGTTTTGAATTAATCGTGTGAAGGCTTTGATTGTGTCAACATACTTAAGAGCCCTATTACATTTTTACGTTGCGCCAAATTAGGTGTTTCTGCGACCGCGCGGCAAGTTACGACACTCGATGCACATGTTGCGTGAACAGTGACTAAATAATCTTGATCCGCTGTACTATGATTTCCTATGGCACTTCCACGGTAAACGAATCGTAAAGTATGCTTTGTTGTTAGAATAAAAAGTATTTTTTCAGTTTACCAGTTTAGTAGTTTGCAGAATTGGCTCCTTATCAATAACAGGTATATCAGTTTTACAACATTTAGTCAATTGAAACACATTAAAATTATTTTATTTCGTATATTTTTGATAACATTATGAAACTTAATATAAAGTAAATATTACAGTACGTGAACATTATGCTAAAGTAGGTGTGATCCACAAAAATAAATACATACATTATAATATGTCGATAAGTGTCGTTTACTATAGTGACTTGATGACAATTTTTCGCTATGCGCATCAATTGCAACCAACTGATTCATGAAGAAACGAAAATCAATTAAGCGTCTTCCTTGAATATCTATATTATCCTGAGAACAAGGCAAAATAAAGCATTAGCATTACCCATCAAAGAGATATAAGTAAATTGTGTAGCGTAAGACAAAGATTAGTTATAATAGGGATTTCCTAAGTCTTAAGCAACTAGTTAGCGTACATACCTTTTCATCATTACGGTTAACAGATATTTCTTCTTTATCTATTTCTTCAATGATTAAACTATCATTAGTCTCGAAGCCTGGATTTTCATTGTCAACACTCTAAAAAATTAAAAAAAAAAACATAATATTAAATAATTTTCCCAAACGAAGCATTACCTAGAAAAAAGATATAAGTACATTGTGTAGCGTAAAACAAAGATCACTTATGGGGGGATTGCCTAAGTTTTAACAAACTATTTGGTATACAATGTATAATATATATACCTTGTCAGCGTTACAGTTAACAGATATTTCTTCTATATCTGTTTCTTCAATTATTGAATTATCATTAGTGTCGAAGTCTGCGTATTCACTGTCAAAAGTCTAAAAAATTAAAAAAAGCATGAAATAAATTAAATTTTCAATACGAAGTATTTCATATTAAGAAAAGTTCATTATTTTACCATGTCCTTAGTTTCATTGATGTTGCTAGATGTTGAAGCTTCAAAGTTTTCCAGATTCTGTTTTTTATTATTTCTATAAAAAAATATAAATTATGAATATACAGGGTGGATGCGACATGGCGACATTTATTGAAACCACAGCTTCTATACATGGCCAGTATGCATTTCCACCGGATAAAAAATTCTCTGGCGAAAAAAAAAATTCACGTCTTCCGAACAAATTGCACGATCGCAATGTTCAAATTGTTCGGAGAACGTGATTTTTTTTTTTCGCCAGAGAATTTTTATCCGGTGGAAATTGATACTTACCATGTATAGAAGCTGTGGTTTCAATAAATGTCGCTATGTCGCATCCACCCCGTATAAGTATGTTTTAATAGAAATGGGAAATATGAGCAAATTTCTTATTTTTCTTTCATAAGAACTTTCTCGAACACGCCGAAAAAGTAGGTATTGAGGGGAGCGGATGTCCTTTCTATTTTTTTTTTCATTAGAACCTTCTAACAATTCATAACAAACACGACCAATTAAATAACGACGAAAAAGAAATTAAATACATACCTTGCTTCTCTAGCTTTGCTCAGGTTTTCGATGTTATGCCTTTTACGTTTCCTTAAGCATTGGTATTTACATTTACCCATATTGACTGTAGCACAACTACAATAAAACGCAATTATCTGTTTATTACAAAAGAAGTAAAATAATTTTGCTACTACAACACACAATACCAAAATAATATTATACTCACAATGATCAAGAAATCGCGATCCTACTATGAGATGCTCACACGCACACACACTGACGTAGCGTTTACTTGCCTAGTTACGCACACTAGCGCACGAAATAAACTGACATAGGTCCGACCTCGACAAGCGCTCGTGCGCATCTGATTGCATCGCCCCGGCGCAGTCAAATAAGTACTACTTTTATTTGATTTATTACAAAATAACTATAGCAATTTTAAATAAAACAAAAAATTTATAGGATAAAGCAAAAGTGAAATATTATTTTAGTAAAAACTTTATATTGAAATAATACGAAATACCAGAGATATTCTGACTTGTTTTGAGGTAATTTTGATTAAAACTTGTATCAATTCCAGACCTTTTTTTATACTCATAAAAGGTCAATATTAAAAATATATTTTATAATGATGTTAGTAGAGGATACATTCAATACAAAAAATAATATTTTGATGGGCAGTGTTAGCCAGTTTTTACAAATTAGAGCTCTCAAACAAGGTCTGTTCCCCTCTTTTACTGAATCATACATCAGCAGAATGATGATTACTGCATAATTAAATTAAAAAAATAATATCTGTTGTATTAATGTTTAAGACGAAGAAATGGGCTATCTTTATAATGTAATTTATTTAAGTAATAAACAGCAAAAAGTATACAATTACGACGGCGAAAACCTTGCACATACGCATTTTTTTGTAATAGGGCTCTTAATTATAACTTCATCGATTTCGATTTAAGAAAAAAGTAAATGCATAATCATTTATTGCTTACTGCTTGAGGACTAATGATATTCAATCGAATATAAAGAATAAATCAACTTTACCGATTACGAGTTAAAGATTTTTCACTCCAGAAGGGATGCCTCAAGGATCAATTCTAGGACATTATTCAATTTGAATAATGTTGTTGAATTACCTGAAACAAATAAGACATTATACGTTATTGCAAGTTTTACAAGACAATACCTACTTATAACATAAAACACAATTAACAGATGTTTGTTTTCACATAATTAAGTGGGTAATTAACTAGAATGTCGTAATAAACATTTTCAATAAAACATAATGGTAAAAACTTGTAAATTGTGTTGTTAGTTGTATTTTATTGTAACGATAACCGAATTTGCTTAAACCAAAACGTGTTTTTCTTCCGTTCTTCATCCATAGCTATCTCGATGGTCTAGTGGTTAGCGTATGCGCCTCTAACCGCGAAGTCTCGGGTTCTCAGGTTACGCAAAGTGTTATTTGTGAACTTTCCGTCAGGAAATTTATAATAGCAGCACGGAGTTGGAATTGTGCCCACGTGGATGGCGATAGGCTCACTCCTTATCCCATGGAACCTAAACATAACACGTGAAGTGTGGGTGTTGTACACCTCTGCCACACCCTTCTGGGTAATATAGGCGTGATGTTATGTTTTTCTTCCTCCATAAGCTGTCTCGCTACATGCCCTTCTCTTTCAGACGACTCATCCATATTTTCTGCTGTCTGCCTCATCCTATCCATCCATCAACATTTAAAACTTAAGCCACATGCCTCTCATCCCTTCTCCTTACATACCCATACCAAGATAAACAATTCCCTGTCAGCTATTCCGTCACTGGTGCAACTTAGGTACATGTTGCATGGATAGAATATATCCATTATTATTGATTGATTGATTTTTCAATGTCTTTATTTACATATTTTTTTTTACAAAAATACTCACAAACGATCTCATTCAGAATGTAAATATAACATGTTGAAACACTGTTTTGAGACTTAAACGTCTATACAAACACATTACACATATTTTGGCACTAAAGTGTATCAATGATGGGTTCACTTTATAATTATTATGCAAAAATAATATGCAAACCTTAGGAGGGTCTTACATTTCATTGCATTAGGTATTGGAAATTTATAAATACACAATGTATCTTATCTAGATAGATGTAAACTAGATACACTCGGAATTTAATATTATAGTCTACTTTTATCAACACCACGCGAGCGAAGCCACAGGAGGAAACCAGTTTATAAAATCTGACCGCTACATAAAGCCCTTGATGAGCCAATTAGGTCGAGCCATCCCTTCCATAACCTTCTGATCGTACCCAAGTTGCATACAAACTGGAATTATGTTAGTGATTTGAATAACAACGGCATTGATTCAGCCATGACCGCGAGGTCACGCGTTCGATTCGCGGACGATAAGATGCGATCAAGTGGTCAGTTGTATTGGCCAAGATTTTATAAGATATTTTGATGCGACTATTTTTAATTTACGTTTTTGTATGATCGTCGAAGCAAACAGAACCTGGTAAGGTGGGTTTTGTTGCCGAATCGGACCTGTATTGCGAGTCTGGTGCTGTACAGACTATGGCCACGTCATGACCTGTCCCACTTGCTCCACAACGAGGCGCTCATGAAAGCCATAGCTCATAGAATATGATTGCAGCTATCGACACGAAAGAAGAAGAAGATGAGAGCATTATGTATATAGGGTGTTTTGTTTGTTACGCCTTCACTGCTCTAGCATAGAATCTGTCAGAAAGGCATAAGCTGCTCTTTATTGCATTCGATTGGGACGCCCCCCTTCCAGGTGGACTGACGACCTGAAAGAGGTCGCTGGAGGGAACTGGATGCGGAAGGCGCAGGCCCGGGTGTTGTGGCGCACATTGAGAGAGGCCTATGTCCAGACTACGAGAGGCTAAATGATGAATGATTATTGACAAGGGACGGAGTCGAGGGTAGATGCTAGCTTTATAATTGATAAACCAATAATGGCACTCAACTGTTTCAATTCTCGACTGTAATTACAGATTTAACACAAAACACTTGTATGGATTGTAGAAGCCTCGCTGGAGCTTAGGACTATGGCCTCATATGCTAGAAATTCACCTGATCTCACCACCAAACCGAAACACGGTAATGCAAGCACTACTATTTGGTGGTAGGTAAAGGTGAGACGGTGTTGCTGCCGCTTTTGAGCTCATACACTAGAGCTCTACCACCAGTGAATGTAGTACATATACTATTCTATTAGGTGTACGATCCAGAAATATCTTTAATAGCCTACGTAACGTTTATACGACGATGACGCACTCTAGCGGACAACTGACCTATGCTATTTACTGTGACGTGAAAGGACTGTTGATTCAACAACACCTTCCACGGTGGTAGTGTTTTTAGACGAGCTCAAGGCATTAAGCGCAGACTTGGCAGGTTTTTTCAAAGAGAACTTAATCATTATGGAGAGGAAATGAAAACAAATATCTATGCAAATAAGTTTGCTAAAACTTGCTGGAATGCGAGGGGGTTAGATGCTGTGGATTTGGGTTGGAGCTGGAAGGGCTATAATGAAGTCTTAAATGCAGAAAAAAATATCTTTGTTTTAGAGATGTGCCGGCTAGTTGGCCATAGTCATATCCACAAAATTTTTAATTAATTAATTAATTTTTTAATTTTTACAGCCCTATACAAGAAATAAGTTATTAATTATCTCATGAATATTATGAAATGAACGATAATACTTCTTTATTATTGGCACGTGTCCCGTATTAATAAATTATTATGCGCAAACGCATAGCCACTTTTAACCACGCCCACGCGCGAGATAAAACGTATCTAAGATAATAATAATGCGTGGAAAACTTCGTAGGAAGCGGAAAACTAGGCGATAGATTTCCGCTAGCTTTTCTAAGGAGGACGCAATCGATTAATAGAAGAAATGCCACGTGGACACACACGCGGGCAACAGGCAACCGTTATATTATCTTTCCAGATCCATCCATTCCATGTTAAGTTTCCTTTTTAGCCGACTTCAAAAAAGGAGGAGGTTCTCAATTCGTCAGTATTTTTTTATATTAGCGATTTTAATGATTCTTTTTGTTATTTCAAACCTGGTGCTTTCCGTGTGGTCCCATTTTCATCAGGTCACGGTCTGATGATGGGATTCTAGAGAAATCGAGGGCAACCCTCAAATTTTAAAGACTGTTATATTGTTTTTTTTTTATATTACCTAAAGCTAATCGGATCTTTTATGTTTGTCAAAAGCATTCGCAATCTCAATTCTTGTGATATACAAATATCCAAAAACGTACGAATATTCGTTACATCACTACTCGGTAGTATATCTTTACCAGAGGCGGCTCGTCCTAAGGTGCGCGGTGCGGTGCACACCCTTAAAAAATACCCAATTCTACAGGTACATACATTCCACTATGCCACATTCCATTTATAAAGCAGTTTACTAAAGTCAAAAAGCTATGCGTAAGAAGTAAAAATGAAAATAAAAAAAAGTTTATTTCTCATCAAAATGCTCAATTCTCTCAAGTTTCAGTAGTTTTAATAATAATAATAATAATAATTTGGTTTTTTTACATTAGATAGAACGCCAGAAGCAATTACACTATCCAATGGTCCCAATGACAAGGCCTAATACACACATTCACTCACACAAGCACACCCAGTCTCAAGCAAAGAACATTTTTTTGTGAATCACACAAAGATTTATCCCATGTGAGGATCGAACCCACAACACCAGTGCAGTGGAGAGCGGCGAGGCGACCGCTTTAACCATTGCACCACAAGTGCAGACAAATCTAATTAATTATTAAAATCCGTTAAATAGATTTTGCTTGATGCGCGTACAAATACAAACAGACACACACACATCAAGTAGAAGCATAGCTATTCTAAACAAGCTTTATCTAACATAATTGTAAACATTATGAGGGCAATAATAAAGCAGATGATTATTATTATTAGATTGATATTATCTAGGGCTGTACGTTGTTATCCGTATTCTGAGAGAAGAAAAGACGAAAGCCTAATGCCGGGTCCACACCTAACGAACAAAGGCCAACGAACTGATTCGTTGGTCCTATTTTGGATGACTTTGCGAACGCCAACGAATCCTCAGATATTATCGCCACGCTTGAAATTGCCGGTGAACGCCAACGAACGATTAATTGCGTTAGCTAAGGTGTCCAAACTTTGTTGCCAGGTGTGGTCCCAGCTTAAGACGCGTCGCAGACCGGGCACGGACGCGTCACAGTTAGAGTATATGAAAAGGACGGGGCGCAGATGAGAAACGAACAACTGCTCGGGCGCACGGTTGTCACATGTCATGTTTTTACAAACCCCTTGCACAGCTTGTCACGTTTTGTCCGCGCCCTGTCTCTTCTGTATGTTTTTTTAATAGGGAGCAGTCATCAAAGCATCGCACCCGCGTCATAGCCGCGCCGTGTCTTTTCTGTTTGTTCTGTGACGATGTTTCTATATATTTTGTATGAGACCATTGATACCGCCATCAGAATAATAATAAGATAATAAAAATGGGCAACCCTATAGGAGCTCATAGAGATCAATTGCGGCACTATTATCTGTGTCATTTGTTGTGGAAGATACAATTGATATAGCCGAAAACTCATCATATAAATGTATTGTGTTCTTTGTTACATAATCAAGGTTGCTTTTAACATATCAACAAGTAACACAACACTCAAAAATACCATTTATTTCTCTACTAGCTTCTGCCTGTGGTTCTGCTTGCGTGGAACGTCACTAAAAAGTAGCTTTAAGGTTCTAAATTATCAAGATCATTATTTTCTTTGATAATTATCACGATGGTCTAGTGGGTAGCGTATGCGCCTTTCACCGCGAGGTCTCGGGTTCGATTCCCGGGTCGGGCAAAGTGTTATTTGTGAACTTTTCGTCAGGAAGTTCACAATAGCAGCACGGTGTTAGAACTGTGCCCGATGGATGACGATAGGCTCACTCCTTATCCCATGGGATCTTAACATAACAGGTGAAGTGTGGTACGGCTTAATGTGCTGCACGATCTTACGGCAGAAAAGTTTGAGGCCAGAATGTCTGACAACTAGCAAAGAGAATCGTATCGTTCCACGTTGTGAGACAAATGTCCGTCGCTTTACATAAAATACTGATACTTAGCTGAATTCGTTAGACTAACAGTGAATCCCAAGAAAAAGCTAAGAGAATAATATCCAGTTTAAAATGTAGGCTACCCACATTTTAATCGATTTCTTTCACAACATAAATCATCAAAAATGAAAAATCATTTTCAAAAAACCCATTTCACATATCGCTATTAAAAAAGAAACGTTAGCGAGCCGGGAATCGAACCGCACGCGGCTACCCACGTGCTTGCACATAAATAGCACGTCTTACAACACGAGACAGAGTATTTTTGGACTTAGTTTTATTGAACTGCGCTGGAACGGCTTTAGATGCTAAGTATTATTCTATAGCTATTGAAAACGTCGTCTTTTCGAACATATTTATGTGTGTATTTATCATATAAATTATCGCTCGCTAACGGTGAAGGAAAACAGCGTCAGGAAACCTGCATTCCTGAAAGTGCCTGAGAAATCTACCAATCCGCACTTGGCCAGCATGTTGGACTATGGCCTAACCCTTTCTCATCATGAAAAGAGGCCCGAGCCCAGCAGTGGGACATGTATTATGCTGCTATTATTATTCAAAACTTGCCGCAATATCAGCTGGCTTTTAGTCTAACCGATGCAGCAATTTAGGAGAAGCTCTAGCCTACGAGGAGCTATGAGACGATACAATTATGAATTTACTAATAGATGTTCATAACGCTTGGTTTCCACGAAAGCGGAAAGAAAGGGCGATCTTTTGCCCTATCGGGCTTGCCTGGACCGATTTGAGAAATTATTTCTTTGTTTGTAAGAATATACTTGTCATGTGGTCTCATTCTGGGATGCTAGAAAAATCGAGGACAATCCCTCAAATTTTAAAAGCTATATACTGTTTTATGTATATTACCTCAAGCTATTTAGATATTAGCATCTAGCAGTCAGCATTTCATGTTGCCGAGCTTATACTGGAAGGTACAACTCCTCAATAGTTAGAGTACGGTGATAATTCTTTATAAATAGGCACCTGAAGGCCGTTTACTGTATTATTTTAAGTTATATTTAACGTCTCGCCGCATCTGTGTAAGATGAGGCGAGACGTTAAATATTACTACTAGAGTATTTATTACTTTTTAGTGCATTTTTTGTAATTGATGTAGGGTTTTTTTGTAAATATAACATATTTTCTCTCTGCTTAGTTTCGGTAACGATACCTGATTGGTTATTCAAACACATATCTCTTATGCTTTGGTAGAAACTGATCCTAAGGCTACAAAGTACATACATACTGGACAACTAATCAAGCAGGCGAAGCCGTGGACGAAAGCTACACTATAAGTTCTTAATCTGTATATTTTACTAACACTACGATTTGTAGTTTGAATGAAAATAATGTCTGTTCGTAAGCAAGCCGTCTTGGGAGCCAAGTGGGTCACACTCAATCATTACAAATGTTATAACTGCGAAAGTAAAGCCAGTCTGTTTGTTTGTTGCGCTTTCGCAGCAAAACCACTAAACCGATTTTAAAAATATTGATGTGTTAGTTGTAGGTCGGAAAGGATAGAGGGTACAATTTATGTATATACCGAGAGAGCAAAACACAAAACCTAGTCGCAATCAGCCGATATTTTCAGCAAATTTTGCCAGTCTCATGTAGTGGCTACACATGGGTTTTAAGACTAATTTATAATATATTATTTACAACATATCCGTCAGGAGACCATTGATGTTTGGATCTAGAACAACAGAAACATTAGTTGATATAATCTTTAAGTTAAAACTGCATGATTTACAAACAAAGATTTGCAGTGAATGGTAGGAATGTCTGTCTGTCTGTGTCATCGAGTGAGGAGCCAAATGGGTCACACGTAATTTAGTTCATTCTTTACGCTCGTTTACAAGAACGATATATCTACTGAACGAGAAAAATCTAAACTTCATGTCAAGTTCACGGAGATGTAATTGTAGTAACGCGCATTTAGCTTTTAATATATGTATATACTAGATCATTTATGTATTTCGTCCGCGATTTCCATTTTCATTGACAACTACTGCAAAATTCTCACCTCGAAATGTCCTTCCTTAATCATTGTATAAGTAATCAAAGGTATAAGTATTCAAATTCAAATTCAAATTCAAATCATTTATTTTCATAGGCCCCAGGAGGCGCTTGAACACGTCAAAACATTACAAAAAATGATATTGAGAGGTTATTAACCAAAAGCAAGACAAGTTTTGTATTCTTATTGCAGTGGATTTCGATCCTTTTCTCACTGGTCTGCGCGGTATCGGTATGGTAAAATATTCTCATAGAAAGATGGGTCCTCGAATTTTTAAACGGTTTCTAAAATAAATATAGTTTAAAAAAACTAAAAAAACACGCTTTTAAAGCACATCAAACTAAAAAGTGAAAAATAATTCTTATTATAACCTGAAAATAATAATAAACGAAAAATACTAGTACTATTGTGAAAAAAAGCGTGGGGCGCTCTGTGCCATATTTTTCGTCTATCGAGCGACCCACGCTTTTTTTTTAAGTTTTTTTTAGTTTTTTTTAGTTTTTTTAAACTATATTTATTTTTCACTTTTTAGTTTTTAGTTTTTTTTTAATCCTGGCGATCCTAATCAGGATAATGAGATAAATTTATGAAATTATTATATTGTCGCTGATTCTTTACAAGTGTAGAAAGTTTGAATTAAATCTGTCCGTTTAAAGTGGGTCAAAATCGAGTCCAAAGGAGTCGGTTACATACAAACAAACAAACAAACAAACAAACATACAGGTGAAGCTAATATAAGCGTGTTAAAAAGAAGGAGGTTTTTAATTCGATTGTATTTTTTTATCATGTTTGTTCGCCAATTACGAAGACGCCTGGACCGATTTGAGCAATACTTTTTGTCTGAAATAGTATATTTGTCATGTGGTTACATTTTCATCAAGTCACGATCTATTTTAAAGGCTTCTTTATTGTTTTTCGTATATTACCCAAAGCTACTCGAACATTTGCATCTAGCAGTCAGCATTTCATGTTTCGAGCTGATTCTAGAAGGTACCTACAACTCCTCAACAGTTAGGAGTATGAGGATAATTCTTTAAATATAGGGTAAACCTTGTGAATCATCTTATCTATTAAAATTAGCCGCATAAAAATCCGTTGCGTAGTTTTTAAGATCTACGCATACATAGGGACAGACAAACAGCGGGAAGCGACTTTGTTTTTTAGTGATGATGGAAATATTCTATCATACCGATATCGCGCCGACTAGAGAGAAAAGAGCCTATAAAATCGGGGCCCACGGTTCAGAAGAGACCCCAGCAAGGATATAGCAACTTTTTATTGGCGTAATTGCCACACAAGCGAGAATACGGGTGGAATCTAGAAGCTAATCTGCTATAAATAAATAATGTCGTATAATGTACAAAATTTAGATCATATTCATCAACACGTCATGTCCATGTCAGTAAAAATAGTCGTATATTTCTCGTAGGTGTTATGAGTAAGATGGTATTAAATATTTCTTTGTTTCTAGAATAGATTATATTTCGAATGAGCTGACATTACTATTATTGGTAAAGTTCTTATGAACAATCTTGAGCGAGAAAGTAAGGTACTATTCCAAGGGGGCAATTTTACTGGATATTTCGACTGTGTAGTCCACCTGATGATAAGCAACCTTGGACTGCTATATTTTAAAAAAAGCATCATATTCCCTAATAAAGGATATATGTAATTCAGTGACGTCTGACGTCATAAGCTTAGTAACCTTCTAGACGCTTGTCAAATACTAGGTAAAGGGTAGTTATTAACGTAACTGACCTTTCGTTACGATATTCTTAGTAACAGTAAATATAAAGCATATTTGGATTATTTATTTTAGACGAGTACTGAACTTTTTCCACTGGACCTTTTTTCGATGAGAAGTTAGTCCACCATGATCCCGGTACGCTACTAAATCTACTTGATTTATCTATTTATACCGAGTGACGTACACAACAATACCCTACGTCCGGCGCACCCTGGGCAATTCACGAGTTCTCCAAAGCGAATTGGCTAATCCTTTCACAACGATGGCAAGTCAAAATAAAATTTGACTCAGCCATCGACACGACGAAGAAGAAGACTAATATAAAGCCACAAGAATTTGTTTGTTTGTTTGAACGCGCTAATCTCAGAAAAGAATGGTCCGAATTGAATAGTTAGTTTATTGCTGGATAGCCCATTTATTAAGGAAGGCTATAATAGACTTATAGTATTACGCTACGAGTAGAATAGGAGCAGAGCAGCAATGAAATATATTGCGATACGGGGCAAAAATCTGTATATATGTACTGTACTATAGTACTTCAGCGAAATGCTGCTGTGCTGTTTTGTGTTGCTACTGGAATGGAATGGAAAGTAGACTCGTTTTTGCGCACTTAAGACTCTCATTTGGTCCATTATGGAGTCCTGGCTAACATAGCCAGCCTAACTCCACCAGAAGCACAGAAGCTTCCTGGGAGCTTCACAGGCTTCGCAGAGTGACCTCACTGTTCCGAGGATTTGTTCTCTTGTTGCTATTCGATCAGCGGATCACAAAAGCATTACATCCTTAAAAACAAATTGTAACAATACTGATGTTCTTGATTGTCAAGTGAGCCGTATCACTTGTCAATATATTTCAATTGACATTATTAACCACAGGCGTATGGGTACCCTTCAGTCAGTCAATCATTTATTAAGGATTCCTCCGGTGAATACAAAATGAAAGCTTTCTGCAAATCGTTTAATAATACTGTGATGCATCAATATACCTAACAATTTTAGTAAGAAAAATTACCATCCGTAATGTGCAGTAGTTTTTAAGTTTGTTGCGAACATACAGGCGGACATGTGCGGCAGCAGGGCCGCGCCGATCCCTGGCAAAATAGCCGCCTGTATACAAAATATGAAGAACCTCGATTTCTTTTACGAATCTCCATGTTTTAACGTATTTTTTTAAGATTTAGACGTCAACAGCACTAGACGTGCCACCAACCAGAAAATTGGCCTTTTTAACACGCTTATATTAGCTTCACCTGTATGTTTGTTTGTTTGTTTGTTTGTTTGTATGTAACCGACTCCTTTGGACTCGATTTTGACCCACTTTAAACGGACAGATTTCATTCAAATTTTGCACACCTGTCAAAGATCGATGACAATGCAATAATTCGATAAAAAAAATTAAAAATATATAAAAAAAAAAAAAAAAAAAAAAAAAAACGCTCTTATAAATAAACCAAACTAAAAAGTAGAAAATAAATAATAGTTTAAAAAAACTAAAAAACACGCTTTTAAAGTACTTCTAACTAAAAAGTGAAAAATAATTCCTAATATAAGCTGAAAAAAGCGTGGGGCGCTATGTGCCATATTTTTCGTCTATCGAGCAACCCACGCTTTTTTCAGCTTATATTAGGAATTATTTTTCACTTTTTAGTTAGAAGTACTTTAAAAGCGTGTTTTTTAGTTTTTTTAAACTATTATTTATTTGTTAATAATTTTCTTATATTATAAAAATTATGAAATACGGGTGTTAGTCACGTAATGTTGGTCTATTTAGTCGACCGCGGTTTCGCCTATACGTCTAGGCATACGACTAAATAGACCAACATTACGTGAGTAACACCCGTATTTCATAATTTTAATAATGTTACAAACTCACGTCAGTTTTAATAATAAAAAATTCTTATAATTATATTTTTTTTTAGTTTTGTCCAAAATTGCATAAGTGACGTTATTGCATTGTATGTGTGAATCATTTTATATTATTTCTAAGGTATATTTTGCAGCGCTTACGCCTTTTGTATTTACTTACTTATTAATAAACCACAACAAAGTACTACGTTGTTGTGTAATGTTGTAAGTGTAACAGAAATAATTTCGGTGGCGGCGTCCCTATTGTTTTGGCGCCGGTGTGCGCCGCGCACTTCGCACATATGGGCGGCGAAAATAAAAAAAAATACTAATAAGTTATGGTGATTCCTATAAAATATTTCTAATTATGTAATGTTAAAATGTGGGTAAATTTCAAGGTAAGTTTTTGGTAAAATCATGTATCTTGACGGTTTTAAAGTTAGCTGCAGATGGCTGCTTGACCAATCGACGAGCACCGTACTCGAGCATAGCCAATACCGAGCCGTAACAATTCATTTGGCGTTTACTTCAAAAGCGTCAAGATCCCTCGTTTATTGACATGACATAATATGACAGCAATAGAATTATTTACATTCATGCATTACTGTCATAGTGTTAATTAAAATACAATAATAAAAAGTTATTTAAAGATAAATTTGGATAATTACATTAGATAGAACGCCAAAAGCAATTACACTATCCAATGGTCCCAATGACAAGGCCAAATACACACATTCACTCACTCAAGCACACCCAGTCTCAGAACTAATCTTTGCGAATAACACAAAGATTTGTCCCATGTGGGGATCGAACCCACAACACCAGTGCAGTGGAGAGCGGCAAGGCGACTGCTTATACCACTACACCACACGTGCAGAATATGTATTTAGTGTGTTATTGATATTGACAATGGCTCATAATATAGTTATATAAATTTAAATAAGTTATAAAATTATTGACATTTTCATGACAGTTGAAAAAAAAAAACTAAAGTCTGAGGACATGCAATACAATAGGCAGTCTTAAAATTGCTTATTTAATCACAGTCATACAACAAGTCTGTGAATTCATATTCATAGTAACCTTGACACTAGAGCTGCATGAAGCATATATGCACATGCTGCCAATCGTCCTGAATGGCGACGTGTTGTGCAGAATGTCCATGTGTTTGAAGAAGAAAGAAGGTGTGAGCTAGATACTAAACGAGACCAACTGAAAGCACGACCACCTTCGAATGTAACGTTTAATTATAATCAATGGTGCCCTCACGTGTCCGCGGTTTTCACGTGTATTTACCGCAAAAATAGGGTACATTAGTCATCTAAGAGCAAAACATAGTAAAATAAATATCCCATAATAGTCGCCGTAGCCGAAATCGGCTAGGAATCCCTATATGCACATATAGTCCAAGATCCCAGAGCAATCAGACATAACTTATTTTCAGACGGATGAAACCTAAAGTTTTCAGTAGCGTCTCGTGTGCCTTGAATACCTACACGCTTTGTGGAACTTGCCGAGTGACACCTGGGCAGGTACCAGGTGAGAAAGGTAAATAAATAAGAATTATTTAACTTAAATTCACGTGGCTGATTTATATACGTATGTCATGTAGAATATTATTTTAAAGTAATATCATAAGTGTCAGACACTTTTGATGGACCAGAGCTTTTGTCAGACGCTTTTAAGCTGCCCAAATAGTATAGGCGAAACCGCGGTCGACTAAATAGATCAACATTACGTGAGTAACACCCGTATTTCATAATTTAAATAATGTTACAAGCTCATGTCAGTTTTAATAAAATCATTTTTACAGTGTTTAAGTCTGGTAGTGAAAAGTAACAAGAAAGCTGAGTTTGCGTGCTAGTTACTTGTCACTGATCTTTCACAAGATACATATATTATTATTATTGACATATATAATTATTTATTATCAAGTAAAGTGACTTGGACTAAACTTTGTAACACTAAAAACAAATACAAGTTACTTGTTGCAAACAACTAAATTCTTGATAACCTCTATACTTAATCTAAACAGTATGTTTGTGTTAGAAGTATTATGCATTCATTACAATTTTTATCAATACAAATAAATAAAATTAAAGTGTCTTTTTCTTTTGTCAGAATATTCATATTCATTTAATTTCATATAGTCAATTTACAAGTCATGTTTTCCAATATCCACCTATATAATTATATTATTGCATAGTATATGTCAATTTTAATTAAATACATCTAAATCAATTTTAAAATAACAAGTCTGAGAGTTTAGTCAAGCAAATACAATGTCAATAAATATAGTCAAAACTAATTAAATGTCAATTTACTACAAATAATAATAATTATGTGAAATATTAGTTCTGTACTTTGCAATTAAAAAAATCATCATAGTCATAAAATGTTTGTTCGACAAGCCAGCGTTTTAGTTGGGACTTGAAAAAGAATAATAATGTTCTTTTAAGGTGGTATAGTTATTTTAATCAAAATTCAGTTTTTAAAATGTTTGTCTGATTTAATAAAATCTTCAAAATCACTGTATGGATTTTGATATAATGTAAAAAGCAGGTAACTGATTATAAGGTGTGTAACCACAGATATAGATCTACATAGATAACGGAAATGAAAAAATGAAAAAAATGAAAAATGAAAAAATCTTTTATTTCAATAAAAATCGAGGGTAACATTAATTAATAATAACAAAATGCATGTACTTCGCGTGTCCGAACCCCAACCAAGCGTCAAGGTTGGTCGCCGCTAACTTCAGTCCACGCGCGTCTTTTGTAAGAGAAAATCATAGCGGACGGCTCCAGTTGAATCGTACTGCATCGGCGGCATCGGTGTCTTTGAATCGGTTTGGATTTCCCGTCACTAAATTTCGGCTGTGACATCAAAAAAGGTATTAAAAGTCGGCACGCTTAGTTTCAATACAAATAGTGATACTTGCGTTATCTATGTAGATCTATATCTGTGTGTGTAACATAGATTTTTTTTTTTTATGGTGGATAGGCTTGCGTTTGACCACGATCTCACCTGATGGTAAGTGATGATGCGGTTATAGTTTATTGATATACCTACCGCACAGACGGAATTGCAGGTGAAAGTTATTATGTTTGTTTGATTGCACTAATCTCCGGCACTAGCTAGATGCCAAATTTTAAGGACGTTTTTAAGACATTCACCTAAACTCAAGGTAAAACTGCAGGGGCAGCTATTAGTTAAATCATTAATTTGCAGGCTAAAGCTAGTCTTTGAATATAACAATAATAGGCACATAAAAGTATTGAAATTATCCTAACTAATATTATAAATCTGAAAGTAACTCAGTTTGTCTGTTTTGCTTTAACACCCTAACAGCTAGACCAGTTTTGATGAAGTTTGGTATAGAGGCAAATGGGACCAAAGGGCAGGTGATAGACGTTTTAAAGAAATACCACATGGGTGGAAGCTACAGACACCATGAAATAGCAAGCTACTACTATAAAATGAAAATGATTGTTCAAAATCATATGATTTTTTTTGTATAATATATTGAAATTATCTTTGCATATGTACAAAAATGTTTGAAAATTTATCAGTCACAATCTTTAGTTAAAACTAAAAGTTAAAAGTGTGCATTTGAGTTTGTCAAAAGAAAGTTCAAGTTATGGTGGCCTTGTAAGTACTTAAGAATAGAGTTGATAGCTTATTTGAATACTAATGTTTAATTGTTTACTGAAATTGAACTCATATTTTTATTAAATTAACTCACATGCTTTTTAACCTCTAATAATTTTGATAACATTAGCAAAACACACAAAGCACTATTGACATAAAATGTGCCAAAATTGCGTGTTTTGTCTACGTAAAACTTTGGTATTATCTAAATAACGCCGAACATAATTATTTAGCAGTTTTATCTTTTACCGGCGGTACGAAATTAGCGGTAATTGCAATACTTACAGCAAATATCCGCTCATAAATAGCGGTCACTTTCCAAATTGCAACAAGAGTACATATCGCGTTCGTCGGTATACGATAAATATACACCTATTCTTCGCATTTAGGCCACGCGAATAGCACGCAGATGAATCTCTAACTGTCAGAGAATCATAATAAGCCACATGACACCGCCAGGATCCTCCGGGCATCCAAATAAAGGCAAGAAAATATAACATATCCATCTACTATTTCACTGACCTGTATATCACTAGCGAGACATCAGCAGCGCTATAATAGTCTTCCATCAAACATTGAACACTAAACAAAACTAAAAAATGCACATTAAATGTTTATTTCACACAATAATCATTCAATTTTTACGATTTTTTTCTATTGACACTCGCGGTTTCCGCAGACAGCACAACGCGTTCGCGAGAATTAAGTGTTACCAGTGTATAGGTCAGTAACTTAATTACTTACCATTTATAATATTTTCTACCATTAGGTCATGTACTCACGATAATTGAATTTATAATATTCATTCAAGAAAAATAAAATGAACAAGATATTTTGTAAAGCAAACCGAAACGAATAAATAATTTAAATAAAAGCGGTGTCTCCTGCGAAACAATCGCCGCAAAAATAATGAAATTTGAATGATATCATTCAATTATGATAGATATTTACATAAATTAAGATTTGTCTATGGTTGTTTATGTTGTGACGTAACCGATACGATACAAATCATAAAATCGATTCAACTTGACTTTATAATTTTTTTGTTAACGTGTTTAAAATTTCTGGTCGAAATGGTTAACGTCACTGACCTCACTGACTGAAGTGACTAACGTAACGTCACTGTCAAAATATAAATCGATTTTTACATGACTGCACGATAGCTTATATTCACCGTTTTTATTAAATAAATGATTATAATTAGCTTGAATTAGTTGAATTTGTAGTGAATTAGAACAATGATTAAAGCAATATTAGTATTCAATAACCATGGGAAGCCGCGGTTGTCGAAATTCTATCAATATTTTGTGAGTGAAAGTTTTTTTTTAATGGCATGCGTTTTATTTACTTATTTTTATTGTAGCTTTGTTGATTTATTGTTTTTAACCTAAACTAATGTAAGAATTAGAACACTTCGTTAATTAATGAGTTATTTCGCCGTTACAAATCTATTGGATATCTATATTCAGGATTCACAGTTGTTGATGATATCTCTATCTACAGACATTATTTCTTGTCTAATATATGACATATTAGAATCGTGTGTGTGTAGGATTATGATAGGCTCACCCCCTATTACCTAGGTCCTAAACATAACAAGTGAAGAGTGGGTGTTATCCATTTAGATCAGCGATCGGAAACCTGCGGCTTGCCAGAGTACTCTGTGTGGCCCGCTGGTATTATCCTTGTAGCTATGATTGTATTGAAAATAAGTCATAATTCATCTGATATTCATTATCTTAAAAGCAAAAGCGTCCCTTTGATGGCGCTTCTTTTGTTTTTAAAGGAAAAGCGTGCAATTTTAAATCCTACATCTTCACCTCTTCCTTAGTTGTGGCTACAAAGATACTTCAGTGGCATTTCTAAAGTGAATGTGTTAAAACGTTGGCAAAAGAAAAAAAAATCTGCGTCCTCAGCGTATTATAGATAATTAAGAAAATGCATAAAAAAGTAGGCACCTGAGAAGCTTTATACCTATTGCATATCAATGTGGTATGTTGAGCTTCCAATGCCTTCAATTTATCTTGTCACTATGAGGCCCTTGCCTGCCGAAATGTTGCTGACTGCTGATTTAGATGATATAATTATAATCATGAGTAATGTTTGTATTTCAGAATGAAGATATGCAGCAACAGATAATAAAGGAGACTTTCCAGCTGGTCTCCAAGAGAGAGGACAATGTCTGCAACTTTCTGGAGGGTGGCAGGTAAATAATAACTACACAAGAGTAGACAATTTATGAAACTTTCCTGTTAAGTGTGGAGCTTCTTTGAAGTGACTGACAACTGCTCCATATTCATACAACAAAAAATACGGGTTTTTCGAACAAATAGAATGTTGCTAGGTTTATTTCGCACTTATTAAAGGTGGTTTTATATCAGCGAGGCAAAGCGCGGATGGGCAGGGAGTGAATAGAAAACTTGCTGAACCTTTTACACCGCGCTGACATCTGGCTCGCGATGTTAAGCTTAGAAAGCAAATACATACTCTATTCATTATGCAATCAAATTACTGCCTCAATGGTGTACGGGTTAGCTTATGCGCCTCTCACTGCAAAGTCTCGGGTTCGATTCCTGGATCAAAAGATTATGAATTTTTTGTCAGGAAAATTACAATAGCAGCACGGAGTTGGAATTTTGCCTGATGGATGAGGCTCACCCCCTATCCCATAGGACCTAAACATAACATAAGAAATGTGTGGTGTTGTACACCTCTGTTACACCCTTCTGGATAATGTAGGTTATGTTTATTAAAAAAAGGATTTCATAACTCTCAATAATGTACTGAAATATTTCCGTGTATACATAATGTTTCTTTTGTCTAATTCCAGTCTAATTGGTGGTTCAGACTACAAGCTGATTTACAGGCATTACGCCACATTGTACTTTGTGTTCTGTGTGGACTCCTCGGAGAGTGAATTGGGCATCTTGGATCTTATTCAGGTAATGAACTCATTAAGGCATTTTACACATCATAGTAATATGTTAAGCTATTATTATTTTATTGTATAGAAGTTGCCATTATCTTGAACAAGCAAACAATTTCTGAAAAACCCAACTTAAGCTTGCTGTTGGAAATATTAGATGCGCACGCATCTTTTTCTATTAAAATATGCAGAGAGCATGCATTTAACTAAAGAGAACTATAAGTTTTAAATGTAATTTTTTCACCACAGCGCGATCCAGATTAAATTCACGTCAAAGTTTAGAAATGTATCGGTTTTGACAGCTTTTACCCGGCCCGGGGAAAGTTTTCTATGACATTTGACAGTTGAATTGTTGCAAAAGTATAACCATCAATTTTCTTCAAGTTACATTTTGACATCTATTATCTCTGTTAAATATGTAAACATACGGCCGGTGCTGACGCTCACGCTTGCTTCCAACTGTAAGCTTCAGTCCTTAGGTTTTTTCAACTGAAAGCTTTAGACTGACTTTACTGCCACAGAAGGCATAATGTGTATATTTATATTCAGTTGCTATTTTTTTTTTTATAATAATCATTTATTTCAATAAGATACATAGAGCAATACAAAGTAAGTACATATTAGATTAATCCAAGTATTACAAAAGGTTGTAACGTTGGCACCTGTACTAGTGAAAACCACTGTATCACAGGTACCAGTGCCATCCATTTCTATCAACAAGATAATGAATGGTGTACTGTATTATTACATAACAAAGTTTTCATGAATAAACTTTTCTAGGTATTTTAAGTGATTTACTAAACAAGTGTGATAAACTTTTCCAGGTGTTTGTAGAAACTCTAGACAAATGTTTCGAGAATGTCTGCGAGCTGGACCTGATCTTCCACGCTGATGCTGCTCACCAGGTGCTGGACGAGCTCGTCATGGGAGGCATGGTGCTCCAGACGAACATGGCCGATATACTGCAGCGGCTGCAGGAACAGAATAAGATGCAGAAAGCTGAAGTAAGATTTACTAGCTCTCTCCTCAGTAAAAATTAGCTATTAATGCACTAAATTTCATTGAAATTCGTTCACCAGTTTATGAGTAAAAGAGTTACAGATCTTTTACCTCACAAGAGCCAAAAACTTTTGCACTTATAATGTTATTAGAATAATTATAATTCCCATTCAATAATATTCTTTACATTATTTATTTATATATTCATTAAGGATTGTCTACATTACTAACACCTTAAAATAACAAAGAAAATTATTAGGCATTAATGGATTTAGTGTTGTAACACTTACAGTCAACCACAACATTACAAAAATTGAAATATTTCTACACCCGCTACGGTAGTATATGTGAACCATTTTGTAATAATTGTAAATCCTGTAATACCATATATATACATATATATACTCAGAAATAAATGATATTCTAGTCTATTCTATTCTACATTAAATAATTAATCTAAAGATATTTTAAACAATTCTTAAATATTTATAATACGTAAATTTTTAAACTGATTGTAAAACAATCGGTTTAATTATCAGTAAAATAAATTGCTGTATATCACATAACAGATGTTTGTGATCAAATTTCTAATATATACAATTAAAATTATTATATTACACATTTTTAAACTATTGAAATTTGGAGGAGTATCTAAATTCGAATGTATATTAATCAATTTATACTTAAATATTATATTATTATAAGAGAAAAAAAAAAAAAAAAATTAAATTGGCGTTGTACATCTTTTCTGAATCGCGATATGATTTGGCGCCGACTTAAAAAAAATATAATTAATTGGTATTACATAATTATTTGGGTTTATTGTTTTAAACAAATTAATATAAAGGTAAGCAAAGTTAAGCGAATATTTTATTTTTTACTTTTGAGTTTTTGAAGGCGGTTCCTTTTTCTTTGAAAAAAATTAGTACATATTATAATATTTAGAATACGCTCGAGTTAAGAATATTCTTTTTTTTAATTAGTTTATTTTATTTTATTTTTTTATTTCAAGTTTTTTTGTCTTAGTTTTTTTACTTTTGAGTTTTTGAAGGCGGTTCCTTTTTCTTTGAAAAAAATTAGTAGGTACATATTATAAAATTTAGAATACGCTCGAGTTAAGAATATTCTTTTTTTTTAATTAGTTTTTTTTTTATTAGTTTTTTTATTTTATTTTTTTATTATCAAATCCTTATATATTATCAAAAAATTCTTTCTGAGATCTTCATGATCATAAGTTATCACTACGATAATAACAAATATATGCTGAAACGTAAGCCCAGTCCAAACCTAAGCAGAGCTTTCGGTACTTTAAGGGTAGGTAAGTAGGCTGTCTCTGCTTACCCTTCAAAGCAATCAAAGCATACACAGGCATGATGTTATGTTATGTAGTGGTGAAAACAATACAGATACACGATTGCACAAAACGTGGTTCATTAGCTATTCGTTTTTGAAGAGTTCCGTTGCCTGTCTCCAAAGATCTTCATCAGATTCTGATAAATTATATACTAAAACCTTCCTTGAAACACAAGGATTAAAATACCGAAAACTGCATTCAAATCGGATCAGTAGTTTCCGAGAAAATCGCGAACATAAAAAGGTGACATACATACATACATACATACATACATACATACATACATACATACATACATACGGATCGAATACAGAACCTCTTTTTTTTTTGAAGTCGGTTAAAAATAAACTACTTAATATTGAAAAAATAAAAACATAATACTAGTAAAACCTCACTAAATTCTTGAGTAAAACGGAACGCAACCATGACGCTCGCAAAGGGCTTGGGTTCGAACCCACGGCACACAGCTCTGTCAATAAATCGTTAAGATTCGTCTTTTCGAAGATATGTGTGTATTTATCATATAAATTATCGCTCGCTAACGGTGAAGAAAAACATCGTGAGGAAACCTGCATGCCTGAGAGTGCCTGAAGTCTACCAATCTGCACTTGGCCAGTGTGGAGGACTATGGCCTTACCCTTCTCATCATGAGAAGAGGCCCGAGCCCAGCAGTGGGACATGTATTAGATACAGGGCTACTATTTTTATCATAGGTTAATTGGTAGCAATGAAAAAATTGTGTCTGTTTTCCGCAGGCGGGCATATCAGCAGCGCCGGCGCGGGCGGTGTCGGCTGTGAAGAGCATGAACCTTCCGCAGCAACTGCGGGATATGAAGCTACCCGATCTACCGCAGGCCATCAAGGTAAACAACACCTTTGCCATTTACTTTCCTTTTTTTCTCCATCTGCAATCAGCCCTTAAGCTTTAATCAGATTTGTTAGTTTGTTAGCTAGCAGTCCGAGATTCTTCACACCCTGTGATGCGTCATCGCCATATAAATAAGTGAATCTTATATTGATGCGCTTCTATTCCTTTGTAGTCTATTGGTTGACTGTGAGGACTCTACTAGTTTAACAGCTAGTTAATATTTGTGTTGTTTCTTGTTTAATTGACATTTATTTTTATTTATTTTTTTATATCAATAACTTCCTTTACTGTAGGTACTAATACACCTAATACACCTAATAAATTTGGTGTTCCACAAGGGAGTGTTTTGGGGCCATCCTTATTCCTTATATATATAAATGACCTACCCAATATCACTCATCATAGAACTGTGTTATTTGCCGATGATACAACTTTAATAGTAAAATGTGAAAATAGAGATACATATGTACAGGATATCAATACAACGTTTAATAACACAGTCACTTGGCTAGAAAACAATAATTTAAAAGTTAACCTTAATAAAACGCAGCTCATTTAGTTCAAAAGTTACAGAAACAATACAACTGAATTAAATATCACGTATAATAATATAAGAATAAAAAAGGTTGAGAATGCAAAATTTTAGGGATAATACTTGATAGGCATTGCAACTGGAAGGCACATGTGGAGTATGTCTGCAGTAAGCTGGACCGTTTTGTGTTTGCAATAAAAAGATTGCGACGAACAGTATCCATGGAGGCGGCACTCCAAGCTTATTATGGATATGTGTCCTCAGTTTTGACATATGGGCTGTTGCTATGGGGTAACTCATGCGAAATCGAAAAAGTGTTCAGGGTTCAAAAGAAATGCGTTAGAGCAATATGTGGAGCATGGTTTACAGATAGTTGTAAACCACTGTTTGGAAAATTTAGAATCTTACCGCTGGTCTGCATGTATATTAGAGAACTCTGTGTTTTTGTCAAACTGCACCCACAATACTTCAGTATGCACTCAGAAACTGCTAGTAGAAATAATAGCAATAAGTTCAAACTTTACCGTCCTAGATGTAATTTAGATATATATGAAAGAAATGTGTTTAATAAAGCTGTAGAAGTTTACAATAAACTACCAAATCCATTTAAAGAACTGCCCTTGAACTTATTTAAAAAGAAATTAACGTTGTGGCTTGCAGAAAAATGTTTTTACATCCTGAAAGAATTTATGACATGTACCTTTTAATATCAATGTTTGATTTTATTTACTTATTATATTAATATGTATGGATTATAGCTTAATTTAATCATTAATAAAATCGAACATAAAAAGGTGACATACATACATACATACATACATACATACATACATACATACATACGGATCGAATACAGAACCTCTTTTTTTTTTGAAGTCGGTTAAAAATAAACTACTTAATATTGAAAAAATAAAAACATAATACTAGTAAAACCTCACTAAATTCTTGAGTAAAACGGAACGCAACCATGACGCTCGCAAAGGGCTTGGGTTCGAACCCACGGCACACAGCTCTGTCAATAAATCGTTAAGATTCGTCTTTTCGAAGATATGTGTGTATTTATTGCCGAATACTTGATAGGCATTGCAACTGGAAGGCACATGTGGAGTATGTCTGCAGTAAGCTGGACCGTTTTGTGTTTGCAATAAAAAGATTGCGACGAACAGTATCCATGGAGGCGGCACTCCAAGCTTATTATG
This sequence comes from Hypena proboscidalis, assembly GCA_905147285.1. Taxonomy (NCBI): domain Eukaryota; kingdom Metazoa; phylum Arthropoda; class Insecta; order Lepidoptera; family Erebidae; genus Hypena; species Hypena proboscidalis. The sequence continues at coordinate 1,100,421 of LR990153.1, forward strand.
GATATGTGTCCTCAGTTTTGACATATGGGCTGTTGCTATGGGGTAACTCATGCGAAATCGAAAAAGTGTTCAGGGTTCAAAAGAAATGCGTTAGAGCAATATGTGGAGCATGGTTTACAGATAGTTGTAAACCACTGTTTGGAAAATTTAGAATCTTACCGCTGGTCTGCATGTATATTAGAGAACTCTGTGTTTTTGTCAAACTGCACCCACAATACTTCAGTATGCACTCAGAAACTGCTAGTAGAAATAATAGCAATAAGTTCAAACTTTACCGTCCTAGATGTAATTTAGATATATATGAAAGAAATGTGTTTAATAAAGCTGTAGAAGTTTACAATAAACTACCAAATCCATTTAAAGAACTGCCCTTGAACTTATTTAAAAAGAAATTAACGTTGTGGCTTGCAGAAAAATGTTTTTACATCCTGAAAGAATTTATGACATGTACCTTTTAATATCAATGTTTGATTTTATTTACTTATTATATTAATATGTATGGATTATAGCTTAATTTAATCATTAATAAAATTTGACTTGTAATATTTTATTTTTTAAGAACATTATTTTAGCTGACATTAACTGGACATTTCATAAATTCATTGACATTATAATTATGTATTCATCTTGACATTATTATAATGAATTAATATTTAACTAGAATTTAATTTTGACATTTAATTACTAATTTTAATATGCTACTACTTAAAATTTACTTACTACTTAAAATTAATTACTAATTAAAATTTGCACACCATTGTTGTTATGGTAGAATGTCACAGTGTCTTAATATGTAATGTAACACCTATGTACTACTACATTCTTGTGAATAAATGAATCTGAATCTGAATAGATATTCGTTTTTTCGTTGGCGATCTATACTTCTTAAGTTATTCTTGTTAATGATAATAAAACCACATTCATGATATGAACGATAATTAACGTGATTTGTTCAAGGATTATATCCATATTTTGCATATAAAGAATTTAGAATTTTTGAATTTTGAAGAAAAATGGAGCGTGTAGCCAGAGCTTTAAAGAAATTATGCTTTTCATTAATGAAAACCAACTGCCTGTCTTGATGATCTAGTGGTTAGCGTATACGCTCCTCACCGCAAGGGTTCGATTCTCGGGCCGGGTAAAGTGTTATTTGTAATTAATTTGGAAATTAACAATAGAAGCACGGAGTTGGAATTGTGCCCGGTAAATGGCGATTGGCTCTCCCCCTATTCCATAGATCCTTAACATAGCAGGTGAAGTGTGGGTTTTTTTACACCTCTCCCACACTGGGTAATATAGGCGTGATGTTATGTTGAAACCATAATTTTCCTGTCAATGCTGTTAAATAAAAATAGCAACATACATTAACGAATTCACAACTTGATTCCAGGATCTAAAGTTCTGACCGCTACAACAGGGGCCGTACCCCGCCACGCCCGTCGCCATCGCCACCAACATCCTGCACACCATCTACCCGCACGAAAAGTACCACAACCTGCAGAAACCCACCGAGTTCACTAACAAGTTCTTCGGGTCTGAAACTCTTAGTGCTAAATTCTCAGAGACTTTCACAGAGAATTACCAGCAGACTGAGGGGGTCAATTTTGCTAATTATGAGAGCTCCAAGTCGGATGGGTACCAGGACCTGAGTGGGACCACCGTGGAGTATGATTACAGTGAGGTGCGGAGAAAAAAGAAGAAAAAAAAGGGGGTGAAGAAATGAATTTGATTATTGCATGTTGCTGTTCGGTTATACACTTATACTAGCTTATATATAAAGTAACCTATATTATTTCTGGAGCCTTGAACTTTCTCAACACCAATTTTTATTATGACCGGTCCAGTAGATTCGAAGATTTTTGGGTACAAACAAACAAACAAACAAATAAATCTTTCCTCTTTATTATTTAATAGAGATCTATCTATGTTACATACATACATACATAAAATCTCGCTGGAACGCCATGTCACGGTATAATTATGAACAAACAGTACGGAAACTACCTACAAACGTTCGAAACGGCACGCACACATAAACATGCACACCGACGAGACCCCTAAGCGATTGTCGCGGTGCTGTCAGTAGCGAGTGCCGCGTGGAAGCGAGTGGTCACGTTTAAAATTTCGCCGTCCACCAGATGATTTTGTTTAATATGTCGAGTAAATGGATGAAATTTTTCGTTATTGCTTTAAAAAACAACACAAACTGCAAAGTAGCCGAATTCTTTTACAAAGAATTAGACAATATCACTTTTATAGTACCCTGTCCTTGTTTATTTAAAAAAGCTGTTTATAAGAATGAGAATTTTTTACACAATTAAATTTAATAATAAAGAATTTCGTACCTGTCGTAGCAGACGAAAGTATTTTTCAGAAAATAATTTGTAACTTTTACCCTTTTAGCTCTTCTCTTTTATTTTAATTTGTAATGATAAGTTAAATTGCATTTTGTACGCCGCGTGCTGTAATATTTAGATAAATATCTACAAAACAAAAACAAAGATCAACAAGTTGTTATGTGTCAATATTAAACTGTGTATCGTATTTTGTTGAGATTAACCGGTGCTCTGAGATTACCTATTTTAATTTTATTTGTAAACTAGTTATTCCAATACGATTGAATGATCACTAAAAAACACTATTTTTTTTATAAAATTCCATACTGTTACATATTTATACTGTGGCCATGTGCTACGCTCCTTACATACTCCTTTCGCTTCCTCAACAATCATACATCTCTGTATACATGCTCGTCGGTTTCATGTATGTACTATGTACTGAAGGACGCCATTTATCTGGTCCATAAATGTCTTTTGCGGACGAAAGTTTTATCATTCTTTTGAGAAAGATATATTAGTACCTCGGCTATTCCGCGGACCTACTTTTACTGCTTCCAAACATTATTAAAATATTAACATTTGGCTGCATGTGTGGTGTAGTGGTTTAAGCGGTCGCCTTGCCGTTCTCCACTGCACTGGTGTTGTGAGTTCGATCCCCACATGGGACAAATCTTTGTGTGATTTGCAAAGATTTGTTCTGATTCTGAGTGTGCTTGAGTAAGCGAATGTGTGTATTTGGCTTTGTCATTGCGACTATTGGATATTGTTATTGCTTGTGGCGTTCTATCTAATGTAAAATAAAAGCAAAATCCAAATCCAAACATAATTTGCTTGCACCGTGACATTACATCCTTACGTGTAAAATGTCGGATCCAAACCACTGGACTGTAACTATTTATTAGTAAAGGCCATATCATTTGAGAAAATATATAACCGAACAGTAATATTATTAAATCATTTCTAACATAATATATCGCCTAGAGAAAAGTTACTAAATAAATTAATTAAATAATCTTGATATACAAGTTAGAACACCACAGTATGAGTTATTTATTGCTCTAACTTTCGATTTTCATATTAAGTGTGAGCGGGATAGATGACTATTTAACTCTTCACTGACTGCTAAATTATTGCAGAATCTGCACTTTTTTTATTAGCAATAATAACTTTTATTGTCAAAGATCGGAATGAACGAGCTCTTAAGAAAATCACATAGTTCGTTCGCGTTAAGAATGAGAATGAGTTTAAATTTAAATCAGTTAATACTAATGATGAACACAAGCGTTACGTTCGAAGCAATGCCTTCAACTGGATACTGTGAATTTGACCTTGTAATTTGAAAAAAAACTGATTGGTTAGAGGGCGGGGCTAGGCGGGTGGACATTGATGACTCACTGTATTCTTAACGCGAATGAACTATAATGTTATTTTTGTTTCTTCTTCGCGCTAGAAAAGATGGATCGATTTTAATGACATTTGGTACACCCTGTATCTTATAGCCTGGATAAATATTAAGACTACTTTCGAAAGAATGAAAATGTCTCCTATGCCGATCTTTGGTAGTATAAAAATGCTTATATCAATTAAAATTATATTGAGATTTGATATTGTGATCTAAAATTAGTATTGAAAAGCATTCCTTTTTTCTCGAATTTATGTAATGGAAGTTCACACACACTTTCATAAATGTATGAAGTGTGTGTGTGTGTGTGGCCGTTTTGAAGTTTTAGTTGTGGTATTTGCCCGCGTGGCGGTTTTAGTTAAATAGCACTATATTGATGTAATTATGTATTTAGGTTTAAGAAATATATATTTTATGTTACATGTTTGAGCGTTTTATTTCTGTTGTTCGAGCGTTCGAGTGTAAGTGCCGATTTCACCAACGTGTTAAACTCAGCTTAATTTAACCGTAGATTAAGAGGTTTGGTAAAAACGGCCCTAAATGGTAAAATTTGGGGCTATATTTTAAATCATTAAGTACAGAAGAAGTCTACGGGGATTATACTGCTTTTAATTTGCCGCTTTCCAATTTTTTTCATGATTTCACTGATTCTTCAAAATATTTTCCAAATATTAAAAAAATGTTTATTAAGTGCACGACATCTGTTGCGAGAATATTGCACAAGAAATCATGATAACGTTATCTACCGGTAAAATGATGTACTAAAAGTTTTGCAATTTTACTCAATAGATGGCATTACCAAGAAATTAAATAGCGCCATCTATGGAATTTTAGAGAAACTAAATATCGTATCAAGTTTATTTAACTATAATGTGGATTGCGATATTAATAATAAGTCTGACTTCTCATCACTTAGCTTATCAAGTAAATACCGTGCCGGATTAAGCCAGCGCGGGGCCTGTAGCAAAATCTGTCAGGGGGCCCTTCAATAATTTTAATAAATTATAGAGCCTTTGTCCTGCTTTAGGTTTTAAAGTTTATGGTATTAAATAAAACATAACTAATTAATAATTAACAATTAATTAGAAAACAACTTTTTTTAATTTAATGTGGGCAAATTTAGATATAACGTTTTTTGCTTTTGCTCTACAAGCTGGCTCATTTATATCGGTCAGTATGGGCAAGTCTGTATTTACAAAACATACACAAATTTGTTAATACAAGCAAGATATTTTACGCTACTATTTAAATTTAATTATTTTTACGGTCAGGCAGGCGTTGGAGCGCGGGGCTCTCCAATTCGCGGGGCCCGTAGCATTTGCTACTCTTGCTAGGTATATGGCTAATCCGGTACTGAGTAAATATAATACCTTGTTGGTTTCGTGTTGAGCGTATGCTTATGCGTATGCCGGTCATCAGGTCACGAGTACGAACCGTGGCGTGCAAAATTGTTATTTGAGATTTTCCGGCAGGAAATTCTCAGTAGCAGCACGGCCCTGCTCATAACAGGTGAAATGTGGGTACTATGCCCCTCTTCCACACCTTTCTAGGCGATACAGGCGTGTTGTTATATTGGTTGTCTATCTCTATTAACTGCTACAGAATAGTGAAGCATGCGCCATACTGTTAGTTGTAACACATGCATATTATAGCTGTATGCATATTCAATATGCATCGTGTATAAAATTAGCATACGAACGATGCGACAAACGCCGCCCTATAATTAAATTCCTTAGAACCAAACCTACAACCTACTACGAGAGACAGGTCGTGAATACGATTTTCTACAACATAACATAACATCATGCCTATTTTACCCAGAAGGGTGTGGCAGAGGTGTATAACACTCACATTTTACCTGTCATGTTTAGGTCCCGTGTGGGTGAGCCTATCGCCATCCACCGGAAACAATTTCAACTCTGTGCCCCAATTGAGACTTTCTTAACGAAAAATCTTACTTGTTAATTTTTGTTGAAAAACTGTAATTTGGGGCTTTTTCGATAGGAAACATTTGTAGTACATTCATCATTCACATTCTAATGGGACCTAAAATAACAGGTGAAATGTGGTTAGTAGCAGCTGTGGGTAAAAGCATGTAACCATTTTGCCATTTTGTTTGGTTATTTTATAGATTTCTAACTGCCGGTGACATGGCTGGCATATTGTATTGTACGTAAGCCATGAATATTTTCCAACTTTCCCAAAAGCTCACACACAAAAGATCTTCAACTAATGCTCGTATTAACCAACTGTCTTATTTCCATTCTTAAAATTAATATTTATTTAAATAATTGGTCAGCGATGGCAATGGCGGTACCAGATTGCGACCACCGTTGACCACCGGATGACAGCTGCCATACGACCACAAGTAACCATTGGTCTGCTAAGAATTAGCTCTTATTAGTAATTTAATCTTTGTATTTGTGTCATTGTGGCACGGGATTTTTGGAGATCCTTCGTGGTCAAAACATGTACTTTTTTTATTTTTAACAACAATGATGATGGTGGTAGAGCGGTTGTGAACGAGCTCGAGGGTAAAAGCACCACCGTCTCACCTTTAACCTGTTGGCAAATAGTAATGCTTACACTATTGCGTGCTGGATTGTTGGTGAGACTGTAGATAGATTGATAGTCCTCAGATGTAGCGACGGATTTACCTTCCGTATTGCCGTTTTTTAGTATAGGTATTTTGTCGACCATTTCAGGAAACTAATATTTTAGGAGTCCCAAAAGATATATTTCGTCAATTTTTTTTTAATTCTTCTTCTTCTCAGTCGTTTTCTTCATTGCTTAAGGTCGTGTCTAGACACTCAATGCACTATGCTTCTCCACGTATTCCTGTCCTCGGCGGTCTTAAGAGCCTTGGTTATTGAAAGACCAGTGAGCGATTTAACCAGGTCTGCCACGTGATCTTTTGCCGTCGACCTGGCCAACTACCATTTTTTTAATAGTGCTATAAAAATGTGAAAAACTTTCGTAAAATGAACACTGACCAGTAGATTATTTTGTATTTATACAGAACCACGATAACTCTTACATTGACCACAAGCTATCACCACAGGACTGGCCTAATTCTGATGTCCATCTGTTAACCACACAAATAACATATATTATTGCACATTAACTTATTTTATACAAATAAGTCCGACTTTACACTAATTTATTATTATTAAGTCCGACTTTATACAAATGAAACCAAAATATACTTTTACCTGTATTTTTAACCGAATTGCACTTAAATATTATGAACTCGAAAAGATAAAGAGACCAGAAATGATATGTTTTAGTGTATTTTTGACCACAATCGTATGTGGTCAATATTTCTTTCAAAATTGTAGGTTTTTTTGTAAACCGCATCCGATTCTTGACCTAATTGTGTGAAAGTCAAAGAAAAGAATCTTTTGAAATAAAACTGACCCTGCATTAGCGTGTGGGCGCGCTGGCACACAGCGTCGCGTGTTGCTACCGTGTGGTGTGTGTGCAACCAGCGCGCCCACAAGCCCGACGATCGCGCAAGTCTAAAGTGGGGGAGGCCTAAAGGCAGAGCTTTAAGGCCCAGTTTCCACCAAGAGTAGTATAGAGAATAGAGTGAGTATTATAAAAGCACAGCACACACCTCTATAAAAATATCGTTAAGATTCGTATTTTTGAAGATATGTGTGTATTTATCATATAAATTATCATTTGTTAATGGTGAGGGAAAACATCGTGAGGAAACCTGCATGCCTGAAAGTGCCTAAAAAGGACTCGAAGGTGTTGGCTAGCGTAGTGGACTATGGCCTAACCCTTCTCATCATGAGAAGAGGCTCGAGCTCAGCAGTGGGACATGTATAAGATACAGGGCTGCTATTATAATTGTATGCTTATCCTGGCAAGGTTTTTCTAACAGCTGCAAAATCGGGCCTTAGTCTAATCAGCTTTAATCTAAGTCAAATCGAATATCTTTTACAAATATCAACCAAATCTTTTTAGCATCCTCAAAGTTCCCAAATCACAAAAAATACCGTTTCCAAAATTCCGCCACGCCTTGATCGGCTCAATATTGTGACATACACAACAAAGCATCAAATTTATGTCTGCAGTGACTTTGTCGCGGCGTCCTTTACACTCAATAGGGTCTACCTGCACCCCGTATATCACTTACAAGGTTATAGCGGCGCGCTTTAAGCCTGGGTGGTCGGAAAGTGACAAAATACTACAAAAGTCCTTTTTTCTATAATAAATGATGTTTTTTTTTGATAGCGTAATTTTGTAGATTAATTGTGTTTTTTTTGGGTTGAAGTGATTTTTTTTGGTAAATATTGTGGCGGATAATTGTGGGTTTCGGAACGGCGTGTTTTCAAAATAGACTATATTATTAGATATACTTCGTAATTAATTGATTACAAAATTAGACGAGCTTCTTCTTCTTCTTCTTTCTTCTTCTTCGTCGTGTCGATGGCTGAGTCAAATTTTATTTTGACTTGCCATCGTGGTGAAAGGATTAGCCAATTCGCTTTAGAGAACTCTTGAATTGCCCAGGGTGCGCCGGACGTAGGGGATTGTTGTGTACTTCACTCGGGGAGGCTCCTTTCATGCACCCCATTAGACGAGCTTGAAGGCGGTAACACAACAATTTCACCTTTAACCTGCCGCCAAATAGTAGTGCTTTCATTACTGTGCTCGGTTTGGTGGTGAGATCAGGCCCTGAAATTACTGATACATGAGACCACCGTAATCCTCCAAGGGTCGTAGTTACCATTTACCATCATGTGAATTACACATTCTTTCAATTAGTAATAAAATGATAAAATCACACACAATTAAATACTTTCATAAAATACAGTAGATACAAATATACTTCGAATAATACCATTAAAATTAATTATTTATTTAAATTAATGATGCCTACATTTCATTGTTTATTTGTACATAGTTAATTAGGTTTTTAAATGATTGTCACAGCAGACGTAATTAAACCTTCGTAGCTCTAAGAAAATAATTATATGATTAAGTAAATGTCAGTAGTAACTACTTATCAGGTAGATTGCAGACTCGTTACGTCCATTGCAAAAAAAACTAAGAATTGATGTGTATTTTTACAATTTTCGTTTGTTTTACTTACAAGAACTAAGTTTTAATGAATATAATTATTATGATCAATTTAGGTCATATATTAATTTAATGAAATGATTATTTCCAGTGACTGAATGATTACTTATAAAAGATCACATACCGCTTTAGAAAGTTTGTTAATTAAAAACAGTTATAACAATTATGTTTTTAGCAGAAAACGCAATAAGTCCAACTAATTTATACCTTAGTATATGGTAGCGAGTCACCGTCCGCAGATTCCCTGTGGGAATCCATAACACCATAACAGACGACAGACAGGTATAGTTACTATCACGATTAAAATTAAAACAATATCCATGGTAATTGTAAGAATTTATATACATATTCTTAAGAATGTACAACGATAGCCGAGTGGGAGAACGTAGGACTGCTAAGTCGAAGGTCTCGGGTTCGAACCCACGGCACACACCTCTGTCAATAAATCGTTAAGATTCGTCTTTTCGAAAATAATTATGTGTGTGTAATTATCAAGAAAATTATCGCTCGCTAACGGTGAAGGAAAACATCGTGAGGAAACCTGAGAATGCCTAAAAAGTACTTGAGGTCGTGGGAAGTCTTCCAATCCGCACTTGGCCAGCGTGGTGGACTATGGCCTAACCCTTATATTCTCATCATGAGAAGAGGCCCGAGCCCAGCAGTGGGACATGTTTTAGATACAGGGCTGCTATTACTATATTTTTATGAATATGTCACTCATTATATACAAAGGATATGTTATGCCTTATGTGTCAGTAATAACACGGTATTGCAAGAATTACTAGGTATTTGGCGACATTCAACAACCATATCTACCAAAAGATTTTCTCATTCATCTCTGCCCAGCCTTACTAGCTTTAACCGTGATATTAATATATACAAAAAACATCCATTCTCTACAATTTTGAAATGATAAACAACCAAAAAAATACCTTTCATTCCCACATAAAAAAATATTACCTAATAATTTGAGGTTAGAAAAAAAGAAGCATAGATAATATAGAGTCATCGCGTAGACCATAGATTATATGAAGTCATCCCGCGGCTAAGATCGTACCGCCATTATTATTTGGAGGGAAAATATTCAATATGGCGGTGTGGTTTATGGGGTGACCATATTTTAGGGTCATTAGTTCTTTTGTGGGCAGGTACAATCACCCAAATTTTGATCCGGCATCAAAACGAATAGTTTAAGCAAAAAAAATCTATAATTAAATTGTTAGATTCTAAAATTAGTTAATTTCGCAAGTTCAATGTCAAAATGACATTTATTCCTAAGAATCTAAAGTTAAAGTAAGATTATTATTTTTAAAAGGGATATTTTATATTGCATATCAAATAAATAATCACCTATCAATACATACTCATCATTTATATTCTTTTTTACATCAAATAACTTACTTCACTACAGATAAACTAAATGTTTAACAAAATTCAAACTGCAGATAATTCGAAATTACACATCAATATGACATTCCTTTTTTCCTCATAATGCAATACAGTTCAATTTATTTTTGTACAAAAATACTACATGCATAGCATAAATACTGACTGCACATCAAATTTACCATATTTCATAGCAAAATAACTATCCCAGTCGCATATTAACCAGTAAGTACAACAAAATCTGTTCATCATATTTGTCTTAATTTTCAAGAAGCCATGCTCGGCAAATTTAATGATTATTATAACAAAAAAATCCTTTTACATTGCATTATTTCTAAAAGCAGAACAACTTAACTGAAAAACTTTGCGCGTTTTTTCGTCACTGGAGTAAATAATATTAAAAAAAAAGCTATAGTTATGGCATAGGTCAATTATGGGTAAAGTTATAGGTTAGGTTAGGTTAGAACTGCGACCATAACATAGCGCGAGCCGAGCGAGCGAAGCGAGCGTGCCGCGGCAGCGGTCGGCGAGTGCTAGAATCAATCTGTGTGATAGGTACTCCGACCCCTTTTTGAATCCACCCACTAAATAAAATAATATTATACTACCTACCAATTTCTTATTAATTATCATAGATCGTAACAGACGTGGCGCCACCTGCAGAAGCTAAAAATGTGCCTATTGGGCAAAAAAGGAAGCGTGGACGCCCCGCGAAAGCAAGACCCGCTTTAATAATTCAATAAATTACAATTTTGTATCTAATTTTATATTTTTTTTGTTGATCTCATTATGTGATAATTAATAAATAATAAGATGACTGTGACTAATAAAATGTTGTTTGATTTAGAAAAACTGCTGTAAATATTATTAAAATAGAAGCTATATTTAAAAGAAAAAGAGTTAACATGTATAATGTGCATTAAGATTATTAGTTGTGCATTGATAAAAAAGCTTTTGCTTTAGGAAAAATTGCTGTGCGCTGTGAAAATAAATTGTAGTGTGTTTAGTGATATTTTGAGTTGAATATTTTGTTGTGCAATCAGTAATTTTGATAGGAATTCGGTATTTAATTGCATAGAAAAAGGATATTTTATGATTTGCGTTTAAATACTACCCTTTTTAAAACCTAATTTACCTTGACCTTATTTAACAAAGGAATTTATAGTATCGGTGTTAAATAACACACATTTATGTATATTATTGCATTAGAATTATTTAAACTAAGATAAATTAATATTATTAATAATTTAGCAAGCAATATTCTTGTAACAAGTAAGTAAGTTTTTTCAAATTTCGTAGACTTTCGTAGCATATCGCTACGGACATCAAACACTACATTATAAGTTAGATATTTATTAATTTATTAGAAATGTATATGCTAATTATAATGTATACATGTATTATTAAAATTTTCGTTTTTAGAAGATTATAGTCTGAATTCACATATATGACATAATAATGCTGCAGCATATGGCTGAGATGGTGACCTTTTCTGACAACATTTATGTTTAGTATGTTTTATTTTTACTTTCTATTGGTGTTTTTTATTATTGTTTGTCATAATAAATATGTTTCTTTTTATCTTACATATTTTTATTGACGCAGGCAAGTCCCAATTTTCCCTGCAAGGCAGTCACCCTACCCAATTCCAAAACCAAAAAACGTACAAAGTGATTCCACAGATAATTATTATTTTACCAAACCCAAGTAAATTATATGTAGCATAGACTAGAAAATAGGAACAACCACCAAATTATTAAGACCTAACCTTTCAACCTTTTTCGTACAAATAAGAGGTCTATACGAACTGGTGTAACAGCTTATTAATTTCTTTCGGGTAAGAGTGAGATAGCAATAGCTATTAGTAAGTGTTAGAGCGGGATGGAGAATGATTTTTTTTATTATATCGGAGTGCATGGGCGGTGTTCCTTTGGTGATTATTGTTTTTATATACAGCGGGTTTTATTTTTGTAATTGGAGTATATTTTTTGAGTATATTGGATAAGGCTTTTAGCTAAGTATATACGCTGAAATTTAAGTGTTTTTAGATACTTAAGCAGTTTGTTCAGAATTAGTAACGAAATTCATTCTTCTAGTTCTTACGAAAACACACCAAAAAAACCTTCATGGTATCCGAAAAACTGACACTAGAATGTTCGGATAACGTAAATATTTTTCGTATTTTTTCGTGTTCAAGTTTAAAAAAAGTATAATGTATATTTGACATTTTAATCTGCAGAACTGAATAAACATCTAAGATGTACATAAAATATCTTTATCAATATACATTTTTTTTCACAAAATCTTGAGTAGAAATTGCAGCTATATCCTTTTCATTTCCGTTCTTTGTATTAGGTGCCAGGTGATTTCGGCCAGTATTTTACAAATAAACATTTAAAAAAAAACAAAATTAATATTAAATCTAAACATCGTATTTTGCATCACAGAAAAACGAACCATTAAAAAAGATATAAAATATATACTTACAAAATAATCCCCCTGTATACACCACAGCGCTAACAAATGTGATAATTTAGTTCCTGAGATCACGCACACATACAAACACACACATAATGTTTTTATTTATCGACCGTCCAAGCTATTAGGGTTCTCGTTCCGTATGTAATTTAAAGAACCCCTGTTGGTTAAGAGAAAAGATGGTTGAATATGTGGTGACCGAGGTTTGAGTCCTGTTGATGCAAAGTTTTTTTTTGTATCCTGCTACAAGAGATAATAGATGTCATGGTGTAACATGAAGAAAAAAGATGGTTCTATTTTTTTTTTTATACTACGCCCACAGTAAACGAACGTGTAGTCCACCTGATGGTAAGTGGAGTACAGCCCATGGACATCAACAATCCAGAAAAGCAGATTATAGATGCGTCGCTGCCGCTGAGGACTACGGTGTTATGCCTCATGTGCCAGTAATTTCAGGGCCTGATCTCACCACCAAACCGGAACACAGTAATGGAAGCACTACTATTTGGCGGCAGGTTAATAGTGAGACGGTGGTGCTGCCGCCCTCGAGCTCATTCACAAGAGCTCTACCTGACGCTGAGGTCGTGGGTTCGATTCCCGCTCAAGACAAATCTTTGTGTCCATGAACATGGGGGTTTGTCTTGGTCTGGGTGTTTATGTATAATAAGTATGTATTTACAAAAGAAAAGTATATTATGTATTAGTATTAGTTATTCTAGTACCCATATTACAAGCTCTGCTTAGTTTAGGACTATGTTAAGATGTGTGCAAGTTGTGTGATATTTATTTTTATATTCTAACTAAAGTAATTACTTTTTCTAGTTTAATGAATAAGTTTAGATATTGATAATATGGGCTGGTAACCTTAGCAACATATTAAATTTAAATTAATATTACTGGTGCCATGGATAAGGCATCGGTCTTACGGTCGAGAGGTCGTGAGTTCGAATCCTGGCCGTTACACCACGCACGTGAACTTTCTCCTAACACAAGCGAATGAAGTTAGAAGCGGTTAACAAGAATACTAGAATTTTGTAGTTGACATTTAAATTTTAAATGATTTTAAACTTCATATTATAACTTATATATTGTAGACACGGGTCTTAATCGAGTAAACAATTTAGACAAAAATACAAATAGTGACGATCAATTGAGGGTAGTGGACACCTCTCTGGCTACGCCCATGGTAGAGCATCTCTCTCTCTCAAAAAGAGTCTACCATATTTTTTACGGAACCCTCAGGCTAACGACCAGTCGTGGGATCCGTATAAAAAGTCCGAGGCGCGACTAATTGCCGCAGACACTTTGTCTTTATTTTATATTTCTTATGTTTTATGTACAACGCCTCCGACGGCTTATTTCGACTAGAAGACAAAATTTGAGAATAACTATTATATTTTTTTTAAAATTTAAGACTTCTTTTTGAAAAAAAAAATAACTCGAGGCAGTGTAAAGTGTACCAATCCGCATTTGGCCAGCGTGGAGGACTATGGCCTAACCCTTCTCATCATGAGAAGAGGTCCGAGTCCAGCAGTGGGACATGTATTAGATACAGGATTGCTATTATTATAATTATTATTGTTATTTTTAAATGCACCACAATCGATGCCCCAAGAAGGACACCGTCATCGGGGTAGACCTTGGAGGCGCTGGCGGGACGATCTAGATGCCTACAACCACAAATAGTAGGAAACTGCAGGAGATAGAGAGAATTGAAAACGTTTGGGGGAGGCCTTTGACCAGCAGTGGGACAACGCAGGCTAAAAAATAATAAAAATAAATAAAAAAAATTAAATAAAAAATACTAAGCTAAAAATAAATAACTTAAAAGCTAAAGTAATTAACTACGTACAAACTTTATTTGAGTATAATTATGTATACTGGCTAGCCTGCGTGTTACGTATGTCAAGATTAGTCTGGCAATATTTAAATAGTCAGACCTTGTCAAATTTAAATTAAAAACTTTAAATAATAAAAAAACGGGGATATCTGGATGACAATAACATAAATTGTGAATGTGGAGCAATACAATCAATGACCCACCTTACTGACTGTCCAAAATGCCCTACCACCTGCACGAGAGAGGCGCTCATGAACGCCGACGAGAGCGCCATAACAGTGGCCACTGATTGGACCAACAAAATTTGACTCAGCCATCGACACGACAAAGAAGGTCTTGAAGAATCTGAGAGAAATGATATTATAAACTGCAAAAGTATATGTACTTGAGCTCATATCGATAACAATAAATTTATAAGTGTAGTGTGGATAAACATATTATATATAATGTAATTTTTCCGTTTTTACCTTTCGAGGAAATGGAGATACGATGCGTTAAATTAAGAGTCCAGTACTTAAAAAAGCAAGTCCACCTTAAAAAAAGTTTATCTTAAAAAATAAAAATACTCAATTAAGTAAATGTATTTTAAAAAAGGCCGCATGATATAAAAGCTTGGCTCCGTAACTTAATGTCATTGCTTTGAAAAAAAAAATGTGTTTCTTTTTAAACGGACCAATGAGGATGCTCGATACTTAATGTCCTACCGAATTTTGAAATTTGAGATATATGGAGTCAGCGTTTATATTTTCTTTTTTTTTAGTTAAAGGTTTTATCTTTGTGCTTTATTGTAGTTGGGGACAGGCTCGGGTTTTGTAAAGAAAAAGATATGGAAATATGTGTTGAAACTAAATACTGGTGGTAGAGTTTTTTAGGAAGGAGATTGGGAATGTTTACGATTATCTAGAACGAGCGAGGTCGCGGGTTCAATTCTCAGGTCGGGAAAACCAAGTGTGCTATTTAGGATTGTGTCGAACAGAGTTGTAGCTTAAAATTGTCACTATAGCATAAAAACATCAATAGCTACCAGATATCGCACAGATGATGAGCTAAAATGTATAGAAATGAGAATATTTGTCTATGGAACTATTTGAAGAGCTATGTATTATGACTTCTCAGCCAATTATTTTAGGGTCCCAGCCTCAGCTCCAAAGCAAGATGTATGGTTAATTGTTGATTTTTTCCAAACGCGTTTCTAAAAGCTCTTCCACCTTAATTTATTTATTTATTTATAAAATCAAAACACAAAAGTTGTTAAATATATTCAACTCCATATCTTTTTTATTATATAATTCCATTCCTAACCGTGCAATATTGCCGCCAAAATCAAAATAAGAACAAAACAGAATCGTCGAACGCGACGTTCTTATTTCAAATGTGAGACGACGCGATAAACAAGTTGCCGACTTATTTGTTGATGGTACGCGATTGAAGACGTGTTTGATTTTATTTTGCAGTTATTTATTTTGAATTTGGAAGATACTGAAAAATACAAGCGGTTGAACATAGAACCTTATTTTATGAAGTCATTTAAAAATGTAAATGTTTGATAAAATATTATTCTTTTTCTTTTTGATTGATCTGATTGATTTATGTAACATTATGCCAGTGCTTGTGTTTACATTATAAATAAAAAAACTTTATCTCAAAAACAATGTTTTATTCAGGTCCAGCCTTATGTCATCATTTGGTTTGGGTAAAATTGTTTCAACTATTTTATAACATGTAACCTAAAAATTGCAGACGTTATGTAGGACGTTATGTAATACTCGCGTAATTATATTACATCTTAATATCCAACACAAAATAGAAACAATTAGGCATCTGAACGCATTAAAAAACAACTTATCTACCTTTGAGTTCCCATCTTTAAAAGGACAGCATTACTTCATCTCCTAGTCATTGAATAATGTCCCTCACTATCACTACTTTTTAAAAACCACTTAAAAAAAACAAAATAAAACGTCTACTATCTATGGCTTCAATAAAAATTGCCATAATTAAAATTTTGTACAAAAAGGTTCCATCGCATAACAATGGCCCATTAGGATGATAACATCTAGCGACGAATAGTTACGACTTTTTTTGAATTTAGAATGTTTTATTTTTTTAGAAGCACAGACCGAAACCGATTTTTGTTGGTATAGAGTCTTTGGAAACCATTGAATACAAATATAACGCTATAAGGTTCGTAAAATAATAAATTGCTGATAAAATATTGCTTCTGAAAAGTAAGAATTAAAATTATATTGGTACCAACAGCAGAAATATGTAGATGGATAAATTAATAAAAACTTCATTTTTGTGTCATCTACATATATTTATTCTACAACTAATGAAGCATAAAAAATAAAATAAAATAAAATACAGCCACAGACTACAATGTACTAAGGGCGGCCTTATTGCATGATGAAATTTCTTCCAGACAACCTTTGGGAAAAATGCGTCGTGCGTTAAAGTTAAATAAAGATAAATTTTTACATTAGATATAACGCCAGAAGCAATTACACTATCCAATGGTCCCAATAACAAGACCAAATCCACCACTACGAACTTAGCGTTTTGCTTCTACATTTCTTATGCGTACTGCTAAAGAGTGGAACGCCTTGCCCGAGTCTGTGTTTCAGCATGAGTACAACTTGGATCTCTTCAAAGCAAGAGTCAATAGGTATCTCATAGGTAAGCGTGCTCCACCGTAGACCGCATCATCACTTACCATCAGGTGAGATCGTGGTCAAACGCGAGCCTATCCACCATAAAAAAAAAAATACACACATTCATTCACATAGGCACATCCAGTCTCAGAACAAATGTTTGCGAATCACACATTGATATCCCATGTGGGGATCGAACCCACAAAAAATACAAATTAATAACAGCAATATGCGTCGAATTCTTTTTCATGACAATATTATTTATTATATCAAATATACAGGCTCTTTGTTCACAAAAAGCATTTAGTTGCCAAATTATTTTGAAAAACAATAAAGATTGAAATGATTCTATATTTTCAAAATACTTTCTTTACCTATAAATTTGCAAAGATGGCAGTCTATAGGCAAGCATCATATTTCTTTCATAGTAATAGTAGAAAAACACAGAATTACCTACAACATGAAGTAATAAATCATAATTATAAGCCATAAAGTCATAATTACCGATCATGGCGGTTCGATCGCAAATCGCGACGCTAAGTAATGTGTGAAATCTATTATCGGCTTTGTAAAGAGCTTCTTGTCATAGTTTATTACATATTTTATACTCTATGTTTAGTTAAGATTAAGTTTTATAGATAGGTTTAGAATTATTATTTCGAAATCAATGAGATAATTTTTATTCTTATAATATTAAAATAAAAATAGCAGCCCTGTATCTAATCCATGTCCAACTGCAGGGCTTGGGCCTCTTCTCATGATGAGAAGGGTTAGGCCATAGTCCACCACGCTGGCCAAGTTTGGATTGGTAGACTTCTCCACTCTCGAGCGCTTTTTAGGCATTCTCAAGCATGTAGGTTTCCTCACGATATTTTCCTTCACCGTTAGTGAGCGATAATTTATATAATAAATACACACACATCTTCCTACGTCCTACGGTCTCTCACTCTACCACGCTATCGCTGCTACTTTATTCTAATATTGGATCATTATTTGTAACTCTGTGTTATTTTTGCTAAAATCCGAATGTTTATTGTGAATGCTGTGTTTCCCGATTGATATCGTGCACCTATACCTTGTTGATCATGCGTGTATTATCGGACCTATAAATAAATAAATTAGGAAAAAAATATTTAAGGATCGATTGGGTCGTCGGAAGGTCCATAAAAACAGAAGCAATATTATGTTATTATTACAGCTTTTGAAACTGGCACTAAGTATATTGTGATGCAGGTTTTTGAATAATTAGTCTTACGAACCTTTTTCGGATTCAGCTAAATATTAGTATTTTACGAGGTAATATTAGACTAATTAGATTTTTTTTTTATGCGCCCACAGAGAACGAACGTGTAGTCCACCTGATGGTAAGTGGAGTACAGCCCATGGACATCAACAATCCTCAAAAGCAGATTATAGATGCGTCGCTGCAGCTGAGGACTACGGTGGTATGCCTCATGTGCCATTAATTTATTTTATTAGATTATTAATTACTCTTTGTTCGACTAATTGTCTAAAACTGTAATGTTATTCATATTATGTATAACTAAATAAATAAATAAATAAATTGTCAGACTTTCTGGACTCTGACTACCGTAACGACTTACATAGATGTTCAAATGGCAACCGGGACCGACGGCTTAACGTGCTCTGCGAGCTATGGATGGTTACCCATCCACGGACGACCGCGGTTAGCAATGCTTAACCTACAAGATCGATCGGTGTGCGCGTCAACACTCAACAATCAACTATTATCTACAATGTTTTGTGGATCTTCATATTCAAAAAGCTAGGCTCATTTAAATTAGCACTATGAAGTTTAATAGACGTGCAAAAGAGCGAGCGAATGACTTATTTATTAAAAACATTTAAAAATCAACATTTCCCACAACCAATCTCAACCCCACACGCGTGTAAACTGCATCATTAACTCAAAAAAGGCATTCAAATTTCGAACGCCATTCTCTATGGTCCCTCCGAAATCCCGCTAATAAATTGGAATTATTTGAATTCAAAAATGGAACGGCGCTAGACCGCACACGTCGTGAAATGCGCGCGAATCGGGCGTGAGCACGTAACGCATGCGAAATAATAACATGGTGGATTTATAAGAATTATTGTTTGTTTGTAGTACAATTAGTTCGTTTAATTGCTGTTGGTGTGGTCTTGTTGTGGTATTAAAGCCTTTGTTGATATAAAATGTTGACGTTTTACTTGCCCTTCATTTTCATAAAACGTTATAATATATTTCTTTTAGGGAAATAAAGATTATATTGGAAGTCCTATTTGTATTACTAATGTAAAACTTTGTGAGGATTTTGTACTGGTTAAGAGTGGCGTAAATAAATACAATTATCTAACCTTGAGCTCTCAGGAGTCATTATCAGGGGTCCCCCGCTGCCAATTGTGGCAGAGCACCGCTCTTGCATAATGTCACGTTTTATACAAAACTAGTTGTCAAATTAAAGAGGAGTTTAGGCAGACATTTTTGCATAGATACTACAACTTTTAACTATTTTTTTCAATGAAACGATTTGATTTTTCAAGTTTTAGTATTTGTATTAACATAACATCACGCCCATTCCGTGCTACTATTTGAGAGATTCCTCACGGAAAAATCCCTAATAACACTTTTATCCGACTCGGGCATTGAACGCAAGACGAGGTGATAGGTGCATACGTTAACCACCTTTTTATACATCTTTTTTCTCGTGCCTATAACAGGTACATTTCGAACATATTTTAATAGCCCTAAAAAGCAATTAATGAGATAAAAAACTAATTAAAAAAAAAACGAATTAAAAAAAAGAATATTCTTAACTCGAGCGTATTCTAAATATTATAATTATGTACTAATTTTTTTCAAAGAAAAAGGAACCGCCTTCAAAAACTCAAAAGTAAAAAATAAAATATTCGCTAAACTTTGCTTACCTTTATATTAATTTGTTTAAAACAATAAACCCAAATAATTATGTAATACCAATTAATTATATTTTTTTGAAGTCGGCGCCAAATTACAAAATCAAATACCAATTAAAACCGTATTTACCGAAATAATTGTTGAAAAAATCACAAAATCAAAGGGATATTTTATATTGCATATCAAATAAATAATTGCCTATCAATACATACTCACCATTTATATTCTTTTTTACATCAAATAACTTACTTCACTACAAATAAACTAAATGTTTAACAAAACTCAAACTGCAGATAATTCGAAATTACACATCAATATGACATTCCTTTTTTCCTCATAATGCAATACAGTTAAATTTATTTTTGTACAAAAATACTACATGCATAGCATAAATACTGACTGCACATCAAATTTACCATATTTCATAGCAAAATAACTATCCCAGTCGCATATTAACCAGTAAGTACAACAAAATCTGTTCATCATATTTGTCTTAATTTTCAAGAAGCCATGCTCGGCAAATTTAATGATAATTATAACAAATAAATCCTTTTACATTGCATTATTTCTAAAAGCAGAACAACTTAACTGAAAAACTTCGCGCGTTTTTTCGTCACTGGAGTAAATAATATAAAAATAAAAAGCTATAGCTATGGCATAGGTCAATTATGGGTAAAGTAGTAGGTTAGGTTAGGTTAGAACTGCGACCATAACATAGCGCGAGCCGAGCGAGCGAAGCGAGCGTGCCGCGGCAGCGGTCGGCGAGTGCTAGAATCAATCTGTGTGATACTCTGACCCCTTTTTGAATCCACCTACTAAATAAAATAATATTATACTACCTACCAATTTCTTATTATCATAGATCGTAACAGACGACAGTACGTGGCGCCACCTGCAGAAGCTAAAAATGTGCCTATTGGGCAAAAAAGGAAGCGTGGACGCCCCGCGAAAGCTAGACCCGCTTTAATAATTCAATAAATTACAATTTTGTATCTAATTTTATATTTTTTTTGCTGATCTCATTATGTGATAATTAATAAATAATAAGATGACTGTGACTAATAAAATGTTGTTTGATTTAGAAAAACTGCTGTAAATATTATAAAAATAGAAGCTATATTTAAAAGAAAAAGAGTTAACATGTATAATGTGCATTAAGATTATTAGTTGTGCATTAATAAAAAAGCTTTTACTTTAGAAAAAATTGCTGTGCGCTGTGAAAATAAATTGTAGTGTGTTTAGTGATATTTTGAGTTGAATATTTTGTTGTGCAATCAGTAATTTTGATGGGAATTCGGTATTTAATTGCATAGAAAAAGGATATTTTATGATTTGCGTTTAAATACTACCCAAAATCAAATACCAATTGAATTGGTATTTGATTTTGTAATTTGGCGCCGACTTCAAAAAAATATAATTAATTGGTATTACATAATTATTTGGGTTTATTGTTTTAAACAAATTAATATAAAGGTAAGCAAAGTTTAGCGAATATTTTATTTTTTACTTTTGAGTTTTTGAAGGCGGTTCCTTTTTCTTTGAAAAAAATTAGTACATAATTATAATATTTAGAATACGCTCGAGTTAAGAATATTCTTTTTTTTAATTCGTTTTTTTTTTAATTAGTTTTTTTTATTTTATTTTTTTATTTCAAGCTTTTTAGTGTCTTAGTTTTTTAGATTTAACGATGGGGTTAGGAAGAAATACTAAGGCATCATTACGCATGAAACACAATAGAAACAATCAAAATAATCAAAAAATTCTTTCTGAGATCTTCATGATCATAAGTAATCACAACGATAATAACAAATGTGCTGAAACGTAAGCCCCGTCCAAACCTAAGCAGAGCTTTCGGTACTTTAAGGGTAGGTAAGTAGGCTGTCTCTGCTTACCCTTCAAAGCATACACAGGCATGATGTTATGTTATGTTATGTAGTGGTGAAAACAATACATAGATACACGATTGCACAAAACGTGGTTCATTAGCTATTCGTTTTTGAAGAGTTCCGTTGCCTGTCTCCAAAGATCTTCATTAGATTCTGATAAATTATATACTAAAACCTTCCTTGAAACACAAGGATTAAAATACCGAAAACCGCATTCAAATCGGATCAGTAGTTTCCGAGAAAATCGCGAACATAAAAAGGTGACATACATACATACATACGGATCGAATACAGAACCTCTTTTTTTTTTTGAAGTCGGTTAAAAAGAAAGCAATAATGATTTGATCAATACAACAAAATTTAATCATATAAAAAAGAAGTTTTCAGTCTTTATCGTCTACATTATCTATGGTCACTGCAAGTTCATAGACACTTATATTTTACTAATATCTTTTTTTACGACTGTTTGTGTATTCCACAATGTCTATGGTTTTTTCGAATGCATCAAATAAATGTAGAAATTACGATCGAGGGCAGATTGAATAAGAATTTTGTTAAGTTTAATTGGTTTATTTAAATTTAAAGAATTATGGAGTGATAAACAGGTGGTATTATGTAAGCTACTGCCCACATGCTTTTATGCTGGTTTTATCAACCATTGATTGGGTTCCAATACAATCAATACAAATAAATAAAATTATTTTAATTTGACGACCGGATGGCGGAGTGGGTAGTGTACCTGCCTGCGACACCGAGGTCGTGGGTTCGATTCCCACTTAAGACAAATCTTTGTGTGCATGAACATGGGGGTTTGTCTTAGTCTGGGTGTTTCTATGTATAATATGTATGTATTTACAAAAGAAAAGTATATATGTATTAGTATTAGTTATTCTAGTACCCATATTACGAGCTCTGCTTAGCTTGGGACTAGATGGCGTTGTGTGTGACTTGTGAAATATTTATTTATTAAAGTGTCTGTTTTTAATGTCAATGTTTTTTTGACATTAAAAACATACACCAACTTGAAATAACAATGTTTTTTCAAGCTGATATAGGTAGTTGTTTGTACGATACCTTTATCTAATATACAGTTTTAAAATGTTTGTCTATCTGTCTATATGTATCGCCTTATCTTCTAAACAGCTGGGCCGCTTTTAATAAAATTGTAGACGCAGGTAACTGACTTTAAAGCGCATAACAACATAGAATATTTATTATTTATGTAACTACCACGCAGACGACGCGGTAGAAAGTTAGATGTTTGATGCTAACATTTTTTACTTCTCTTGCTTGTTTATTTATAGACTATAATTGAGCCTAAATAGGCACAGGCTAACCCTCAATCTTTTTTTTCTTTGAATTTCAATCGTTAACTTACAAATTAATTGTTTTTTTCTTAACTCCAGATTACAGATAAAAATCAAACTCTGCATAGCATACATTAAAACTATTAAAATTATCATTTTAATTTTAGCATATTTTTCAAATTAGCGCCACCATTTTGTCGAAATGTCACGCTGACATAACATTTCGCGCGCTTGCATTCATAGATAAAGGGTTCTTTTTTTAACCAATTCGGGGTTCGAAATCCAGGCGATTAAGTTTAATTCGGCTATTTATATTCGTGTCACATAGTTTTAAAAGCGGAAGTTGCGTTTTTTGGTAGCCATAATACTTACAACTTCCGGTGGGAAATTAATAATAGTAAATTGTTTTTGGTTCAGTAGGGATACAGATAGGGCTGTAAAAAAAGGATTTGTGTGTAATCGGCTTGTTTGGTGAACGATTAGTGGTGGTATGCTAATTTGTTGTGAATTAAGCTTTGAATTGATGGCTAGAGACATCCATCACATATTATTATTGTTCTGAGTGTGCAGCATTGTTCTGTAAAAAAAGAACAGTATGTAACTATTATTTATATATTTTGACGACCGTTTGGCGGAGTGGGTAGTGTACCTGCCTGCGACGCCGAGGTCGTGGGTTCGATTCCCACTTAAGACAAATCTTTGTGTGCATGAACATAGAGGTCTGTCTTAGTCTGGGTGTTTCTATGTATAATAAGTATGTATTTACAAAAGAAAAGTATATATGTATTAGTATCAGTTATTCTAGTAACCATAGTACAAGCTCTGCTTAGTTTGGGACTAGATGGCGTTGTGTGTGAGTTGTGAAATATTTATTTATTTATTTATATTATTTTTTTATACATGTTAACGCCGTCGAAGCAATAGAAACGGAGATAATTGTGAAGAACTGATTTTTGGGAACCTCGAATAACTTTTATGACGCAGACACGAGATTTTATAAGATTTTTGAGGTAACATTTTACAATGTTTAGATTTAAGTTAATTAGTTTTAGTTTTAAATTTTTCATTATTATGTGTCGCACTAACAAATGCATGCTGGTTAGTCCGTAATTGGAAAATGTATCAGCCATATTATTTAAGACATCTTATTGTACAAAATAATGTTATATATATTTTCTGTGGATTTACCTAAAAAATAAATAAATAAAAACATTTAAAACGTTTCAATGAAGGTATATACCAAAATCGAGCTCATTATCTCTCATTCCTGAGTGAAATGCTGAAATTCCTAGACTATATCATCATTTAAATTTCGAGCGCTAGTCGATGTCAGTTGCTAAAAGTAAGACACAACATTTATTAAACTTCCTACTTAAAGAACTTAAAAAAAGATTAATTGTTTTGTCATTTATTAACTAAAACAACATAATAATTGTAAATATTTTTTGCTCGTCTTCAATTTTTAACAAGTTTCTTTAAGTGATGACCCTGAACACTCGTTACATAAGAACAGTAGTCCATAGACAACGGGAGTTTTTTTTTAAATAAGCGATTAGGCCAATTGCGTTCCGTTTTATATGAATTATTTAAATTACTCAAACGAAATATTTTGGAAGCCATTATGTTGTTCAGTTAAATGTTTCTATTATTTAAATTGTAGTTATTTGTTGTAGTTTTTTATGTAATTGGTTGTTTATGTTATTTTGGGCCACTGTTTTTAGTTACTTGTATGTAAACGGCATGTCGTTAAGTAATTTTGAATTATGAATAGGTAGATTGGTATATTAAGAAATATGATCAAGAATTAATTACGCATGAGGCTGTGGCAGGGATACGTAACTCCACCCGTTATTGATTATTTTTATAGCATTTAGCTATGCTTAGCAATTTATACTTCAGATAGGAACAAATGGTCGTGACTTCACGAAATGACGTAACATACAGTTGAGAAATTTAGACCGTAGCTGGTTGGTTAAAGCGGCTGCCGGTTCCATAAGTTTTCAACTGTTTCTTAATACCCGTTATGTTTAGAATCCCATGTGATAGAGGGTGCACCTATTTAACAACTGAGCACAATTCTAATACCAGGGATCGAATTTGATACCTCACAATCAACAGTCGCATACACTAACCTTTAGACTAACGTCAATTTTTTTTAGAAGTTCAAGTTCTTAGATGAAGCGATGCATCTACAATCTGCTTTTGTGAATAATTGTTGTTCATGGGCCGTCATTACCACTTACTATCAGGTGGACTACGCGTCAATTTGCTACATAATATAACATAACATCACGTCTATATTACCCAGAGGGGGTCCCCCTCTCACGGGTTTACGTATCGCTATCTACCGAGCAAATATCCGATCCCGGGAATCGAACGCCGGACTTTATAATCATAAATCGAATACGCTAACATTCAGACTGATGACAGAGTCTTGTTTTGAACAAAAATTAAAGAATAACCCATTTAACATATTAAGTTTAAAACACTTATCTTGATCAAAGGCTGTGTTATCTGGTTAACATCGACAAACCACAAACAAAATTAAAAAAATGAGTACACCCATGACATTACTTTCATCGTTACACCTTCAATTAACCACCTACACGGCCCACCCATCCACAAACGCGCGCCGACGCAATAACTGTCACAAAGTAAAAAAAAAACAAAAAAAAAACAATAAACTCACGTAAACTTTACGTGTGCCGATTTAAAAGCAAAATGGCGCGATACGTCAATACGAACGTCAAAGAGAGCTATTAAAGTCAAAATATTTTGAAAATACGCACTCGGCGCCCCAGGGGCCTATGTTTGACGCGCCGACTTTAAAAAGTACAATGCTCTATGGTTTCTTTTGACGTTTGTGCAAATTTTCGTTGGGTTTGTATGAAGGTGAGATTGTGTGACTTTTGGGAGATTTGTATGGTTGTATGTATGGGATTATTATGATTGAATGCGTTTTGTGTAATACTATTAGATGTTAGTAGTGAATACTTTAAGAGTATGTGTGTGTATAATGGTAAATAAGATTGTTATCTTACATTTGGGTAATCCTTTTGTTAAATGGAATACAAAGAACAGGGTTGATAACTGATACCGCAATGTATACTGTTGGTATCAGTCTTCATCCAAATTTGAAAACCTTGGTTGAAAAATGGTTTTATTACGAAAGTTATTTAAAGTTGTGTAACACATGCAACACCAGGGGCATAACTCGTGCGTTGCCGAAAAAAGTCGTGTTATCTGAGCATGTCACACAACAGGGCACCTGTATTTGAACATTATATCTCTTCGGGCAGCTTCTGCCTGCATTGAACGTTGTCAAAAGGTCAGAAGGACGTTCCACAATACGATTTGTCTCCTCAAGTAAATCCAACATCTGTCCCATTGTACAAAATCTTGTATTTATGTAAACACCTATCCTAGCACACGCCCTTAATAACGAACAAATACAACAAAAGTCAACAATACAATACAAACATGTAATCACATTTTATACAATACCTGCAATTTTCTTTTATACCACGTGTCTATCAGCAATACAAATATTGCGCCCGGCCCACAGGAAGCGGCTGACCGCGACAATACCTTTGCCTTGCGGCTTTCTTAAAAAAAATACTGTAATTTATGGTCAGTGACAGTGACAGCTGTTTTTTCCCGCGCGGGAAACGTCAAAGTAAAACTTTTCAGGTGTAGTGATGGGCGCATGCTGTGTTTTGCAAATTATTGTCTTCGTAGGTGGTTTGAAAAGTTCAATTCAAACCTACTTGGTTATACGTGTTGTAACTACTTAAGTACTGGGTCCTATTTGATTACTGGTGGTAGAGCTTTTGCAAAGTAACTTGATCAATTTATGATGTATCGATTATTTGTTTATAAAACGATTTTTTATCATCGATCTGCCCGTGATGTATAAATAGACAGTAAAATATTTAATATACTGCAACCGTTTTAAAAAATACACGGACATTTACGAAGTGAGCAAATGTACAATATGGCCACGACATTGACATAACTGAATATTTGGCGAAATATGGGTGTCATACGCAATATGTGTGAGACCCATATTCCACACCTTATTGTTTTTATTTTTTTTATTGACATGTTCTTAACCTATCAAACATAAACATACTATTTCACAATCATACCACACATCCTCAATGTTCATTTTCCAATTGCAAAAACCACACCAAAATAACCACAGGTTGTCCCATCCCTGTTCAGAAATAAAAGTTTAGCAAAAAAAAGGATGGCCATCAGCTGTTGACCACAAACTGACCAGTAATGACTATCCACAATGTACATAAGTTGTATTGTTCAAAAACAATTAGAACTACCAATAAAAGAAGACCGCTGCATTAAAAAAATAAGTTTAATCTAACGGATATTATAAAATCTGTCTGTCGAAACGTCAAGCCTGAAAGGTAAATAATGCATGATCGCGTTAATTCCCGTTAGATTTTACTTAATCATGCAACGCGAAAGTTTAAATGTCAACTTTAAAAAAATGTTAAAAGATTTAAAGGAATTTGATGCCACGTCCAGTTTCAAAACACCTCTCGTTAAGGTTGTAATATTTAAGAATGTATAATCTTTCTAAAGTTGGCTCTCGACAAACTGGATGCTGTTTTTAACTACCCCGAAGACCTTACCAAACTAAAACATTAAAACCATCCAATTTCAGGTGATATTCGAATAATAATTACATATACTCCGCCACAGACCTTCTTAAATTGGATAACCTATTTGAAAAGGACATCCAATAAACAAAATAAAATAACCTGTAATTCCTAACTAAATAAATTACCATAGGGGTCACAGTCCTCTGGCTGGTTCAAATCACCAATTTACATTGAATCTTGAATGCGAACAAAACATACTGAAGCACAGATCAACTTAAATTGGTTATTATAAAGATTCAAACACCAATTTATATTGACCTACCAATTCTAAAATGAAATTCTATACCACAGGTCTTTTTAAATTGGTGTTAACGGATCGCGTGTCACGCTATTCAAGCAAGCTCAAGTATTTTTTTTTGTGAATTGTGAGCACAAAAGATGTAAAGAGTAATTGTTTTGAGCAAACAAACTACCGGTGTTACATCAATTTCAATTTTAAAAGAAAAAAAAAGCTTTTTGCTTTTTGTTTATGCGGTCGTCCGTTATTGAGGTTTTATTTCAATATTGGCGTTTTGTAAGTTGTTAAGTCATGGTTATAAAACTATGGCTGGCGTTTGTGTCTTTTTAATATGCGTAACCATTTTGAGGTAAATTATTTATATTTATGGTCTTGGGTTTTTGTCTAATAGAACAAATTGGACTGACCACTTCATGGTTAGTATGCATGTTTCTTACAATATAAAAGACAACATTAGACTACCTTGTGGTCCAGCGCTATAATTTGCGACCGCTTACTGTGGGGGCGCTTGATTCACTGGTCATGCAAAATAATTTCAGGTATTTCAGTCAAGAAATTTTCAGTAGCAGCACGTCTGAAATTGTGCTCGGTAGAAGGCCCAAATATGTGTGTTAGTCATACCTTACCTTTCTCACCTTTCTGGATAATATAGGCGTGATAAACGAGTAATGTTATGTTTGCCTCCAAACTACAGCCACGTGCATATTCACAGTAGCCACTACCTCTGATCTTACAAATATCAGTCCCCTGTCATCAATCCCCTGGCGTCAGTCCCCTGCCACCAATAAAACAATGAGTCGTGTTCATTGAACAAACAGATGAACCGCGCCTCCTCTCCTAATCTGTTTATGGAGCACGGTTTTACGTGGACAAGGGCTGTCTCTTATATTGCGAAAATGAGAAAAAAAAAATGTGGTTAAAGTAGAAAATATGAATGTATTGCATTATAAGAATATAAGAAAGAAAAGGGAGTTGATAGGGCAGAAGAAAAAGGTCGAGATTTTTATACGACCTTAAAGCGGCCTTAGTTTATTGTTCAGGTAGCCACATACTGGACTAAAAAAATTGACTTTGCCGTCGACTCAAATGAAGAAGTGATGAAATTAGTTATCTTATGGGAACGAATTTTTAGTCCATCTAATAACAGTCACATAAACCTCTTGTAAAGGTTGCAGATAATTAATTATATAGAAAAAATCAAATAATATTATTTAGCTTTATATAGTTGTATATTAAAGTTGAAAAATTAAGAATCCAGCAGGACTCGAACCTGCACCCCCTGGTTATACGCCCCAAGTGCTTTGCCAATAATTCAGCTATAGATTCGTATGCTTCTAGACTCAAAATTTCTCAACTCTTTTTGTGCCAGCGTCATATGTCTAGTATTATATAAAATACAAAAAGGCATAGCAAAGCTAAAATTTGCTTTAAAATATTACAACTAAGTAGCTTGTAATGTGATTTAAGACTGCTATTATAAATTCGGTTGTACAAGCTCTATTACTTATAAAAAACTTAAATGAGACGGTTGAGCTTTCTCTCTCAAGCTTTTCTACGAAAACTCTTAGTCAAATTAAATATTTCTCTGAAATCTAATTCAGCACAGCCCTACAATAAAAGGAAGGGATGTTTCCCTCTCAGAGTGTTGCAACCACTCGTGTTGCGGTTGTGAAATTGATATTAATAACTGCTTGTATTTATTGTGTAGCTGGGAAAGTGGGAGAAAAACGTAATGGAAAGGGCGTGGAAATGGTTTTGGAAATTGGTGATTAATAATCTCTAAAATAGGTAGGGCTTTTGTAAATGATTACCACCGTATTTTGACGAGATATACGTGATCCAGCTACTCGTTTAGCACGAGAGTCGTATTAAAATACTTTTCTTTTGGTTGTCGGTAAAGCGGTAGGTTGCGGCTAGCATTTTGGGAACTTAGCCCACTGACAGTGGTTCATTACATTTAGATTCAAAGTGTTTACAAAGCTAGAATCTAAATGCAAGATAACATTACGTATTTTTCTGTCAATAAATTAATAGAAGAGATAAGCCAGAGCCATTTAAAAGAGCTGTATAATTTTATATAAAATTACATTTGAAAAATTAAGAATCCAAGTGGATTCTAACCAATTCAGGCATGGATTCGTATGCTGCTAGACTCGAAAATTCTTAACTCTTTTTGTGCCAGCGTCTTTATTCTTAATGTTTCAACTTTAATATTATATAAAATACAAAGGGCATAGCAAAGCTATAATGTGCTTTAAAATATTACAAGCTGTATAATTGTTGATTGATTGATAATTTGAACATATTATTATCGTCATTTATTTCTTATATGCAATTTTAAAGGTGTTGTTGGTACCTTAGTACTTTAGTCTAGGCCTTCTGATAATACATAGATACAAATATAATATATTATATCGCTAAATTTCCACCTTTTCCAACCACAGACTGAATACACCCCGACGATACCTCGCCGCAACAAAAATGATCCCCTGCAATGTAACCCACGTCACACCCTCTCTGGTGTAAACAAGGAATATCAAATAAAACACCCTCCGGTAACTGTTTACGAATTTTCACCCTACGCAAGGGTAATGGATTTTGAGGGGCGTGGGGTAAGGGATGAGAGATAGCGGGTATAGTTTTTACTGTAAGAAAACCTCTTTTGGGTGCCTAATATTGAAATAGTTTGAGTAACATTATCGGCAAAAATCTTAAAGTAATTATAAAAGTCAGAGCCACAAATGAAAGAAGTTGGCGACACAAACCAATAGCTTAAAAGTGGTTACTACAAGCCATTAATGACCGCTAAGATGCGTTAATTTATTTAATTAAGATACCAAGTTTCTGTAATATTATGCCTATCACCAATAAATCTGCTCCATTTTACGTGCTATCTTTCAAGTTTATTGTAAGTTTTAATATTTAGTTTGTATTAAAATGTTACAACTCA
Organism: Hypena proboscidalis; assembly: GCA_905147285.1. Classification (NCBI taxonomy): domain Eukaryota; kingdom Metazoa; phylum Arthropoda; class Insecta; order Lepidoptera; family Erebidae; genus Hypena; species Hypena proboscidalis. Next base: position 1,131,588 of record LR990153.1, read on the forward strand.
TTTTATATAATGTATCGTTCTTGAATTAAATATGTTTCTTAGATTCTATAAAATGTATTGTTTTAAAGCTGTCAATAACGCTCTCCTTTCATATCTTACTCCTGTAATCTTGCAAAGGTGCGTGGAAGTGATTGTTAACACTCGCAGGGATCATGCGCTGAATGTTAAATCTTTGACAGGGTACTGATTCTACAGTCCGCTGGAATCTTGTGTGTATGGAACCATCATAGTAAGTTTTTCTCGTTACCATGGCAACTGCAACACGAAACACTGATTAAGTGTCCGATTTATTGCTTGTACCGTTGTTGATTGAAACGCTGCTGTGGTTCAACTGTTTAATTCTATATACAAAATATTTGTCTAAAAGAATACCAAAAACAATATTAAGTATAAAAACAATATAACTGTATAAAAAGATTGGTTGGTCGCCAACAACCGTATCTCAAAAACTACTGAACTGATTTTAATGAAACTTGCACTGTGCCCGTGACTTAAATGAAATGTTAGCCAAAAGGACTAGGATAAGATGAAAACTTGGAAAATAGATACAAACTTAATAATATTAGAGTTAAACCTATATTACTTTTGTGTGGAAAACAGTATTGCAATAATTGAATTAAAGTTTTAAAATACGTCATCACGGCAAAGCATCCAGTAATGTGTGGTGAGCAATTCAACAACGGAAGTAAGCGGCCGTGGTGCAATGGATAAAGCATCGGTCTTACGGTCGAGAGGTCGTGGGTTCGAATCCTGGCCATCACACCACGGACGTTACTTCCTTCTAACACAAGCGAATTAAGCTTAGCTGGAAGGGGTTAACAAGAATAATTTGAGTTTGCAAATTACTAGTAAACTTTTAAAATAAATACTCGCGGCTTCTTGTATATTGCAATTCCAGTGATACGTTAATTGCCACCGCACTTTTTACCGCAGTATGCCAAAATAATAAAAAAAAAAGTTAAATATCTCAATATCCCGTTATAGGTACCCAAAAATATCTTTATCTTACATCTAAATTACCTTCACCTTATTAATTAAAACAATTAAGAACTAAAAATAAATATTCTGCGAATATATTATTATTTGATCTGTTTTTAGAGTTGATTAATCTACTAATAATAAAAAGCTAGCGTTTGTTTGTTTGGTTGAACGCGCTAATCTCAGGAACTAACGGTCCGAATTTTATTTTTATTTTTTTCAAAAACATTATTATAATATATGCGCACTAGCTATATATATATATATATAACATCATGCGATAACCTATAAAAAAGTGGAGCAGCAATGAAGTTTGTTGTGAAAACGGGGGAAAGGCGATGGCACGAGAGAAGTCTTATCACGCGGGTCAAATCGCGGTTAATTTTTGTATATACTGTGTACTAGCTTGTCTATGGAACAAGCATTGTCTATGGGAACGCTTGCTCCCTCCCGCGAGGCCCCCGGGCGCCATGTTAGTTCGGAAAATAAAGATGTCGTGCTGACATGCGTGTTGTCTCATTTACAATATAACATTTTTTTTCTATTTTTATTTTATTTTATTTTACAATGTTATGTTAGTTATAACGAATTTCACGCGGGCGAAGTCGCGGCCAACAATAATGTGTAATTAAGTACTAAAATAAATATTCTGAGAACATTTTTATCGTTCATAATAATTAATAATTAACACTGAACTGAACACTATGGCAGGTATTCGATATGAATGTAAGTAAAAACTAAATGTTGAAGCTGGAATTATGACCAGCTGCTGGCACCTATTTGTTCTTAATGGTCTAAATTCTCAGATTCAGCTCGGATAAGGTTTTTTTTTAAATTATTCTGTTATTTTAATACTTTATTACTCTTAAAAGCTTAATAATTAAGTTGATCAACTTTTCAGTTGAATTTATTAAGTTAATCAACTTACTTTTACCTTTATAATAATTAAGCAATTTAGACCCGTTGTCTAATTTTTGAAAAATGTTCTCAAATCGCTAAAGTTTAAAAACATAATATTAATCAACTTATTATGTACAAACTATCTTTTTATTTTTATGCAAATCAAATGAGAACAGATTTTTCAGCCATATTGAACGTTTTCCACTCACCTATATTTGAACGTAATTTTCGATCACATTCCTGTTCCTTCTACATATTCCAATTCTTTCTCGATTGTCTAATGGTTAGCCTATGCGTCTCTCAACGCGAGATCTCGGGTTCGACTCCCACTTAAGTCAAATCTTTGTGTGCATGGACATGGGGGTTTGTCTTAGTCTGGGTGTTTCTATGTATAATAAGTATGTATTTACAAAAGAAAAGTATACTATATGTATTAGTATCAGTTATTCTAGTACCCATAGTACAAGCTCTGCTTAGTTTGGGACTAGATGGCGTTGTGTGTGAGTTGTGAAATATTTATTTATTTATTTATCGGGTTGATTCGATGAACTTTCCGTCAGGAAAATCAGGATAGCAGCAAGGAGTTGGAATTGTGCCCGGTCGATGGCGATAGGCTCACCCTTTATCTCATGGGACCTAAAAATAATAGGTGAAGTGTGGGTGTTGTACACCTCTGCCATACCTTTCTAGGTAATATAGGCGTGGTGTTATGTTACGTTTATAAATCACTATTTAAGATGTAGGTACGTTGCAAGTTCTTTTGTTACCATATATATATAGTACGTCACTATCAAGTTTCAGAATGGAAAGTATGAAACGTCAAACGATAATAAATAAATATTTCACAACTTACACACAACGCCATCTAGTCCCAAACTAAGCAGAGCTTGTACTATGGGTACTAGAATAACTGATACTTATACATATTATATACTTTTCTTTTGTAAATACATACTTATTATACATATTAAGATTAAGATTTGCCATAATAAATGTTTCTTTCTTTCTTTCTTTTTCTTTCATAGAAACAACCAGACTAAGACAAACCCCCATGTTCATCCACACAAAGATTTGTTTTAAGCGGGAATCGAACCCGCGACCTCGTCGTCGCAGGCAGGTACACTACCTCCATCCGGTCGTCTTCACGATGATGTTTCAGTTCATAATAGGGCACACAAAGGAAAACTTTCAGCTTTTATTAAATGACGTAGATCGGCCACCCACGGGCTCTCACACTACAACCATCCTATTGTTACCACATGTGGTAACATAAAAACAACCAAACATTTATCACTAAACTCATCACTAACATTTTCAGCGATTTCCCGCCAAAAGCAATAAATTCGACGCCATATTGCTTCGCCACATGTTCTAAATGTCCGCTTTGTCTATGGTCACAGTTTTTTTTAATATTGGATGTTGCTGACTAAGAAGTTTGGATATTGTAGTTTTTATTACAGTGCCTATGTAATAAAATTATTGACGACATATTGGAGTTTGGTTCGTGGGAGATAGTTTTTAGGGTTCCGCAGTACCTACAAGGAACCCTTATAGTTTCGCCATGTCCGTCTGTCCGTCCGTCTGTCCAAGGCATAGCGACGAAACCGTTGGTGCTAGAAAACTGAAATTTTGCATGAATATGTATGTTAACTAAACAAAGAAAGTCGTAGAATAAAATTTGGAAAAATATTTTTTTTTCAGGTAGCTCCCCTACATGTAAAGTAGGGATGTTTTTTTTTTTGTCGCCTACCCCATAGTGTGGGATATTGTTAGATAGGCCTTTTAAAAACGTTTAGGAGTTGCTAAGACAGTTTTTTGATTTAGAGATCCGTTTGCGAGATAATTAACTTTAAAGAGCAAATTTTTGTTCGAGTAGGGCGTCCCCCCCCCCTCTAAAAGCTAAACTACTGGATCCCAAAATCTGAAAAAAATTGTGTCGGTAGTACATGTAATGAACTTTAAAGGAAAACTATAGCGGATAAGTTCACTTCATTAGTTCAAGAGGAATAGGGGTCCGAAATGTCAGATGCAGTTACTCAGAATATTTCGTTCAAAATTCTTGAAACATAAATAAACATACATAATACATATATAAAATAACGTCTTTATCCCACGGGGGTAGGCAGAGACGATGGAACGCCATGTGCTTCGCTCCTTACATACTTCTTTCGCTTCCTCAACATTCATACATCTCGTCATACGTGCTAGCTGGTTTCGTGTACTACAAACATTTCCTTTCTGAAGGACGCCATTTAGTTAAAAAGTAAAATTAAAAATATTTTTCTACGGAACCCTACTGCGCGTGGCCCGACACGCACTTGGCCGGTTTTTTCGGATTACATAAGAATAAGAAATGATCGTTGAGAGGGTGATATTAGTTTGTTTAAATTAGACATTTTTATTTATTTATTTATCGTACACTCAACTACCATGACAGGAAATTCCTAATGCGATAGTTTATGACATAAGACAATATTATAAGCAGGGCTCGGAACTAGGTAGAGTTTTTCATGTACTTACACTGATTTCATACAGCGAAAGAATAAAGTGGATATGCCTCAAATCCCAAAATTAATTTTAAAGAGCAGAAAAAAATCCCATGATTTTTTAAATAAAAAATTATTTACTTTTTTACACAATTTAAACTACTGCACGCGCGACTAAATATTTTAATTCTCACAAAATTTATACAGTAATGTCGGAAGCGAACACTTCAATTCTTACTGGTAATGAATCGGACAAGGAAAATGATTCTGATGGGCCGTTTAAATAAGCAAAACCTCACGAGTCTAGGCTAGAAGCAAAAGTATTTGCTCGTATTTAATAGAAATTCGAAATATGCGTATGAGAATTTACTACAGACTTTCAACAATTTGTATTGTGAATTAATGTAAACTAATAAAAAAATATGTTAATTATCTTTGTTTTATTTGTCTATCTCGAAGGTTTTTATTATTATTTATTCGTAATATTGTTCGCCACACGGGATTGTCCATTAGAAATCCCGGGAAGGTCCACATTAATATCAACATTTCGATGCAAGTACATAAAAAACTCTACCTAATTCCGAGCCCTGATTATAAGTAACAACATCAATGAAATTAGATTAAATTAACATAACATACACAATTTACGAAATTCATGGTAGAGTACTTGTAGACTTAGAAACGAGACCTACGATTTAATTTCATTGAAATGAAATGAAATGAAATATTTTATTTGCCAAGAATATGGTACATTAAGATGGTACAATAGTATAAAGACTCTAGCATATTCAGCCATTAAACAGCATGCAAATATAATGGTAAGTAATAAAAGTAACAAACTGTAATCTTCTTATTACTAACAATTACTTATATCTAAAACACAACGAAATAACAGCAATTAAATTGAAATAACACTAAATACATGGACAAATATAATTAATAAAATGAAAATAAAAATATAAAAAATAACCAACCGGAACCAAAATAAACCATAAAATAAAATGAATCTTAAAGATCATTTCTAAATTTGTAAGATCGACAGGCACAGGGATCTGGTGGTAGAGCTCTTGTGAATGAGCTCGAGAGCGGCAGCACCACCGCCTCACCTTTAACCTGCCGCCAAATAGTAGTGCTTCCATTACTGTGTTCCGGTTTGGTGGTGAGATCAGGCCCTGAAATTACTGGCGCATGAGGCATAACAACGTAGTCCTCAGCTACAGCGACGCATCTAAAATCTGCTTTTGTGGATTGTTGATGTCCATGGGCAGTACTCCACTTACCATCAGATGGACTACACGTTCGTTCGCTGTGGGCGTAATATAAAAAAAAATCTCTTTTTACTATCTTAAGTATAATATTATTCTTACGATAGTGGCTAAGTCGAAGCAGCAAATGCTAACCGCGGTCAGCCGTGGATGGGTCTTCTTCTTCGTCGTGTCGATGGCTGAGTCAAATTTAATTTTGACTGGCCATCGTGGTGAAAGGATTAGCCAATTCGCTTTGGAGAACTCGCGAATTGCCCAGGGTGCGCCGGACGTAAGGAATCGTTGTGTACGTCACTCGAGGAGGCTCCTTTCATGCACCCGTGTTTTTATGTGCCGTGGATGGGTGATCATCTTGAACATAACGAATTTTCCTCCGTGCTATGAAGAGCACGATAAGCCGTCGGTCCCGGTTGCCATTTGAACATCTATGGCAGTCGTTACGGGTAGTCAGAGACCAGAAAGTCTGACAACTAGTCTATCAAAGGGTTTGTATTACCTCTAATTGGGTTATGGAGGTCTAATGGCAGTCGCTCCTCGTAAAATACTGATATTCAGCTGAATCCGGTAGACTAGAAGCCGACCCCAATGTAATAGGGAAAAGGCTTGACAGATTGAAGATTACTCATAGACTGTCATTACCACTTTATGACATCCTTTATTTTTTTTATTTTTTTTAAATATTTCACAACTCACACACAACGCCATCTAGTCCCAAACTAAGCAGAGCTTGTACTATGGGTACTAGAATAACTGATACTAATACATATATATACTTTTCTTTTGTAAATACATAGAAACACCCAGACTAAGACAAACCCCCATTATTTGTCTTAAGTGGCAATCGAACCCACGACCTCGGCGTCGCAAGCAGGTACACTACCTACCTACTCCGCCATCCGGTCGTGATAGTCTTTATTTGAACACCAACCACCAAATATCCCCATTAAAAACCTTAAATTTGTCTGAAAACAAGACTTTTCATCGCCACGGCTACAATACAAATAAATCTAACAGACAATGGCCATTTAATTGAATACGCACTTACGACAAAAAAATCGCGAAGTCGTACAAAGGGACGGACACAAATTGCGTCGACGATTTACATAGAAAAAGTGACAAGAACGCGGTTTGTTGCGCCATTGTGTCCAACGCAGGGCTTAGGGGTCCGTAATCGGAAATATAAAACTTCCTGTAAAAAGATACAAAAGTTACACCTGAACCGTTTTCAAGTAAAGACTATAAAATATAGGTTTTTTGAGTTTCAGTTTATTGTCACTCATCTGGCTCTAGAGCCGCCTTCTCTGTAGATACTTAATATTATATTTTTTTTAAATTTTGTATTTGATTCAGGCATCATGGCCCATATGAAGTACATTTAATTAATACAGTATTAAAATAAAATATGAAAACTATAAATATAATTAATAATAATAATATAACAACGCCAAAGTAATTATCTGTTTGTTTGAAAGGGCTAATCTCTGCAACTACTAAACAGATTAGAATATATATTCCTCATTACAGTATTTTTAGAAAAAACGGTAATTATCTATTTATCAATAAAATTACAGTGATACTGTACTTAATAAAGCTGAAATCACAAAATTACTATGTAGATATTGTAATTTTTTTTACAAATTTCTTTGGCGCTTTTCATACAAAAAGTATCAAGGAACGAGTGGGTACTGTTTCGCCATTGTGTTTAAGCAGAGCTTAGGGGCCGTGAGCCGGTAATTTGTTATGTATTTTGTGGTTGGAAGAGGGTGAGAGGTAAGTGAAAATGAGCGTGGATGATGGCTGAATGTAATATAAGGGATATTTCGGAGGGATCATGTTTTATTTGATGTAGCCTAATGGTTATACAGTAGTCAGAAAAGTTTGTAATAGAAAGAATTTGAATTGTGAAATTATCCAAGCTGTGTTTACAGATAGAAAAACAAGTCACTTTTTTGTCCCTTAGTAGCTTAAATCAATAGAAAACTTGTCACCAGTAATTATTTTTTTGTATGTTTAGTTGTTTGTATTATGTGTCAGTCAAGTCAAAGTACAAAATAATAATAACTATGTACGGAATCAAGTGCTGAACCCTTCGACCACACTTGCCCGACTTTTTTACACCTTGTTTATATTTATAATACGTTCGTATTTGGAACTGACTAACAAGATGTCGGTGTCAAACAAACCGCCTAACCGCCATGTTTCCATAGACAATCACTCGACTTTCTTTTCGGCAAAGGCGTTCGGAACACCGCCTGCGGTAGATCCAAGTAGATTGTATATCTTTTTTATTTTTTTTCAAGTTGATATTGTGATTAAATTCGATGGAAAATTGTTGATGTAATAGTCGAAATTGTGTTCTGATTTGAAACGTGTTGACTGACATAACCTGTTGGGTTTGAACGACTTAAGATTAGAATAACGAGATTTGAAATTCGAAGTGTTTTTTTTTTATTTGGAGCACAATTATTTGGGTGTTTTGTTAAACAGGATTACGGTGACTTTTCTGAATGGCTAGATTATAAAAAAACCAAAGTGCCTTGAGTTTTTTGTGCTGTAGAAAAAATGCAGTGTGTTTGTAGATTAGAGGATATCTTTGGATTAACATTAAGAGTACATTACTTTGCTAGTTGGTTAGTTGTATTATATTAACCAAAGTGTTTTCAAAAAAAAAAAAAATACAAAACATAGTTTTTTTGTAGGTATGCTATCTTCCTAATAAAAAAACGGTTTTTGAACGAAATGTGAGGAAGTCTAGATCTCAAATGTCTGGATGCTTAACTTTCATTCATTAACTTCTAAATGAACTGCCTCGGTGGTCAAGTGGTTAGCGTATGCGCCTTTCACCGCGAGGTCTCTGGTTTGATTCCCGGGTTGGGCAATATGTTATTTATGAAGCTTCCGTCGGAAAATTCTCAATAGCAGCACAGAGTTAGGATTGTGCCCGGTGGATGGCGATAGGCTTACCCTCTATCCCATGGGACTTAAACATTAACAAGTGAAATATGGGTACTGTACCCTTCTGGGTAATATAGGCGTGATGGTATGTTGTAAATAAATTTTAAAAGTATAAAGTAACGCACAAAATACTATGTAGATTAAATAATATAGGTATTTTTTATTAACTTGTACATAATTTATACTACTTTTCTTTTTCATATATTATGTGATTATAAACTATTTTTTTTTATACTGCGCCCACAGCGAACGAACGTGTAGTTCACCTGATGGTGAGTGGAGTACAGCCCATGGACATCAACAACCCACAAAAGCAGATTATAGATGCGTCGCTGCAGCTGAGGACTACGGTGCTATGCCTCATGTGCCAGTAACTTCAGGGCCTGATCTCACCACCAAACCGGAACACAGTAATGGAGGCACTACTATTTGGCGGCAGGTTAAAGGTGAGACGGTGGTGCTGCCCGCGAGCTCATTCACAAGAGCTCTACCACCAGTTGCAATTTGAAAAAAAAAATGTAGATAACAATAATTCTATTGAAGTGTGCATACAAAAATCAAATTAAATGGCAATACAAATATATAGCTTAATAAAATATAGCTTTGAATGTTGTCACTATTTGATTGTTTAATTATGTTGACTTTTCTTTTCCCTATATTTAATTATATTCAAAATTAACCAACACGGCTGCGCTTATTCAAATAAAATCGATTTTACTACATCCATTAAAACGGGCATTTACTTCAAGAGGCTTCTATTTTATGGACTACTAGCCGATCCCTATGGTTTTACCTGCTTAAATCTTACTGCTCGGATCCCGTGGTATTTAATATAAAGTTTAATAGTCGACCAAGCTTTCTTAAAAAAAATTATCGAATTTAAAAAAAAACGGTGGATAGGCTGACCCCCTATCCCATAGGACCTAAAAGTAACAGGTGGAATGTGGGTTTTGTACACCTCTGGTTAATATGTTATGTAGATTAGATAAAAAAGAAAAGAAAAAAAATCTCTTTGATTATATTGTAATCTGCTTAACAATTGCTCTTTTTTTATTTATAAATTATTTGCACTGATTTTTCCGGCTTTCTTTCCATTATTTTTGGTGTAAATATTGTTAGAACCGGTCCAGTAGTTTCAGAACCAATTCAGTACAAACAAACAAACAATTTTTTTTCTTTATAATATAAGCATAATTTATTTTCTTGAAGAGGCTCCCATTTTATTGGCTATAAAACCGTTGAGAAAAACTTTTATAGAAAACGATGCGTATCTTAATTTGTTTTAGAATCTAAATTAATAATAAAATACACCTGTATAATATGTTTAGTTCACACGTTTTGAAGCTGTGGGGCTTGTGGACCAATTTATAATTATTGGTAACTACACCTACAAGGATAATTAAAAAAATAAATAAATATCATACAACATACACTATCGCTCGCTAACGTTGAAGGAAAACATTGTGAAGAAACCTGCATGCCTTAGAGTGCCTAATGCTCTGTATTTCAATTATAGATAGATAGATAAAAACTTTATTTGTGCATAAGACACAGGCAATACATTTTGTACGAAAGTTTCAATTACAATATATGCACACAGGGCGGCCTTATCGCTTAACGCGATTTCTTTCAGGCAACCTTTGGATGGACATTAGTGTAAAAGATTTACAGTAATGTAGTTTAGACAGAAATGAATGAATTATGTATATATTGTATATGTAGATGTTTATGTATCATTTATATTTTCATGTATGTATTGTATATTTGGTTACTTGTGTAATCATATCTATATCTATGTGTTAAGTACCTATGTGTACTCATAATTTTTTTATAATCTGCTCTTCTCTTAATTAAAACTTTCACTTTTGCACCTACTACCTACTCTCAGCATTACCCAAAGGTTGACTGGTAGAGAATGCCTATGGCATTAAGTCCGCCTATGTGCGATATTGTACATTAAGTTTTAAAATAAAAATAAAATAATGCTCGAAAGTGTGTCAAGTCCACCAATCCGCACTTGGCCAGCGTGGTGGACTGTGGCCTAACGCTTCTCATGAGAAGGGGCCCGTGCCCAGTGGGACATGTATTGCATACAGGGCTGCTATTATTAAATAGGTAATCAGGATTTTGGTGGCTCTGCACGATATAAAAAAAAAATATGTTCTATAAAAGTTATGTCATAGTATAAAGCGTAGTTTTTGGATATGTTGATCATGGTGATGGAAGACAGCATCCCCGATCATTGGCAGACACTTAAAGAAGGAACCAAGTCAATTCTTCTTCTTCGTCGTGTCGATGGCTGGGTCAAATTTTATTTTGACTTGCCATCGTGGTGAAAGGATTAGCCAATTCGCTTTGGAGTACTCGCGAATTGCCCAGGGTGCGCCGGACGTAGGGAATCGTTGTGGCCGTCACTCGGGGAGGCTCCTTTCATGCACCCCAAGTCTATGGTGGGCGATGAATGAATGATGAGAGAATTCAGGATTGCGTCGTTCACAAATTCCACCACTTTCTATCTACATAACATAACATCACGCCTATATTACCCAGAAGAGTGTGGCAGAGGTGTATAGCACCCACACTTCACCTGTTATGTTTAGGTCCCATTGGATAGGAGATGAGCTTATCCCCATAGCGGACACAATTCCAACTCAGTGCTGCTGTTCGGAGCTGCGCTACTGAACATCTCAGCGTTTACCAATTTGTGCATCGCATGCACATTTAGTACGCTTCCATTTAGATTTTATTTGACTTTTTAGTCAGTTCGCGATCAACCAGCGACCGAGCTCATTTACCATTAAAACCATTTCTTTTACCATTTATATACCTACCATTTTAATTAACCTTAATTTATTTCTTTACTTTTTACCATAAGTTATTTGTGTTAAGTTCTAAGTGTTTTGACTAGTGTTAACTTTTAAATAAATTATTATTATCATTAACCATTAAGGAAACCATTCTTTCAATACATTATTTTCCCAAATCTCTAACCTAATTAACGAGCTCGCTCCGCTACAGCTGCTACTGTGAATTCACTGACGAAAAGTTCACAAATTACACTTTGCCCGACCCGGGAATCGAAGCCGAGACCTCGCGGTGAGAGGTGCATACGCTAACCACTAGACCATCGAGGCAGCCTTTCTGTCAAGTTCGTTATTAAACTAAATATCGCTTCAAAGGCTTGCGGTGTAAGCTCAAAAGAGTATGCAAATTTATTCATTAGGTATTTACGCTATTAGCAAGATTTTATGCGATTATATTATATCTGTCTCATTCTGGCTTGATCTTGTATGCAGGGATGTTTTTAGGTCAGTGGTGAATGTTGATACTCCTTTTCTGGTAGGTACATCAATCAAAAGTAGCTCATGTGCCACGCCGTGAAGTCTATAAAATTTTATCAAAATTGGTTTAGTCGTTTAGAAGATTAGCTGATACAAACAGATTACGTTATTATATATTAGTAGTAGTTTATGTATATTATATTATAGTATTTGTAATATTATATGTAAATGTATTTAATAATAATATGTATTACATTTATGTAATTCTAAATATATAATTTATGTATAATAAGTCTTTGTATATAGTAATTTTATATATATTCATTCATTATAAATCTTCCTATAATCGTTTATAAAGATAAAGTTCTAATCTAATTATTAAACTAAATATGCACCTACCACTTTTTAACTCTGCATCACCCTAGGTAGACTGTTAGACAATGCCTTTGGCATTAAGTCCGCCTTGTACATTTTTGTTGTGCTAAAGTTAAATAAATAAATAAATAAAACAGACAAACAGACAGTAACAAAAAATTATAACTGTATTTTTCACTGGCATAAGTATCGTTCAAATAACTATAGTTACCAGCTTAAAAAAAATTATTTTGACATTAAAAACATACACTCAATTCAATTTTATTTAGTTGTATTGATATATTTGTATTGATGATAACTATTATAATACACTACATCACTAACCAAATAACAAAGAGATAACCTTATAATTTTCCACACTGGCAGTAAATACTTAATTCAAACTCAGAACGGAATGAAAAAGAACAAACCATAAACTACACACTTTATAGTTATCAATTAAACAATTATTGTCGTTGACGCTCGGCAAAAAAGTAAAAAGTTTGTTGAAAAAAGGTTTTAATGCTGAAAGAGGTTGTAATCAAAGAGCTTTTGCCAATGGATGCTTACTTAAGTTCATTAAGCTGTGATGCTGTGATATAATAAAACTTAAAGTTTAACGTTGAAGCTCGGCTTTTATGATGATTTTACGAGAATATATTTAAAATGGAAGCTTGCAAGTTTATCTCTATTTTATATTGTTTTTAAAGATGGAGGTTGCATTGCAAACGAGTTGCCGCCTACTTGGTGGTAAGTGGTAAAAGGAAGCCTGTACTTAGTAGCAGCTATGAGTGTCTAGAAAAGTTTAAAGAGGTTTATGTTCTATGATAATATTCCGATTACATTAGTGATTTCAAAAGCTATAAATCCAAAAGAGGAGATAAAAAAAATATGATTGCAATTTTTTGTACACAAAATAATAATGGTAGATTTTTAGCATTACGACTCCACATGTGTCTTTAAATGGTTGGGTAGAAAAAAAGAATCTTATAATGTTTTGTGAATGTAATAAATTAGTTGGTACAAAACGAGTACTATTTATGATTATGACAAAAGTTAATGAACTAATTGGCACTTTAAGGCGCATAAAAAACCAAACTATTTATTATTCCATCTACAAATTAATGACACTATTCCACGACACAAAAATAATATAAAAACGTATTAAAAACACACGCTTACAATCCAAAGAATGTATATCAACAAAACTCATTTCTTTTATCTCACACATCAGGAACCATCAAAATTCTATCTTCAAACCTCATTATGGGGATCCATCAGAATAACATCATTATTAAAAAAAATACCCCTCGTCTCTGGTATATTATAGAAATAACCAATAACATGCGTTAATGCTGGCTGAATAGTGCAGCTGCCGTTGCTATGAAAAAAGTTAGGCGCGTTGTCATTGGTCGGTATGCCGGGACATTAGCCGCATCTGTCATCTTCATATTGTTGCCGCCATTTTTATGAATATTACGTATTTATGTTGGATAATAAAATGTTGTGTTTACGGTGGTATAAATGTTTTGTTAGGTATTAATGATACAGAAGCGAATTTATGTATTTAAGGTATGTGACGTCGTAAATTAAGTTGGAAATTGGCGACACATGTCATGTTTCGACTAAGGAAAGGAGGTCTGTGTTAACAAGCAGAATAGATTTTAAAGAAAAACAACTTTCCAATATTCGTATGTTTATAAAATTAATGTAAAGTTTTATAAAATAATTATGATTGTGTCGCTAATCGCATGTTCTTAATTTAAAATAATGCTTCTGGAAGTTGCGTTTAGTCATACCTTTGGGCAAAATATTTTTCTATCTTCCATTTACTTCTAAGTAGGTTCTACAGGTCGCGCGGTGGTTTATGATCGCTCGGCAAAAGTGGAAAGGGATGCGCAGTGTTCAATTTTAAGGTCTATTTGAAGGCGTGCGGAGTGAGGGGGGCGGGTGTGCGCCGACGGCGAGCGATCTTCATCCATCGCGCGACCTGTACATAAAGTGTGGTGTCATAGATTTGTGACATCAAGAGATTTTTTCTCCATTTTATAAATCGGGACTTTTTTGAGTATTTTGAAATGCGTTTTTATGTTGTTAAGTGACAATATGAGATAAAATTAGGAATGTGTATGTTAGAGATAGCCTGAAAGTTGTATTAGTGACAGGAAGGCTGAAAGGGAATCGGTTATCTTATGGACTTTTGATGAGAAGGGCTTAAAAATCAAGTGATAAAAACAGTAATCAGTTTAAATGTCGATGGATGAACAGGAAAAGGCAGTCTGAAGAAAACATGGATGGATTGCGTGAAAAAAGATAGGAAAGTGAAAGGCGTGAATGATAGCGAGACGGCTGACTCCAATAATAATTGAATAAGGACAGGAAGAAGAAGAATGCACATTATAGAAAAAAAGTGTTATTATCTATATAAATATATAATAAATAATAGCAGCCTTGTATCTAATACATGTCCCACTGCTGGGCTCAGGCATCTTGTCATGATGAGAAGAGTTAGGCCATAGTCCACCACACTGGCCCTTGCGGATTGGTAGACTTCACACACCCTCAAGCACTTTCTAGGCGCTTTCAAGCATGGTTTCCTCACGATATTTTCCTTCACCGTTAGCGAGCGATAATTTATATAATAAATACACACATATCTTCGAAAAGACAAATCTTTACGATTTATCGACAGAGGTGTGTGCCGTGGGTTCGAACCCGAGAACTTTGACTTCGCAGTTTTACGGTCTCCCACTCGGCTATCGCTGCTTATATGAATATCTTTTTTTTTAAATATTATTATCAATAAATATAAATACCGCCAAAGCCTACCCGTAATGACGCGGTCCAGAATGGTAATAGCGTTTTGATACTCCGTCAGCCTACTTCTAACAATACATCAATGCTCACAGATTATAAATTCCGAACATCTTCTTTCATCCCGGCCTAACCTTCCAAATAAAAAAGAAAAATATGGCCAAGTGTGTGTCGGTACTTGCATATTCGGGGTTTCGTATAAAATGATTAAGCAAGTTTATTTGACCACGAAATGAAGTTTGTGGGTAATTTAAATACAAAAATATGGATTCTTTTTACTGTGCATACTAATTATATTTGTTAATAAAATATACTTGTAATGAGTTATACATATTTTCTATATCCTCAAGCTTAGGAATGTTAGACTTTGAAATATTGTTTCGAAAAAGTATCGATTGTCGATGTCAGTAATTATTTTCTTGGTTTGATATATACTTATAAAACATGATTCAAAGTTCAAATGATTCAAAGCTCCCTGAAACTACCACGCTTACTCTTTTAAATCTGTCTATCCAAAGATTTGAAAATTGCGTCAAGCGATAAGGCCGCCCTTTGCATATTGTTGTTGTCTTTCAATAGTTGTCTTTAGTTTGTAATGGAAATGGTATGCAAATAAAGTTTTATCTATCTATCCATTCATTCATCCATCTATCTATCAATCTATCTATCTTTAATTGATGAGGCATCCATGAAAAAAAAAGCCGCGTAAAGACAGACTGAGATAGCTAAACTATAATGATTCCTTGTCTAAACAGCGGATCCCTAAAAAAGAAAATTTATGTTTCATTTCAAATTTCGAAAAGCGGCCATATTGTGTAGAAAAAACGTCAAAAAACCACCGTACCTCTTGCTACACCCGCGGCCGTAAAACCAGGATTATTAACATATAAATTGATATTTGTCAAGCTGCGCCGCGCCGGTGATAAGGCACGCCGTGATTATATTGTAGGTGTGTGATGAATAAACTTGTTTTGAGTTAGTTAAAAGGTTTTAGTGTTTGGGATTCTAGGTTTTGCATAAATTGTGCTTGAGTACATGAAGAGACTTTCGTCACATAAAAGTTTGTTTAATTAAGGTCCTAACAAATATGTTCGAAAAGAGCTTGGTACCTATTATAAAAATAATTAATGACATGTAATAATTAACCAAAAATAGCACAGTAGGTACTTTATTTTTTTACATATACATTTCTTTTTTCAATTAAGTTGTAAATACTGATTATTCGGTGAAACATGTTGTGTGTATCTTTTTGGTACCATGTTTTTGGCAAATAAACGTTTCTAATGTTATTTCTATAGCTAACGTTAAACAAAATTGAGGTATAAAAATTAGAATAGAAAGCAATTTTTATTTAATTTAAATGTTGGGTGGTATGTCTGCTTCAGATATTTATTAGAAGGTTGTAATACCTACCTTAAAATTGCAAGTTCGTTTTATTTTGTAGCTTTGTAGGTAGTACAAACGGATACAGCTGAATATATCAATATTTGTGTTCATTTTACAACTGGTCGAAACGGTATCAGAAAATGTATTTCTATTTATCTCTTTGTTACTGCTTCATGCAGAAACTGCTAAATCGAATAATGAGAATGCTATGTATAACATAACATCACGCCTATTACCCAGAAGGGTGTGGCAGAGGTGTTCAACACCCACACTTCACCTGTTATGTTTAGGTCAAAAGGGATAGAAGTAAGCCTATCGCTATCCAGCGGACACAATGGTAACTCCGTGCTGCTATTGTGAATTAACTGACGAAAAGTTCACAAATAACACTTTGCGCGATCCGGGAATCGTATTCAGACCTCGCGGTGAGAGGAGCATACACTAACCACTAGACCATCGAGACGGTTACAATTTTATTATAACTAGAAGTATATCTATCATATACTCTATGATTTATTTGATTCCTTTTAATGGAACCAGAAATAAGACCATTCTATAACTAACTGGGCTTCAGAAAAATAAGTAAGTAAGTTGTTTAGACAATTATTTTATATTTTTGTATAAAACATTATAATAATTTAATAAAAGCCAACTGAATACATTTGCTTAACGACCGAAAATGAAACTAATTATAAATATAATTTACATAATTATATCATTAAACACAAGTTTCGCCTGATGTCTAAATTATCTAGATTAGAATTTAAAAATGGCGTCAACTACATACCTACTGTTTTATTTATATTATGTGGGTCTAGGTTAATATGTTTATTCATTTATTACATAATTTTGGCATGCCACATCTGTAGCTTTGCTTAACAGAATTGAGTTAAACTTTTTTCAAATTGTTAGCTTCTTAACACGCCCACGCTTATATTAGCTTCACCTGTATGTATGTATGTATGTATGTATGTATGTATGTAACCGACTCCTTTGGACTCGATTTTGACCCACTTTACACGGACAGATTTCATTCAAATTTGGCACACCTGTCAAAGATCGATGACAATGCAATAATTCGATAAAAAAAATTGTAAAAAAAAACGCTCATTATAAATAAACCAAACTAAAAAGTAGAAAATAAATTAAAGTTTAAAAAAACTAAAAAATACGCTTTTAAAGTACTTCTAACTAAAAAGTGAAAAATAATTCCTAATAAGCTGAAAATGGTAATTAACAAAAAATACCATCTAAATTATCTATTTCCCGATCCAAGGAAACTTTAAAAAATAACCAATCATATCGCCGCACATAAAAGCCGGCCATAGACATAAATAACTTTTTTTTATTACAAAGATCCCTTACCGCCATCACCAGTTACTTTTTATAGTTTTTTAAATATTCCGTGGTCCGTTTGAAGATTAGTTTGTTATCTTCTTATAATAAAATAGCTGTGTACCGGGTTTCTTTTTATTTTTTTTAAACCCGAGTAGGTACGTGGAATTGGGGTTTTAAATTTTCTTTTTTTTTTGGAGCAGCGGGCGTTTAGTTCGCTGCTTAAATTTTCGTTTTTGCGTGATGTTGGTATTATATTATTGATGGATTTTGAAGATTTAATTATTATGGTAAAGGTTCTAGGTCATTGTTATAAGTTCCTTTATTTACTAAAGGTAGATTATTGCTCACTTTTACCTAGCTAGCTGGCTTATTTTATTTATTAAGCTTGCAATGTGGATGTGTATGTATATGTATGTGTGTATATAATATGAGGGTTCGCAATTCTCGCAAGGCGTTTTTCAACAGTTTCTAGATGCTCGATCGAGCTAAAAATTGATATACTTATGTAACTCTGGTAACAATGCAATATATGAAAGGAATGGTCTAATGGTGCAGCCAGGAGTTTCTTATCGTAAGGTGACTCCTTGATGCGTAGGAGCATAGATGCGTATCTTTGCATAATATAGTTATAGTGATTGTGGCAATACACGACATATTGCAAACAATATCATAAAGGTAAACTACATAATATGTACTTATCTTGGGGCAGCAAATAATACTAAAAGTTAATAGTTTAATAACAAGCTTTTATTTTGATTACTGACAGCAGGAGATATAAGGAGAATATAACACGCTTTTACGATGGTTGTGGATTGACTTAATCGGTTGAAGGATTATTTATACCTTTTTAGAATAGTTTTTTTTTATCAAAGAAAAACCTTGTTTTTTTTAATATTTTTAATATTTTATTTTATTTAGAACTCAGCTCACTCAATTATACCTGTTACCATCAACTGCCCATCCTTGTCCCAAGTACATTGAAATCGGCCTCGATTTTAACGGATTAAGCTGAATATCAGTATTTTACGTGGAGCGGCTGCCATCAGTCCTCCACAACACAGTAGCTACGAGGTAATACTCTTTGTTAGACTATCTGGTCTCTGACTTCTGCTCTGACTACTCGTAACGACGGCCATAGTTCTTTTAATGGCTGAGCTGGTACTTAGATTGATTTTAATTTAAATTTCTAATTAAAGTCAATCTAAGCTCCGGTGATTCAAATCATTTAATAAGTTTTATAATTTAATTAGTTAAGCTTTATTTTAATTGTATATATTTTGAAATGTTTGTTTTGACGTGTTCAAGCGCCCCAAGGGCCCATGCAAATAAGTGACTTGATTTGATTTGGCACCCGGTACCCGGCTTAACGTACTCTCGGGATAAATCTCGTTTTTTTTTTACATGAGATAAAACGCCAGAAGCAATTACACTATCCAATGGTCCAATGACAAGGCCAAATACACACATTCACTCAAGCAAGCGCACCCAGTCTCAAAACTAATCTTTGCGAATCACACAACGATTTGTCCCGCAATACCAGTGCAGTGGAGAGCGGTGAGGCGACCGCTTAATCCACTACACCACACGTGCTGCCAAATATTTATATTAATATAATATCGTTATTTAAAGATGGTCCATCCATAGCTGACCGCGGTTCGCATAGCCACGAGCTAATCCACGAAACCCAAACAAACTCTCACCCATTTAAAACTCCGAAACCCACACAAACCATCCATATAAATCATACACACACAACACACAAAACTAGGGCGACACAATTAATACTAACTAGCCGAAATTACCCACATCTCTTGGGATAACGGAACGCCATTGTCATTGGAGAAACGGAACGCAACGGGTGACGGTGCGGTTTGTAAATGGAACATAAAGTGATGTAATGGAGCATGGAAATAATGGAAATATGTAATGGCTGGAAGATGATATTCGATTTGTCTATGGTAGTAGAGCTTTTTCACGTCGCCACGTATGTACTTACTTCACCTATTTAAAAAACAGTAAGAAATATTAAAATTGCAGCGATAGCCGAGTGGGAGACCGTAGGACCGTAAGTTAAAGGTCTCGGGTTCAAACCCACGGCACACACCTCTGTCAATAAATCGTTAAGATTCGTCTTTTCGAAGATATGTGTGTATTTGTTATATAAATTGTCGCTTGCTAACGGTGAAGGAAAAACATTGAGAGGAAACCTGTATGCCTGAGAGTGCCTAATAAGTGCTCGAGGGTGTGTGAAGTCCAATCCGCACTTGGCCAGCGTGGTGGACTATGGCCTAACCCTTCTCATCATGAGAAGAGGCCCGAGCCCAGCAGTGGGACAAGTATTAGATGCAGGGCTGCTATTATTTATATAATATTAAAATTTGCTATTGTTGATGTCCATGGGCTGTACTTGCCATCAGATGAACTATTTTATTAAAACTTTATGCACTAAAATGTGCAAAGGTGGACCTAATACTAAAAGTATTCTCTAAGTAATAAAGTAAATAAAGAACTAAAGTTCTTTATTTATAAATTACATAAATATGTATATAAATAATCAGTATTTAATTAAACTTTGTAATAAAAAATCTGGTTCAAAAGAAAAACTTGCGTAGGTGTATAATATAATTAATGGATTATTGTTGTTGTTCGAAAGCCAAAATGCTGGTAACTTGTTTAATTACAAACATAATGCAAAATTAAAAAAATAACTTACTGAAGTAGAGTCCAATTTAATTGATAAACTCTGGGAAATTTAAACGCTTACTCCGACGGAAACCAAATAGCACCAAACGAACCCGTATAACACGTTTATATCTACTAATTAAGATAATTATACCTAACACCAAACAACTATAATTACTACTATAAAAACTAGAATTTCATTACCAACACCTTAAAGAAAATTAAAATGGCTGACTTAGAACAGCTGATCCGAACCGGTTCTAAATTTAAAAAGCTTCACGGGTAATTTAATTTTAAAGTGTGAACAGATTATTAATTAATAAGATTTCGTTTGACGCGAGCTGTCAAATTATTTGGCGGGAAGAGATCATAGAGATTTCTTGTTTCGTTTTGATACGCATGGAGGCGCAATGCCGACGGATCCTGAGTCCATATTTATCATATTATTTTTAAGAAACGGTGTGGCTATGATATAGTTACAGAAAATAAATTGTAATCATTATGTTGTAAATTATTCAGTTATATTTAATTGAAAGAATAAAATTAATAAGCAAACATTACTTGTGACTTTGACCACATATATACCTACCTTGTCAAAGTATAATTATGTGACCTATACTTGTAGTTCACCTGATGGTAGTCTTAGTAGCAACAACCTATGAATATTAAGATATTGTAATGGAAGCTAATTTAATTGACTGAGGTATCATACCTCCAGTGTCAGTAATAACAGAGCATAGTCTCTCTTCAAATCACACCGATTTTTCCACTCCTAAAAATGTAGTTTGGAACACATAACATCACGCCTATATTACCCAGAAGGATGTGGCAGAGGTGTACAAAACCCACATTTCATCTGTTGCATATTTAGGTTCCATTGGATTGGAGGTGAGCCTATTGTCATCCACTGGGCACAATTCCAACTCCGTGCTGCTATTGTGGATTTTCTGACGGAAAGTTTACAAATAACAAGCTTGCTTGACTCGGCAATCGAACCCAAAATCTCGCGGTAAGTGGTGCATACGCTAACCACTGGACCATCTAGACAGGTGGTTAGTAGTTTGGTTAGAAATATCAATAAGTATCGCTGTACATCACTATATAGTTAATTCGTTGCGTGATTTTAACCACAGCTACTGTAATCCTTGAAAATTGACATCGGCAGCTACAAAGCCCTCAAAACATATATAATAATATTATTCGGACGTACACTATACTGTTAAATCTCATAAGCCTTTAATAGGGACATACCTATCAATCATACAAGATCTCAATCTGGAAACGTCAAGCAATTAAAGGTAAATAAATATACATGACCGCTGCAAAGCTTATTAAACCGAAAATGATGATGTACCCACGAAAGAGCCACACTTCTTATCCGCTCATTTAAGACCGGCCACCTTCAAAAATACCGCGCCACCATAGATTATAAGAACCTTTTTAAATCGCTACCAAACTCCCTCCACATCAGAAGGCGTATACATAACTAGCGTCGATGCCTTTGCGTTTAAAAAAAAGAAAATTAAAAAAACAGCCGACGATGAGGTAACGAACGAGGCGCGGTTGGCGCGTTCCTTTTTTAAAAACCACGACGTGTGTGGTCCATTTGATATTCTCACAATAAAATATCAACTTTATGTAGTTAAGATAAAGTTGCTTTTTCTTTATGTTGGTTGTTCAGAATGTTTTTCTGTAGTATGTATGGATATTGGACCCGTTCAGGAACTTAATTGGTAGAAAATTGTATAGTGTAATTTTTATTTTGTGCGTGTGTGTGTTTTGATATTTCGAGGTTGGTATGACTTAATAAGATTTACTTTGAACACTTTAAACTCACTTAAAGTTTCGCGAAAATACAATTACTGTTATAGGAAGGAAGCGTAGTTACTTTGTGAGGCACGGACCTCTTTATTAAGCATAATGAGGATGAGTTTAACCATAGACATGAGGGAATTGACAGTTTTTTATTTAAATTGAGAACTGCTGTAATCTTTGTGTTAGTAAGTGGTAGCTTTTAGAATATGCTGAAGCGAGGAAGCAAGGCGTTATTAAACCTGCCGCCAAATCTCATGTGTATAGCTCTCTTATGATTAAATAATTACTTAGTACTATTATATAATAGTCCTGGTAGCTCAGTCCTTACAACAGAACACCACGCCTATATTACTCAGAAAGGTGTCGCAGAGGTGTATAACATCCATATTTCACCTGTTATGTTTAGTCCCTTTCACAGTTCCAATTCCTTACTAGTACTGAAAATTTCTTACCGCCAAAATACCAAATACCACTTTTGCTCGACCCGGGAATTAAACCTGGATCGATTAGTATATAGTCCCAATGTAAATACACTTATTTTTAACGTAAACAACACCAGATGAAAATTAACACTAACCATGTACATTTTTTTTTTAATGTTCTGGCAAACAATAATTAAATTAAACTCTACTTAATTAATCGCAAAGATAAATATTACAGTTGTAACAATTTGAGAATTCATATAATTGTGTTCGTTTATAATTATATATATATTTAATATAACTGTATGTACATTAAATAGAAAAAAAGTAACCTAAATCAAAGTTATTCCGAATTAGAAGATATGAAATAAACTTATTAAATATATCAATATTATTGTAAATGTCGCTTTGTCCCATCCACCCTGCACACATAGTTGTCCTCTATGCCAAAAGCTCTCCTATTAATCAATTACTTACTACTATAATAGTAATACCAGTACTCATTACTTTGATTACTCCATTAATAAAAAACGTAGGTACTAGTTCTATAAAATGGTCAAGGGTGAGTTGTGTATATTTAGCTGAGCGCTCTATTGAAAAAAAAACAGAATTTAACTTTCTTCAAAGAAAGACTGACTGTTGCCAATTATAATATAATAATAGCAGTTCTGTATCTAATACCTACATGCTGCTGGGCACGGGCCTCTACTCATGATGAGAAGGGTTAGGCCATAGTCCACCACGCTGACCCGCATTGGTAGTCTTCACACTCCCTCGAACACTTTTTAGGCACTCTCAGGCGTGTAGGTTTACTAACGATGTTGTCCTTCGCTAACGGTGAAGCGATAATTTATATGTATAAATACACACGTATCTTCGAAAAGACGAATCTTAACGATTTATTGACAGAGGTGTGTGCCGTGGGTTCGAACCCGAGACCTTTAACTTCGCAGTCCTACTCTGTTGCCAATTAGTAGTCCTTGAAATACTGTGTTCCAGTTTGTTTGTTGGTGAGATCAGACCCTCAAATTACTGGCACATGAGGTAACTCCACTCCGTAGTCCTCAGATGAAGAGACGCATCTACAATCTGTTTTTGTGGATTGTTTGGTAAAAAAAAGTAAAAAGTACAGCAGAAAATGATGTATTGTGAATATTATTAATCACTAATACATAATTATATGCGAATAAAAAAATTTATGTGTCTGTTTTGTGTCAAAATAACAGTGTTTTTAAGCTGGTATAGTTAATTGCCCTAAGTTTATATATATTGTACCTTTGCTTGCCTGTCTGTTTGTACCGGCTAATCTCCTAAACGGCTAGGCCAATTTTGATAAAATTTTGGAAGCAGGTGACTACAAGTCGCATTACATGAACATTTTTCATCGATGTGCCTACCACGCAGACGAATCCACGGGTGAAAGTTAGTTTGTTTGTTAGATGGCGCAAATCTCAAAAACAACTGTCGGATTTTTATAATTCTTGATTGTTTTTGATAGTCAAGGAAAGTGTCAAGATTTTTAACATGACGCTAAACTTCGCGGGAGCGGAGCAATGAGGAATAACGCAGGTCAAAGCGCTGGAGTAGTTATTTCTTATTGATACAACCAATTCAACGCTGACGGACGAAGTCGCAGACAAAAGCAGACAGACTTCAGTAATATGTATTAAAAGTGAATTAGCAGTGGAAAATAAAACTAAAAGAAACATTATAATTGATTATTTTTATAGCATTTAGCTATGCTTAGCAAATTATACTAAGAAACAGTTGAAAAAGATATGGGACCGGCAAGATTTGAACCTGCGACCTTACTGCACACCGGGCAGTCGCTTTAGCCATCCAGCTACGGTCGCTTCTTACCAGAATCCTAAATTTCTCAACTGTATGATACGTCATTTCGTGACGTCACGTTCATCCATTTGTTCTTATCTTAAGTAGGAACAAATGGATGGCATCTAGACAAAAACTTTAACCTGCTAATTTTACTTGTCATACGACAGTCTCCCAGTCTTTATCATTCCGTAACAAGGAACCCTAAATCAATCCATCAAAAGTATTTCTCGACGCGGCATTTCTGTCGCTGGCAACCCCGCCAATTAAACGACTACATAATTACTGCACGCTTTAGCTGGCAACACTGTCATTATCGTATTACGTTCAAGAAATAAGTCATATATTATAATGCTGGTATTTTGCAAACTTTAATAAGCTTACTGCCACGTTGGTCTAGTGGTTGGGGCATGCGACCTCTCACCGAAAGGTCTTGGGTTCGATTCCTGCGTCGGGCAAAAGTATTATTTGTGTTTTTCCATCAGGAAATTCTCCAGCTACTGTAAAAGCCGCATCCAATTCCATATAGTAGTTTTTGCGTAATGACCGAACACACATACAGGAAAACGGATAGAAAGACAGGCAGACAAAAAATTAAAAAAAAAAATGTTTTGGCTTCTACTGCTGTTTATAAAGACCCTTCGAATTAATTTTTCTTTAATATTTTCAATGTACAGACATCGAAAATTTTAATTTTGGAACGAAGTTTCTTATCGCGCGTTGCGAAAGGGGGCTAGACGGAAAAAAATTAAGACCAAAAGTTGTAACGACACTTTTTGCTATAGTTGTAAGCCGTGCGGCGTGCGCTTGTTTCTATTTCTCTCTCTGTCTCTCTCTCTCTCTCTCTCTCTCTCATAGAAAGCAAGCCAGTTATTTTCGTGTCGTCTATCTATTTCGCATTGAACAGTGTGGTGTCGCGAATATTATTTTTGTTGTTTGAACAGGTTTTTTGTACATAATAATAATAAAAACTTCGTTCCATTCGGGTGCCCCTTGACACCTCTCAAGTTTTTTATGATTATGTATATGTAATAATCACCGATATTTTTAATTAATATTTTTTCTATTAATGACATTTACCGTAACATATAGATGTGGCAGTTATTTTAAGGCAAGCAAACTAGATAATAGCCGCAGGTTAAGCATGAGACAGCGCGTCGGCGGCGCGGCGGTTCTTACTCCCTGAACTTCTTGGAAGAAATTTTAGTAGCTTTTTCTATATGTTATTTTTTTCTACAGCGAACGATCGTGTAGTCCACCTGATGGTAAGTGGAGTACAGCCCATGGACATCAACTATCCACAAAAGCAGATTATAGATGCGTCGCTGCAGCTGAGGACTACGGTGTTATGCCTCATGCGCCAGTAATTTCAGGGCCTGATCTCACCACCAAACCGGAACACAGTAATGGAAGCACTACTATTTGGAGGCAGCTTAAAGGTGAGATGATGGTGCTGCCGCCCTCGAGCTCATTCACAAGAGCTCTACCACCAGTGAAAATTTTCTTTAAGAAACGACGCCTGCACGACCTCCTGTGTCGCGGGGGTGTTCACAAACATACATATCACACGCAAAGCACACCCAGAGTCAGAACAAATCTTTGCGGATCACACAAAGAAGCTTAGTAGTGTACTGTACAGTGGCGAGGCGACCAATACATGTGATATTTCCATCAGGTAAATCTGATTAGCAACATGGAGTTGTATTTGTGTTCGGGTGATGGTGATAGCCTCACCGAACATGGGATTTAAATATAACAAGTGTAATGTGGGTGTTATACATCTCGTAGGTAATATTGTATTTACTGGTGGTAGAGCTCTTGTGAATGAGCTCGAGGGCGGCAGCACCACCGTCTCACCTTTAACCTGCCGCCAAATAGTAGTGCTTCCATTACTGTGTTCCGGTTTGGTGGTGAGATCAGGCCCTGAAATTACTGGCACATGAGGCATAACACCGTAGTCCTCAGCTGCAGCGACGCATCTATAATCTGCTTTTGTGGATTGTTGATGTCCATGGGCTGTACTACACTTACCATCAGGTGGACTACACGTTCGTTCGCTGTGGGCGTGGTATAAAAAATATAGGCGTGATGTTTTGTATAATGTAGTTCACAAATTTATTTAGTAATACTGAACCATTATGCGGACAACAGCCATTTTCAATTTATATCTTCCACAAAAGATCACACCAATAATTTTCTCCGCTGTCCACACAAAACAAACACCTGAATTATCGAAGATCTAACAAAAACCTCTTTTATAACAATTTTCGCCGCCGTTATTGTCGATGGTCGAAAAAAAGTAACAAAAAAAGAATGTTTTGACAGTTACACACAATAGATTGCTCTCGGCATGTTGTCTAATCGCTTAGCCTTACTTTATGGTAATGCGATTCGTTTTTTCATTCCGTTTTTGAATTTTTTGGTGCAAATGTTGGTTTGTATTTTGTAGGTTTTTGAACACATCGCACTTTGCATCACACAGTAAGTTGGTTAAATAAAAACTGAGAATATCGCTATACCAATATCTATATATGGGTTAAGCAAAGTAGTATCAAAATTAATTTATGAATAAAAAGGTAAAAATAGATTTTCAGGCCGAATTCAAAAATGTCTTCTTCGTTAGAATTTCAGATTATTCCTAAATAACATAAACTATGCCTCCATGGTCTAGTGGTTAGCGTATGTTTGATCTCGGGTTCGATTCCCCGTGTTATTTGTGAACTTACCCTCAGGAAATTCACAATAGCAGCACGGAGTTGGAATTGTGCCCGGTGCATGGTGATAGGCTCGCCTCTTATCCCATGGGACCTAAACATAACAGGTGAAGTGTGGGTGTTGTACACCTCTGGCACTTTTTTTTTTTTATTAAAGCTAATAATATTGTCGTTATTATAGCGTGTGTGCGGCTAGCCTATCTCTCGCCGCGTCTCCATTGCAAGCTCTCCCTACCCCGTAGAACCACCTTTCTCTCATTTACAGTAATTATCTCTCCGCGGGGCATCCTATTGTATCCGCCATTTTGGATCAAACAAATAACGAATTAGAACAGCAATATATTTTGTTTTGTGTCTTTGTTACACTTAATTATGTTTCTTTTGATATTTTTGGATGATTTCAAGTTATATTTTACCTATAGGCATTACTATTATATGGACAATTTATAGATCACAATATTTCAATTCAATAATCTTCTCTTCTTCGTCGTATTCTTCATTGCTGAAGGTCGTGCCCTTGAAAGGCTTTCATTGCTCTTTTGGTTATTCCCCTCCATCTGGTCCTGTTTTCGGCTTCTCTCATGGCAGTTGTTGTTTGTCAATAATCTATAGGTATGTTAATCGAGGCTTTAAGCTACATGTCTGCAGAATTTCATCAAAATTGACTGGGTAGTTTTTGCGTGAGAGAGTAACTAACATTCAGACATCCATAATTATATTCATACATTTTTTTTTTTTAATAAATAAATATTGCACAACTCACACACAACGCCATCTTGTCCCAAACTAAGCAGAGCTTGTACTATGGGTACTAGAGTAACTGATACTAATACATATATACTTTTTTTTGTAAATACATACATATTATACATAGAAACATCCAGACTAAGACAAACCCCCATGTTCATGCACACAAAGATTTGTCTTCCCACGACCTCGGCGTCGCAGGCAGGTACACTACCCACTCCGCCATCCGGTGACATTCATACATATACATACACAAGCTTTTGCATTAATAATATTAGTGAGGAAATAGTAAGGATATAACTGCCTCTTTGGTTTAGTGGTTATAGCATCACCGTGAGGTCTCGGGTTCGATGCCCGGGTCGGCAAGTGTTTACAAGTGTTATTTGGGATTTTTCCGTAAAGAAATTCTTAATAGAAACACGGAGTTGGATTTGTGCCCGGATTATGGCGATAGTCTCGAACCTGTTATGTTTGGGTCACACGTGTGACCTAAATATAACAGGTGAAATGTGAGGCTATACACCTCTGCTACAGTCTTCTAGGTAATATAGGTATAATGTTATAATCCCTATATTAATATTAATATAGGGAGTTGTACGTAGCACTCGGGTGGCTCGATATAAAATTATTTTAGTTCATATTCATATTCATTTAATTTCATAAAGTCAATTTACACTTAATTTTTTCCCATATTCACATATATAATTGTATTATTGCATAGTAATGTCAATTTTAATTACATACATCCAAATCTATATATAAAAATGAAACCCGTTTTCCGTTGTCACGACTTGGCATGAAAACGTCTTGACCGATTTGGCTGATATTTTTTTTGTAGTTTTCTAATACTCTGTACAAGGTTGTTACGGCAAAAAAAAAAAAAAAAAGTATTCATTTTTATTTGGGGGATATTATAGATTCCAGTTCAAATTGAATAGGTACGCATACATAAGATAGGAATGGAATTGGAATGGAAAGTGGACTCATTTTTCCGCACTTAGACTCTCATTTGGTCCATTGTGCGTGGAGAGTCCTGGCTAACATAGCCAGCCTAACTCCGCCCAGAAGCACAGAAGTTTCCTGGGATACACAGATATCAGTATCCTGGATTACATAAGATAGGTCAGCTATACAAAATAAAGTAGTGCATCAAATTTACGCTAAGGCGGTACGAAGTTCGCCGGGTCAGCTAGTTAATTATAAAAAAACAAGTCCGTGAATTTAGTCAAGTAAATACAATGTCAATAAAATATAGTCAAAAATAAATAATAAAGTTGTCAGATTTTTTTTAAACTTACTAAAACAATGTCAATACTAATTAAATGTCAAATTGTTACAAATAATAATAATTAGGTATGTCAAATATTAGTTCTAAACTTTACAATTAAAAAAAATCATCATAGTCATAAAAAGTTTGTTCGACAAGCCAGCGTTTTAGTCGGGACTTGAAACAGGCCAGAGTAGGTCCCCACCAACGGGTGTCCCGCGTTGTCGTCGCGGTGGGGCTTAGTACCCGTGGCGCCCCCGAGCCACGGCGAAGCCAAGTGGACCCTCTTCGGGCTTTGGGCGGTGAAGCCCTTGTGGAGCAGCCCATGTTGCAGGGCCCTTATGGGGGGGCTCTGCAACAGGAGGGCCTGCGGTGCTGGCGTGAGGTTAGTCGGCACTGCGGTCGAGGAGTTGCGGGGCCGCGGCGGGAGAGGACTGTCGGTGTGTCGTTGCCGCTTTCCCTACCTTCCGCGGTCCCGGCGGGGCCGCAGCCGTTAGTACTGCGGCGTGGTGGGCGGTGGGACGAACATCTGTCTCACCGCGGAGGGCCAGGCCGTCAGATACGAAAGTGTCTGACGGCTTTGCACGCGGCCCTCGGTGCCGGTCCCCCCACATTTTTGGGGGCCATGAGGGGCCTGCCTAGGCGGGCGAGAGCCGGGCTGCGGTGTCGGCGCAAGCTGGCACTGTGGCCCGATGGTTTACGGGGCCGCGGCGGGAGAGGACTGTTGGTGTTTCGTTGCCACTTTCCCTACCTTCCGCGGTCCCGGCGGGGCCGCAGCCGTTGAACTGCGGCGTGGTGGGCGGCGGGACCGACCACCTGTCTCGCCGCGAGAGGACCAGGCCGTCGGACATGGGGAATGTCCGATGGCTTTGCACGCGGTCCTCGCGCTGGTCGGTGGCTTGCGCCAGCCCCCTCTTTGGGGGCCATGAGGGGCCCGCTTCGGCGGGCATCGCCGGGAGGGTCGTGGACGTAAAGGCTGCGCCAGATTCCCATGACCCTCCCATCAAGGCGAGTGCGGGAGCACCGTGGGGTTTTAGTGGGTATTCCCGTGCCGTTTACCATCTTCAGGCACGGGCGAGTCCCACATAACCACTCTGCCCTTCCCCGGGGTGGGGTGGTATGCGTAAATGCATTTCCCGACGAAAAAAAAAAAAAAAAAAAAAAAAAAAGGCCAGAGTAGGTGCTGCAGTGATCGTATCTGGCAATTTATTGTATACACTCGGACCCATCACATGCGTAAACTTCGAGGATTTTGTCAGAGTTCGTTCCAACGGACACAAGGATGAATTTAAAAAGGTATCATTTCCTCAAGGAAACGAGCCCAGGAACCGTTATTGAAACACTCAATTTACCCCTTTCAAAAAAGTTGCATAGACAAAGACATTTTTTTCTGCCGCGAGAACCAATTTCCATCCGTTTGAAATTGGATCGTACTCGTCTGTCAAACGTCAAGTGCCCGTTTGTTTTCGATTACACGCGCGATATTGTTCTCTATTTGAATATGTAAAACTTTTTTGTTTTATTTTTTTCTTTTGCTTGCGACCGTGGAGAATGGAATGTTTTTGGTTTTTAAATTAGGAATTCGGTTAGGCCTTTTGGAAGCTTGAATACTTGGTTTTTAAGTCTCGTCATTGCGATTAGGTATGGATTTTAGTCCCAATGGAGGGTTTGCCTTTATTAAATCTGGGTGCAAAAATAATTATATTCTTAAGATGTAAATATGAGTATGCAAATTAATAAAGAGCTCAGGTAGAGCGGAAAGATTAAAAGATAAATAAGCCTGTAACAGGCCAGATAATTAGAAGAAAAGATGAGAACCTTGAAAGCTGGTCGTGGGGGAAACACGGAGGTAAACGAGCCCGGGGTTTGCCCGTCAACCAGATAGAGTAACAAATGGATAGGATAAATTATCATGCTCAGTCGTCAGAACGCGACGAACAGACACTGGCAGATTAATAAAACAAGGTGCAAACCATCCACATCCACCATTGACCATGATCCTCAGCCACGAGGGACCAACCATCAATAGAGCTGCATACTATTAGCATCACCAGAGTATAATGTATTTAACATTATTTTCGTAAAATTACGAAACAGTGGCTGTAATTTAAAGATTGTACATACCAAGTATTACTATTACGCCATTTTTACACACTGTTTTCACTTCTTCAACATTCATACTATTTTTCAGCACCTTATGGCGATGTAGGAAGTGCACCTGCTTGCAACGCCGAGGTCGCGGGTTCGATTCCAGCTCAAGACAAATCTTTGTGTGCATGAACATGGAGGTTTGTCCAGGTCTGGGTGTTTCTATATATATTAAGTATTTATTTACAAAAGAAAAGTATTTATGTATTAATATAAGTTATTCTAGTACCCAACGTACAAGCTCTGCTTAGTGTGATATTTAATATTTACCGTATTCTGTCTTCGGAGGGCAGCCCTTTCTAGTTCTTCCTGCAACATCCACATAGATATCTCTTTCGCTAATCTACTTCAAATGCTAGGTAGGTCAGTGTCAAGAAACATAAATCTCTTTTATCTGAAATTACTCATAACATGTTAAAAAGAGTCTAAAATTTGTCCCACCTCAATCGTATTTAAACACGGAAATATGGCTTGTTCTGTCAAATACAGCTCTCATTGTCCACTCTGAGGTGCATTTGTACACCTAATAAGTTACGGTTGTCGCTAATGAATCGGATTTAAAAATCACCGTGAGTTTTCTTAGAACTCATTGTTGTGAGCGCCATCTTGTAGTAAGCAGCTGTCAAAATTTCTGCTCTATGGTTTGAAGCAAAGGAGTTTTGTTATACAGCCGCAAATGTAACCTTGTTGCATATTTTGGTGCGAATGCAGTTTAAATATACAAAAATGTACTTATTCATATTATGGAATTGGTAATTTTTGCCGGCAAATCGTAAGTTTGTAACATATTTTAGCGTAAATTTTCGCGGTAAATTGATTATTTCGTGTTTTGCTTTTTTTCTTGTTTGTTGACTTTGTAAGTCGTGACTGCGGAGTTCGATTGTTAATTTTTTCTTAACTTTCAGCCTGGTTTAAAATGTTACGGTTAGATTGGGTATGCAAGTAAGAAATAAAATAAAATGTAGGTGTGTGTGAGCTGCAATCATTTTATTTGTTATTGATGTATTGTTGAACGGCAGAAGGTATTTGGTTCGCTACAGATGAAAACGTTAAAAATAAATAAATACCTACCTAATTTGTTATTTTTACATTTTATATAACGCCAAAAGCAATACTAATATCCAATGTCCAATCCATCCAATGAATAAATGATTGCGGTTCACACAAAGATTT
Organism: Hypena proboscidalis; assembly: GCA_905147285.1. Lineage (NCBI taxonomy): Eukaryota > Metazoa > Arthropoda > Insecta > Lepidoptera > Erebidae > Hypena > Hypena proboscidalis. The sequence goes on from LR990153.1 coordinate 1,164,143, forward strand.
GTGCTATGTGGAAATCGAACCCACATAACCAGCGTAGTGAAGAGCAGTTAGGCGACCGCTTTAACCAGTATATCACATGTGCAGACAATGAAATGAGTTAGCTTAAGTATATAAAAATAAAAATTCAATCTTCTTATTGGTTCATGAGTAATAGGAAATTTTATAGAAACAAAATGAAAAGTAATGTTTTAACTTAACCATCGAAATAAAACCAAATTATTAGGTGGCATGGGCCTCTTTAGGTACTATCAAACCAATAAATCTAGTACCCACTTTAATACTAATCATGCATACCTAGATATTTCGATACATTACAAGTGAAGTCCAAATTCGCATGGTATAATTCTGTAAATATATCCAAAATAGTGATATAATGATTATTAATTAAACTTACTTTGACAATGTCAAACGAAACGATTGTCTGATGGTTCATCAATTTGATACCAAATTTAACGCTGTTTAAGTGCCAGTTAATATATCTCACACACCACCGAGATATTATAAAGTATTCACTCCTAAGCACGCGGTTTTCTCACATTATTTTCTTTCACCGGATAAATTAATTAATATGCCAATATATCTATGACAACAGCCGACTTAAGAGCTATAAAAAACTAGGTACAGTCCATTCTCTATAGGGAACCACAACATGATGGACTATCATCAACAAAAGCGAATAATAAAATTTGGCACGCGTAATACCAATCCCGGTAGTAGAAACACAAAGAATAAAAACAATAACACAAAAGCATAATACTTTATTTACCTCAAAATAAAACCTTTTAACAAGACCTTTTCAAAGATGTAACAAAACGCAAATTCGCGCCGGTGTAAACAAACCTTTGTCTAATCCAGGTGACATAGACAATAGTTTTTTTTTCGTCAGCTGTCAAACTTAACGTCAATATTTTGGCGCGATTGGTGACGCTGTTGGAGTTAGAAATTTGGACGTTTAGCTAGTGATGTCCTGTGGGTGATGGACAACGGGATTTTTGGAATATTTTGATATGCGTGAAGAGCTTTGGGTTCGATTTTCATGGTCTGGCCCTAATGGATGCTCAAAGGTGAGTTTGATTTTTACAGTACCACACTTGTTAGAAATATTTTACGTATTTTGGTTCTCTTTTTCTGCCAAAAATGTTAATGCAAATAATTGTGCTGACAGAATTGTTTACAAGAACGTATAGCTTGTTAAGAAACGGTAATTAATTTATACATTTGCTGGCAAGGCAACATAATGACAACGTTGTCAAAGTAATTATATTTTATGAAAACAAGTTGTTGTTCGTTTTGCACAATGTAAAAATGGATTGTGCTGATATTTTTATTTGTCCTATAAATTTCTACTCTTTTTGACAAACTATAGTTGATTTAAAACATACCAGTTTTTAGGTAAGACCTTCAGCTACATAACTGTGAAAACCGTATCCAATTTTAATCAGTAGTTTTTTGGCGATGTCCGATGCAGTCAGATAGACGGATTATGGCTGTTATAAAGTTTCCTTGTAGTATTCTTTGTTAAATATCTTCAATGTACTGACATGGTTATTTAACAATTTTATTATAAGTATAGATGATATAAGATTTTTCAGCATTACGTGATTCAATAACTATTTTTAAAAGAGTTAGAATTTTCATCTTGCCGTCGGCCAAATAATTTTTAAAAATCAATCAAATCTTTGCATTGAAAAATTGTAAACTATCGCAGAAGATAAACGAATTGATTAAACTATTTCTTTACCAAACCTTACGTCACCATCATTCATTTTATAACATCAAGACTACACCTATATTACCCAAAAGAGTGTGGCAGAAATTCTTTGTGTGTTTGATAGTCTAACTCTCAATAAAGATCTTTAGATTGTGGCGGTATCCAAACATAAGTAGTGACACACACGTGACATATGTCAAAGAGCGCTGAATCGCGATAACGAAGTGTTCACAGAGAGTGTACATATATACCACTTCCAATACGCTACCGTTGGGCAGCTGTCCGCCAGGCAATACCACCGGGCCTGGTCGGAGGATCCTCCCTTTGTGGTGGAGGAACATCACACCCTGTTCCTCTACAGATATTTTAGATTACGCTAAATTTCACTGGAGTGGAGTAGTACGGTTGAACGAGGGTCAAATCGCAGGAGAAGCTACTACTCTTAATACAACGAACACCACGCGGATGAAGTCACAAGCGAAGGCTAGTATAGTATATAATATTTGTGGTCACAAAATCTTTCCCAACAGTAAATAACAGAAAATTAATTCTTCATCTCCAGTATTTCTCGTTATTAAATTTCCTCTACCATAAAATCATATCGTATTTGTTATAGCGTCCATTGTTTAGTTTGCATTACTTGGTTTGTTTCTTTTGTAACGAAGGAGTTTTCCGATTGAATTAATTTCCAGTCATAACATTCTCAAAGGAAATCGATTGATTTGTGATTTGTACTCGGTTTTGTATTGGTTGAAAGTAGGCACTAACACACATATAAGAATAACCATAGCAAACTAACGTGATGGAGTTTTAACAAGGCTGGTGAATGTTTTCTTAGCTTGAAAAAAACTTGTTTAAAAGACTTACAGTGTGTTAGGTTTGCCTCGTTGCGTTCGATTCCCGAGCAAAGTGTTATTTGTGAACTTTCCGTCAGGAAATTCTCAATAGCAGCACGGAGTTAGAATTTTGCCCAGTAGATAGCGATAGGCTCATCCCCTATCCCATGGAACCTAAACATATCAGGTGAAGTGTGGGTGTTGTACACCTCTGCCATACCCTTCTGGGTAATAAAAGCATGATGTTATGTTATGTTATGTTATGTTATGTTATGTTATGTTATGTTATGTTAATCTATCATTTCAGATTGTCTAAGGGCTTTTTTACCAAACGTACCGAGTTTGGTGAGAACACTAAACCAAGTTTTCGATCTCACAGAGATCGGCTTTTTTACTTTTATTTTAAAGAAAGCGACGCCCGCACTAGGAATAACTCCTGTGTCATGGGCGTGTTTACAAACATACATTTCACACATACAAAGCACACCCAGAGTCAGAACAAATCATTGCGGATCACATGAAGACTTGTCCCGTGTGGGGATCGAACTCATAACACAAGCGCAATTAAAATCTGTGCACTCACATTTCCTTGTTACTTTGCATGTAGAAACGGAAGCCTCCACAACATTTACCTTACTAATATTTTAAAGTAAAGAGAAAAGATTTGCACGCGGATGCTTATCTGCTAGTAAACCAAATAATTAATAATAGAACTTGAAATTTTTTTTTCAGCCTACATAGGCTAATAATTAATTAAACTTAAACCTAAATGAATAATAACATAAGGCAATTTGTACTATCAACTTTAACAGTCATTACATAAAATTTATATTAAGATTATTTCAATAATGTTAGCGAAATTTCAATTAAGTACTAATCGTCCGGGATGAAATACAATCAATAACATGGATGACGAAAATCAACTGTCCAACACTACTTCTAAATTTGATAACGAATATTCGCTACGAAGTTAACAAAAGCCTGCCTCTACTCGGTCTAATATTAGAATGACGCAGGCATTATAATTATATTGCTCTAACCACCTGATTAAAAAAACAAAAATAACATGCGCGTGAAAAAGCGCGCGTAACTAGTTAGCGTATACCTACTTAAATATGGCGTCCGCAAACCGAGAACAGTTTCATTACACTTTACTCGCGGACCACACACGCAGCTCATTAAACCAAGAATCATAACATTAATTATTTTACCCCAGGTTATAATTTCGCAAAGAAAAAATGGAGTTAATATTAAAACATAACCTCATTAAAAGAGTGTCAACATCTCAATTTTATTTATGGCGGGAAAGAGGCGACGCCCTGCGCGCGGGAAACATCAGCCAATGACGCGTAGCCTGTTCTTTTTGAATGACACAACAAAATTTATATCTATCTCTTTCTATCGTGTGTATCTGTCGTATATTACAATGACGTTAACGATGTTCCTTTCTCTCTCTAAGGGGGGATCGTTCTATTTTTAAGCTAATGAATTTTACGGGATGGCATTATTAATTTATGCCCGGATTTGTTTTTTTAATCACCGGCTTTGGTTATAGATTTTGAATACAGTGTTTTTGGGTTCAGTGTTGATCCTTTGAAATAGGGATTATGTGAGGGGTGATATTTGTAAGTGATAATGTGGTTGTTGGCATACTGGTTGATCGAGGTTTGTTCGAGTTTTATTATTTGTTAATGTTTAGTCAATATTGTATGGACTTCACTAATTTAAATCGGTTTAAAATAAAAACTTGCGTTCTTTATAAATTTGAAGTAAAACTTGCGTAGTAGATACCTATTTAGTTCAAATCAATTGATTTTTAAAGAATTGTAGAGTTATTTCAAATGTAGAGAACTCAAGATCATTGTAAAGATCTTGTTATAAAGAATATTTATTGCAATAAAAAGCTTTTTTGCTATAAAGAAATGTAGCCTTGAAATAAAGAGCCTTTCTTGCAATTAATTACATTTTCTTTTAAACAAAAATCTATTTTGAAATATAAAGCTTTTTTAACCGACAATAAAAACGGAGGAGGATCTCAAGTCAACGTATAAATATTATATTTTTTTAAATGATAGACGCATTACTTTTTACTAAATAAAACTAGCAATGATACGATGTTCGTATGTGTTAGTATTCTTGCATGACTTTTTCATTGCACTAAAATCTAAGCATTTACGTCTTCACCACCAAAAAGCCAGCAGTTTTCAACACCAAAACATACAAAGAAACAAATTATTTATCTACAATTTAATGACTACGGAACCCCACCTCTAATCTCCACACACACACACACACAGACATACACGCGCGTTAAATCCAGGGCTGTCAAAACACACATTTTATTTATTCAACCTCAATTTCATTTTATAGTATTTTTAGTATCAAATCTAATTCCGTCTTAATATTAATATTTTTATTGGATATTGTTTGTTTTTGTTACTAGTTTGGCGTTTATTGAAATGTAATGTTTCATGCTTGGCACGGGTTTATGATAATGATCTAATCTAAACTATAAAGTTATTTTGATTGACTAGTACCTAAAATCGACAGTATTTTGTAGAAATTTTCGTGGAAGGTTACACGACACCTCGCAACTGCGCAACACTTCGCAGAATATAAGTGTTATATAGTTTCTAAGCTATAAAATACAAATATGTATTTTAGTTTTAAGGTATTTATGTATGAGCCCTGGTGCCTGATATAAAACATATTTGATTTGATTTGATTTTAATAGCACCAGGATTGATTTAGATATTAACATTCTACAGATGTTTTTTTATTTTGCTACCTGTTTCAACTTATGACTACATTGTACGAAAGATAAAAAAAATATTTGAGCGTGAATGCTACTGGTACACCGCTGCACCTCTTTTGCGACTGCGAGCTACTGATCCATAGACGAAGTATCATTCTGGGACGCCATATCTTGGATCCGGATGATGTCAAGTCACTCCCGATCGGCCGACTGCTCCATTTTATGGAGGCTATTGGCCTAAAAGAGAGTCTATAATGAGGCTACAATCACAATAGACCCACGGAGGTCGACGTGAACACCCAAAGTCCCAACAATAATAATACTGGTTCAGTGTTGAATCGACTTTCTAGATAGCACATTAGTGCTGTATGTTGTTAGTTTTAAAGGTATTAAGTAACTCAGCGTTAGATATGTACTAATATTTTGATGTTAAAACTGATCACAAAGCTCCGGCAATTCCGGATCTTGGTTGAGATTCCTTCGTCCTAATATAACCATCGCGCATCGGACTACCAGACAAACGGCAACCTTCATGGTACATATTCCTCAAGTGCGCACAAGGTGTTTCGTTTCAACATGCCTTATGCGAACTGCCAAAGAATGTAACGCTCTACCAGAGTCTGTTATGCCGCACTATCTGGGTGTCTTCAAAGCAAGAGTTAATAGATATCTCATAGGAGCGCCTGCTTTGCCGTAGATCGCATTTACCATCTGGTGAGATCGTGGTCAAAAGCATACTTATCAAGCATAAAAAAAAAATAGAAATGTGTGGTAAAGAGGTACGAATGATGTAATCCACTTCACGTGGTATGTGCGCTGACTAAATCTCTTAATATTTTTGAAAAAGCCTTAGAAATATTATAAAAATTTACTAAATTAGCTCATCCCACTAAAATATTCTACCTTCACACCTACATAACCCTAGTTTGTAACGATGCACTATAATTATGGCGGGAAACAAAAAATCACCGGCAGCCATCTTGCTCCGTTCGGGAACGATTTAAAAACTTAATTTTGTTGTCGATGCCCATGTTTTGGGTATAAGGCTTTTGGATTATAATATCACGCCCAATTTCTTCGAAGGTTAGGCAGAGATGTGAAGTATTAGTTAGATTTTGCGTGTTCACCTTACCATCGTGGGAAATGTGGAATTCTCCTTGTAAGGCTGCTATTTCCTAGATTGAGGACCATAAGGACCAATTTCACCAGTTCCAGATTGAGTTTCAAATAATTAACTGCCAGCTAACTTTATTTAATTTATAAGTAGCTTTTTATTTGTAAATAAATTATTTGCTCATTTTTGTTGTCAACCTGTGGATAATGCAGTGGGCTGCAATATTGTCAACATCCTATACAACTAAACATTGTAATAAACCCACTGCTGTGGGTGTAGTATAAAAAATAAAAAAAAATTGACGGAAAATCTCAAATATCACTTTCGCCCGACCCGGGCAATCAAGGCCGTATTCACAAAAGCTCTATCATCCGTAATTACATTGATATAAGGTGCTAAAGCAATACAGCTAGTTTTACTAACGATTTCTAGAAGAATGTCTAGAAGAGGAATTTCTATCGTTCTTTGTAACTTTTCTTGGTATTTGGTATGTTAGTGAGGTGAATGAATACCGTTTGTGAGAAATTACCTGCTTTACTTATTTCTAACTGTTTATAAATGTGGTAGAGTATTTGTGACAGAGGCAGGTATAATTGAAATCAATGATCTTGTAATTAAAGTTCATTTTATTCAAATGATGAAATACGGGTGTTACTCACGTACCCGCGGTCCACTAAATAGACCAACATGGTCTATTCAGTCGACCGCGGTTTCGCCTATCTCGCTTCATCTGTGTTTAACTTAAAAGAATACAGTAAACGGCCTAAGGTGCCTTTATTTAAAGAATTATCCCCGTACTCCTAACCGTTGAGGAGTTGTACCTTTCAGCATCAGTGTCACCACTGGATGCAAATATCCGCGTAGCTTAAGGTAATATACGAAAAACATTATAGAATCCTTTAAAATTTGAGTACTGGCGTCCATCTCAAAATTATATTTTTGCATTTGCACTAATGTCTTTAATAGTCAGCGTCGATAATAGTACTTAGAGGTAATTATCTGTATCTTATATATTTGTCCTACTGCTGGGCTCCGGCCTCTTCTCATGATGAGAAGGGTTAGGCCATAGTCCACCACGCTGGCCAAGTGCGGTTTGGTAGATTGTAGCACTATCAGGCATGCAGGTTTCCTCACGATGTTTCCCTTTACAATTAGCGAGCGATAATTTATATGATAAATACACACATATCTTCGGAAAGACGAATCTTAACGATTTATTAACAGAGGTGTGTGCCGTGGGTTCGAACCTAAGTCCTTTGACTTCGCAGTCCAACGGTCTTCCACTCGGCTATCGCTGACTAGTACTGTATAAACTAATAAATTATGTAAAAATGTATATTAGTTTAATTGTGGGATATCCTTAATTAAATTAAACTGAAGTACTTAAAGTATAATAATCTGAACTGGGTGTGGTTAGTTCCTTTGCTAATTATTTAATACTAGCTTCTCCTCGCGGTTTTACCTCCGTTACTGCTCCACTCCTGTTGGTCATAGCGTGACGTTTTGTAGCTTACAGCCTTTCTTGATAAATAAGCTATCCAAAACAAATGCATTTTTTCAATTTGATGTAGCAGTTTTTGAGATTAGCGTGTTCAAACAAACAAACTTTTCAGCTTCATAATATTAGTGTAGAAATTAAAATTATACTATTATTCATCATGCGTGCTGCATTGTAGTTTGTCTTGTTACCATTAATGGTGGTATAATCTCCGCAAATCGGTAACTGGATAGAACCAGTTAGAACCGGTTTGAGTGTGAGATTAGGCCCTGAAATTACTGGCACAAGAGGACTAAGTCCTCAGATGAAGCTACGTATTCATTTTACTAACTGCTTTTGTGGATTATTCATGTCCATGGGCTGTAGTTTCTACTTACCATCAGGTAGATTATACGTCCGCTTCTTACATACGTCCTATAAAAAAATAAAAAAAACATTTTATTAGTCACTATCTGTAAAAGTATAAAAAATAAGAAATTAACCTTACAGTCGCTTTCTAATTAAAACTAAATAACCAAGTTCCAAAACCAACTTTAAATACATTTAAAAACTATAAAAATGGAGATTTCAATCTATGTACAAGGGCGTTCATCTTGAAACCAATTAGGAGTCGGCTTAGGGTCGCGTTAAAAAAAGTTTTCCCATCTGCCGTGTGTCGGCCAAAAAAAAAGTTAATAACAAAATTTTGGGAAATAAGGATTTTTGAAACCGATGGTGGTATACAGCGGGTTGTTTGGTTTGTGATCTTTAGGTAAGGAGACTTAAAGATCACAAACCATATAGTAGTACCAGAGTAATGAAAAACTGCACCTATGTGCTAATGGTTAGAGTATGCGAGGTCTCGGGTTCGATTTCTGGGTCGGGCACAATAGCAGCACGGAGTCAGAATTGTGCCCGGTGGATGGCGATAGGCTCACCCTTATCCCACGGGACTTACCTAAATATAACAGGTGAAAAGTGGGTATTGTAAACCTCTGCCGCACCCTTCTGGGTAATATAGGCGTGATGTTATGAGGGCAGAATTGTAATTGTTTTTTTTTAATTTTTTATTATTTTTTTATTTGCAATCTGTATATAGAGCTTGTATAAAACTGTGTTTCGGCTTGTAATTTCTGGGTGTTATGAATGTCGATGGCTGAGTCAAATTTTGTTGACCCAATAAGTGGCTACTGTTATGGCGCTCTCGTCTGAGTTTATGAGCGCCTCTCTTGAGCAGGTGGTAGGGCATTTCGGACAGTCAGTAAGGTGTGCTATAGATTGTATTGCTTCACATTCACAATTTATGTTAGTGTCAAGATAATAATATCCCCATTTGACAAGGTTCGCCCGTCTTGATAGTTATTATAATAATATAAATTATTTATATTGCACCCTGAAATTTCTATCTATACATTGTATGGATTCAGTTCACTACTAAATTGAACCACGACTTTACTGGCTCAAGAAGTGCGAAACCACTGTTTTACATGCATTACTGTGTTTTATCTCAGAGTTTTCCATCTACCGAGTACCACAAAAAATATCACGTCATAAGTTCCATTTTATTGACCATTCCAAACAATAAATAACAAGTATGACATATCCAACAATTTTAAAACAACCTCATCCATAAATAAAAATACAATAAAAAGTACATACACAACAGCAAACCAGACAGATCAATATAAATAAAAATATCATTTAAATTACATACCCCCTGTAGCTATGAACGTAATCAAACCAAATGACACTACTGGCCGCATATAAAACCCAAAAACGTATGTTTCAAGACGTAGATAATTAAAAAAAAAACTCCACCAATATGGCGTCCTTTGAAAAAAGAAAAATAAATTCAAATCAAAGAGCGGTACTAATTTCATGCCGTTGTCTGGGAGGTAGCGTTGCATTTTGGATAGTGTTTATTCGAGAGCATGCATTTACCTAGAGAGAATTATCAATATCTTTTTAATTTATTTTAAAATTTTTCACGTGACCAGAAGACTGGCTTCTACTCTGGACAAAGGATCAGCATTGACATACAACGTGGCAATGCCACCAGCCTTCTGGGCACGAAACCCGCGATCGACATCGATGCGGACGTATTTTTTGACACCTGAACTTTTTATTAGATCTATTTTGTAATATTTAAAGCAAATTTTAGCTTTGCTATGCATTTATTTTATAATATTAAAGTTATACCCAGGGGGTGCAGGTTCGAGTCCTGCTGGATTCTTAATTTTTCAACTTTAATATTATAGATCTATTTTATTTAATAGGTTTGTATTATTTTTTTATTTGATGTATGTATAGTTAGGTTTATATTTGGGAAGAGGCTTTGGGTGATATACTTTTAGGTTTATATTTAGTTTTTAGGTATATAATAATATAATGTAATTTTAAAATGTTATTTGTTTCATATTAAAATTACTTTACTAGAATGAACTATAAGTTTTAAATATAATTATTTCCACTGCGCGTTCCACATAAAATTTACATCAAAGTTTTGAAATGTATGGGTTTTGACAGCCCAGGGAATTTTTTTAATGCAATTTGTCAGTCTAATTGTTGCAAAAGTATATCCGTAAATTTTCATCATGTTACATCTTGACATCTATTATCACTGATGTTTGTTAACTACCCACGCAAAAGGAAAGGTGTTATAAGTTTGACCGTTTTGTCTGTCTGTGTTTCTGTCTGTTACGCCGATATTGTTAAACGGGTAAACCAATTTGCATGCTGTTTATCTATGTGGAAGCTAGTTATCTGGCGATGGAAAAACAGAGGGGCGGAGAGTGCAGAAACGAATTAAAAAATGAAATAAAATATACCCGAGTAGCGTATGAAATGGAAGAATAAAGTGTGTACTTTTGCATTATTACATAAAATAACATAGCATCACACTTTTGTTACCTTTATTATTGTGTGGCAGAGGTGTACAACACCCAAACTTCACCTGTTATGTTTAGGCCTTATGATACTATCGCCATCCATCGGGCACAATTCCAACTCTGTGTTGCTATTTTCTGATGTAAAGTTCAACGGGAATCAACTCATGATCTCGCGGGAAGAGGTGCATATGCTAATCATCGAGGCAGTTTATTGCAGGATTGAGGCATCGATGTCAATATTAGCCAATATCACTATGAATTTTATATTTCCAACGCTACCTCCCGGTCTATCTGGTGTGGCCGTTTTTCGAAAACGACCTTCAAAAGAGATGGGTGAATGGGTAAGAGAGGGATGGGTACATTAATAATGTATTAATCGCCTCATATTTTGGTTCTGGATATTTTGTTTATGCTTTGACTTGGAGTACTTTTTTAAGGGTCCGTGGAGCCATGCACAACTCAGAGCAATGAGCCAACCGGAGGTGTCATTGCCAGGCGTCCCCTGCTACCAAATGTAGAAGGCGCCGCTCTTGCATGGCATACAAAACTAGTTGAAAAATCCTATGATTTGACATTGGCGCAGCACAATTTACCCTCTCACTCCTTCGGAAGTTTTGACAGCATTTTTTGGATCGATATTTGCGTGTCCATAATGGTTTTTAACACGCTTATATTAGCTTCACTTGTATGTATGTATGTAACCGACTCCTTTGGACTCGATTTTCATCCACTTCGAACGGACAGATTTCATTAAAATTTTGCACACCTGTCAAAGATTGATGACAATGCAATAATACGAAAAAAAAAAAATAATAAATAAAAAAACGCTCTTATAAATAAACCAAACTAAAAAGTAGAAAATAAAAAATAGTTTAAAAAACTAAAAAACACGCTTTTAAAGTACTTCTAACTAAAAAGTGAAAATGGTAATGAACAAAAAATACTAGTATTATTGTGAAAAAGCGTGGGGCGCTCATATTTTTCGTCTTTCGAGCAACCCATCATGAGAAGCATCATTCTTGCTTTGGATTATTTTTTGGTATTATTATAGAATAATTTGAGTATTACTTTCACGTTTACATTTTGTTCAAATCCTTTTTCTCAGTTAGAGGTGATTTTTCATTATGGTCAATAATGTGACTTCTCAGTTTCTGAGTATATAGTGCAGAAGGTCGCAGGTTCAAACCCTGCCGGTGCCATAATTTTTTCAACTGTTTCTTAGTATAATTTGCTAAGCATAGCTAGATGCTATAAAAATAATCAATTAGAAATATATGTTGGGGTTTATAATGTCTGTACCTATTTAATGATTATATATACAGAACCACTTTATACACAATCATGACACCCTTTTAAAATCTTTCCATACTGTCTCGAAGCCAAAATTATAATATTTGGGATCACAAATTTATTGACATTATAATGTACCCAATTATTTTGTTCCTGCTGATTTTCAAGTAAAAGGATTGGAAATAACCATTTTATTGTTGCTTAAAAGAAATTGGAGGGTGGTAGAGCATTTAATATCAAGCCAGGGAGACGCAACATGTCTTTGCCAAAGTCGGGCAAACAAATGATGCTTGGAGATTGTCGATTTATTTATTTAATTACTTATACATATGTACAATATTACATTTTAGACCAAGACGTTATACATAAAAAAACAAACAAAAAATAATAGTTGACAATAATCTGATAGTAGTACAAACAAAAACAATACTACACACGACACAAATGCAATAAATAACAACAATTACTGGTGGTAGAGCTCTTGTGAGCTCGAGGGCGGCATCACCACCGTCTCACCTTTAACCTGCCGCCAAATAGTAGTGCTTCCATTACTGTGTTCCGGTTTGGTGGTGAGATCAGGCCCTGAAATTACTGGCACATGAGGCATAACACCGTAGTCCTCAGCTGCAGCGACGCATCTATAATCGGCTTTTGTGGATAATTGATGTCCATGGGCTGTACTCCACTTACCACCAGGTGAACTAGACGTTCGTTCGCTGTGGGCGTAGTATAAAAAAAATCCTCAGAAACTTTTAGTCTGTTAAAATATATTTTTTCTAATACAAACATAATATTTTCTTCAAGCAACTTTTAAATACATACATATTATCTATTCTCTGCTCACCCTTGTAACGTTAGCGATATGATGGCAGGAAATGCTACCATAATGATAGCAGATGGCTATTACCACCGCGCCCATAACCTAACAAATAGATTAAGAAAAATGTATCACAGATTATAAAATGTGGAGACGCCTTTTTGGGGTGAGGTAGGGTGGCAACCGTTTTTGTAAATAGTAGATAAAATAGATATATAGATAGATAAAAACTTTATTTGTGCATAAGACATAGGAAATACATTTTTTACGAGTTTAAGTTTCAATTACAATACATGCACAAAGGGCGGCCTTATCGCTTAACGCGATTTCTTCCAGGCAACCTTTGGATGGACATTAGTGTCAAAGATTTACAAAACGTAGTTTTAGACAATAATATTTTTCTAGCTGACCCGGCGAACTCTGTTCCGCCTTAAAGGCAATAAATAAGCAGATTTTGTAATTTATTAAGATAAATTGTTTACGAGAAAATATAAATTAAAAAATTAAGTACATTTATCATTTATTATTGTTCCTGTATTTTGGTGCATAGGTTGTACTCTTCAGTTAATTACCTTGTGATACACGACATTTTTATTTTATTATACGGGGTGGATGCGACATAGCGACATTTATTGAAACCACAGCTTCTATACATGGTAAGTATTAATTTCCCCCGGATAAAAATTCTCTGGCAAAAAAAAAAATCACGTTCTCCGAACAATTTGAACATTGCGATCGTGCAATTCGTTCGGAAGACGTGGATTTTTTTTTTCGCCAGAGAATTTTTTATCCGGTGGAAATGCATACTGGCCATGTATAGAAGCTGTGGTTTCAATAAATGTCGCTATGTCGCATCCATCCTGTATATACATGCCACATATATATACACACATTGTTTTTACTCCTTTATTTTCTGCTTGAAGTGTAAGATATTGCAACCTTATATACTATGGATTTATTTATAAGTATTAATTTAATTGCATTTCTATATTTAAGTTTATTTTCTCTTTATAACCATCTTTAGCTATAATGTTATTTTGGTTGCTATAACTTACACATAGAATTATTGTCAAAAAACAAACAAATATTGTATGAATTATTTGAAAAGATGGCGCACATGAGTTTCTCACCAGCTCTTCTCATCATGCAATACTCATCGGAGCTGGTACTTGGATTGATTTTAATTCAAATCTCTAAGTTGAATTAAAGTCAATCTAAGCTCCGGTGTCAAATAATTTTATTACAATAAGTATTATAATTTAGTTAGCTAAGTTTTATTTTAATTTTATATTTTTTTGTGTTTTGATGTTTGTTTTGTCGTGTTCAAGCGCCCCTTGGGGCCCATGGAAATAAATGATTTGATTTGATTTTAATTGACCATGGGAAAACATGGATATTCTAGATTCAAACCACAAACTTTCAAAGATTGCACATTTATACCAGAAAAATAATAATAATGATAAAAAAATATTTAAAAAATAAACAGTATCCTATGTCCGTCTCCTGGCTCTAAGCTACTTCGTCACCAATTTTCAGCCAAATCGGTATACCTAGCCGTTCTTGAGGTTTAAATAGTGTAACTAACACGACTTTCTTTCATAGAAGATAATATATTATAGAAGATTATAGAATATAGATTTTATTGTTCACTAGCTTTTATTTCACTGTCTGTATTTTAAATATTTTTACACATAACATAACATGACGCCTTTACGCCAGAAGGGAGAAGCAGAGGTGTAAAACACCCACACTTCACCTGTTATGTTTAGGTCCCATAGGATAGGGGTTGAGCCTTTCACCACGATGGCAAGTCAAAACCTTGACCACCTTACCGACTGTCCAAAATGCCCTACCACCTGCACAAGAGAGGCGCTCATAAACGCCGATGAGAGCGCCACTTATTGCACCAATAAAATTTGACTTAGCCATCGACACGACGAAGAAGAAGAAGAAGAAGGGTGTAAATATGTATACAGATTTAGTTATATTTATCTTTTGTACTTTCCTCTTAAGTTGTACACTTATCTTGCCCTCTATGGCATCATCGTCTCCTCTATTGCTCTAGGTTTGCTGGAAGAGAACTCAAGCACTGAGTTAAGCTCGCCTTTTGTATACTATTACTGTTTTAATTTATTTCTTTGTAATCTGTTGTGTACAATACAGTATTAAATAAATAAATTAATTAATGGCACGAGCGTGAGGAAAAATATCACAATATCAATGTCTTCAGAAATAGAGATAATCAATCTTTTGTGGATTGTGAATATTCATGGACTCTACTTATCATTTCCCAGCCTGTTGTACACGTCGTATAAAAGAATCAGGACATATCCCGAAGCTCGCCGACAGTACACCCACCCCAACCCCACGGGAGTCGCCAGGTGCGTCACAGAGTGCTAATGCAACCTCCCGACGCTAACACGATTTATTACCAATCCTTATTTACCTACTTAAAGAAAAATATAAAATGGAGGGTATAGATTAATTGATTTTAAACGGAGGCGTCATTGTCAGGCGTCCTTACTGCGAAATGTGAAAGAGCGCCGCTCTTGCATGTCATATAAAACTAATTTAGTAACTATAATAACTAACGCCTTCAATACCGTCGACTTTGAAGTTCTGCTCAACATATTGCGCTCTCTTAACGTATCTCCAATAGCAGTTGACTGGTTTCGTAATTACCTGCATGGCCGCCGTCAGTGTGTTTGTATCGAGGAGACTATGTCCTCTTGGTGCCTAACCACTGCCGGTGTGCCTCAGGGTGGCGTTTTATCTCCTCTACTCTTTGCGGTTTTCATAAACTCAATCACTTCTCAACTTACTTCTTCCTACCACCTATATGCTGACGACCTTCAAATTTACTCCCAAGCTCCTTTGGATAAACTGCCTGATGCCGTGAAGGAAATAAATGATGACTTAGTTAAGATCTGCAGCTGGAGTAAGTCCTATGGCTTACTTATTAATCCAACGAAGACTCAGGCGATGGTTGTCGGCAGCCCTAGGTTAATATCGCGAATAGATTGGTCGCTTTTGCCTTCTGTTTCTTGTGAAGGAACCACTATACCGTACAGCGATAAAGTTAAAAATCTAGGCATATTTATCGACAGATGTTTATCCTGGGGTCCTCAACTCCAAGAACTCAGTCGTAAAATGTTTGCCTCGGGGGGGTCCCTGCGAAGATTACGCAATTTTCTTCCTATAGCTACGAAAACTACGCTAGTGCAGTCCCTTCTATTTCCTATCCTTGATTATGCAGATGTCAGTTATCTAGACCTCACCGAAGACCAACTTAATAAACTTGAGCGCCTTCAAAATTTTTGTATCAGATTTATATTTGGTTTGCGCAAATATGATCATGTTTCTGCTTTTCGTGTTAGGCTCAAGTGGTTACCCATACGCCTTCGCCGGAATGCTCATATACTGTCCCTTTTGTATAATATTTTATTTAACCCGTTAACACCCCTTTACCTTAAAAAACGTTTCAGTTATTTGCATGACACCCACACGAAGTTTTTGAGGTCATCTGAGAACCAGAGATTAAAAATGCCTGAACATTCCACATCATTTATGGACAAGGCCTTTACAGTACAAGCTGTCAGATTGTGGAATGCGCTGCCGGCTAATGTGAGAGGTGCAAAATCACTGCCAGTTTTCAAGAGAATGGTACATGCACACTACTTGTCCACAACAAAATGATATCCCTACAGTTTATTTGCTTTATTTATTTATGTGTCGTTTCTCTTAATTATGCTACACATCTATATTTATTTTTGAAATATTATATTTATTACCATTATTTATATTATATTGTTATGTATTTATATATGTACTATTTATTTATATACGTATTAGTACAGTATTACTATATATTATTAATTATGTGTAATTTGATTAGCTTTGTATTATTAAAGATATTAAACAGTATAGTTTTTAGTTTTGCCCATCTTTATACACCGCGCGCTCCCCTAAATTCACACTTTTTTAAAAATTTCTTTCCATCCAATGGTTGCCTGGAAGAAATTGCCACAAGGCGATAAGGCCGCCAATTGTATTACCATACCATTACGTGTATTATATCTTTTCTATTGTTTTGTGTTTGGTGTACAATAAAGAGTTTTATTATTATTATTATTATTATTATAATAATAGTATAATATATATATAGGTATATATATACGGGGTGGATGCGACATAGCGACATTTATTGAAACCACAGCTTCTATACATGGTAAGTATAAATTTCCACCGGATAAAAATTCTCTGGCGAAAAAAAAAATCACGTTCTCCGAACAATTTGAACATTGCGATAGTGCAATTTGTTCGGAAGACCTGGATTTTTTTTTCGCCAGAGAATTTTTTATCCGGTGGAAATGCATACTGGCCATGTATAGAAGCTGTGGTTTCAATAAATGTCGCTATGTCGCATCCACCCTGTATATATAATAATTATAATTTTATAGTTTTATAATTTTTTGCAAAAATTTGTTCTGAGACGGTGTGCTTGTGTGAGTGAATGTGTGTTTTTGGTCTTGTCATTGGGACTATTGGATAGGTAATTGCTTCTGGCGTTCTATCTAATGAAAAAAAATATTATTATTATTATGACGCGCCAGTAATCTAATCAAAGTAGGTATTTGACAATTAATTGTCAGTCAATTTGACAGTAGCGGGGAACAATTACATTTCGTGTCGATATTGATTATTTTTACCAAACTGAAACAGTTTCAAAAGCACTAGTACCTATTTGTCGATAGATTATAGGTGAGATGTCGGTGCTTGCGTCCTCGAGCTCGTCCACAAAAGTTCTTCGATTATTAAATTGTGAAAGCAAAAGATAATATTTTTTATGAAGTAAGTTTTCTATTGAAAAAAGTTCGATATTAAATAATTTATTGTATACTTCTGAGCTACGCAAATGATTAAAAACCACAATGATAACAAAAAATCAAATCACACTCTAATAAGAAACACTCAACTATCTAAAGTAATCTTTATTTTACTTCAAAATAGAGCTGTTTTCAAAATGCCATAAAATAAAATATTTAATAGGCAGCATTGCGAATATTTGAATTTAGAATGAAAATCTAAATTTACACAAAGAGGTTATGATAAATGAACGCTTTTGTAGAATCGGCGACATTTTGAATTGAGAATTAGGGCAGTTACAGATGTGCGATTTGCAATCGAGAATACAATAACTGCACGTATTGATATAATAGTAATAGCATAGTTATTTTGTTAATTTGTACAAATAAGTCTTTAAGGTTTTATTTAAAACATATTTAAAACAAGCTTCAGCACGCAGTTTCACCCACGTGTTATATCGATAAAAGTAGCTTATGGCCTTGGGTCATAAACTACCTCTAAAGCAATTTTCATCATCATTGGATTAGTTGTTCAGGAGTGAAAACGTAACAGACAGACAGAAAATGTTAACATAACATAACATCTCACATATATTACCCAGAAGGGTATGGCAGAGATGTACATCACCAACACTTCAATTTGCCCGACCCGGGAATTGAACCTGAGACCTCGTGGTGAGAGGCGCATACGCTAGCCACAAGAAAATCGAGGCAGTTAGTCAAACATTATTACTTTCTTTCTTGAGTATAAACAAAATTGTACCATGCATGCCTCCTCTACTGGAACTATTGGAACTATACATTATATAACTAAGTACATACACGTAGTATTTTTATTACTGCAATTATCATTAATCTTTCGCACTTATAAATATTAAAGTTCCTAGGCAGAGTGCGCGTGTAGTGGGAGTACTGAAGAAGATGGGTAGACTTCTTGAAGACTTTTTCAGATAAATAATAAAGAATAATTATGTAAAATAAATATTCGTGTATTTATGACTTGACAATCTTTTACAAAAAACTAAATTTAAATATCAGTGACAAGTTGACATATAAAAATAAACAACAGTCAAAAGAGTCTAAAAACATAAAGAGTCTTTAACTCTAACACTTTCCCTCGCTAGGTCTTGGTGGCGACTAAGCCTAGTGTCTCTCGTAATATAGAGTATGTTGACTTTGGCAGACTCTTCGTCATTATGTCTGCAACTTGGTCACTGGATGCTATACGCTGAACATTAATTTCTTCTTCATGATTGGACTCAACTTTCCCTGATTCGAAAGCTTCTTTGTCAATGGGCGTTGAAATAGGGTTGCAATCAATCATTCCAAATCTTTCTAGTAGCTTCCGAGTATAAGCTTCTTGTTTCAGTATGATTGACCCTTTGCATTGCTTTATCTCCATACCCAAATAGAAATTGGCAGGCTTTGTAGTTATCTTTAGCTTTTCTCGCAAGTTGCTAAGAAACTCATTTGCAAGCCTTTCATCTGTAGCTGCCACTAGTCCATCGTCGACAAATAGTGTTAGAAGTATTTTCTTATCGCCATACTTCTTTGTGTATAAGCACGGATCCGCAGTGCTTTGTTCAAATTGTAAGTCCTTAAGGATTTCATGAAAGCGATGATTTAAACCGTAAAGGCTGCGGTTGAGACGACAAACTCGTATAGTGCCATCTTCGAAACCTTCGGGCTGTTTCATGTAAATCTCCTCTTTCAGGTTATCATGAAGGAATGCAGTAGTCACGTCAAATTGAACGAGGTGCATCCGTTCACTTGCAGCTACGCTTATCAATGCTCTTATTGTTGCCATTCGAGCAACAGGACTAAACGTTTCCTCGTAGTCTGTTCCTTTCTTTTGTCGGAAACCTTTAACTACAAGTCGGGCTTTATAACGCTCGATTGAACCGTCTGGGTTTAGTTTCAATTTGTAAACCCACTTGCACGGTATGGCTTTTCGGTTTTTAGGTAATTCCTGCAATGTCCATGTTTCATGCTCATGGAGCGACGATATTTCGTTTTTCATCGCTTTGTACCATTGGTCCTTATCTGACCTGAGCATGGCCTCTTTATAAGTCGTAGGCTCCAGGATACCATTATTTAATACTGCCATGACATAATCATCGAATTTTGCTGGGTGTTGAAGTTGTGACCTGTCGCGTAAGTTATAAGAGTGAGAACTCACGGCTTCTGTATCTGTCTCAGATTGTTCAAAAGTTTCTAGAAGATTATCAAGATCATTCTGCAGATCTGCTTCTTCACTATTATCCACAGGATCATTTTGGTCTTCTTCAACAATCTCATCAAGATCATTCTGTAGCTCTTCAATAACAACGTCATTCTGAAGCTCTTCAACAGCAACATCTCCCTCTAATTCGACAGATTCACTATGTCTTGGCATTGACACTATGTTGCCTTGTTCTTCAGCATCATAGAAATGTTCTCCCTCTGCTTGTATAGGGGTCTGACTCGGCTCACCTTTATCTAAAGAGATTCTGAATTCAACTTCACTCTTAAAGGTGATGTCTCTTGAACGGACTACATCATTAGTGCCATTCCAGACGCGATAGCCGTCATTTTCTTCATATCCGATAAGGATACCTTTTTGGGCCTTCTTGCTGAGCTTCTTCCTCTTTTGCTTAGGAATATGTGCAAAGCACTCACTACCAATTACTCGTAAATGAGAAATCTTAGGTTTCTTTCCAAACCATAGCTCGTAAGGAACTTTATCTTTTTCTCTCGTTGGACCTGTTCTATTGAGAACATATGCTGCTGTGTTAATTAATTCCGCCCAGAGTTTCTGTGGTAATTCACTTCTAGCATGCAACCAAGTTCTTGCGGCTTCAACAAGAGTCCTATTTTCTCGCTCGCTACACCCATTTTGCTCTGGTGTGTACGGCATTGTAAGACGCTGTTGAATCCCAAGCTTATTCAGTATTATCCTAACTTCTCCGTTATCAAATTCTCCTCCATTATCACTTAAGAGGCATTTTACTGTATGGCCGGCGGTCTTCACTTCATTTAGCATCAATAGTAGCTTATCCTTGACTTCAGATTTTTGTCGAATGAAGTATACCAGGCGATACGAAGAATAATCGTCCTTGAAAAGAACGAAATAGCGATATTTCCTTTCACTTGGATGTTCAAATGGTCCGCAAACGTCCGCGTGTATTATTTCCGCAGGACTGCTTGCTCTTTCCCTTTTACGAAACGGTAATCTGTGAGCTTTACCAAATATGCATGCTTCGCAACTGACTTTATCTTCAGGTAAGTCAATACCAAACTCTCGCTTGACTAGAGCTTTCACATGCCTTTTGTCTTGATGAGCGAAACGTTCATGGTATACTTGCAGCATATTGGTGCCCGTAATTGCGTTCACTTCAATAGCGTTACAAGACGCCTGTTTTGATGGAATTGTCTTAAACTGCAATTTGTACAGTCCTCCATTTGGTTGTCTTTTTCCAACAACTTTTGTAACTCCATCAACATCTAATTGACAACATTCTGCGGTAGAAGTGAACACGCTATTCCGCATATTGTCTTGAGCTGCCAGAGTCGAAAAAAGATTTTTTGTCAACGAAGGTACAAGCCAAACATTTATTAGATTGATAGTTTCAATTTTATTGCCGACTCTTGATTCCACCTGGACAATGCCTTTCCCTAAAGCTGGGATCATCGTTCCATCTGCCGTCTTCACAGATTGGTTCTCAGTATCAAAGGGCTCAAATTTTTGAAACAAATCTTTCTTAATGGCAATATGCGTCGTCGCTCCATTATCAACAAACCAGTTAATTTTATCTTGATCTATTGGACTCGAACATGCATTAACTGCCTGTAAACATATACTTTGTACTTGATTTGACAAATTGTTCTGTGCTGAATTGCTTGGCTTTGGAGGTCGACCATCCTTTATCCATTTCTTGCAATTCCTTACTCTATGCCCCATTCTTGAGCAATAGTTGCACTTGATTTTATCTGCCTTTTTATTCGACTCTTGGTCTTTTTGAATTACTAGAGTTTCTCTGCTAGTAGTTCCTTTGTTCTCGAGGGCTTTCTCGTAAGAACATAATTGAGCTGTCAGATTGTCAATTGTCCTCTCAGTCTTGTTTAAAAGCAACCAACTTGATTTGAATGCAAAAAATCTTTCATCTAGAGTTTCCAAGATTTTGCAGATTAGCACCAGCTCAGGAACCTTGCAATTGGCATCTGACTTTTCAAATTCTCGATTTAGGTTGCTCCAGATGTTCTTTATTTTTGATATTTGTGTAGAGATATCATCTGTTGAGTTTCCTTTGAGGGTGAAAAATTCCATGCACAAATTGAAAGTTTTATCTTCTGACTGGCCATCAAATAATCTATGAAGCTCCATCCAGACTTCATGAGCAGTCTCAAATCTCATAACTTTTTCCAATGTTTCTTCAGTCATGTTTGATGTCAGAATGAGCAGTGCCCTAGATTCAGCCTGCATATACTTTGTGAATGCCTGTTGGTAAATCAGCACAACTGCGTCACCTGCTCCATCATGAGGTGCGACAGGTTTGTTTAACTTGCCTTCTACAGCCTCAATGGCATCCGTCGTCCCACGTAGCATAATGGAAATTTTGTACTTCCAGGTTTTCCAGTTTGAATTGCCTTCTAAATTTCCAATGGAAATTTTTGTAGAAAAATTTTCCATGCTCGACCAATAACCTATTAAAGTTCCTAGGCAGAGTGCGCGTGTAGTGGGAGTACTGAAGAAGATGGGTAGACTTCTTGAAGACTTTTTCAGATAAATAATAAAGAATAATTATGTAAAATAAATATTCGTGTATTTATGACTTGACAATCTTTTACAAAAAACTAAATTTAAATATCAGTGACAAGTTGACATATAAAAATAAACAACAGTCAAAAGAGTCTAAAAACATAAAGAGTCTTTAACTCTAACAATAAATGATTGATGTGAAGCGCAGGCGCATCAAATGCTTATAACATTACTTCTGACAAACGGAGCGTCATATTAAAATCATAACTCTACCACGTTTTGTTTCTAGATATATGATAAAAGCAAATCACTTCAATATTTTAAAGCAAAAGTTTATGAGTATGTATGTTTGTAACTTCTTTACGCAAAAACTAGTGTACCCTTAGTACGGCTTACCATTTAGATTCGATTTGGAGTAGTTAACATAGCATCACGACTACCCAGAGGGGTGTGGCAGAGGTGTACAGCACTCACATTTTACCTGTTATGTTTGGGTACCATGGGATAAGGGGTGAGGCTATCATCATACACCGGGTACAAATCCAACTACGTGCTGCTTTTGTTAATTTCCTGATGGAAAGTTCACAAATAACACTGCCTCGAGGCAGCATTATGAGTAGATATCAACATATAAACGTCAATTTATTTTGTCTTATGACGTTTCTACGTCATAGCCAAAACTAAATGTCAAGAGTGTCAAGCTAAGGGGGCTGGAAGGGTTTTGATGGAACTTTGCTCACATGTAAGTTATAGCCTAGTTTAACACAATAATATAGGTTAGTTTTTATCGACATTATCGGACGGAGACGCGGGTAAAAGATGGTAAAAATCATAACTCTACTACTTGCTAGATAACTTGTGGAACAAAATTACCTACTAGTAATTGAGGAAGCAATATCAATAAAGGCTTTCAGAAATGGCGATTGAGGCGTGATAATCGTTTGGTTCGCACGGTAGGCTGTTTTGGCTATTGTTATGCTAGTGATGAAATCAATATAACGAACTCGCTGTTGCCCGCGACTTCGCCCGCGTGGAATTTGATATTTCCATGCTATTTCCTACAAAAATGAGGCACTTTCCTCTTACACTTACAACCTCTAATTCACCCCCTGGGGGTTTGATATACCAAACTAATCTAGCTTACAATAATCTTGTTACACATATTTTATTATAAGGAACCTATGTGAAAAATGTCATGCATTCTCCTTTAAAATTGACTAACCTCCCATAGAAACTTACACCTTATTTACTCACTTTAGGATAAAATGCAAAGATAAAACATATACTAACTTTTAAGTTAGACCGTCAGCTATACATATGTGAAAACCGCATCCAATTCCATGCAATAGTTTTTGCGTGATGCGCATACGAACATACAGACAGACAGAAAAATTCTAAAAAAACATTAATATAGTGTTTTGGTATTCTTTGAATACAAGTATTCATAATCGTTACATCACTACTAACTAATATTACTAGTAAGCCCACTTATAACTGTAACTGTAACTGTTGTATATTATTTGGTATAACAGAAATTTACACCTATTAAAACTTCGTGAATGAGTTTGTCACTGAAGATAGAAACGTTAAATAAATACGTGTATGTAAGGCACAATAAAATTATAAGATTAACATTCAAGTGTAACTTACTTGAATAATAAACCTACTTATAGATAATTACAATAATTATATTGTGAGTACAAAAATCAGGTTTTTTTTCAAAAACTGGTTATAAAACCACCAAGGACAATGTTTGTAATTAATATGTAGCGATATATTTATTATTTATTATTATTTTAGTCATACATAACTTATGATTGTAATTTATTAAAAAAAAAATACATTTTATTATCGATGAAATAAAATCCGTAATATATTTTTTATTAAATAACGAATGTACAACATTCCCAATTATTAAATTAGAACAAAATGACCCACCAACGATGCGATCGCTAACGAGATTAACATTAAATTTAATCATAATTCATTATTTATCAATTTCACCGCCATAATCATCAAACAATAACTAATAACATTCATAACGCCCGCACCCTATACCAATTAAATTATATCACCCCCATAATAGGTACTCCGAAAAAAGCATCACGACTAATCGTAAGTGTGTACCCCGCCTAATAATATTTACAGAAAACGAAATGAAAATGGCGGCAAGCGCGGGAAATTTGACAGTTGTCGTGGCCGCCATGTTGGGAAGTAGAACGCTTTATTGTTTATGGTTTGCGAAATAAGGTTTTTATGAGAGGTTTATTTTATCATTATTTGTTTTAGATTCTGTAATTTTTATAGCTCTGTTTATTTGATATGGTTGTAAAATAAATGAAAACATAAAGCTTTTCTAATTCACATTCACTTAACGATTAAAAAATTGTATGCTCTATTTGCCGGGTCATGCAAAGTGTTATTTGTGAACTTTCCGTCAGGAAATTTGCGATAGCAGCACGCTTATATTACCCAAAAGGGTATGGCAGAGGTGTATAAAACCCTCACTTCACCTGCTTTGTTTAAGCCCCATGTGATAGGGGGTGAGCCTATCGCCATCCACCAGGCACAAATTCAACTCCGTTAAGCTATTAAAAAAACTTTCAGACGTAAAAATTACAAAAAGCACTTTTGCCCGACAAACCTGAGACTTCGTATACGTCCACCAGTAGACCAACAAGGCAGATTATATCTTTTACCTACATAAAGGCCATAATTATGTATCAATTAAAATTTCACTTAAATTATTACCTTTCATTCATAAATTAAGGTCAAAGTTACTCAAAGCGTGTGAGCTTTTACAAACGAGATAACAATACACTTTTGTATATCGTTATCTCTATCACACTTTCTTGACAGCTGAGATCTTGACAGTTAAGTAAAAGAGAGATGGAGATATTATTGTATAGCGCTGTCTCGTTCTAATTGACAGATTTGACCTGTGATGAGTAAATACTTTTTGATACTTGAGATAATAAGTGGGTGATTTATTCTGTCAGTGATATGTCATAGAAAGTGTTTTTGGTACTTATGTATATATATATATACCGTAGGGCTGCGAAGTAAGATTCGTCTTTTCGAAGATATTTGTCTATTCATCACATAAATTATCAAATCAAATCATTTATTTCCATGGGCCCCAAGGGGCGCTTGAACACGTCTAAACAAAGATCAAAATACAAAAAAATAAAAATAAAAATTAGCTAGCTATATTATAATACTTATTGTAATAAAATGATTTGACACCGGAGCTTAGATTGACTTTAATTCAACTTAGAGATATGAATTAAAATCAATCCAAGTACCATCTCCGTTGGGTATTGCATCATGAGAAGAGCTGGTGAGAAACTCATGTGCACCATCTTTTCAAATAATTCATACAATATTTGTTTGTTAGCTAACGGTGAAAGAAAACAACGTGAGAAAACATGCAGGCCTGAGAGTGCTTAAGTGCTATTTGTTATTATTATTATTCCTCTTTATTTATTTTTAAACTTATTTTATATATTTTTAAATATGATTTATAAGAAATACAAAAAAACATTTAAAAATATAAAAAACAGTGTCCAACCGACATCAGGTGCAGGGACCAAGCTGCCGATGGTTAGGGCTCCAGAGAGAGGAACCTCCTCACGATGCGTGCCGTGTCCAAAAGGACCGCCTTTTGCATCTGGCTCTTGATCCAACCGCCTAACGCGAGCCTCTTAAGATGTTGGTCGAGGCTCTTTGCTATCAGTCCATTGACTGATATGACTATCGGTACAATGATGGCTGAATCCACATCCCACATGTCGACAACCTCGTGTGCCAGATCAAGATATTTAATTTGTTTATCTTTCTCGGCTTTCACGAGATTCCCGTCATGGGGGATGGTGATGTCGACAATCACTGCACGGCGCTCCAATCGATCTATCAACACTATATCAGGTCTATTGGCGACAATAGTCCTGTCAGTGATGATAGATCGATCCCAATACAACGTGGCACGGCCATTTTCGAGAACTGGGTCGGGCACATACCTATAGTACGGCACTTCTGCAGCCACAAGTTTGTATTTCAAAGCAATTTGCTGATGGACGATCCTGGCCACTAGGTTGTGTCTGTGCAAATACTCCAAGGCTGTATGCCCCAAAGCAAAAATTGCCCTAAATGGGAATTGGTTCAGCATATTATGCCAAACTAAAGATTAGCGCTGGTTTTCAACCAATCCCCCAGTGACAACACGGATGACAATCTGTTACTTATGTAATAAATAAATTAGAATGAAAATAAAGATAAAACATAAATATAATTCTGGCATGTATGTACAACGTAAAATAAAAAATATGCATTAGATAAAAGATACATTTATATTGAACATGCCACGTATTGCAGGCAAATCTACATAAAATTTAATAAATAAGTCGACAAAATCCATATAGGACTCGTCAATTATGCAAGCTAATGTTGTCCAACTGCGGTGAATTGTAGGTTATTGTTTTATAATCGCATTACCAGTACTACCAAGTATTGTCGTACCCGGGAATCGAACGGGTACTATGAATAATTGAGACGTAATCACGTTGCTGAGTCAACAACGTGAATAGGGTGACAATAATAAAAAAAGAAAAGGTTTTTTTTAATATGTTAGCTAGCAGCTATATTTTGCCTGCGTGGTATGTACCCTAACAAAATATAGCCAGTTTACTCAGAAAACTAAAAAAATCTATCATTTTAATGGTAAAAAAAATGCATTACATTGAAAAATGGTTTTTGAATAAAATCGCAAAAAAAAACTAACATTTTCCTGTGGTTGCGTCTGCTTGGTAGGTACATACATCGATAAAAAATTACCTATGTTAAATCGGTCTCGTCGTTTAGAAGATTATCCGGTACAAACAAAAGACAGTCAAAACATTAAAACAAGAAAAATTGCTATTTGGGCTTTTTCCGTCAGAAAATACTCACTGGATGTCGAAAGGCACACACACCCCCTATCAAACCTAACCATAACAGGTGAAGTGTAGGTTTTGTACACCTCTGCCACCCCATTCTGGGAAGTATTGGCGTGACGCTAAGCTATGTGTAATTTTCATTTAATTATTTTTTACCTAATCAGCTCATAAAAACTTTATTAAACTTGCAGCATTTTTCTACAAAAAAATATATCAGACAAAAATATACAATAAATTATCTCAATAATACATTTTTGCAAGAACAATAAGATTACTTTGAAATAATATAAATTGTCCCCTGTTAATAAAAAAAAATATGTTTCTTTAATGTCTTTAATGTAAACTTCGGTAATTCAAATCATATTATTTTGATAAATAAAATTTTTAATTAATTTAAGTCGTAAGATTATTTTTCGTACCACTTGCTCAAAAAATTAACATTCTATGCCACAAAAATCGAACATATTATAACAATAATCATTTTTGATCAGTTCAAAACAGGGAAAGAAAATTATACTGAATTTCATTCACCTCTAGGGGGAATGAGATTTAAATTTGGAATACTTAGCGAAATTTATACTATACTACATCTGTGTTTACACCATTGAGTTTGTTTACTAAAGCATTATTATACATCTTTTTAAAAATGGAATACGCATTTATTATGCAGTTAGGCAATTAAATTACGAAAACCGACGAGGCCGTATGAGCTTGATGCCTATGCTTTTCCGACAAAAAAATATTAGTCTAGGAATTTGCCGCGTTTTTGTTTTCTTCAAATACAAAAAATGTAACTCTCTCTATCAATAATTGGACCAATGTTTCGAATTTTAACTTATACTTTTAATTGACATTATTTTTAATAAATGCTTATCTCTTATTATTATTGTGTTATTTTTTTGCAAATGGTACGAAAAGTATAGTATTTTCCTCGATGATAAAGCTGTTTTAGTCTTGGGTGAAATTAAATCCTTCGCTACACTCAGGACTCGTCTTAAATCCCTCGCTTCGCTCGTGATTTAAGTTTTTAACACCCTCGCTACGCTCGGAAGTAAGCCTCGAGTCCTTCGTTACGCTCGTGATTTAAATCGTCACCCGCGAAAGAAGACACTGCTTTATTTCTTTGGTTAATAATCTAATATTTATTTGCTCTGTACCTAACTATAATGTTTGTTGACGTTTTCAAGCGCCCCTTGGGAATTATGAAAATAAATGATTAAATAAATAAATAAATATTTAACAACTCACACACAACGCCATCTAGTTCCAAACTAAGCAGAGCTTGTACTGTGGGTACTAGAATAACTGACACTAATACATACATACTTTTCTTTTATAAATACATACTTATTATACATAGAAACACCCAGACTAAGACAAACCCACATGTTCATGCACACAAAGATTTGTCTTAAGCGGGAATCGAACCCACTCCGCCATCCGGTCGTCGTATACCATTATATCATCGTATCATTTAGCCACTCGTATAATAATGCTGGACATAGGTCTCTCCCAATTTGCGCCACAACATCCGGTCCTGCGCCTTCCACATCCAGTCCCCTCCAGCGACCTTCTTCAGGTCGTCAGTCCTGGAAGGAGGCGTCCTACCTTACGATTGCCGAGTCGCGGTCTCCATTCCAGGACTCGTTTGCTCCAACGGCTGTCGGTCCTTCGGCAGACGTGACCAGCCCATTGCCACTTTAGCGAGCTTATTTTGCGAGCTATGTCGGTTACTTTAGTTCTTTATCGGATGAACTCATTACGAATTTTATCCTTCAAAGAAACTCCGAGCATAGCTCGCTCTATAGCCCGCTGCGCGACTTTAATCATGGTGAATTCACTGGTGGTAGAGCTCTTGTGAATGAGCTCGAGGGCGGCAGCACCACCGTCTCACCTTTAACCTGCCGCCAAATAGTAGTGCTTGCACTACTGTGTTCCGGTTTGGTGGTGAGATAAGGCCATGAAATTACTGGCACATGAGGCATAACACCGTAGTCCTCAGCTGCAGCGACGCATCTATAATCTGCTTTTGTGGATTGTTGATATCCATGGGCTGTACTCCACTTACCATCAGGTGGACTACACGTTCGTTCGCTGTGGGCGTAGAATAAAAAAAAAAGAATCATGGTTACCACAAACAAAATGACATGTTGGCAGTAATATGCAATTTTCGCTGCAATCCTTCAATTTCCGTAATGGTGGCTATTGCACTAACCAGCGTTTGCCGTACTCGATAACTACCTGTTATTTATTACTTAGGTATGTACTTATTTAACTACGGTGTGTACTAAGTAGATAGTGCTTTGAAGAAGGACTCTTTTTAGTATGCCGCTCCCGTATTATTGGGTTATACAGCCGTTTACCAACGATTCAGTACATACATGATTCTGGATGCAAAAAAAACACAAAAAATTCAATTTTTTGCCAAAGAATATTTCGTTTTGCGCATTTTTTGCCACCTGATTATGGAATAATAAAGATAACTTCGACTTTCCCATTACATTTGCAATTTTTCGGCGATTTTTTCTTCTCAATTAGTAGAATTTTCAGATCAAAATTTTTCATGAATACTAATAATAATAATAATTTAGATTTTTTACATTAGATAGAACGCCAGAAGCAATTACACTATCCAATGGTCTCAATGACAACGCCAAATAGGTACACACATTCACTCACACAAGCAAACCCAGTCTCAAAACAATTTTTTGCGAATCACACAAAGATTTGTCCCATGTGGGGATCGAACCCACAACACCTGTGCAGTGGAGAAGGGCGAGGCGACCGCTTGAACCACTACACCACACGTGCAGACTTTTTTCATACATTTGCGATTTTCTGACATCAAGCTCATTCTGATTTTTCAAGCTGGTATAGTTGTTTGCACGACACTTTTGCTAAAATACAGTATGTAATTTTTTGTCCGTCTGTTTGTATCGGCTAATCTTCAAAACGGCTGGACTGATTTAATAAAATTTCAGATGCAGATAACTGACTGCAAGGGTAACAAACGCTACTTTTTTTCGATGTACGCAGACGAAACCGCGGGAGAAAATTAGTTTGTTTGTTTGATACCGCTAATCTCAAGAACTACGGGTCAAATCTTGATAATTTTTGTAATGTTTGATAGTCTAACTCTCAATAAAGGTTCTTAGATATTTAACATTACGCTAAACTTCACGGGAGCGGAGTAGTGAGGTTGAAAGCGTTAGCAGCTACTTACTTAATAAATAAAATATAAATAACTATTGAATCACTTCAATAAGTTTATAAATAACTAGCTGACCCGGCGAACTTAGCGTCCGTCGTTCTTAGCGTAAATTTGATGCACTACTTTATTTTGTATAGCTGACCTATCTTATGTATGCGTACCTATTCAATTTGAACTGGAATCTATAATATCCTCCATATAAAAAAAACTAAAAAAACACGCTTTTAAAGCACATCAAACTAAAAAGTGAAAAATAATTCTTATTATAACCTGAAAATAATAATAAACGAAAAATACTAGTACTATTGTGAAAAAAAGCGTGGGTCGCTCGATAGACGAAAAATATGGCACAGAGCGCCCCACGCTTTTTTTCACAATAGTACTAGTATTTTTCGTTTATTATTATTTTCAGGTTATAATAAGAATTATTTTTCACTTTTTAGTTTGATGTGCTTTAAAAGCGTGTTTTTTTAGTTTTTTTAAACTATATTTATTTTTCACTTTTTAGTTTAGTTTTTTTTTAATCCTGGCGATCCTAATCAGGATAATGAGATAAATTTATGAAATTATTATATTGTCGCTGATTCTTTACAAGTGTAGAAAGTTTGAATTAAATCTGTCCGTTTAAAGTGGGTCAAAATCGAGTCCAAAGGAGTCGGTTACATACAAACAAACAAACAAACAAACAAACAAACATACAGGTGAAGCTAATATAAGCGTGTTAATAATAAAAATGAATACCTATTTCCCTGGTCTCGTCATACCTGAGAAGGACTTTACTAATTTTATTAAATAAAAAACAAAGTACAATATTTTCATAATAGTGTTTATTCCGTAGGGTTCAATAATTTCACTTATATTTTTACAGAAAATTTATTAATATATATTTTTTTTTTTTCACTTTTTTTTCCGTAAAAAACCTTCTACAGAGTATTAAAAAACGAAAAAATAAAATCTGCCAAATCGGTCAAGCCGTTTTCATGCTATGTCGTGACAATGGGTTTCATTATTATATATATAGATTTAAAAGACATCCTCCATGTAAGTATTGGTTTGGGTGCGTCAGTCCCTCCTGTAGAAGCATCTGAGGCATCCAAACAAAATAATAATCATGTCTAATTGTTGATTTATCTATTGTAACTGGTTCCTTATTATTTTTAGTAGTTAGAGCTTTTGAGTTTTCAATACTGATTTTGCTGTGTGCACATATCGCAGCCCTCATACTATAGGGGCACAATTCGAAAAATATGATTGTTGGGAAAACGCGTTTAAAGATTTTTGAGTCCATGTATTTTCACAAAATCGGTCATAAATAAATTAAACTATTAATAGCAAAATATAAGAGTATTGTCCAGTAAGCATGAAATATTTATCGCATGTTATGCAATGTTTATGCATATTATAAAAACTCGAAATCACAAAATTTTGAGATGTGCCCCTATAGTATGAAAGCTGCGATATGTATTATGTTACGATCCAGATCTGAACTGTACATTATCTATTTTTAAAGTTTTCATGATTGTTATGTGTTTTGTGCGCCTAATAAATAAATAAAATAAAAAATAAAATCTGGAAGTTACATAATAGCTATTTGATACAATTAAATTACAGTCGTGACCTAGTATTTAGTTTGTCTGGTTGTCAGAAATGGCTATAATGTCGTCTGCCACTTACCATTCATAAATCCATAGACATAAAAGTGGCAAGCTCAAAGACAACGGCTTTTGTCTCACCGTTTTGTGAATATTTATTGCTATGATATAGTGTCGTGATTATGTATTTTTAACACCTCGTAACAAAATATCACGCCTATATTGAAGCGGCCGTGGCGCAATGAATAAGGCATCGGTCTTACGATTGAGAGCTCGTGGGTTCGAATCCTAGTCATTACAGCAGTAACTTAAAAAAAAAGCCAAAATGGCGTGGTAAGGTGTATAACATCCGCATTTGATAGTGGTGATCCTATCGCCATCCACCGGCCACAATTCTAACTCCGTGCCGCTGTTGAGAATTTCCTGATGGCAAATCCAAAAACACACTTTTGCCTGACCCGGGCATCTAATTCGAGACCTCACAAGGCGAACGAGGCTGTGATACAAAAATGTAAAGTTCGCAAATGACTACTAAAAGCCAATTTCACCAGTTTCTAATAAGGTATCGGATAGTTATGTGCTGGTTAATTTTAAATTTTAATTTGTGCATGTGATGTGCATTGGTTCAAGCGGTAGCCCCACCGCTCTCCACTACGCTGGTGTTGTGGGTTCGATTCCCACATTTGACATTTCATCTGTCAAATAAGTTCCGAATAGACTGTCAGAGGCTTATCCAGAACTGTTAAAACTATTACAAAAGTTATTATGTCGCAAAAACAGCACTACTTTAACAAATATGTGCTCACAATACAAATAAATGCATCTCCAACGCGAATATATCTCGTGCACCATCTGTGCAGTTAGTAGTGTGGCTACGGCGAAATATCAGACGCGAACACGCCTTCTGTTAAGGAGAAGTTTGTGGAAGAGTTAAAAAAATGTATATTACTATAAATAAAAAAAAAAAAAATAAAATGCACTTATTTCAGACTTTTCAATTGTCCATATAATGTTAGTTTAGGGTAGTAATATTATGTAAATTGTGTTTGTTTATCCAGTTATTTCTATTTTTCTTTTATTTGATGTGGTTGTTTGCTAGATAAGTAATTTAAGGTATTAGTTCTTTTTATTATTATTTAATTTTTAAGATTTTTAATACTTGTAAAATAAATTTTCTTGTTAAATATTTTACTAACTAAATATTCTTTACATTACTTTTGGATACAAAATTAAGTCGTTTGTGTTTTTCACTTTTATTGAATTACTACAAAATCACATCTTTTAAAATATATTTGTACGTGTTAATTTATATTTAAACATTTTGTAGTGAATTTTTTTCAGTTGTAGTGAATTTGTAATTGATATTTAAGATGAATAATATTTTTTTTTACTTTAAATCGCTTTCGCTTGTGGCATGTTATGCAGTACCTGTTGGAGAAGACACTGGCACCCGCAACACGGTAAATACTATCGCGGTGGCCAGCGATTATATATTTTTGTAAAATACCCTCTTTTGTACCAATAAAGATTTATTATTATTATATTATTATTAAATTTGCTGTAAGTATATATGGGAGGTTCTGCAATATCAAAGGAAAATGCATGAAATTCTGAAACACAAGTTATTTTTATAGCTTAAGGGGTCGAATTTGGGTTGGTTTGGTGGTGTGGTTTATATGTGAAGTTAGTTAATTATAAAAGAAACTGCGACAGCAAGTCCAAAAAATAGGTCCCAACACGACATAAATTAACAATAAGATAGGTTTAAAATATCACTTCTTAAGGTGTTTATTATAAGAGATTAGATAAGAGGGTAGAAAGTGTAAGAGGAAAGTTACACAATTTTGTAGAATGAAAATTTTTAATTATGAGCGAACGAAGCCACTGGCAACAGCTACTGTATCAATTAATATCCAAGCAAAACTGGGCTAAAAAGCTAGTCGACATGACATAAATTAACAAAAAAGATAGTTATTTTGAAAATTCCACTTCCCAAAGGGAAAGAGATAGAAAGTGTAAGAGGGAAGTTTCACAACTGTAGGAAATAGCATGAAAATATCAAATTCCACGCGAATTAAGCCACTGACAGCAGCTAGTACCTATATCAATTAATTTCTAATTGATTATTTTTATAGCATTTAGCTATGCTTAGCAAATTATACTAAGAAACAGTTGAAAAAGATATGGGACCGGCAGGATTTGAACCTGCGACCTCACTGCACACCGGGCAGCCGCTTTAGCCATCCAGCTACGGACGCCTCTTACCAGAACCCTAAATTTCTCAACTGTATGATGCGTCATTTCGTTTCTTCTTTTTATTGTCTGATTTATTGGTCTGACATCTAATGTAATGCATGGAATTTTTGACTTTTGTTTTATTGTATTATTAATTATTGTAACAATATTTTTTTAATATATTTATATGAACAAAATGTAATTTAGTATGTAAGTATAAATAGTAATTTAATATTCTACACAAATGTATTTTGTACCGAATAAATGACTTATGACTGGTGACGTCACGTTCATCCATTTGTTCCTATCTTAAGTAGGATACAAACAATTAATATCCAAGCAAAGCCGGGTTGAAAAGCTAGCCAACCACAACCACACATAACCACTGCGCCTTAACTCCCAGACCACACACGTCGCTGCGTCGAACGAGTATATCTTTTTGTTCCTAATGCCTTCCTTTGTCCGACTGATGAGTGTTTATTATGAATAATTATCAGTTTTTGATGGACGAGCCGATTTTTTGACCAAATATTCATATAATAATATGTGGCGAAACCTTGCCGTTACCTCAGGAGTTAGGGATAACAATACGAAACAACGTAACTTTATAAGAATCACCTTTTATGCCATAAATTAGACTTAATGCACTTATCACTTTAACACGTGTTTAACTGTTAACACGTGTTACTTCTTGCAATACTAACATTATAATAAACACACTTATTACTTTTAAATGTCTTTACTTTTTGACATCCAGGCAGCGAATGACCATTGCCACCGACCTAATACCTTCCTAACCCACTTTACCGCGGTTTTTCTACTGTGATCTCATTGGACAGCTTAATGGCGCGCGACCAATGAGAACACAGAAGTCAAATTAAATACTCTTCTAAATTACAAACTAATTAAAATAAGAAAATGACTAAATAACGACCATTTGCAATAGTTTTTAGGAATTATAAGCTAATGATAAAGTTAGAATCATAACAAATAGCAGCCCTGTATCTAATACATGTCCTACTACTGGGCTCGGGCCTCTTCTCATGATGAGAAGGGTTAGGCCATAGTCCTCCACGCTGGCCAAGTGCGGATTAGTACACTTCACACCCTCGAGCACTTTTTAGGCACTCTCAGACATCCTCACTATCCTCACGATGTTTTCCTTCACCGTTAGCGAGCGATAATTTATATGATAAATTCA
Organism: Hypena proboscidalis; assembly: GCA_905147285.1. Classification (NCBI taxonomy): domain Eukaryota; kingdom Metazoa; phylum Arthropoda; class Insecta; order Lepidoptera; family Erebidae; genus Hypena; species Hypena proboscidalis. The sequence goes on from LR990153.1 coordinate 1,199,807, forward strand.
CACATATCTTCGAAAAGACAAATCTTAACGATTTATTAACAGAGGTGCGTACAGTGTACAGAATTAACAGCTAGGATCCTAACAGGTTAAAAACAGTATTTTCGTCGCAACTAAAAACTAGTTTGAATTATAGCGATCCCATTTTCTTGAAGAAAAGAAGTCAGCTGGCTGTAGCACGGTGGGTTATTTAGTAGGTCTCATTTCTCCACAAGTCACCACCAAACTGAAACATAGCAATGCAAACATCATTATTCGGTGAGACGAACTACTGACTACGTATCTAAGACTCATATTGTATGAATTGGCAACGATGGTGCACATGAGTTTCTCGCCAGCTCTTCTCATGATGCAATACCCATCGGAGCTGATACTTTGATTGATTTTAATTCAAATTTCTAAGTTGAATTAAAGTCAATCTAAGCTTCGGTGTCAAATCATTTTATTGCAATCAGTATTATCATTTAATTAGTTTAGTTTTATTAACTCGCTTATATTAGCTTCACCTGTATGTATGTAGTATGCATGTAACCGACTCCTTTGGACTCGATTTTGACCCACTTTAAACGGACCGATTTCATTAAAATTTTGCACACCTGTCAAAGATCGATGACAATGCAATAATTCGATAAAAAAAAATAATAAAAAAAAAAATTAAAAAACTAAAAAGTAATAAATAAACCAAACTAAAAAGTAGAAAATAAATAATAGTTTAAAAAACTAAAAAACACGCTTTTAAAGTACTTCTAACTAAAAAGTGAAAAATAATTCCTAATATAAGCTGAAAAAAACGTGGGGCGCTCTGTGCTATATTTTTCGTCTATCGAGCAACCCACGCTTTTTTCAGCTTATATTAGGAATTATTTTTCACTTTTTAGTTATTTTTTTAATTTTTTAATTTTTGTATTTTGATGTGTTTTGACGTGTTCGAGGGGTCCATGGAAATAAATTCAAATTCTTGATTTATTTCTTACTAAAGAATTTAAATTACTAGTACAGAAGCCATAAAAACTAGCCTCTCGAATCTTTTTTATGGGTCCCCAAAATTTACAATAGACACTAGCTAGGCGTATCAATCAGTTGATTTGTCGTGAGAACCTTTTAAAACTTTTTTTTAACTCATTATTGGTTACTTAAGTTTATCACCATAATTAACCACTAAGCTAATTAAAGATATAGATTTTGTGGCTGTTGTGTGAGTGCACGCTCGTGGCTTAGTCGAAGCTACGCGGACCTACTTTCAGGTTAAGCAATGCTAACAACGATCGGCCGTGGATGAGACCATCTGAATAGAACGAGGTTTTGTCCATGCCTCGGAACGCACTATAAGAGTAGACTCCCGAGCGCTGTGTTTTTATACTAACGTAATATGGGTTTAACTATAATATTATTTAGATTGTATCTATTTTTATAGACAAATCTTATCTAAAACACAAAAATGTTTGTTTGTTCGTGGAAAAGGCTTCTTTCTCCTCATGAGATGAATTAAATAAATATATAAATGAGGAAACGCCTATACTTTAATATGGTTATATAGGCCATATCTAAGCCCGGTTTCCTTGGTTGACCGACCATCGTCGGTGAGTACGGCCGCGCTTGTTTCGTGCTTGACTGACCATACGCACGCGTACATTGCTGAATTTTAATACAAATAACAAGCGTGACCTACCGCGTATTGCATATATTCAAAACCTAGATAAAATGATAATCCATTATTATATTGTAACCCACTAATTGTTAAACAATCGATAATCCGTAATCCGTACCACAAACAAATAATAATAGACAATAGACGATTACGTTGGATGTCAGACGTCACAATGTAAGGCTAGGTATCACTGTAGCGATTCTGCATTTGCGATGGCGTGTTATAATTACTTAGTGTGAAGGAGTGTATAAATAAATAACACTTTATGCTTAATCTAAAATTACTGGTGAGCGCAACACGCTTATTGATGGAAAGCAAATATTATGGCCTGAGCTCTACCTAAACTACAGCAATTGCTCTCTAAGAAAGTTTTAGTACTTTATAAAAAAATCCAAGCTGGTTTTTAAAAATAATAAGCAAAATCAGTGTTAGAAATTTAATAGTCCTTACATATAAACTACAAGCTAAACCCGCGGATGGTAGCAAGTTTTATTTATTATTTTTTAAATCCATACAAACTTATTTTATTTATGTTTTGGTATCTTTGAATCTCAAATAAGTCTTATAAAGAGGACATATTATTTTTGCTTGGTTGTTTGTACCCAAAAATCTTCAAATCTATTGAACCGATCTCAATGAAAATTTGGTGTAGAGATTGTTCAAGACCCCATAAATAATATAGGCTACTTTTTACCGACGTACAACGAAGAAACTAGTGTATAATAAAATTGCTTCACTGTTAAATCCAATATCTTGAAGGCGAAGTAATTTTATTTTAAAAAATACACTTTTGTAATTAGCCATGACCGTGCCAAACTAATAATGGTATTTTTTTGTTTAAAACAGTTTTGTTTATTGGCTTTCCGCTGATTGTATGACAACATCTTTACTTGACATTTGACAGATATTTAGGCGGGAATGACAGCTCGCCTCGTTAGCGTCGCCATGTTTTTTTCTTTTGTTTACAACACGTTATCTAGAAGAAGGTTACAGAGTGTGTGTTATTATTTAAATTGTTTTATGTTTTGATTGCTAATTGCGTAGTGTTTTATTTGCTTTAGAAATAATGTGTTTTTATTGTTTGCAGAATCAGTTGCGGTCGAGCGATAATTTTAAACGAATCCGAATTCAAGTAGGAAATAATATAATATAATGTAGAACAATTACATGGGACCTAATATTGTACTTAAATGCAGCTAAGTATCTGAATTTTTTATGCATATTTATGTGCTGCCTCCTTAAAATATAATTAAATCCAAGCCCAATGCTTCAAATTTACTTTAAAGCAGCAGCGATAGCCGAGTGGGAGACTGTAGGACTGCGAAGTCAAAGGTCTCGGGTTCGAACCCACGGCACACACCACTGTCAATAAATATAAATCTGTCGAAGATATGTCATTGTGTGTATTTATCATATAAATTATCGGTCGCTAACGCTGAAAGAAAACATTGTGAGGAAACCTGCAAGCTTTAGAGTGCCTAAAAAGTGCTCGAGGGTGTGTGAAGTCTATCAATCCGGACTTGGCCAGCGAGGTGGACTATGGCCTAACCCTTCTCATCATGAGAAGAGGCCCGAGCCCAGCAGTGGGACATATATTAGACACAGGGCTGCTGTAATTTATTTATATTATTAAGACTTAAAAAAAAAACAACCCAAAAATTATGTTAAAAATGTTACCAGTTACTGCAATTATTGTTACATCTGCAAAGGCCCTAAATAATTTTAATTAAAATTTAAAAATTATGCCAGACAACTTCAAATACCCGCCGCCGCCCGCGCCTCTTTAACTTTACGTGTCAAATTATAATTTTGACATTTGACATTTGCCAACTCGTCAAAAGCTTTTGACACTCACACGTATGTAAATATCCATTGTTTTAAATATGTCGCGACGAAAGGTTACGTTGCTCTTTGTACCTATTATTTTCATCTACATTTTGTTTTTATTCTTAAAGAAAATAATTCAAAATAATATTATTATCATATACTAGTATAATAGTATTTTTGAAACGGGGCAGTAAGGGCAAGTACCTTAACCGTTGCAGTTACAGCAAAACGTTCTTAAAAGACCTTCCCTAACTTTTTGGGACATTTTGAACTGCATTCACAGATTTTGTAAAAAACTTACAGTTAGCAAAAAAAATGCAAAAAGTTCAAAATTTTTTTTTTATGCCAATCGATTCTATTTCATGTGGGGATCAAAAAACTCTATGGGACCATTTTAGCTTTCAGTACTAGAAAAGACAGAAATCGCCAAAAACGTTTCCCATACATTTCGGCAACAGAAACGAATTTCTACGATGGTCTAACTTTTTGTTATGGCCTGGAAGTGGGTAGAATTGACTGTAAAGTAAATAAAAAGAATTTTTATCCTCAAATTTCGAATTTGATTCGAAAATCTGTGTGTTATACTTAGTTTCAGCTGAGAAACTTCGTATGAGTTATTAATTAAGGATGTTCGCTAAAATGTCTTCTAATCGTGAAAAAATTGACTTATTTTTTTAAAGATAAAGATATTTATTTTGTAAAACACGTGTGTACAGTACAAGATATAAGCTTGCATGCAGGATATATAATATTAGTTTTACATAGTGCTACATGTTTTGCCATATTAGGCGTACAAAATGTAATAAGGTAGTAAGTATGATATTTTCATTTAACTTTATATCAGAATCACAATAACAATTTATATAATAGTCAATATTGAAGAAAATATACAATTATATATTATATATTATTATAATATACAATATATATTAGAAGCGTATTTTGAAAGAACCCTGCAATTCCAGGTTTTTCAAAAGATTTGTAATAACCTTTCTTGTTGGCACATGCCGCAACGGATACTTATTGCGGTACCACACTAATGCAGCTCCCGCATTTCGATTATTGACAAAATACGCTTCTAATAAGTCAATTTTTTCACGATTAGAAGACATTTTAGCGAAAATCCTTAATTAATAACTCATACGAAGTTTCTCAGCTGAAACTAAGTATAACACACAGATTTTCGAATCAAATTCGAAATTTGAGGGTAAAAATTCTTTTTATTTACTTTACAGTCAATTCTACCCACTTCCAGGCCATAACAAAAAGTTAGACCATCGTAGAAATTCGTTTCTGTTGCCGAAATGTATGGGAAACGTTTTTGGCGATTTCTGTCTTTTCTAGTACTGAAAGCTAAAATGGTCCCATAGAGTTTTTTGATCCCCACATGAAATAGAATCGATTGGCATAAAAAAAAAAAAATTTGAACTTTTTGCATTTTTTTTGCTAACTTTATGTTTTTTACAAAATCTGTGAATGCAGTTCAAAATGTCCCAAAAAGTTAGGGAAGGTCTTTTAAGAACGTTTTGCTGTAACTGCAACGGTTAAGGTACTTGCCCTTACTGCCCCGTTTCAAAAATACACCCTGTATAAAGCACTAGCAGCTAATAAGCTGATGCGTGTCTTGTGATTTGGAGAATTTGTCCAGTCTATTTTTGAATGTATTCACTGTGGGTGCCATAACAAGGGAGTCTGTTCCATTTCATGGCTACTCTATTTGGTAGAAAGTCTTTCAAAGGATTTAGTTTCGATAGTGTCTGACAAATTCTTAAAGAATGGCCTCGTAAGTGTTTGTTTGGTTTCTTACATACATGTCTTTAATTGTATTGACATCATAATAGTTTGTTAATATTTTAATGGTTTCAATCACTTCTCTCTGTCAGCGGTTTTCAAGAGATGTAAGGTCAAGTACTGACTGGTTTTTTTTTAAATGACTAGTCAAATTCTAGCATTAAAAAGAATAATTATATCTCGATTCCCGGGTCAGGCTCAATAGAATAGAGTTGGAATTGTTCCCGGTAGATCCCGATACGCTCGATCCCTATTACATGGGATCTGAACATAACAGGTGAAGTGTGGGAGTTGGTATTATAGATACACACGGCTACGGATCAACCTATACATTTCAAATGAATCCATTACCGTAGCTGATCTTGCATTGGACAGGAAGCTAATACAACGGGAGAGCATCTTGTACTGGAAATGTATAGAGGAGCCTGAAAAAAATGTAATGTGATAAATGTTATTATACTATAAATGATTTCCTTAATGATACATTTTCATAATTTTGATATATTTTTATTAATTGTATAATTAACTTGATTGACATTGGATTTATATTAACTGACACTATTCTTTATTTTGACTACCATTTATGTATTTAATTCACATTGCACGTAAAGATTGACATAAAAAAACTGTGTTATTTGATAATGTTTTGCTGTCTAATAATTAAGGTAATTTTATCTACATAACCTAATGTTAATTAAACAGAATTTGTATGTCCTCTGGACAGAGCATGCTGAGACTATGTATATGTTTAACAACTTATGTACGCATGTTATGACAAATAAATCGTCTTTATCTTTATAGATAGATGGATAGAGAAAACTTTATTTGCTCATCAAATTTGTAACAAACATACAAAGCAATAGCTACTTAAAACTATAACGTACAAAGGGCGGCCTTATCGCTTAACGCGATCTCTTCCAGGCAACCTTAGGATGGACATAATAGAATGAATATTTGCGGTAGTTTATTGCATTGGATTTGTTGTTACTTTTTTTTCTTTTTAATTTGCTTAAGGCTTGTCAAGATTAAAGAGTAAAATAAAATAATTAAAATACTAAATAGCTTCATCGGTAGCCGTGTGCAAGTGTTTTTATTTAAGTAAGTATTAAAATAAATGAGTCAGCAGTAAATCTTCAATCTTACTTAATATAAAATAGAGTAAAAAGTGAACCCTCTATCGACTATTTGAGCGTGAACTGACATTATATAATACTCCAAAACATTGCCACTGTTACTATCATACAACAGCTCACCAATAAATTAAAATCATGGTGGTACATATCCTGGTAAATATCCATGGGTGTGCTTGAGGAAGTGAATGTATGTATTTGGCCTTGTCATTGGGACCATTGGATAGTGTAATTGCTTATGGCGTTCTATCTAATGTAAAAAATCCAAATTTATCTTTATCTTTATGGTAAATATCCTGAAATGTTCACTACATAATTATGATAGTATGTAGTAAACATTTCAGGATATTTATAGCGGCTACGTTCACTTAATTAGTTCAAGAGAAATTGGGGTCTAAAGTGTAAAATGTAGTTACCGACTTAGAATATTTCGTAGAAAATACAAAATCAGTTTTTTTTTAAATGACTCCCGCACTAGGAATAACTCCTGTATCGCGGGGTTGTTCACAAGCATACATTTCACACACACAGAGCACACCCAGAGTCAGAACGAATCTTTGCGGATCACACAAAGATTTGTCCCGTGTGGGTATCGAACCCACAACACCAGCGCAGTTGAGAGAGGAGAAGCAATCGGTTTAACCACTAAGCCAACCGTGCACTCAATGATTTGTTTTATGTTGTTAATGTTTAATATAGATATTAAACCGGTTTGTAAATAGTGTAAAGCTTAACTATGGAACCCTAATTGCGCGTGGCTAGATTTCTAGTTCATTGAATTTGCCACATTTGAAAGATAATAATTTTCAACTTATTTTTCTAAATAGGATTAGATCCTACTTCTATTTTTCGACCACCTAATTTACCGATGTCTGAGTGAAAAAACTAAAAGGCAATGCCCAAAAACGAGTTAGTTCATCTTCTTATTTTTATAGCATTTAGCTATCCTTAGCAAATTATACTAAGAAATAGTTTAAAAAAAATTGAAGTCGGTTTTTTTATTGGAAAATTATCTCAAGTTAGTGAACTGCTCAGCGACACAAACTGTGTCATAGTCAATAGTTACTCGATCGAACGATACGCACCAGTAGTTTACAATACTTACAATAGTGAGTTTGACATTATATACAATGTAAATGTAAATAGTGGATTGGGAAATATTTTACATTAAAGGGTTAGCATTCCCGGTAATGTATATGGATTTGACCTTTGGAATCACTATTTAATAATAGCCCTGTATCTAATACAAATCCCACTGCTGGGTTTGGGCCTCTTTTCATGATTAGAAGGGTTAGGCCATAGTCCACCACGCTGGCCAAGAGCGGATTGGTACATTTCGAACTCCTTCGAGCACTTTTTAGGCGCTCTCAGGCATGCTGGTTTCCTAACGATGTTTTCCTTTACCGTTAGTGAGCGATAATATATATGATAAATACACACATTTCTTTGAAAAGACGAATCGTAACTGGGTATTTCTCATCGGCGCCCGAATTTGATGGTCACACGGGTTTATTTTCTAAACGGTATAAGTTAGAAACATAAAATGTATATTAGAGGATAAAACATTTAATAAGCTACTAAATAAATAACGCTTGTCATAACCTAAGTATAAATATGTATAAAAAATCGACATAGACTGTCTAAAACGGGGACATTTTCAGCATTCTCATCGTGTCACACTTCCCGCTGCAGTTAAATATTTTGTTATGGCTTCTCCAAATTTCAGTACATTTGTTTGTAACATATACTAAACCCATCGTAATTGATTACACTTTACGCACAATAGTCTAAAAAAAATGTGTTTGGCGTTATTTTCAAGTAAAATCACAATATACGTCGGTCACACGATTTTAGTTACTTGAGATTTGTGTTGTAAAAATGGCTTTCTGTGAAACACGACAGTACTAACCAATAACAAAGCTCGGTATGGTCGAGTGCTAGTCGTGCTCTATCGTCACTGCAGGTAGACTTGTGGCTAGTGTTACAAATGAAAAAAATATTGGCTAGTTTTAATTTCCTCATAAGATTAGCGATCATATTCGTGGACAAGATTTTTATGCATTGTATTTGAGCAATCAGAATTAAAGTTAGCTTATTGGAACCTTAAAATGATGGGTATATGCATGAGGTATTTGATTTTAAACGTTACACCTTAGCTTTGGAGAAATATAGAAAAAGGAACATTTTCGTCACTTTTGTGGCGTCATTTTCGTGGCGATTTGTCCACGAATGTGATTTTAGTCCACAAATATGATTTTTATCAACCACTATCAAGGAGTGGTTATGTTTTTTATATTTAATGTAGGTTGTATGTAGTACGTAAGTTTGTAAATTTCTTTCTTACTTCATCTCTTTGAAACGGCTGGATGGACTGTGACAGTAAATATATTGTTATTGTTCAATTATTTTAAATATTCAAATTTTAACATGACAAGCATAGTCTCATTGAAGAAGTAAGTGAAGGAGCCATCATCCAAAAAAAAAGTTAATACAGTCGAATCTGCCTGATTTCAAAGGGATGATGAAAGTACATCAAGTGATTTGGGATCATAGAAGACCTAATTTATTAGCCATGCGGAAACTGGGCTGCGGAGTTAACGATTGCGCTCTTTCTTCAATAAAATGTCAACACGGGAATCATTCATCATCATCATTGGATTTTATAATCCGAGCCCCAATGATAACAAAACTAATCAGGCATTAAAATCTTCTATAACCATACTGTCCAACGAAATTATTAAGGCGCCATATGCCACTAAAAAAACGACCAAAAACCATCCATAAAATTCAAAAACAAATGTTTTATGCAAGAATCTGATGCCGTAAATACAAAAGACCTTAAAAACTAAACTGACAATGTTGATGAAGAATTGAATTTACCACCAGATGACAGTTTTTGGATCCATCTCTCTCCTATAAGCAATGAATACCAGATACCCTCTGTGTCTAATGTCGTCCTGTCCTGCATTAGACAAACACATTTCTAATTCAAAGCAGAAAAAGCAACGTAGCTTCTGGTCTGCTGACGATTGGGATTAACCTTTTGGTATATTATACCAAAAGGTTTTTAATCAGGCATTCTTCTTTATTTACGAAAAAGCTTTGCATGTTTTAATTTGATATTATTATCACAAAATATATCATGATGTTATCAACGATATATTTCACATATACAGATTTAAAAGGTTTGTTATTTTGTTAATCAACGCTTCAAACATTACGTTTTAAACTTTTGAAAGACTAAGACTTAAAAAGTTGCAACTGTAGCTTAAATTAGTTAGGCTAAGTTTTTGATTCTTTTTTTTATACCAAAGCCTGGTTTTTGTGAATTTAAAAAAATATTGTGATATTACAATTTAAATATCTTAATTACACATAATTATGAGAGATTTTTATAGTTATTGAAATCTGTTTATTTTTGTATTTAAAAATAACTTGCGATATTATTATAAGTAGTGTACTAGAATTAAAGTGCATACTAAATTACAAAAAAAATGTTATATTATTATAAGAAATAGACCACCAATATATACAATAAATTGAAACTACAGTTTTAACAAGTTCAGTGTTCATTTCCACTAGTTATTTTTGTTCTAAAAAAATAATAAAAATTTACCAAACAATTTGCATATTGAGATTACTCAATTGGTTTGGAAAACACGATCTTTTTTTGGTAAAAGAAATAACTGCTAGAAATTAACATTAACCAAGTCAAAAAACTGTAGTTTCAATAAATGTGGCTATGTCATAACACCGTGTTTATGTATATTTATAGATACTTAGGCCCATCTTCACCAGTTCTTGATAAAGTTTCAATTTCAAAAATATCTATATTAATTGTAAAAGTGTGCAATAAGCTCTTAATTAGAACTGGGCCTATGTATTTTTATTTACTTTGCATCACCAAAGGTTGTTTGTTTGTAAAACAATAACTTATAATATTATAATAAGTACCTAAAATACACACAATTATTATACTTAATACATAGTTGTAGTTTGATCTAACTATAGGTACTTAATTATTACGATTAAAAATCACATAAAAGTTCCTGTTTTTAATGTTGTATGATTATGTTTTCTTAACAAAACTTTTGATTAAAATTGTGCAGTTTTTATGAACATAATTATAATTATAATCTTATTCGAAGGATGATTTATTTATTTTATTTATTTATTAAAGATTGTCAAAGTTACTTACATCCTAACCTAATATAAGTATTCATTACATCATTGTCATGATTTTATTATTTTAGACTAAATAATAATATGTAATTGTCTCTTTTAATTAATAATGATGAAAATAAGCTAAAATTATGATTACAAGAATATTTTATATTATAATAATAGAGAATTTGATAAATTATTGAATGTAAAGTTACTGCGTCATTTTCGTGGACTATCGCGTCATTTTCGTGGGATCTTAAATTTCAAAACATTATACCTGCCGAACGAGACCTCAGATTAGATTGATTTATACATAATTTAATTCATCTTTTTAATCGCTTTATGTTGCTTTACAAATATAGTTCAAAAATGCATTTTTAAAATTTCCCACGAAAGTGACGATGAGAATCGTGAAAATGAGAAATACCCAACTAATCATTGACAGAGGTGTGTGCTGTGGGCTCGAACCCGAGACCTTTGACTTCGCAGTCCTACAATCTCCCATTCGGCTATCGCTGCTTTTTGTTTTGGCCTTGATATTACTGGCAAATGAGGCATTACATCCGCAGTCCTCAGATGATGCGACGCATCTTCAATTTGGCGCTGAAACCAAGTAGGTTCGTCGTTCGCGCTGGTACAAAGGGTTGAGAAATTTCGAATCTAGCAGCATACGAAGCCTGAATTGGCAAAGCACTTGGAGCGTTTACACGGGGGTACAGGTTCGAATCCTCCATAATATTGTATAAAATACAAAAACGCATAGCAAAGGCATAATTTGCTTTAATAACAAATTGTTGATTTACCATCAATCACTATTTTACAACTGACCATTAGGTGGACTACACATCCGTTTAGATATTATGATATATTCTTACAAATAGAGGTTTGTTAATGCTAATATTATTATTACAGAATTATAGAATATTCTATTGTTGTCTTCCTTTAAATACAAGGCAAACATTTTAATATCTAATATTTTTCTTTCGATATTTTTTATGTAATATTCAAATTATATTTTTTGTAGAAAGTTAGACCGTGATTAATAACACATTTAAACACAGTAATAATTAATTATAAAAACTAATTATTCAAGGTGATAAAAAAAAGTTTTAGCTAATCTTCAATCGTCCAATTTGCACGCATATTTTAGCAAAATTTATATTGCCACATTACATTTAATATTACGATTGTGTTGAAAGTAATCAAAAATGTGATTGAAATAAGTAAAAGTAATTTAAATATTGTAAATGATTTAGATAATTATTAGTATAAATCTTTTTTTTTACTGCCTCGATGCGTTGTTTGTGAACTAAAGTTTAGAAAATTTACAATAGCAGCACAGAGTTGGAATTGTGCCTGATGGATGGCGATAGGCTCACCCTCTATCCCATGGGAACTAAGCATAACAGGTGTAGTGTGGGTGTTGTACACCTCTGCCACACCCTTCTGGGTGATATAGGCGTGATGATATCTTTCACGTAATAGATAAGTGTATTTAGAAATACATTTATTTATTACTAGCTTCAGCCTGCGACTCCACTTGCGTGATATGTTAATAAAAAGTAGCCTATATGTTAATCCAGGCTATAAGCTATATGTGTGCAAAATTTCATCAAAATCGATCCGGTAGTTTTTGCGTGAAAGAGTTACAAACATCCATACATCCATTCTTACAAACTATCGCATTTATAATATTAGTAAGGATTTACAGAAAGATAAATGAGACACTCTGAAACTATTTTTCTACCCCGTTGGCGTAGTGGTTAGTGTTTGCGACTATTAATTGTGAGGCTTCGAAATTGATGCCCGGTTTCGACTTTTTTTGTCTAGAAATTCTGAATAGCAGATGGAAACGGTAGATTGCGATAGGCGCTACATCACATGAGACGTAAACATATCAGGTTATGTTTACGTCTTATGTTACAGTACCGCTGTTTTCTGTTCGTGCCGTCAACCGTGGTGTCCGTGGTGGTTGCTGAAAATCAGCGCTGTGGAAGTTTTGCAGAAATGCAAGACTCCACAGCATTAAAAATGAGCAACCGCCACTGTTTTCTTACATATTTATTACATTTATACTTACCTGTTTTTGCATGTGTTAGTTATGTAAGAAAATAAAAATAATTTTCTTTCTTTCTTTCTTCTTTCTAGGTGAAGTGTGGTAAACACCTCTACCACACCCCTCTGGGTAAAATAGACATGAAATTATGTTAAATTGTTTCAAAGAAAACTCCGTTTAAAATCAACAATTCCGTTTTAAAGCCAATTCTAAAGAAACTTACTTCTAAAAGAATACATTTAGACTTAATTAACATTGTATAAAACAAAGTCACTGTCGCTGTTTGTACGCTCATATCTCATAAACTACGCAAAAGATTTAAATACAATTTTCAGCAATAAATAGAGTATTTCATAAGAAAGATTTCTATATATAAAACATGTATATTATAGAAGAAAAAAACCGAGAATTTTAAACATTTGTAATGTAGTGGTACCCGGCACGAGTAAAGGCAGGTTTCTAGTCCAACGGCTACCGATCAAATTATACATTTTTAGTACAAGATTTATACTGCCGGGCGGAGTGGGTAGTGTACCTGCCTGCTACGCTGAGGTCGCGGGTTCGATTCCCGCTTAAGACAAATCTTTGTGTGCATGAACATGGGGGTTTGTCTTAGTCTGGGTGTTTCTACGTTTAATAAGTATGTATTTACAAAAGAAAAGTATGTATGTATTAGTATCAGTTATTCTAGTACCCATAGTACAAGCTCTGCTTAGTTTGGGACTAGATGGCGTTGTGTGTGAGCTGTGAGATATTTATAGGCCGTCCGTGCAATGCGTGACCAGCTTATATTGGACATGTATAGGTTGATTGGTAGCCGTTTGTACACAGTAAATAATACAAAGTTCTAGCTAACCGTCGGCTATTGAAAGTACTGAATATTTAAATAAAAGATCAATGGTGATCGTTTAACTGTGGAAGCCAAAGAGTTTTTTTTTTATATTGACCCCTTTTTTTATACATACGTTACCACTTAGGAATATCTCCTGTGTCGCGGGGGTGTTCACAAACATACATTTCACGCACACAAAGCACACCCAGTGATAGGAATTTCTTAATTTGGATAGCCATTAAGTTTAATGTAATGGAATTATCTTAACCATCTATTATTGGAACTAAATTAAATTAAATACCGCTGTACTTTTTTTTTCGTCGAGTAAATCACGTGTAGGTAGTTGCCACTTACCATCAGGTCGACTGTAAGCTCGTTTGCCACATATGTTAAATAATATTACACTTTTAGTTATTTAGAATTTAGAATGTCGTCCATAATTAATTACCTACAGTAAAAAGTAGGTAGTAATCAATATAATGAGAAAACAACGATAAAGTTTGCAAAAAACTAATTACTATAAACAGTATAACAACAATACTAGATTTTTATCGCATTTAATATGAAACAACGACTTAATTACAAATTACAAGCTTATGTCATAATTTCCTTAAAAAATCCAACTATCGTTCCATAATTCAACATGGCGTCTATCAATATAATAATTCTGTCAGAGTTTAATTGAAATTCTATACAAAGAGCGCCGCGGTATTATTGATACATTATGGCTCGCGAAAGAGCCATACAGCCAATTTACATGTGAATTACAAATCTCTAAACACACAGAGGTTATATCAATTGTCATACGTCCATCTCTCTCTTACCACAAGAAAACATCAAAGCTAAAACGAGACGAAAGACACGAAAGATGTTGTCGAGCATTGAAAAGCGGTTGGTTAACGCCTACAAAACGAACGGGGAAGGGTAAAAAGCTTGTTTGTTCGAAGGCGTGTCCCCCGTCTGAGATGAGGGGCGCAGTCGCTCGGCCGCAGCCGTCGGGTAAAGTGGCCCTGTCAAACTCAACTGACGTTTCAATTGACAGCTGAGCTGTCCACGTTAAAAAAACTAGTGCGGTATTAAGAAATCATGATAATCGATTCCGATTAATATTAATCGAACTGTGTCTTGACTTGTACTGAATAATTGTGATTGTGGACTCAAGTGAAACATGGCTTTTGAAGATCGTTGCAGTCCGAACCAAGCGAACAGCCCTGGGCCAGTCACTGGAAGAGTACCAGCTCCTCATGCGGACAACCCTATTAACTACTGCCCTCAGAGCCAGTACACCTGCTCCACAATTGACTCCAGGTTTGAAAGAACGTCTCCTAATATTACCATTGTAAAAGTCCAGCCGAATTCTCCACCACCAAGTCCTGACAACCAGAATGAAGTTGACAACTTCCAAAATTACTACAGACCTGAAACGCCTGATGTGAAACCCCAAATCAACCAAGAAGACCCAAGATTTGATATGGATAAACTAAGAAATCAACGACAACAACCGTCAACACCTATAGCTTTTTCAATAAGTAACATATTACATCCAGAATTTGGGTTGAACGCGCTAAGGAAAACCAGCAAAATCGAAGGACCAAAACCTGTGGGTCCAAATCACAGCATTCTATACAAACCCTACGATCTATCCAAGCAGAATAATTACCAAAAATACAGCTTTGATTACCTAAAAGCCAAGGAACCTGAGTTCAGTTCCTTACCACCTTTAGGAGGTCTAAGACAGACGGTATCCCAGATCGGAGAGCAAGTTGCCAAGGAAAGAGAGACGCCCAAAATCATAGAAAACCAAAAACGGCCTGATTCAGCCAGTTCCGTGGTTTCTTCAACCTCTAGTGGAGCCCCTTCAACTTGTGGAAGCACAGACACCAACAGCCAATCAGGAAACGGAGCTCATTGGCCTGCTTGGGTCTACTGCACCAGATACAGTGACCGACCTAGTTCTGGTAAGCTACAATTTTTTATTTTTTAAGTATCCTCATTTCGAGGCTATTACGTCCCAAACTCTTGGAAGGCGTGGGCCGAAATCAACAGTGTAGGACCGTATAAAATTTTGCTCTAATTTTATTAAAAATCAATTTTTGCGAACAAACTTTCTTTTTCAACCTTTTAAAAAAAAATGTTTAGCGATGAGCAAACTGCGATGGAACTTTTTCTATCATTGTTGATTTTTTTTTTATTCTTCAGCAAGGAGTTGATGATTGTTCGTTTGTATTGTCTTATTTTTCAAATTCTTGTAAAAAAATTCTTGGCCTGCATTTGAGTCTTAAGCTAAGTAGGTTGTATTGATTTCTTCTTTCAAAGGGTCATTGTCCTGAGTCATGTAGATGGCTGTATAATTGAGTACATTTGCCTTATTCTTTGTTTTTATTGTCGTCAGCCTGTCAAGTGACATTTCAAAGGTTATAACGACATAATTAAACACCTAAAGGAGGAATTATTTCAGTTTATTTTTTGAAAAACAACTGCCTGTTTTTAATATTGACTTTAAGTGTCTCTTTTGATACAGACTTGTAAATTATTCATGTTGGTAAAAAAGCTTGCATACATAAATATTTTGACAATGAGCTCTCGAACAATTGTATGAATGTATGTTTGTATGTATTAGAATATCATTAAACGAAATGATGCGTGAATTGTGTATAATATGTTGACACATGTGGACAGATGTAATTTATTTATGTATGTATTCATACAATGTTTTTATTTTGAATTAATTTTGGGTCGAATACGGTCCTTAATAAGATTCAAGTGAACATCTTTATTAAATTTGTTGTTTTTATATTATTTCTGTTGAGTAGTCTATTTATTTAAATTTTCGTGCTCCTAGGAGTTATAACACCTATTTCGATGCGATTTCAACATTATTGTCTTATCTGTGACCTGCCGCTGAATTAGATCCGGTTTCCGCCAAAGCACAGAGAGTCTCGGGTTCGATCCATAGGCCGGGCAAAATGTTATTTGTTAACTTTACAGCTTGGATTTGTAATTGTGCCCGGTAGATAGCGATAGGCTCACCCCGTATCTTATGAGACCTAAACATAACAGGTGAAGTGTGGGTGTTGTACACCTCTGCCACACCCTTCTTGGTAATATAGGCGTGATGTTAAGTAATGCTCCATCAAAGCGGAGAGTTTCGATACTTTCACATTTAGGTAGGTAATGTTATGCCAGTCACCATAAAGATACATTAAAAAAAATCGCTAAGGTAAAGAAAAATTCAAATTAGGAAATCATTAAAAAAAAATAATATGATGTGTTAAGTTTTTTTGAATTTCCACAAATTTATATTTTTTTTTTTCATAAGAACCAACTCCTGACTAAAACAAATAACAAAAAACAATTAGCGACAACGAAAAAGGGATTGATTTTTATATTATAGATATTTTTTCAATAATATACAAGCTTTTTGAATTAATACCTGTATCAGAATAGCGATTTCCCGTCGGCCATATTGTCAAATAAACGAGTGCGGGCTAAATATAGCCACCTACCATCAAATTGACTGCTATTTTATTTTCTTTATCAATGCCACTAAAACTAGGAAGTCATACAACAAGCAAGCTTATTAGATAAATAATTTGGCTTTCTACTAAGAAAATAATTATATTTAAAAGATTCTTGTTGTCATAATCTTTATCGGTTCGCCACTGTTTTATAGACCCGTCCCGTCCGACGGCAATGTTATATATTCATTTTGGGCCAAATACGTTCCATAATAAGATTCTAGTGAACATCTTTAATAAAATTGTTGTTTTGAATATACTGAAACGGCCTCTTCGATCAGCGACGTTTATATTATAATTACGCCCGATCAACTTTCGCTATAAGGATTAATAACAATTGGTTTCTTATGTGTAAGAAATAAAATCCTACAGGATTTACAATTATGTGTCAGTTTAGACCGTAGGATTTTATTAGCCAAGTACAATTTGCAATTTTGCAATTATGTGAATTTTCCATTAGAAAATTGATTGATTTATTCAAACACTGACCTTTTAATCAAACCCCTACTACTTGTACTTACTATTCTGTGCCCCTTCTCCCGGAGACAATAAATTGGTCGCACCACTGCATTGCTGTAAAAAAAGATATACTTAATTCTGCTTTCGGCACTGCCGAGCCGCGCGTCTGCTGGCTGTGGGCGATTGGGAGTCGGGACTATGGCTTGTGGGACGATGGTACATGCCGCATTGCCACCTGCCTACGGTGAAGACGTGGACAGCCTCGGACACCACGGTCTCTCATGCAGTAGAAGTGCCGGCCGTTTATCGCGACACGCCCACCTCAATAACATAATCCGCCGTGCTCTTGTTACCGCCGGCAAGGCAGCCGTACTTGTACCTAGTAGCTTAGCGCACGAGAGGATGGGAAAAGACCAGACGGTATAACAATACTGCCATGGAAGATGGGTAGGCCTTTAGTGTGGGACGCTACTTGCGTCGACACCCTCGTGCCATCACACCTGCTTATGCCGGCGCTGCTGCTGCTTCAGCGGAGAGTGTCAAGCGGTGCAACAAAAATAATCTCTATATATTAATGTTGGATTAAATTAATCACAACTAAACAAAATAAAATGTAATAATATCACGATTTTGATGTCCTTACCTTTTTTGAAAACATTTTGGGTAGTTTTAATACCGGAACTGTCATACTTATAATGTTTTTATTAAGAGACCTCTTTCCAGCTGAAGCAGTAATATTGCAGACCAGAGACAAATTATTTTTGATGCGTTGTCACTTCCAATCACGATACGCCTTGCGAGCCAGTAATTGTAGAATTTCTTTTGAGTAAAATTAAATTTAAATTACATTTTCAAACATAACAAAACATTATTTAATTTATTTACAAAAGCAATTGTATAAGATTCACAATACCGTTGACGTGTCGTGTCAACAAGATGGCGGTGACAGCTGTCAACTTGACAGCGCGCGCGCGGGAAAATGACGACACTAAAATGTATTTGCGTTTTCCCGTTTTCTATTAACAATGGTGTACTTTAAAATTAGAATGAGAGGTATGAGAGTTAATTTAAATTAATGGTTGAGTTTTGACCTATTGGTACCTGGTGACAGTATCTTAAGTATGGCGAAATGAACAGTAGCACCTTTTATTTTTTATTTAGTACCTGTGTGAATCTTGTCAGAAAAAAAAGCTTATTGGTTATTTCAAATTGTGTAGTTAATCGAATAACTATTTTATTTTTGAAGCACTTATCAAATTCGTATTCTTACTGATTAAAAATATGACGCAAATAGTTCCTTTCAAAAAGTTTCTTTCACTTTTTGATCAAATAAGACTTTCTCATTAAAAAAACTTGTCCATGTAATGCAATGCAATCATATCGTCGCAATTTTTTTAAAATAAATATTAACGATTCCAAATATAATCCACTAGAACTTAAACAACTTTATGGAACCCGCTGTTGTTTCAAAACCACCGCTTATAAAATACCACATTAATAAAAAAAACGCTTTGACAACATAATTACAGGTCCAATTATGAAAAATAACATCCTTATAACAAAAAAACTACTTTATCTCACTTGACATAAAGTATAATTTCGTAAAACGAATAAAAACCTTTTCACACATTGACACAGGCTTTATTTTTTTGCAAGCATAGACTAAGTTTATTGCCGTGGAATAAAAGTCAGTTGAGCAACTTTAAATCCACTCACTTTATAATAAGATCGTAAATAAATTAAACTGAACTGTAGGAATAATTTTGAGTTATTAACAGGTGGAGTAATGAAACAATTTGAGTTCAATTATTCTTGCAATTATTTTTTTTCGCCTGGCAGCCATTTTGTAACGCGGGACGCCCAGTAGCGTTTAAGGTGAGAGCGCACTGCGAAATTATTTTTTAATAACATGGTGATAATCGATTTTCTGGCTGGTGTGAAAATATTATGATAATAATTTATGATTAATTCATGATATGAGGTGATTATGATTATGCATGCAAACTTGGACATTAAATCATTACTAAGTGATTATACGTCATTGCAAATCATATAATGATTGTAAGTTATACACTTGACACTAGAGAAGTATTTTAATCATATTTAGTAGTTTTTAGTTACCATATAATAATAAATATATATATATATATATATACCATTAAACCATATATATACACCATAATACCATTTTTTTTATATAGTTCTGTTTATAGATATTTTAAATTAGAAAGTAACTTTGTCTGCCCGTCGGTTACACTACCACGGCCAAACTACTGAACTAATCTGGATGAAAATTGGTATGGAGACAGTCCAAGACCTGAGGAAGGACATACAACATAGGGTTTTTTTTTCTAATATAACGCAGACGGAGCTGCTCTCAGAAGTTAGTATACAAATAAAGTTTAACTTAACTATTTTTTTTACCAATTGTCGGCAGATTGTCGGTAAGACAAGAAGTAATTATCTTTTTCTTGTAATTAGTCTATTAATAGACTTGTAAGCTTCAAATAGGTATACTTTATTTCTAGTCTGTTATTAGACTTATTAGTTCCGCCTAGAAACGGAGCGTGCGCCTTTTTTCAACTAAATACTTTTTTCAATAACGTTGTTTTCATTAGTGTACTTTTTATTAAGTCTTCACCAGTGTAATCTAGCTTTAATTCGTTGTACGTAACCGTCGACAAAATAATCAATAGACAAGTATTTTTTTACGTTTTTTTCTGAGAATTCGTTCAAAATTATATCGTTGTATGCCTGATATGGAGTTATGAACCGTGACTTTTCTGTATTGGTTCCGTACGAATTTATTTTTAGGGTAGTCATTTTCGAGTGATAGTATGTTCAGTTAAAGAAGTGGAAACATTATCTGACGACAGGATGGCGGAGTGGGTAGTGTAATTGCCTGCGACGCCGAGGTCGCGGGTTCGATTCCCGTTAAAGACAAAACTTTGTGTGCATGAACATGGAAGTTTGTCTTAGTGTGCTCGTTTCTAATAAGTATGTATTAACAAATGAAAAGTATTTATGTATTAGTGTCAGTTATTCTAGTACCCATAGTACAAGTTCTGCTTAGTTTGGGACTAGATTGCGTTGTGTGTAAGTTGTGAGATATTTATAAACAATTGTTTATAATAATTTGCTTGCCATAATTACCTTTAAGGGTAGTAGGTACTATATTATGTGGGATAGTAAAAGAGTAGAGCTCTACAAAAAAAATAGTCCTTCTAATTGACCTATCACGTAGTAGATGACCTAATAATTAAAAAAAAAATCTCTAGATTGAGCTCTATTACATCCTTTAAATTTATACCTTTTCTAAAAAAAAAATACCATTTAGATACAACCTATTATGAATAGAATTTAATCTTTAATATAAAATAGTGCATTAAATCCAACAAGAAACCTATAAGTTAATTATCTACTTCAGTAAAAATACTTAAAACATGACGAGTTGCAGCGTAATTGCAGATAATTCATTTAATTTCTCAAATTAAGTGATCTATTGCTAATATATGCAAAATGCTGATAATCATGGGCGTTGGTTTCTATTATAATGTACTAGCCTCCTCTCGCGGGTCCGTCCGGCTCGTGCTTCGGTCAAAAGTAGCGGCTATGAGCCCATCAACCCCGTAAGAAGCAATCCGTTGCGAATTCAAATTAAATTGTAAATTCACTCCGTTTTGTTAAATTTAGTAGCTTAGGTCAAAATTAAAAATATTTAGTTTGCTACTTAAGGTCATCATCATCATCATTACACTTACAGTCGAGAAATTTAGTATCCTGGAAAGAGGCGACCGTAGCTGGTTAATTAAAGCGACTGCCGACAGAAGTTTGCAGGTTCAAATTCTGCCGGTCCCAAAAAAATTATCAATTTAGTATATCTTCATAAATATCCGATTTTTTTTATTATAGTAGGATTATTTACTTGAAAATCCTATATAATTGTATTTAATTCCTCAAATTAAGTGATCTATTGCTAAATTAAGCAACATGCTCATAATAAGGGCGTTGGTTTCTATTTTATACATCATACGTCCTTGTAATGAGCAGTCGGCTACCGGTCAACGTATACACATATCCAGTCTTCTTCTTCTTTCGATGGCTGCAGTCTTATTCTATGAGCCCAGTGCGTGGCCACGCGGTTAGCGCTTTCATCGGCTTTCATGAGTGCCTCCTTTGTGCAGGTGGTGAAGCAAGTGGGACAGGTCATGAGGTGGCCACAGTCTGTGCAGCACCACACTCGCAATATAAGTCCGATTCGTCAAGAAAACCCCACCTTACCAGGTTCTGTTTGCTTCGACCGACTTGAGTTCGGAGGCTATTGAGTGACTTCCAAATCCAGTATAGGCTGGTCTCCCGTTGTACAGGCTTTTCGTGCAATGCGAGACCAGTTTATACTGGATTTTTAGTATTGTGTCGTTTTAAAAATTAAGACATAACATCGCCTATGAAGGGTGTTGCAGATATGTTTCAAAAGCCACATTTCACCTGTTATGTTTAGGGCCCATGTGATAGGAGGTGAGCTTTTATATTTTTCAAGTAATAAAATGTTCTATTGAACGTTATTTTAATATTTATGAAGCGTTATCGCTAATATCGATTTTTTTATTATAAATTAATAAATTTAAAAAATGTATAGTTTTAAATATTATCATAAATAATATATCTACATAGATTAAAAGGCTGCAAATACCTCATAGAAAAAAACTAACCTACAAATAAATGACTTAAAAAAATAATTGTAAAATATTTATTTATTTATTTTTATCTTATTTTTTTTGGGTTTTTTCGTAAGATTTCAATAAAAAAGAGATATCACTCTTTTTTATTGAAATCTTACGAAAAAACCCAAAACCTATAAATGAAAACGTCTCATTTTTTTTGGATCATAAATAAATAACCGGTTTTTCGATTCGTCCACGGATCTCTAAAATCATGAAGCATTGAAAGCGAGTTAATTAGTTGCTGAACCGTAACCGGTGAAGCCCAAAAAGGCAATAGCGTAATAACAAGAGTTACGCCTTAATCCGACCTTTCGTTTCGTAGGTTGTTGCACACAGACGTACTAACATTACTATTTATTGGAAGAAAACATGCGAGTGATATGAACATTTTAATATTTTAAAATTCTTATCACTTCTCCCCACCTGATGGTAAGTGGTAACTACCACCCATGGACATCAACAATCCACAAAAGCAGATTGTAAACGTGTTATGCCTCATGTGCCAGTAATTTAAATTCAGCAAAAACTGTTATTTGGGGTATTCCTTTAGGAAAAGTGTCACAGAGTTTGAATTGTGTCCGGTAGTTGGCGATAGGCTCACCCTCTATCACATGGCACTTAAACGTAACAGGTGAAGTGTGGGTATTATACACCTCGGCAACACCCTTATGGCTAAAATACGCGTAATGTTATCTCACCATCAACTAAAACCCAGTATTCCAAGCATTATTACTTCTGGCAGATTAAAGGTAAGACACCGCCCTCGAGTTCCACCACCATCAGCTTAACAGAAAGTAAAAGCACACTGTCATGACAACAAAATGTCATCAGCTGTTGGACCAGCGAAGGTATGACAAAAACTTAGCGAAATCAAATTGGTTTCACTACGACGCCAATTTTGGATCAACTGAATAAAAATGTGGTACTGGTGTGGAGAAAAGTGGTTCGGATTTAATAATCTTAAAGGCTCTTACATACTTTGTTTTGTTTTGTCTGCACGTGTGGTGTAGTGATTTAAGCGGTCGCCTCACCGCTCTCCACTGCACTGGTGTTGTGGGTTCGATCCTCACATGGCACAAATCTTTGTGTGATTCGCAAATATTTGTTCTGAGACTGGGTGTGCTTGTGTGAGTGAGTGTGTGTATTTGGCCTTGTCATGGGACCATTGGATAGTGTAATTGCTTCTGGCGTTCTATCTAATGTAAAATTTAAAAAAATAAAATCATTACCTATGATATGAGCTCATATAATTAACTTACCAAACATTCATTGCCTTGATTAAAAAAAAATACGACCAATTTTTTTAACGATATTTCAAGTACTCTTACTCCGGTTCTCCGGTTCCGGTACTCTTACTATCTTACTCCGGTTCACACTGCTCCGTTGCAAACTTCTATCTGAAGTTTTTTTTATTCGGTCACCAGCTCTTTCATCCAGGACCAATGCGCTGCTAACTATTGAAATCTACTTAATATTATAGATTCTAATGCATTTATATGTTTTTAAACTTTCGCGATTTGAGAACATTTTTTAAAAATTTGTCTAAATCGCGTAATCTAATGCATTTATTTAAAGCTTGTCAAAAAAGTGTTTGTATGACGTCCAATATTTTTTTTAGAAATCGTGAACGAATCGTGGAGCTTTGTTTCGATAATACGTCATTACTTTGGCAATGTTGCTAGCTATCAAAATTTACTTTTAGTTTTTAGACTATTTTTCAACTGTATTTAAGCAGATTCTCATGACAGTTTTCTCAATTTTTCTTTTTTGTTTTTAGACAATTTTTCAAGCTAATGTATTCAGCAGATTCTCATGGCAATCAGACATTCCCACATCAGTCAAATAAAAATATCTTTAATACGAGCTAATGTTCTTAATATCATCAAAGCACTTATCTTTTAGACTGTACTGTTAAGTGCCACCCATCCGCTTAATTAGTGCCGTACTTCTCGCTACTGTGACAATTGGTACATGGAAAAACAGTGCGGGGATTCATTGTCGATAAAATGTTGTGGAGTATCGATAGTTTTTATCGTGAGAGATGTAAGTATGGAGCTCTGGTTTCTTAGGAAGGCGGTGTGGAATAATGCGGCCGTAAAATTATGGTGGTAACAAGATTATACGTAATACGTTATGTCGACTACCGCTCTCTAGGAAACCACTACGGTTACTTTACATAGGCAAAGTTCTAGTGACGTAATGCTACCATTATCCTTACGGCCGCATTATTCCACACCGCTTTTCTAGGAAACGAAGCTTAAAAAAATGTTTTTTTAAGATTTAGCTAAACGATAATAAGAAAATTATAGCATCAATATTCTATTTTAATCGGTTTGCTTTAGTTGTTAGTTAGTTTTTAATTACCACTCAATGTTTATTTAAAATCAGCATTTTCGTGTCAAATCCCATTTTGATTTTACATAACATCACGCCTATTTTACGCAGAAGGGTGTGGCAGAGGTGTACAACACCTACACTTCACCAGTTATGTTTAGGTCCCATGAGATAGGGCTAACGCAATCTACCGGGCCCAATCCCAATTTCCTGACGGAAAGATCTCAAATAACACTTTGCCCGACCCAAAAATCGAACCCAAGTCCTCGCGATTAGATACGCTAACCACTGAACCATTAGGCAATCTTTAAAATAAATAAGATGCTAAATATCATACTTTAGTATTCCAAACGACATTATCTACAAAGTATCATCTCATGTATAAACATCAAAGAATGAATACTTCAATTTACAATTTATTAAGTTATAACTTAACAATGATATTTTTAATAGATTATACGTTTGACAAACAATGAGAACTTAATTTTCTAATAGCCAGTTATTTGTCAAACAAACTGTAAAGAAATAACAACTTTTCGTCCTCAATTATATTCCGTAAATTCTGAAAAGTAAGTTGTTAGCCATAACTGTTGTGATCAATAATTACTTATTACACAAACGGTTGTTAAAATAACTGTTTTACTTCAAAACTATGTGACAATTATGTAATTAAGTAATTTAACTTAGAAACAATATTGTTTTTGATTATACTGGACACTGTGTTGTTAGTTGAAATTGCTTTGATATTTGCTTGTTAAGGAAGTTGAATGTTTTAATATTTATCAAGTTATTATACTTGAAAGCTGCGTTTATAGTTAAGTAGAGGACTTGAGCCGCGTGTTTACATATTTTATTGTAAAGTCCACGCCGCTTCATTACGTTCGACTCTGTGAGTCTGTCCCGCTTCGCTTCCAAGCTGGGCAGAGCGGATAGAAGCGGAATTGACTTAACACGGTTTCCAGCACTGTGATTGATCAATACGGTCTACTTCTATTTAATGTAAACGTACCTTAACGTAGGGCTTGTATTAATTTTATTGCATTGAGCAAGGTATCTGTTTTATTCACTGTATTTAATATGATATTTCCTGAAGTCGATTTGCTATAAAGATATATTATTTCTTTCTCATTTTCAATTCGTGCTAAAATATTTTAAATGCCTTAATAAAAATGTTAACGTATAAATCTCTCTATAAATAGCAAAAAAACAAATTCACCTAAACTGCTGCTTAATTGATAAACAGTTTTAACTCTCGACAATGTAGACATTCATCTTATGTCAGAAAATTTACATATCAAAACTTCATGCCTATATTATCCAGAAGGCTTTGGCAGGGGTTCTTCTTCTTCGTCGTGTCGATGGCTGAGTCAAATTTTATTTTGACTTGCCCTCGTGGTGAAAGGATTAGCCAATTCGCTTTAGAGAACTCGCGAATTGCCCAGGGTGCGCTGGACGTAGGGAATCGTTGTGTACGTCGCTCGGGGAAGCTCCTTTCATGCACCCACATTTCACTTGCTATGTTTAGATCCTATGTAATAGGGGGTGAGCCTATCACCATCCACCGGAGAGAATTATAATATTGAGAATTTCCTGACGAAAAAAAAACACTTTTGCCTGAACCCTAGACCGGTGAATGACCGCATACGCTCACCACTAGCCCAACGATGCAGTTAAGAAAAGTATCGATATTTTTATCGATACTTATATCGATACCGATCAGCACATCACTACCCAAAGTGCATCTTTACATTTTATGTCTTTTACGATATCCTTAGCAGAACTATAATAAATACCAACTGAAGAATGGATACTTGCCTTTTAAAGACTAACTCATAGCCCCGGTTTTGCCTGAATTTTTGTTCGGCTGTGGTATTAAGACTTTTTTGATTGGACTAATTTGGTTATGTGAAGTCGTTATTGGACAAAGGTTCTAATTTATTGATATAAAAGAATTTTTTGATTGCTTTCGGCTTTTTGTTTAACTTTGTTTGTTATTTTCATTGATGGGTTTCAAATCGTAATGATAAACGGGTTTATTTATTAATTAATCTTGTGCTACTTTTAAATAAGCTACGTAGCTGATAATGAACTAAAGTAATAATTAGGTGGAAGTACCCAGTTTTTTTTCTATTAATTTAATGCCTCGTTGGTCTAGTGGTTAGTTCCCACGGTGAGGTCTTGGGTTTCTATTCCCGAGTCGGTCAAAGTGTTATCTATAAACGTTCTGTCAGCTAATTCTGAAAAGTCGAATGGCGCTAGGCTCACCCCCTATCCCATGGGATCTAGATCTAACAGGTGAAATGTGGGTGTTGTACACCTCTGCCTCACCCTTTTGGATAATATAGGCGTGATGTTATGAGATGCTATGGTTAATTTAATAAAAAAAATGTACAATAGATTGAGCCAGTTGTAAAAAATATGCCAACCAATTTCCCTCTACATAATTTCTTAAGTTAAAACAAATTATTATTTATAAGTAGTTAATCAGGCGTTTATTTCTAAATGTTACCAATTATGTTTTCTTTTCTTTTATAAAAAAATAAAAAAAAATCATTGAGAAATTTTTAATTGCAATGGAGATAGAATTATAGCCGATATAAGACAATGCTTTTAACCCTAATTACAATCATTAAACATAAATAATTAAAAATATAACTGACAGAATGTAGGTTATATTACACCTTAGATACTGAGCCATTTGGTTTTGTTAATAATACAGGTCACGTAATAAGTTATCGATAAAAAAATATCGATTTAGACATTGATATGACGCGCACATCACTAGCTACTAAGAAAAGACCTCCACGACTCAGGTTTTTGCTAAAAAGAATGTACTAATAACTTGATTTGGTTCGCTTAACAGCCTTGATACAATGGGGTAAGCAGACTGGTTTGGTACTGTGATATTGTATGGATTTTATATCTTTCTACCAAATACTCAGAGCAATATGTCAATCGGAGGAGTCATTGACAGGCGTCCCCTGCTGCTGAATGTGGAAGAGCACCACTCTTGCACAATGCCACGTTTTCATATAAAACTAGTCGTCAAATCATAGATATTTACGCTGTCCATATTGGTTTCTGAGTCCGAAACCAAAAAGGTCCAATATTTGGTAGATAAAAAAAGAAAAAAAAACACATATCATTTACCTTAAAAATAAGACGTATTATAGGACATTTTTGTCGTATTTTCATCTACCAGTAATTCCTTATTTAAAAAAACTTGTTGTATTAACCCAATGCTCTAAAGTTTTTTAATTTTTAATAGACCTATACAAAATAGGTTAAATTTGAGTGTTATATACACCTCAGTCACACCCACCTGGATAATATAGGCATAATGTTATGTCTTAAAAAATATTATACTAATTGCGAACCAGTACAGCTTATAGAACTGCAGAGGAAAACCTAACCACTGGTTTTGCATAGCACTTCAGAAAAAAACAATTTAAAAAGTAAAAACCATTTGAACCTCGAACGTTGAAAAGAAAACGCTTATTGTAATAAGACCCACCCTTAGCTCCCCTTAAAAAATCAAAGCGGAAAATCTATTCTTATAAAAATACGAGGAAAAAACATTCTAAAAGTTAAGGAAATAAGATTCAAAATGTCATTTTTGGTTTTGGAATAATGTTGTTTGTAATGCAAGCGATTATGGACCTTATTTTGTATCAATAAAGGTTCATATGTCGAGATTTGTAAAATGCACGTGAGGTGAATTTGTATTAGGACATGGATGTAAGATGCGTGAGGTGTTTGGAATGGATATGGTTAATTTTAAGTAGAACAAAGTTGTACTAACTTAGCATAATATTCTGTCACAAAAGATTAAGCAATCTGTATAAAATATGGCTATCGAATTTACCATAAAATAATTACATATTTTAAATTAAATACATGACATCATTTTAAACACGTAAGCCCGTTTTTACTTTTATCTTAATACTTTAGACCTAGAAACTCAACCTTACTGTAGCATTAACTGCTGGTTCATTATATGAGACCTAAACATAGTCAGTAAAATGTGGTTGATTAATTACTTATAGTATCATATTTTTTTAATTTAATGTAAATTTAAGTCAGTTTTTAATAATGAGTATATTCTCATTGTTCTAGTCTTTTTTTTTCATATATGTAAGAGTTTAACTATTTCTAGATTCGATTGATTATGTTGGCTTCAATTTCACTTACACAAACTTATTCAATGGAGAAGTTTACTGTGAAATAATATTGACCAACATGCCATATCCATTTCTTCACACATCGACAACAAAAATCAATCGCGCTATTCCGTGGAACTTGAAACTGTTAAATCGAATGTGATTCTTTATTTAAAATGCTTTCTTTTTAAATCGGACTGTTCTATTTGTAAACATTTACCTCCTCACGTGATCATTGAAAATTAATGTTATTAATTTTTTATGAGATATACACAACATAACATCACGCCTATGTTACCCAGGAGGGTGTGGCAGATGTGTACAGCACCCACACTTCACCTGTTATGTTTAGGTCCCATGGGATAGTAGGTGAGCCTATCGCCCTCCACCGGGTATAATTCCAACTCCGTGCTGCTATTATGAACTTCCTGACGGGAAATTCACACATAACACGTTGCACGAACCTGAGACCTCGCGTAAAAAGGCGTATAGGTAAGCTAACCATTAGACCAAAGATACAGCAAATAAAAAAAAAATAGTAACATAATAATAATATTTTGTAATTTACCCCCTTCCTAATTACAAGCGTAAATGACCACCCTAATAAAAAAAACTGCTTTTTTATTTTTACCGTTTCGAATAATCGATTTATAATAATCGATTATATCGTTATAAATCGATAATCGTAATGTTAAACACATGCTTGTGACTCTGCGGTTTGCACTTCACTTGCGGTTATAAACATAATATTATTTGTAACCTCGTAATGGTTGGTTTATTAATAATATTGGTTATGAGGAACGGATGTTGCAAATTTACTTGCAGTTGACATGATGGACGCATTGCTTGTCTATTACTGTATTATGCGTATAAATTAAATATTTGAAAATGAAAATCAAATGCTGGTATTTATTTTGGCCAGAAGTTGAGCATTGCCATACAACGTGGCAATGCTGCCAGCATTTTGGAAACGTTGCCCACTGGTAGCGGTCTTTTAGACTAGGTTTTGAACATAGATTTAGATTTAGTTATTTATTTTTAGGTTAGTAGGAATTTTACCTTTAATTTATAATTAATGGTTGCTAATTAAACTGAAAAAAGAAAGCGCTGGAGGGATGATTTGATATGAGGAATACCTTTGCTTAGCAGTGGGACATCATGGGTTAGAAAAAAAAAAAACTGTTTTTTTTAAAGCTTTAACATAACATAGCATCACGTCTATATAACCCATACTTCACAATATATATAGATAGGGAGCCTATCGCCATCCAACGGGAGCAATTGCAACTTCGTACCGCTAAAAAATCACTAATAATAGCATTATCCGCATTTAAAAATCTACTTTGCCTTCTAAATTACTAAGTCAACCCCCTAACCGACTTACTGTGGCTGACTTATTAATATTGTTGTTGATGTATAATATTTTGTAGCTTCACTAATTATTTCTCATACAAGACAAAATTATTAATTCCCAAATCGAATTTAAATCAGTAAAAGCAATAGTTGGATGTGATTATTTTCTATAATTATGATAAAAAGACGTAATAAAATTTTATTGCAACAATTTAAATTTCTGAACGATTTCAAAATATTTTTATTGAGAATTTTTATGATTGCCATAAACTAAACAGCTTTTTATTTGTTTCAAATACAATATTATTATTTTTATATATTAAATATATTTATGCATATTTTATTGCTTTTAATCTGATTTCTCTTAAATTGAAATGTTATATAAAAAAAATCAGAAAGACATTTCTAAACCGACTTAATTTTTTTGACATTTTTTTTTACTAGCCTGTGTGTTCCCCAGCTGGGCAAAGGCCTCTCCCCATAACTTCCAAGTCTTTCTTTAATTTGCTATCTCTGGCCAATCGTTCTGAAATGCATCCACGTCGTCCCGCCATCTCCGTTTGGGTCTTCCTCGTCGCCGTTGACCGTCAATTTGACAACAGAATAATTCTTAAAAATTGATTATACGTTTCCTTATGTTCAAACCTAAAATTTGTACCTGTCACCTAATAATTTTATATGACATCATGTATTTGTTAATTTGATACCCATTTTCATTAGATCACTATAATATTCAATATAAGGCATGACAAATCATCGCCATTTTTATTAATTTGCTTTAGTACGAAACCCATCTTTTTTGGTATTCGTTAGATCACTATAATTTAGGAATAACGAAACGTTACGTCATTTCAAGTTTGGAAATAGAACGACCCGCATACATATTCTAATAACGGAATCATAATAATAGCAGCCCTGTATTTAATACATGTCCCACAGCTCGGGCCTCTTCTCATGATGAAAAGGCTATAATCCACCACGCTGGCACAGTATAATTTATACTGTGACGCTGGCCAAGAGCGGATTGGTAGACTTCACACACCCTCGAGCACTTTTTAGGCACTCTCAGGCATGCAGGTTTCATCACGATGTTTTCCTTTACCGTTAGCGAGCGATAATTTATATGATATACACACATATCTTCGAAAATGCCAATAATGGAATATGTATTTTTTTTTTTGTTAGCCTGCGTTGTCCTACAGCTGGGCAAAGGCGTTTCCCCAAACGTTTCCAGTCCTCTCTATCTCCTGCAGTTTGCCACCAGGTTGTGGCTGTAGGCATCTAGGTCGTCCCGCCAGCGCCTCCTATGTTTACCCCAACGACGGTATGGAATGGATTCATACGAAATTAAAAACTTCTGTCAATCAACTATCGACCGTATTTTATGAAGGATAAAGATGCACCAAAATTTCGAAACCAACCGTTTCCTTTACGGAATCGCACCACCAACCAACTTAAAATCGCATAAATTTTCTTTCCCAAACTATGAATACAGAGGCTCATTTGTCCGCATAATGACCAAGGGGTGTTAGTGAAGAATTTTAACGGTCCCAACTTGAGGGTGAATAAACCAAATTATGTCTTTTAATAGGTTTATGTTCGCTTAATTTGTTTTGTTGGGTAGTTAGATTTTGATCGATTGTGTTTGGTTTCGTATGAGAAGTGGGTTAGTGCAGGCTCTGGGTATGGTATTATATATATTTGAAACTAAGTGCAGTGTTACTTTTCGGACCTATCAAAGAGTTTATTCTGGACAAAACGAAACTCGGTGAAAATTGCGAAAAAGAAAAAAAAAAAAAATAATGGTGATTGTTTTAAAATTAAGTGTTAATACCTTTGTAATATCCAAATGAAAAATAGCATTTTGAGATAATTTTGACTGTGTAGTTTTAGGTACAGATTGGTTAAAACCTATTTAAATTTTGTGTACTGTATATACCTTATAATCAAATTATGGTGTCATAATATACTTATAGTGACAATTAAATTCACTTTCACATTAAAGATATTGTGATGATTGATGAAAGTGAGTTTAAGCGCCGCGAATTTAGTACAATGATTTTTGTATGACGATTCTAAGTGCTTTGTGAAGTCTAAGGAATAAAGATATATTTATTTCATTTAATTTTATACAGATCATGATTCATTCTTTCATACTTAATTTAATTTGGTAGGTGTGATTATTTGAAAAAAAAGTAACTCTATAATAAAATCCTAGCTGAAATCCACTCCATTTCACACTATTAAAAGAATTCCAATTAACAAAGAATAGTACAATAAAATATTACAGTCCAGCACGAAATACGACGCCATATTTCTCTTCCAAATTCAAATATTTCCAGAAAACAAAATGGCGACCTTTTTAAAAGTGCCCGCCAATTCCCAACACCTCGTTACTGAAACTGCCCCAAACGTTTTCGTCTTGTTTAATTAAAAACACGAATAAAAACATTTTTACTTACCGTTTTATCGAGCTGATGAATGACTTAAACGTAAAACCGAAAATAAACTCTATTTCTACTGCTCTAAAACTCGTTTTACTTCAACACGGAAGGAGTAATCTTTTTCAAAAGCTCGTGTTTAACGATTTCCTGTCCTATTCTAAAGGCGATAAAATACAAATTTGATTGCGGTGGTTATTGTTTCGGCCTGAAAGATTTCCTTTTGATTTTTGAATGTGCGATTCGGAATTTATATGGCTTAACCGACATAAATAAAATGGGTGTTTTATTGAACGTGTTCGTATTTATTTTATGAAAACAGCCTTTGTTGAGTACAAAGGCTATAAAAGAGTATTTTATCTGTAAACCAAGGTTCGTGATAATAAACTTAAATATGAAGTAGGTATAATTCATTAAAATTACGAAATATACTTATCATTTTAATTAATTTTAATGGATCAATGATTATAATCTCACTTCCAATAGTGATAATAAATATGACGTTCCTAATTCGAGAGAACGATTGTAAGCAATTTTAATTTCCTGTTTTTCAGTTACAACGTTCTAAGAGACAGCCGTAGATTATTTTTTATAAGTCTACATTATCTATGCTTTCCTAAATCTGTAATTTTAATTCATAATTAAACGCTACTATTTGATGTTTCTTTGACAAATAAAATAAATAAAACCACGCCCGAAATGTTATGATTATAATTCATTTTTGTTTACATCAAAGAAGCTACCAAATATTATTTATTTTTTAAATTATGTGTTTGTTTAATGTTACAGAATATGTAAATGTAGCGATTAAAAAAGTTATCGTCTTGTTAGTGTAGTCTGTAGTCAGCAATGATTTGACGTTTGAGTAATATTTCCTGCTGTCTTAAGTTTATGATGAAAATCAAACAGTTATATTTAATTTAATATGAATACACAGTACAAGAATAAACAATTTTCAAATTAGATTAGATGTCTATGGAAGTTTTCTTTTATTAATGACTATCGTTTACCATTGGTTTCGTCCGCGTACGTCAATAAAAATTAGCTTTTGTCCATCCTGAGGTTTTTAACTATCTTCTTACCAATTTTCATCATAATTACATCAGTGGTTCAGCCTTAAAGTCGTCTCAGACAGCCAGAAAAACAGAGTAACAGACAGAGTTAATTTTAAATTTAAATGTAGTGTAGTTATAACTCGATAGAATAAGGCATGTTTTGCTAACAATTGTAGTTACAATTAATAGCAGAAACAGACAAAACAGCCTATTAATTAGATCGATTTCATCAATTTCAAAACAAACAATTCGTTAACCACAAAACCTTAATAGTTCTAATTACCATAAAGACAATACTTCCATATTTAAAAACAAACATTCGGCCATTATTCCGCGCGCACTAAATTCTTGCCAGTGTAAAAAAATAAATCGTTGTTGCCAGCGTAAAAAATAAATCGAGTACAGGAAGACACAGAAGTGTTTACGGGTGGCGCGGCGATAGTGCTAAATGTAGTAAATTTATTGCCTAGATTCTACAGATACGCCATTTTCTATTCGTTTAAATTGTACTCGTTGATGGGAGTCCGTCTAGATTACCTTGGAGTTTTGTTTTTACGACTGCCGGGCTTAGAATGTATAGACTTAAAGTTATATGTGTGTGTGAGTGATTTACACACTTGTATGTGATTATTTTGTGGGTGTGGGGGCGTTGGCCATAGAATGAAGTAGGCTACACTGTGTATAGTATTGGAGTCATTAATCCTAGAATACTACAGATGCTCAAAGCATGCGCTTGTGACAGGTTGTGTACGCTCTTTAAATAACGTAAAGTCAAGGCTATGTCATCTGGCAGGCGCTTTAGTTTAACAGATGACCAATAGAATAAGGCATATTTTGTGTAATGTCTCATCCTATTAGTCATATTTTGGCAGCCGCACGATATCGTAACGAAAGTTTTAAGAATGTTTGTTAATCTTTCGTGCAAAAACGATTGGGAAGATTTTTATGAAATTTGGCACACGTGTAACTTGTTAGTAGCCTAGATTTCTATAAAAAATATTTTTTTATGGATGTAGCACGCGGTAGAAGCCGCTTGTGGAACCTAGTATAAGCTATAATGTGTGTGGTGGCTCTAGCAAAAGAAAATAGAAGCTAACTACCATTTAAATGATTTTTACATAATCAAGGGATATGCTCAGTTATAATGACACTAATTGATCATTTATCTGTCTCTTCAAGTAGTTTTTTGAATTGATTATTACTAACAAGCTGCTGCTTATAGTTTTACACGTGTGACACGTAAAAAATTAGCCTTTTATGGTAACGCCGACTATAATATACATATCTGGCAAATTATATTGAAATCAGCACTGTAGTTTTTGCGTGAAAGACTAACAAATATAAAACTTTCTGATGTTATACTGGTATAACATCAGAAAGTTTTATATTTGTTTGGATATTTGTATTTGTGTGTTGTTTGTTGCTGAAATAACTTAAAATCAAATGCCTTCATGATAAAATAGATTTTATGTACTTAGGTTATATTTCAACATTAACAACAAATTCGTTTGAAACATACATAAAATCATGCCTTAAGCCCATGAGGATAGGCAGAGACTATGGAACACCATGTGATACGCTTTACATAGCTCTTTTGTTCTCTCTTCATTAGAAACAATAAACAACAATTATCAACTTATTCAACAATCCCACAATCAAACAAATTAACACCCTTCAAAAACAATTAAAACACTTATTATGCCAATTAAATTCCCTGGCACGTTACTGGCACATAAATCACATGTGGCATGCCAGTCAAATATTCAGATAACACTTTGCGACGCGATTGTACGGCGCCATATTAGATTTTGCACTTAATTTATTATTCGTGGAAAACTATGCACTTTTTTGTTGGTTTACTTGGCTGTTTATGTGGTTACTGCAGTACTTTTGCTATTTCTTTTTAAAAATGTTAGTTGACATTAAAATTGTTTTAAATTATCGAATGCTTACTCCTTTTTGAGTGTGACATTTAGTGCGTTCTTATTTCAAAATAAGCATTAGTATATCATGGCGTCATATAATCAATAAAAAAGGATGCTAATCGAACTGATTTTGTTTTATAAAAGTTGTATTTAATAAGCCTCTAAAATTATAAATTGCCTTCTAAATGATTAAGTTAGCTTCCTTACCAAAACCATCCCGTAGCTGACTTAGTAATTTTGATAATTACTAATTCATTATTTTATCCATAATATTTTTTTTTTTTTTTATATGACGACAGTTAAAAACAAAAATGTTTATCAAAGTAAAACCAGCCAGTACATAACCCAATAATTATCTAATTAAAAATACCAAACCATAAACATAGATCCTACCTATTTACCTTAAATATGGCCTCTGTAGTCTATGATTACACTCCATTAAATTATGTACCAAAGACAATTGTGAACCCTTTGTCTATAGCCACGCCCGCTCTATATTATTTATGGCATGGGGTGACATGGCGGCGCATGGCTACTGGTTTAATTTAGCTTATTATTGAATTAAAATATACGGGTTGATTTAAAATTGATTCTTTGATGTTCTTATATTGTTTAATGTTATGAATGTAATGTGAACGGCATTTGAAGTGTTGGAAAAAAATACACACAATATAAGTGGGATGCTATATCACACTTATAATACCCTGTAGTATGTGACGAGTGGGAGACCGTAGGACTGCTAAGTTAAAGTTCTCGGGTTCGAACCCACGGCACACACCTCTGTCGATAAATCGTTAAGATTCGTCTTTTCGAAGATTATGTGTGTATTTGTCATATTAATTATCGCTCGCTAACGGTGAAGGAAAACATCGTAAGGAAACCTGAATGTCTGAGAGTGCCTAAAAAGTGCTCGAGTTAAAAAGTCTACCAATCCGCACTTGGCCAGCGTTGTGCACTATGACCTAACTCTTCTCATCATGAGAAGAGGCCTGAGTCCAGCAGTGGGACATGTATTGGATACAGGGCTGCTATTATATATGTGGCTGAGGTATAAGGTACTCACATTTCACTTGTTATGTTTAGGTCCCATGTGATAAGGGATAGCTATCGCCTTTCATGAAGGTCCAGCAGAGGGGTTACCCACACTTCACCTACTACAGAAAAGTTTTGTATAACATGTAACTAAAATAACTTTCTCTTTTGCCATCAGGTCCCAGAAGCAGAAGAATGAAGAAGAATATAACTTCAGAAGAGAAGAGACCGAGGACTGCCTTCAGCGCGGCGCAACTCAATAGATTAAAGGTAAATTACATTTATTTACATAATAACTGCCTCGATTGTCTAGTAGTGGTTAGCGTATGCGCTAACGGTCGGTGATGTTATATGTGAAATTTCCATCAGGAAATGCAAAATAGCTGCATAAAGAATATTGAATGCGATTTCATATAAAATAAATTATTAGATATAATGTTAAAAAACTAGGTTAACCAAGTATTGAGTTTTGCTAACTGAAATGACTGCAAGCAAAATATAATGTTGCTCACTGTTTTCATACAACAAAGAACGACTTATTGAGCTGCTGAAGTGAAACAAAATTACATATCGCTAGCTACTCTTTTTCTTAAATATACCCATCAAGAAAAACACCGCAATTCCACCCTCAAAAACAAAAACTAACCAGCTCTTTCTTCCACAGCACGAGTTCGTCGAAAACCGGTACCTGACAGAACGCCGCCGTCAGGCACTCGCCACAGAACTAGGCCTGGCCGAAGCTCAGATCAAGATCTGGTTCCAGAACAAACGGGCAAAGATCAAGAAGGCTAATGGACAGAGGAATCCCCTGGCACTCCAGCTGATGGCCCAGGGTTTGTATAACCACAGGACTGTTGCTGAGAGTGACGAAGAAGAAGAAATTAATGTTACGTAAAATTACAAGCAAAATTTTGGGGTAATTTTACTTTTAGCCTAGTAATTAGAAATCAAATCATGTATTTCCATGGGCCCCAAGGGGCGCTTGAACACGTCAAAACAAACATCAAAATACAAAAACTTAACTAATTAAATTTAATACTTATTGCAATAAAATGATTTGACACCGGAGCTTAGATTGACTTTAATTCAACTTAGAGAATTGAATTAAAATCAATCCAAGTACCAGCTCCGATGGGTATTGCATCATGAGAAGAGCTGGTGAGAAACTCATGTGCACCATCTTTTCTTTTGACAATAATTCTATGTGTAAGTTATAGCAACTAAAACACAAGTATTCACACAGTATTTCAAAAGCCAAGTGTCTATTAGCAGACAAACTTGCAGAAGTTAATGGGTAAGACAGTTGGAAGGTGGAAAGAATAGCATCGCCATTTATTTTGGGCCTTGATTGTTCCAGAAGTCTAGTGTCTATACTGTCACATTTATAATTAAGTCTATTTGTATAGGTTTTAAGTGCTTTTAACTTCTGCAAGTTTTTCTGGATGGAGGATTATCTTGGCTTTTGAAAGTCTTGACAAAGGTCAAACAAAATAAAGACAATTATGTGTTTATGGTGACGACGGTGGTAACGATGAAGGAAAACATCGTGAGGAAACCTGCATGCCTGAGAGTGCCTAAAAGTACTCGAGGGAATGTGAAGTCTACCAATTCGCTCTTAGCCAGCGTGGTAGACTAAGGCCTAACCCTTCTCATCATGAGAAGAGGCCCGAGCCCAGCTGTGGGACATGTATAAGATAAAGGGCTGCTACGTAGCCTGACAGCCCTACAGCAAATACGCACCTGGTCTACACAGACCGAGCACAGAGTAACCAGAGACTAAGCTGCATACAACCGCGCTCAGATAAGTCCACTCACACAAGCATAAGACGTCTGTGTGCGTGAGCACTTGCGGCCCTATCACGTACGAGGCGAAACCGGTTTCTACCGGCTCGCAAGTGCCTTAGCGAAGGGCTCTCGCACGCTCTCAGCGCGGCTCGCGGACACTACCGCAGCTCACATAAATGTACTCTGTCAGTCTACAGCAGTCCAGCGCAGCCGCGGTGCGCGCACGCACGTATGCTCATTCGCAAATCTCGTCCTAAAGGGCACGACGCGCGTTATTATTTAATAATACAAAATGTACTGTACTGTGTGTAAGAACAATAATCGTCGAAATAAGAACATATCTTTTTTTTCTATCCCAAGGAATCTACTAGGTGAGTAGTAAATTGATAGTGAAAGAGTAGCTATTTTTATTATATACCTATTCAATTTATTTTAGTGGGGTAGATAGATACTTCATACATAATTACATAGGTAGGTACCTAGTGTACCTACATCAATATCAAAGCAAATTTAAATCTGTGCCGTGTTTGTAATGCGATGGAACCTTGACACAATTCACAGCTAATAATATATTCCTACTTATGTATGAGTCACTAGCTTCTACGCGCGGCTCCAACCGCGTGGTACGTCGATGTAGCCTATATTATTTCTGGGGTCTTATCTTTTTATACCTATAATTGTATAGATGTATGAGAATGACAGTTCTCAAGTTCTTAAGCGCAATGTCATGCGCTCTTCTACCTAATACGTTAATAGGTAGGTAGGTACGTTAAAATTAAATTGTAAAAGGTTCTACTTATCACATTAGGTACCAATTTGAGAGGATTATACTTAAAGACTTTTATTACTTTTTTGACTTGTTGAAATATATGTAAAAAATACCTATCTACCCTTATTATTAGCGATTGATTTATTATGATTAGGTACAGGTAATACAATAAAAAAAAACCGCCGCGTCGTTTAAAACACCACTATGCCGCCAGTGTAGTAATTGTACTAGTCACATGGTTTGTTCTGTTGTGCCAACACTGCCAAGTGCCAACCCTAGCAAAATAGGTAAATATTTTAGACGCTCTTTAAAAGCTTAGCCTCTGTTCGTTACTCTGAGTACAGAACACCTCTGTTTTTCTAATAGCAGCAAATAGGGTTGTCAAAAATCAAACTGTTCTCGATAATTTTTTTTGTTCACAAAGGCCATGCTGAGTCTACATAATAATAAATATTGTATAATTAGTGTAGATATAATATATGCAGCACTTTACATATAGAAACAATGTTCCTGATAGTGTATAAAGTATAGATTTTAGTATAATTTATTTTCTATTGGCTACGCTAAAGTTATAATAATAATTATAAGTTGGTTCTAATAGTTTTATGTGTGTAATAATTATATTATAATAATATGGGAGTATAATACTTTTAATTTTAAATGTTGCTCTTAACGAATTGATGTAAGCCCGTCCACACTGAGCGCTGTGTCAACGTTGCGTCGACAATGCGGTTTCGCTGTAGCTATCAAACCCCAGGCTTGTTGTCTGTCGTGTCTTGCGTTGCGTCGACCCAGCGTATCGTGTATCGTGTAGCATCTTTAGTACATACAGCTACCATCAAACTAGAAATTGACTGTATAAGATGGACTCGCATTTTAAAGGCTTCCTGTGAACAGCTTATACTGGAAATTAATAGGTGGATCGGTAGTCTGTACACTCCGACGTATGTAATATACATGAAATCGCATAACTTCAACCAAGAAGACATGAATCTGTCATTAAAGTGAGCAGGACGCAACATAAAATCGTTTCTCTGCATACATATGCGAGATGTATACATTATAATTATGGAATCACAATCATCCATAATTTTCGCAGTGTTAGCGCTGCGTCAACGCATCGCGCTGAATGGACGGGTCCTAACTACAACGTAGTATTTTTTTATAAAATTGTTTTTTTTTAATAACGTTTCTGTCCACAAATCTCTTTAATTCTGATAATAAGATGCGAAATAGTAACCAAATAGTTTTAGTAGACATATTGATAGTGAAAATATCGAGATATTTGTAAGATGGGTAATTTTAGCCTGAATAGCTATATTATTTTTGGTGTGTATTTGTCATATAAATTATCGCTCGCTAACGGTAAAGGAAAACATCGTGAGGAAACCTGCATGCCTGAGAGTGCCAAAAAGTACTCGAGGTCGTGTGAAGTCTAACAATCCGCACTTGGCCAGCGTGGTGGACTATGGCCCTTCTCATTATGAGAAGAGGCCCGAGCCCAGCAGTGGGTTATGTATTAGATACAGGGCTGATATTATAAGCCTTATTTTGGGTTTTATGCGAAAAATATAGAAATTAATTTCACTATTTTAAAAAAATTATATGATTGAATTGTAATTAAAAATCTCTTCTTATGAATATTTTTCAGCAATTGGGCATGTATTATACTGTATATAATATTATTATCATAATACTTAGTTAGTATTTTTATTTTATTATAGAAACACTTTTTTAGTCATTTCATTTCTTCCAATTTTTGTTTTCTTTTTGTAAATATTTAATAAATTTTAATTATTCGGGTAGATTTTGTGACTGTGGTAGATTTAATGTATAGAAAATAAAATAAATTATATTACGTTATAAAATTATTTTGTTGTTTTCTTCCTTTTTTCACCTTAGTCCATTTCCACCAGTTCCTGATAAGGTTTTGGAGAGTTAAGGGCTGGATGGTGGCAGAATAACCTACCTGTAACACCCACACTTCACCTGTTATGTTTAAGTCCCATGTGATAGGGGATGAGCCTATCGCCATCCACCGGGCACAATTCCAGTTCCGTACAGCTATTGAGAATCCCTTATAAGTATATGGGATTTTTCTTCAGGTGTTCAGGACAATCTTTTGACGACCGGATGGCGGAGAGGGTAGTGTACCTGCACCTGCCTGCAACGCCGAGGTCGTGTGTTCGATTCCCGTTTAAGACAAATCTTTGTGTGCATGAACATGGGGGTTTGTCTTAGTCTGGTGTTTCTATGTATAATAAGTATGTATTTACAAAAGAAAAGTATATATGTGTTAGTATCAGTTATTCTAGTACCCACAGTACAAGCTCTGCTTAGTTTGGGACTAGATGGCGTTGTGTAAGTTGTGAAATAAGTATTATTATTATTTATTATTAATCTTTTGTCCGACCCAGGGATCAAACCCAAGACAAAAATGTAAAAATGTAAAAAAGGTTACATAAGGATCCATATGAAACAGAAGTAGTAACCCCTGGACACCATCCGAAATACAAAAGCAAACGCTGAATATTACTTGTCATGAAATAACTAACTGACACAAATATAATAAGTTTAAACGCGATAGGCATACATGAACCAAAAGGGCAGAACCCTTGGGAGTCTCCCAGCTCCATCATCAGACCCTGAACATTACTTGTCATGCAAATGCTCATAAAGAGAAGTCGAATGAGCCTAAACACGATGTATCTATGGGATCCAGTATTGGAGAACCCTTGAATACCCTCCGGAGTACAACATCAGACTCTAAACATCATCTGTCATGAAACTGCTCATTAAGACAAATCTAATGTGGCTGCCCGGTTTGCAGAAGGTCGCAGGTTCAAATCCTGCCGGTTTCATAATGTTTTCAACTGTTTTAGTACAAATCTAATGAGTTCCCGTATTGGAGAACCCACCATTATCAGCTTAAGTATTCAATCCCATTATTCTTCTTCTTCGTCGTGTCGATGGCTCAGTCAAGTTTTATTTTGACTTGCGGATTAGCCAATTCGCTTAGGTGAACTCGCAAATTGCCCAGGATGCGCCGGACGTAGGGAATCGTTGTTTACGTCACTCGGAGAGGCTTCTTTCATGCACCCCATTATAAATTTGGTAAATGGTAATTTCCGATTCTAAAATGGGTAAATGCTTGTCGAAACCGTGGTCGGAACCACCTTTACATATTGAAGAGTTGGGTGATGCGGAGACGATCCTGGGACCAACAAATTTTCTCTACAATATTATTGTATGGCTCCTATAAGTAAGCAAATTCAGCGCAATCAGATAACTGGAAGTAGTCGAAATCAGGTTTACAAGATTTGAAAAAAAAAATATAAATTCCATGGGCTGTAGTTGTCACTAATCATTAGGTTGGACAACACTTCACTATGTCAATATATATTATATATACAGACGAAACCAAATATAACGACATCGTTTATAGCGGCAGATCGGTTATAACAACCGAACGGCAAGGTCTCGGCTAAATCTCTATATAAACCAATAAGTAAACATACTGCATAATAACGACATCGTATACTATATCTTTACTAAACGAAACTTTATCGATGTTTATCGGCTATAACGACCAACTGTTCACTTGTTGCAGCAAAATATAACAATACGAACATTTCTAACCTTAAATTAATCTATGGAATATTTTGGCTTGAATATTTGAGACTCAGCTTAAAAAAAACAGACTAAAATGACCAATTACTTTAAAATTAACTGTACTGTAAGTACTTCATTTTTATAATTAACTTTTTCCTCTATTTTTTTTTAAAACAAGTTCATAATATGTATAACCTATACCCATAATGCAAGTATACATAAATGATTACTTGTGTATATTGTTTATAACAACTATGGGACATAACGTCCGAAGTATACGGTCCCTTCAATATCGTTATATCCGGTTTTGACTGTATATATATTTATATATTTTTTTCATGGTCGCCTTCTGCCTTGGTCAAAGGATCAGCATTGCAATCCAACGTGGCAATGCCGCCAGCCTTCTGGGCACTTAGATGTGAAGGTATTTTTTGACGCATAATTTTTTTAAATATATTTTCCTTTTATTTACATAGTCAGGTATTTATCTTTTTAATTTTGGTTCAAGAAGTATTATTTTAATGTATTTAATTAATTGTTAAAAGCTCAATAAACATTACATCAATCTATGTCAAATAAAGAATAAATGCAGACAAAGCCACGTGCGAGATATAGTTAATCACCATTCAGTTCTAATTATTCCTTTTAGCAAGAAAGACGGTCGCCAATAATTTGTCACCTCATTAGCGGGAATCAAACCTAAGACCAAACGCTAATATATCACAGCTAACGAATTTGATTTACGCCAGACGAACATATTGCAACAAAACTAGGCAAGGGGAGAGGGACCCAATATGGATAACTCACTTGATTTTTAGTCAGTATAACTATGTGTGTTGTTATAATAGTGAATCTTTTCAAATAAATGTAGCAATTTGATGATAAGTAGTAATATAATAATATATTTGCAAAATATTGAAGATGCGTCACCGATGGAGTACGATATGCTTTCGATGTCTGTATTAGGTAATTTAGAAGTCATAGCATAATAAACATGGGTTTTATTACTAGGATGAAAACAAATACACTGCCCACCTGATGGCAAGAAGTTAACGTTGAACTATACATAAGCAATATTGTTAGGAGTATTACCTTACGGGATTGTCTTGTGTATTGGAAGAAAATAGTCTTTCTTCTTTTCCTTTACGGCTCAAAGGTTTGCTGGTAGAAAATTCAATATTGAATTAAGCTTGCCATTGGAATTTACATTTTAAATGTTATGTTATATTAAGTTATTGTAAATTCTGTGTGTACAATAAAGAATTTGAATTTGAAAATACCTCAATAAAATAATTAGAGATGCTTCTAGATATTACAAGTATAGGGTTATTTTATTCTAATAAAGTCTCATATCTAAACACATACTAAATCTTTCTCAATTTCTTAGCGAGATATCCCACATTAGGCGTCCCTCCTCACCATAAATCAGTAGTAATATTACCGCAGAATCGCATGATTTAATGTCCCATACCGGGAATCGAACCGAGGATGTTTCTCTAATTGTTTAACCGTTTACTTTGATGTAGATACTTACTAAATTGCTGTGGTGGTTAGGATAACACTTTTAGTTCTGTTTATTTTAAATTTTAGAAGGCAAGGATCTTTGAGCTGATTCTGAAATTAATCTAAGGACCGCACATTTTCTAACAAAGTCCTATCTGAGATAAAATTATTTTTTTATAGACATATCTGACTGTTACAACGTGTTTGCTTCAAGATGCCCAAATTCTTCCATCCTGCTTCACACCTCACCTCCTGTAAGCTCCAAAAATGTCAAAAATGATACGGTCATGGAGAACGGTCATACGGTGCGTATGGAGAAGCGGGGCGTGAAAATCTAAATTTGTATGTTTGATAGCGCTAATCTCCAGAACTACTGATCGAATTTTAATAATTATTTTTGTGTTTGATATTCTAATTCTCAATAAATGTCTTTAGATATTTAACACTACGCTAAACTCAATGGGAGTGGAGCAGTAAAGTTTAAAGTGCAG
Organism: Hypena proboscidalis; assembly: GCA_905147285.1. NCBI lineage: Eukaryota > Metazoa > Arthropoda > Insecta > Lepidoptera > Erebidae > Hypena > Hypena proboscidalis. The sequence goes on from LR990153.1 coordinate 1,244,413, forward strand.
GCGCAGTTACTACTTAATACAACAAATTCCACGCGGATGAAGTCGCGGGAAGAGCAGCAGCAGCAAATTCTATATATAAAAATGAATCTCTATTTGCCTTGGTCACGGACTCAAGGCATCACGCGTGAACGACTTGACTTCTTATGAAAAAAAAAAATATTTGACGGAAAATTACACTGCTATACAAAAAAAATAAAAAAATCTGCGGCAGGGATTTTGTTAATGGTTTTTGTTAATACTCATATTAGACCTTCACGCTGCATGCTTATTTATTTTTGATTCACTCTGGTTATTGATATAAACGGAACTAAGAAATAATTGAAAATTTTTTTTACCCTACAAACATTGTGGTTCATTGATTTGTTTTCACTTACGTTTGTTATCTTTTCACGGATTTATTTGCAACAACTTAACTTTATAGCTATCAGACCCTGTAGTTATCAGTTATAAATCGGTTGTTTTGTGTTAAAGTGCATTTTTCCTTTCAAAAACATGAGTTTTCCACGTAAACCTTGTTTAAACGATCCTAGATTGAATCTGAAGCATGGTTAAGCTTTGTGTTGGTAGTAAAAACTTTTTGGGGAATCACAAAGCGCCGGAATATCAAGAACTAGTTGCAAAAATGCTACAAAATTTTAACAGAGTAGGAGTCAACATGAGCATAAAATTGCATTTCTTACACAGCCATTTGGACCGATTCCCGCAGAACCTGGGTGATTACAGTGAGGAACAAGGAGAAAGGTTCCATCAGGATATCAGGATAATGGAAGAAAGATATCAAGGTCGATGGGACAGCCATATGATGGCTGACTATTGCTGGACCTTGAAAAGAGATTGTCCTGACAAAGTAAATAAGAGAAAATCCCAAAGAAAAAGGTTTTCATGATCTTCATTTATTTATTCTAGTTAAAGGTACCCCAAACTATTATTATTTTTGCGTATTTTTGTAAAGATAAACAATAAAAATAAATTTTAAATACATCTTTTGGCCCATTTATTGAAGCATTTTATGGAAAATGTTAGAAGCGTTTATCTCAAAAACTGGAGTCAATTTGACCATTCTGGTATTTTTTCCGTTATCAGCACACTCGTCTTATACAAAATCGACTTCAAGTATGCCTTCCGCAAAATGACTGTATAGCAGTGTTATTTTTTATTGAAGTTTTAACGTAACCTAAGCGTTTTTGACAATATAACCTTATGGGGTTAGACATATCATTAATAGAATGCGTGCTGCAAATATAGTCAAAGAGGACGTATTCATAGTTAAGACAGGACAATCTGTCGGGTCAGCTAGTTCTTCAATAAAATTCACACACTACTTGAACTCCTTCACACAAATACAAATAAATAACAAAATAAAACAAATTTCAAAGAAAATCATTAAAATATAAAAATAAAATAATGACTAGTATTTGAAAATACAATTTGTCTTTAGTCGTTTAGCTGAATGTCTTGGTAATTAATGCGAGGTTAAGGTAAGGTCGTGGCTCAGATAAGCGGAGCGATTTAACTAAACATAACATCACGCCTATAGACAAAAAGGGTAGAAAAACTAGATTTCATCGGGCAGCCGCTTTAGCCATCCAGCTACGGTCGCCTCTTACCAGAACCCTAAATTTCTCAACTGTATGATACGTCATTTCCTGATGTCCTGCTGCTGGTCCCATATCTTTTTCAACTGTTTCTTAGTATAATTTGCAAAGCATAGCTAAATGCTATAAAAATAATCAATTAATAGATTTCACCTATTATGTTTAGGTACTATGAGATAGGAGGTGAGCCTATCGCCACCCACCGGGCATAATTCCAGAATCACTGCTGCTACTTAGAGTCCCAGATAACTAAACTGATTGACTTTCTGACCTCTAACTACCCGTAACCGACCGACGGCTTAACGTGCTCTCTGAGACATGGCGAACTTGTTATGTAAAGATGGTCACCCATCCACGGCCGACCGAGGTTACCATTACTTAACCTGCAAAATCGATCAGCGCGGCTTCGACTTAGCCACGAGCTCCACTTAACAGAAAATAATAAAAATGCAAAAAAAAGTCTAGTCTTTGAGCCCGATTTGTCTTAAGTCGTTTAGTGGAACGATGAACCATTATTGTAAATGACTTAGTAATTAACGTGAGGGTGATATAAGGCCGTGATTTAGATAGGCGGGGCGGGTAGCGGAGCAACTTATTGGTAGTGCGAAAGGGCATTATGTAATTGATTTTGTATTAATAATTAACATCAATCCTTGGCTTGATAGTAGTCCGACTGATGATAACAATGATGATGTAGGTGTAGCCACTGCCTCGATGGCGTAGTGGTTAGCGTATGCGCCTCTCACCACGAAGTTTCTGGTTCAATTTCCAGATCGGGAAATTTAGAATATTGGTGGATGGTTATAGGCTTGCCCCCTTTCCCATGGGACCTAAACATACCTTAGTTGGATCTGTGTAGTGCTATTGCTTCGTACCTAATAATAATTATGCAAATAATTTGGATGATTAATAATTAATTATTAATATTTAGATATAGTAGGTATCTACTTATTTCATATAGCTAATCACTCCACTGCACTCAGCTCTCACCCTACCCTATTTCAGCTGCACAATGATGCATTGCCGAATACCTCACTAATTAGTGCGCTATTTCGTGTCATATCGTGTAGCATCACATAATATCACAGGTATATAATGTGTGAGGGTGAGCCTATCGCCATTCACAGTGCTCTATTCCAGACGTCGCAATGTTACTAATAAATTCAAAACAAAAACATGCCATATTTATTTTTCTGACCTGAAGATTCGCAGTGACAGGTCTCTACGTCTAGTTAATTTCTACAATTTATTACCCGCTCTAGTTAGTAAGCAGCGATAGCCGAGTGGGAGACCGTAGGACTGTAAAGTCAAAGGTCTCGGGTTCGAACCCACGGCACACACCGCTGTCAATAAATCGTTAAGATTCGTCTTTTCGAAGATATGTGTGTATTTATCATATTATTATACATTATCGGTCGCTAACGGTGAAGGAAAACATCGTGAGAAAACCTGCATGCCTGAAAATGCCTAAAAAGTGCTCGAGGGAGTGTGATGTCTACGAATCCGCACTTGACCAGCGTGGTGGACTATAATTATCCTAACCCTTTTTATCATGAGAAGAGGCCCGAGCTGTGGGACATGTATTAGATACAGGGCCGCTATTATTATTACCCGCTCCGCTGCACTCAGCTCTCATCCTACCCTATTCCAGCTGCACAATGATGCATTGCCGAATACCTCTCTAATTAGTGCGCTATTTCGTGTCATATCTTGTACCATCACGCATGAAACATCGTCGCTTGCGTTAACTGCCGTTTGAAGTTTATTTGGCGATAAGTTTTAAGTAATTAGCTTTAACTAGCTTTTAAATGCAGCTTTACTTATTAGGGATATGTTATAACTTGTAACTAGAAAAACGTTGCACAAATATTTTTCTAGAAATACTACGACCTGATTGGATGACCGAAGCCAGGGACATAGACAATACTGGAAGACTGGAGAGGCTTACGCCAAGGAGGCGACTTCTAAGGCTTATGATTTTAGACAATAAAAAATAAATATAAATAAATATTTCACAACTCAATCACTACGCCATCTGGTCCCAAACTAAGCAGAGCTTGTACTATGGTTACTAGAATAACTGATACCAATACATATATACTTTTCTTTTGTAAATATATACTTATTATACATAGAAACACCCAGACTAAGACAAACTCCCATGTTCATGCACACAAAGATTTGTCTTAAGTGGGAATCGAACCCACGACCTCGGCGTCGCAGGCAGTTACATATAACATACAGTATGTACAATTATTATTTTATTTGGAAATAACAACGATCTTATTATTTAGAATTTAGATGTTATATTTTTTTTTGCTAAAGATGTATTAAACTTAAACCTAAATATGAACTAAAAGAACCGCCATTTCTAACATGTTATATTCTTCACAAAAACCTCCTGCAGAACAGGCTAAGCTTAGTTCAAGAATTTTTTAGTCGATTGCAAACTTCTTTACATTACAAAGACCTGTCATTTATACTAAGAATGTAAAGAAAATGTAAACATCTTGGCACTTAATAAATTTTATTTTATTTTATTTTTTTAATTATATAATATTATGCATGATTTTTGTTTAAAGTTATTATTTTATTTTATTTATTTTATTTCTCCGTTTCAAATTCATAATAGTTGAATTTTAAGAATATTTTTAGTTAAATTGCTTCTTTGGTCTAGTAGAGGTTAGCGTATTTTACCTCTCACTGCGAGGTCGAGGGTTCGATTCCTGAATCGGGTAAAAATGTTATCGGTATTTTTCCGTCAGGAAATTCTCAATTGCAGAGCTTTTACACAGAACCTAAACATAACGGGTGAAGTGTGGGCGTTGTACACCTCTGCAATACTCTTCTGGGTATCATCAGCGTGATGTTATGTTATATATTCAGTAAAGACTCACAAAAAAACATAAGTTATTTTAAAATAATGGGCAGATTATAAATAAGTAACATTACTCATCCGATATTGAGTGTAAAGAAAGATCCTGTCAGTAATACACTTAAAATGTTATTAGAAATACATTCGAGTTTTTGTGAGGGGTTCATATAGAAATAGCGTTGGTTTGTCTGACGGTAGATCGAGAGGAAAAGATTATATGACATCGGTTTTTTTCAATTTTCTATTTTTAGTGATGTTCTCCCATGAATCCTTTTTTACCCGACTACGGCGAAAAGATATGATTATGATTTTTGTTTAAGATTGCTTGTCCAGCAGTTCGAAAGCACAGGTAGAAAAATACTTATCCTAAGTATGTAGATTATTTTATTACTCTTAACTGTTGCCTTTTTCATTTCGGTAGTACACTCTATCAAATAATTAATTAATTGAATCAGTTCACATATAACAAACAAAATTGCTCGACAAACATAAAAATATATATAGGTACGCTGCGATCATAAAACCTCCTTCTTTTTGATGTAATATTAGTTCTAGCATGGATATTTTATAGTAAAATTTTATTGTATTTTTATTTTATTTTACTTTATTAGCAAAACTTACAACTTAGATGTAATATACAGAGATGATGAGAAAATGAAGGCCACTTAAAAGTTTTCACAGATAATATAGTGGATATACATAAAGAAATTAGACATTCACATATAGGTATAACGAGTAATAAACGAAACGAAAGAGCAAGAATAAGACACAAGTAGGATTTTTAAGTTATGATAGAAAGAAAGAATTACACAATGTTTTTTTAAGTTGACCGCTACTGTGAGCAAACAAATCTAAATCTAAATCTAAATTCTTATCAACACTCCGGCATGCTGCATTGAACGTACGGCTAGCTCGAACCAAGAATGAGTTTTGCCTGTAAGTTGTATTCACGGTCAGTTGATGGTGTGTGAAGCAAGTGTGGTCTACGTAAAAATGCAGATGGCACACGCAGCTCTATTTTGCTTACTAGCTCACTCACGTCCACCGACCCCCTCGCCACACTTGATATTTAGTGAGCTTGGTAATTTTATATTTTATCTTTTCTAATTTTAAATTGTAAAAATATTTGAAATTATTTACAAATATTTAAAATTGTTATAAGTTCCAGCTATAATTATTAATAAATACTACTGGTGGTAGAGCTCTTGTGAATGAGCTCGAGGTCGGCAGCACCACCGTCTCACCTTTAACCTGCCGCCAAATAGTAGTGCTTCCATTACTGTGTTCCGGTTTGGTGGTGAGATCAGGCCCTGAAATTACTGGCACATGAGGCATAACACGATAGTCCTCAGCTGCAGCGACGCATCTATAATCTGCTTTTGTGGATTGTTGATGTCCATGGGCTGTGCTCCACTTACCATCAGGTGGACTACACGTTCGTTCGCTGTGGGCGTAGTATATGTCACAACATTCTGAACTAGCTGATTATGACAGTACTTATCTAATAGCACCTAATACATCTGTATTTTACCATTTCACCAATAAGTACACAAATTAAAAATAGAAGTTAAAGTTAGATAAAAATACAACCAGCTTTTAATCTAGGTACAAAAAAGAGACTGTCAATAAGAGTACTTTGATTAGGTTAGACCAGAAGCTTTACTACATAATATAGATTTAATTATTGAGCCTCCCCGAGTGACGTAAACAATGATTCCCTACGTCCGGCGCACCCTGGGAAATTCGCGAGTTCTCCAAAGCGAATTGGCTAATCCTTTCACCACGATGGCAAGTCTAAATAAAATTTGACTCAGCCATCGACACGACGAAGAAGAAGAACTTTTCACTTTTATAATTTTCCAATGATTAACAGAATATGTCGATATCTATAAAATTACAATTCCCAAGCAAACCCACAGTATTTGCCTAGTATATCATCTATTTCACTTTAGTTGGTTCGAGTAAGTAAATCCGTCAATACATAATACATCATATAAAGTGAGAGGGGACTAAAAATAGAAACAGTATTCCGTGGTGCGTATAATTGTAAGGACAATATTGACTGGCAAAGATTTTGTTTTACTAATAATGTTCTTAGGTAAGGCATTGCGAGTTAAATATACTATTAAAAATGCTAAAGGTTTTTATAACATAACTTAATCACGCCTATATTCCTCAGAAAGGTGTGACAGAGGTGTACATACATCACAATATTTCTCCTGTTATGTTTAGGTCCCATGGGATAGGCATGGGAAAATCAGCGCTGTGGAAGTTTTGCAGAAATGCAAGACTCCACAGCATTAAAGCTAAGCAACCGCCACTGTTTTCTTACATATTTATTACATTTTGTATAATACCTGTTTTTGCATGTGTTAGTTATGTAAGAAAATAAAATAATTTTCTTTCTTTCTACTACGCAGACGTAACCGCGGGCAAAAGTTAATTTGTTTGTTTGTTAGCGCTAATCTCTAGAACTATTGATTGAATTTTAATAATTATTTTTGTGTATGATAGTCTAACTCTCAATAAAGGTTTTAAAATATTTAACATTACGCTAATCTCTACGGGAGCGTAGCAGTAAGGTTGAACGCGGGTCAATGCGCGGGAGCAGCTACTACTTAATACAACAAATTCCACACGAACGAAGTCGAAAGCAAAAGCTGGTAATAAATAAACAATGAGGCATCTTACAGGTATGCAATCCACCCAATGTTTTCCTTTACCCTTTACAGCTACTAATTAACCTAAAAACTTAAAACAATGAACGCCCTACTTTAACAGTTCATGATCTACATAAAAAACATCAATATTGGTACAAACAGCTACCGATCCACCTACCAACCAGTATAACTTGGTCTTGCATTGCACGGGAAGCCAATACAACGGGAGACCATCTTATATTGGATATGTATAGATGAATCGGTACCCGTATGTACACGTTTCTTTTTAAAACCATAATCATTACAGTACTTGGTCATCATTTATGTCAATATTGAATACAAACTTAATTTTGCCGCTCAAAATCTTAAAGTTGTAAGCATTTTGGTTGATTTTTTTGGGTTGTAACTGCACAGCTAGGTTTGTAACTGTCAAGTTGGGAAACCAAGTTAAGTTTACTGTTAAAACTGTAGAAAATGTTTTGTTTTTAAAAATTGTAGACGTAAAATTGGTAGTCAAAGGGTGAAGTGGCCTATTTTTGATACCCAACTACATTTTTTAAGAGTTTATGCATTATGTATTTTTTTTTATAAAGACTGTGATATAAACATTGCCTTTGTAAAAGTAACCATATTTTCTACATATAACAGTGAACTCTTTGTAACACCTCGTACCGGGAAATTAAGCTCTGATGGCAGTCGCTCGACGTAAAAAACTGATATTCAGCATTCATCTAAACCTAGCCTATTCATCTAAACGTTAGCCTAGAAGCTACCCAATGGAATTTAAAAATAAGCAGTTTAAATAATAATTTATGATGCAAGTTTAAATAAACCTACATATTAATTTAGATTTTTATGTAAGATTTTAGGATATAAGTTTTTATTCTTTTAAGACATTCTCACGTGTAAAAAGAATAAAATTTTATTAACTGCCAATATGTTTGCTGTGCCCTAACAGGGTCCTTATAGTTCCTATTAGATCTAAGTTTACCAAAATAAAAATATGACTAAGTTCGAGGACAGAACCGTCTCAACATATTAAGGCTGTTTTCACCACCAAACTGGAACGCAGAAGTGCAAGCAATACTATTTACCAGCAGGTTAAAGTGGTCGCTGTGGTCTCCACCACAAGTAAGATGTCACCAAATCACAAAAATCGAATTGTCCAATTTTTTTTTCCATAGGCCACAATCAATTGTCGAGTGTTTATTTATTTATTTATTTATTTTCAAGTATTCAAGTCTTTATTGTACTCCACAATGTTACAATGGTCTTATAAATAGATACAGTGTCAGTTATGGATTATGAGAGAGAAAGAAAGAGCTCTTTGAGTTTATAACAAAAATATTTCAATTTCAGGTTTCAATAATTTTAAGTGTCAATATTCGGTTACTCCCCCTAAAACAAAAAACCCAAATATTGTCCTTGTTCTTAAGTCGATCATGATCGGTCAAACACCGACCGTGCTCGGCAAATACGAGCGCCTTCGGTAAACATCGGCTACCATCGGCAAACATCGGCTCCTCACCAAATAGTGTAAAATTGGTGATAATTTGGAAACTGTAGCATCACAGTTTGTTTTTACTTTTTTAATTATTACTGTTACAAAAAGGAAGAGGTTTATGAGATGGATATACAGATGGTTTTGGTTATGTTGAGGTTAAGCTATACTAGTTGGATTCTTATTTTTTTTACACTACGCCCACAGCGAACGAACGTGTAGTCCACCTGATGGTAAGTGGAGTACAGCCCATGGACATCAACAATCCACAAAAGCAGATTATACTAATAGATGCGTCGCTGCAGCTGAGGACTACGGTGTTATGCCTCGTGTGCCAGTAATATATTAATATTTTTTTTCAAATATTGATTATTTTATAGCATTTAGCTATGCTTAGCAAATTATACTAAGAAACAGTAACAGTTGACCAATTATGGGTCCGGCAGGATTTGAACCTGCACTTTTAACCACTAAGCTACCGGTAGCTAACTGTAGCTTAGTGGTTAAAAGCGACTGCCCAGTGTTCAGTGGTCGCAGGTTCTAATCCTGCTGGATTCATGATTTTTTAACTGTTTCTTAGTATACTAATCGGTTCCCGGATGGATTTTTTCCCGTTTTTTTTCTACGTATTTATTTTTGTATTTACATAATATAACGATAAATGTCACGAAATCGACAGTTTCCTTTACGCACCACCCTGATAATCAGGTGGTACGATTCTGTGAAGTAGGACTGGTAGGACTAGTAGGACTATTAATTCAAACTTTCCCACTATAAGATGGTAATTAGTAAAGTAAAGCTACATTTTCTAAGAAACCTATAAGGAAGGAACACTTTCTTCAAGGCATAAATCTATTTATCATGAAATTCCTGAAACTATTTTCTCTCATTTCCTATTCCGACAAGATTCTTACATTAATTTTGTGGCGTTTACCTTAATATCAAAACGTAGAGAATACTGTAGCTATTAATAGAGATGAAAAAAAACTACTTTTAACATACCCTGAGACTAACTAGAGATTTATGAATGTTATAAAAAAAAACAAATATAGAAGCAAACGTTAGTCGGTGGTTACACATGGTGTTCCACTGTCTCTATTTACCCCCGTAGAATAAGACCTTGATATTATTAAAAATGTAAATTAAATACATAACATAACATCACGCCTATATTATCAGAAGGGTGTGGCAGAGGTGTACAACACCCACATTTCACCTGTTATGTTTAGATCCTACGGGTGTGAGCCTATCGACATCCACCGGGCACAATACCAACTCCGTGCTGCTGTTGAATAACACTTTGTCGGACCCGGGAATCGAACTCGAGACTTCGCGATGACAGACGCATTTTTTTTTGTAGTCGCGAAGACTAACAATTCATTTAAAGTTCGTTCATATTCTACCAAATATCTTGGAGTTTCTATGTATTAAGCTGAAGTTGAGCATACAGCGATCACTACACTTGACATCATTAAAATTATTTTTCTAACAAGATTCATATAAGAACATTTATCTAAAAACATGTTTTAGTAAACGAGAAAGCAGTCCTCATGCTACCCATTGAAAACTAAAGCCTTAAAATCTATTGCATCTTTATCTTAGCAAAGCCATAGATGTTAAGTAGAGCATACTATAATCGCTTAATCACAATTTTTATTTTATTTTCGAACAAGATTCCTACAAGAATGTATTATAGCTATACAGCAAACAGGCTTGCAGTCCACCTGATAGTAAGCCAGCAAGTGTAAACTCTCTACAGCATCTTAAAATTCATCTCCAAGTAGAGCATACTGCGATCATTCCACTGGACCACACACGACGTGCCCGCCGCAGCGCCGCGTGCGCTCGCGCAGCTAAAGATTAGAGAGGATATTACTGGATTTAAAAACTTTTTAGTTGTAACAAATAATTTTACAACAAAAAGTGTAATATTTGGGAGTAAATTTTACTTGGGAGCCATTTCCCGTATTACAAGACGAGTATAATGATAATAGTAGCCATGTATCTAATACATGTCCCACTGCTGGGCACGGGCCTCTTCTCATGATGTAAAGGGTTAAGCCATATTCCACCACGCTGGCCAATTGCGGATTGATAGACACTTTTTAGGTACTCTCGGGCATGCAGGTTTCCTCACCGTTAGCGAGCGATAATTTACATATTAAAAGACAAGTATGCATAAATATAATTAACTAAGATACTTATATTTTAAATAATACTAGATTATGTTCTCAGGCACCTGTATTTCATGGCACATTTGCCATACAACCCAGGCATCTTAGATTTGTCAAGATAAGATAATAAGAATATAAAAATAATAGTGTAAAAGATAGCGCTGAAAACGAATGTCAGTACAAAAGACATAAACGCGATGCTGTTGAAAAATAATTAATAATATAACATAATATTACGCCTATACTACCCATAAGGGTGTGGCAGAGTGGGTAAAACACACACACTTTACATGTTTGGGATGGGATCTTCTTCTTCGTCATGTCGATGGTTGAGTCAAATTTTATTTTGACTTGCGATCGTGGTGAAAGGATTAGCCAATTCGCTTTGGAGAACTCACGAATTGCCCAGGGTGCGCCGGACGTAGGGAATCGTTGTGTACGTCATTCGGGGAGGCTCCTTTCATGCACCCCAAATATCCCATGGGATAAAAGCGAGCCATTTAATTTTTTCTTTCCAAGACATGTCCATATTTCAACCATCTTCACAGTAATCGTCCAGAAGCAATAAACGGGCGTATATTAATAACTACTATAAAGTTTATATAGCGACCGAGCCGAGAACTAATCGGACCGCGAGAGGAGAGGGGAGAGGGGGGAAAGAAGGGCCATTCGATGAGTGATCGCTGAAGAGGAGGATTGGACTTGATGTCGTCTCTAAAAGTGTTAAACAGCTTTGGAAATATATATCCATACTAGCTTTTGACATGGCTTTGTCTGTAGGTAGGTTTAAAATTAAGCCTATATTCATGCCTTTGCAGCAATAGCCGAGTTGGAGACTGTAGGTGACGAGACGTACAACCCACGGCACACTCCTCTGTCAATAAATCGTTTAGATTTGTCTTTCGAAGATATGTGTGTATTTATCATATAAATTGTCGATTATTCAAATTATGAAATACGTCGCAGCCAGTCTTGCACGACTGGCTGCGACTCAGGCGCGACGTATCGCACTCTCTTGATAATGCCTAGACGTACGAAACCGCGGTTGACATTTAGACCAACATTACGTGAGTAACACCCGTATTTCATAATTTGAATAATGTTACAAACTCATGTCAGTTTTAATAAAAAATTTCGATTGCTTACGGTGAAGGAAAACATCGTGAGGTAACCTGCATGCCTGAGAGTGCCTAAAAAGTGCTCAAGGGTGTGTGAAGTCTGCCAATCCGCACTTGGCTAGCGTGGTGGACTATGGCCTAACCGTCATCATCACGAGAAGAGATCCAAGCCCAGTAGTGGGACATGTATTAGATACAGGGCTGCTATTATTATTCTTTGCCATGCTTTAAACCATCTCCATACCAGTTTGAATCAAGATCGGTTCCGTAGTTTAGGTGAGAAAGTATAACAGAGAGACAGACAGATATTATTAGAGAATTAGAGCCAGATACAGTCGTTTCTGATAAAGAATTAATCAGACTGCCAGAAGAGAGGGACAAGGAGACTTAAAAATGTATCCATTTTTTTATTTTTTTTTATTTATTTATAAATTTATTTGTCTGCACGTGTGGTGTAGTGGTTTAACCGGTCGCCTCGCCGCTCTCCACTGCACAGGTGATGTGGGTTCGATCCCCACATGGGACAAATCTTCGTGTGATTCGCTAAGATTTGTTCTGAGACTGGGTGTGCTTGTGTGATTGACTGTGTGTATTTGGTCTTGTCATTGGGACCATTGGATAGTGTAATTGCTTCTGGTGTTCTATCTAATGTAAAAACAAAAATCCAAATTTTAATACTAGTGATCTTGTTTCCTTATTAGGGTTCTGTAGTACCTACAAGGAACCCTTATAGTTTTACCTCGTCTGTCTGTTTGTCTGTCTGAAGCATAGCGTCGAAACCTTTAGTGCTAAAAAGCTGATAATTTGCTTAAATATGTTACTTAACTATGTAGACAAAGTGGTGAAATATTCTACTATACATTTTTTTTTTTGCCGGTTAATCCCTCAACCAGGAGACAGGGGAAAGCTCGTCATATTTTATGATGGTCACAACCAGCGGTCAGCCTCTGGATAGGTGAACACCTGCCTAACCTGTAGATATATCACTCCACGCGGCTTCGACAAAAAGGTTCGCATACATTTGTTTTAGGCATTTTAATTTTTTGAACATGTTTGTAATTTAAAATAAGTTTATTTTTAAATTTCACGTCAAACGAATTGTTTTGGCATCTAAGATAGATAGATAAAACTTTATTTGCATACAAATTTCATTACGAACTAAAGA